>JAZKJV010008316.1:0-677500 GCA_037367405.1 Ottelia alismoides | reverse complement strand
ATATGTTGGCAGATGTCAAGAAAGAGAAGTTGGAGAGATGCTGGCACTGCTTGACTAGGAAGCAGACGAGAGTCTCCTTCAAGCGTCATCCACCTTTTAGGAAGATGCAACCATTGGAGCTTGTTCACACAGATATTTATGGTCCGTTGAAAGTAAGTTCTCTTGGTTGTGCACTTTACTTTGTTACATTCACTGATGATTTTTTGAAAAGTTTGGGTATATGCCTTGAAGAGGAAGGACCAAGTTCTTGTAATTTCAAGGATTTTCATGCGCTAGTGGAGCAACAATCTGGAAAGAAGTTGAGGTGCATCCGTAGTGATAATGGTGGTGAGTATATTGGGCCATTTGATGAGTATTGCAGGTCTCATGGTATCAGACAACAGAAGACTCTACCCAAGACACCACAGTTGAATGGATTTGTAGAGAGAATGAAAAGGACCCTGATGGAGAGAGACAGATGTCTCCTTTCTAAGGCTAAGTTGCCTAACTCCTTTTGTAATGAAGCACTTTTTACTGTAGTTCATTTTATTAATCTCTCTCCACATGTATCCATAGATGGTGATGTTTCTGACAGGATTTGACATGGAAAGAATGTTTCATACGACCATTGCAGGTCTTTGGATGCTACACATTTGTGCATGGTCCCAAAGATAAAAGGTCCAAGTGGGATGCAAAGACAAAGCAATACATTTTCCTGGGATATAGACAAGATAAGCTTGGTTACATGTTGTATGATCCAGTTGACAAGAAGTTGGTGAGGAGAAGGGATGTGATCTTCTTTGAAGATCAAACTATTGAGGACATCCAGAAGGCTGCTAAGGACCCACATTCGAGCAGCTGTCAACCAAATGATATGGCGCCAATCCCTTTGCAGAGGGCTCCACATGTTGTCCCAAATGACGCATATGGACATGTACCAGATGCAAGACATGAGGAGGATGTACCGCAGATTACCACTTTTGATGATAATGATGCAGATGATGGTGGTGATGATGGTAGGTAGGATGATGAGAGCTCTTCTTCTTCTTCTTACGCTTTCCCACCACAAAGACCCGTGAAGGAGAGGCAACCCTCCGCCAGATATTCTGCACATGAGTACATATTTTTAACAGACAGTGAAGAGCCTGAATGCTATGAAGAAGCCTTGCAAGATGTAAATAAGGAGAAATGGGTAGAATCTATGAAAAGGGAAATGGAGACCCTTCATGACAATCATACCTTGGAGCTTGTCAAGTTGCCCGAAGGAAAGCGAGCATTGAGAAACAAGTGGTTTTATAGAGTGAAAAATGATGAATACTCTACAACCCAAGGTACAAAGTTAGGTTTTAACCAAAGGAAGGAAGTCAACTTTGAGGAGATCTTTTCTCCTGTGTTGAAGATTTCTTCTATCTGAGAGGTTCTCAGCTTGGCAGCTAGTCTTGATTTGGAGGTTGAACATATGGATGTGAAGACAACTTTCCTCCATGGTGACCTTGAGGAGAAAATCTACATGTTGCGACCTGAGGGCTTTACACTCAATGCAAGAAAGACTATGTTTGCAAACTGAAGAAGAATCTACACGACTTAAAGCAAGCATGCCGACAGAGGCATAAGAAGTTTGACTCGTTCATGGGGGATCATGGTTACTTCAAGACCATTTCATACCATTATGTGTATGTGAAGAAATTCTCAGGTGATGATTTCATCATTTTTTTGCTTTATGTTGATGACATGTTGATTGTAGGGACAATGGAGAGACAATTTCTTGCCTGAAGAAGAATCTGAGCAAGTCCTTTGCTATGAAGGACTTATGGCATGCAAGTCAAATGCTGGGCATGAAGATCACTCGAGATAGGAGAGCAAGAAAACTTCTACTTTCACAAGAGAAGTACATTGAGAAGTACTTCAAATATTTCATATGAAGAAGGCAAAGCCAGCTAGCACCCCTCTTGGAGCGCATTTCAAGTTAAATTCCAAAGATAGCCTGCAGAACAATGCAGACAAGAAAGATACAGAAAGAGTTCTCTATGCATCGGCCACAGGTAGTCTCATGTATGCCATGTTTGTACAAGGTCAGATATTGCTCATGCAGATGGAGTTGTTAATAGGTTCATCTCAAATCCAGGAAAAGGACATTGGGAAGCAGATAAATGGTTCTTGAGATATCTTTGAGGTACTAGCAGTTACTCTCTTTGCTTTAGAGCAGAGAAGCATATTCTTCTTGGATACACATATTCAGACATGACAGGTGACATTGATGGGAGAAGATCCATATCATGTTACATGATGTCCTTTGCAGGTGGTGCGGTTTCTTGGCAGTCTCATCTCCAGAAGTTTGATTTATCTACTATTGAGGCTGAGTTCATTGCAGCTACAGGGATGTGCAAGGAGTTGATGTGGATGAAGAAGTTCATGCAGGAACTTGATTTTCATCAGAACAAGTACGTGCTTTACTATGATAGTTAGAGTGTTATTCACCTTGGAAATAATTCTACATTCCATCCAAGATCGAAGCACATCGATGTCAGGTATCATTGGATACATGATGTGTTAGAATCGAAGCAACTTGTACTTGATAAGTTCCACATAGATGATAACAGTGATGATATGATGACAAAGACTTTATCTCTTGGAAAGTTACAGAGATGTTGCTCCTTCGCAGGTTTGGAGCAGTTCCCACATCGTTGGTGAGGGGGAGATTTGTTAGATGGGTTCTCCTCCATGTGGGAACCTAGTCCATACATATAGGACATTGGTAGTCCTATTTGAAAAAGGAAAGATCATTTAGCTTTTAGAATTAGGAGTCTTCTTTTCTTAGTCCTATTAGAAGTGAGTATTCATATTTCTTTACTTTCTCATCCCCAAATAAGATAATTTCTTAGTCCTATTAGAAGTGAGTATTCATATATATATATATATAGTTTGTCCAAATAAGATAGGCGGGGCAGCCTCTCGACGGAGCTCTGGGGAGCTCAGGCGAGTCCGGTGGAGGTCAAGCTCGTGCACCTGGATGTCGAAGCCCTCAGATGGGCTTCCTGGGACCTGCAAAGGTGTGCAACAAACTCGCGGGTCGAGGGCAAAATGCCTCGGCCCCGTTAGCGGTGGTGGAGATGATCGGTGCGGCGGGGCGATGGAGCTCTGGCGAGGTGTCGGTGGTGGAACTCAAAACCCCAGCTCCTGTGCGAGCTGGGTTGAATGGAGGGGCGGAGAACGTGCGTGGGGAGAAGGTGAACGTGATAGGATGGTCCGATGATTGAATCGAAGGTGGAGGTGGCCGGAATCGACGGTGAACGACGAGGGATCGATTTGGACGTAATGCAAAATCAAAGAAACAGAAGAGAAACTAAGACTACTTGGGCGTAGGGATCGACTGGGCTTGAGCTTGGGAAGCTCTGGGTCGTTGCCTCGCGGGTCGTCGAGGCCCGAGGCTCGAGCTCCTCCTTCAGGCGGAGCACGGTGGCGCAAGCTCGCCGGATCTGAGGTCCGGGCACCCTCTCCTCTCTGCAACACAACCAGCGGCGAGCTGTCACCTCGAGGATGGAAGTGGAGGTCCTGGGAAGGCAAGGTGGGGAGCCAAAGATGCGAAAAATGGAGGCGGATCTCGGACTTTATACAGCTAGGGGTCCAGCTAAATGGGAGTCGGGCGTGAAGCTCAGAGCGCGGACCCCAAGAATCCCTGCCGGGCGTGGATCAGGAATGATCGAGGAGTAGTCGGAGCCCGGGGTTTAGAAGCCAGGCAGTCGGATCGAGGCGCAGAAATTCAGAGAAGTCAGGTCGAATCGCCAGATCCGCGAGAGAATGGTCCGCGGGGGAGAGTTGACCGGAGGTCAACAATCCCCCGTGGACCAATCAGATAATTTCATTTTTTTAATTATTTATAAATTCATTTAAAAATAATAAATGACTTATTTTCGAAAAACTTTAAACATGAAAAATGTTTATTTATTTTAAAACTATTTTTTAGTGATTTTTATTTTTTTTTGAAATATAATTTATGTATTTACAAAATATTATTATTATATACATGTATATACATATGTATTTTTAATTTTTAATTTTTAATTGTTTATTTTTGTACAAATTATCCCAATTTCATATTTTATTTATTTATAGGATAAAATTTGGAATAATATGGTATTTTTATTTTATTTTTATCAATTATGTACATGGTTGAAATAAATAGTTTTATTTATATCCATGTACGGTATATATACATGGTGGCTTTGATTTTTATTTTTATTTCTTTTTTTGTTTTTATTTTATTTTTGTGATTTTTATTTTCTTTATTTACACTCTAAAATATGGAATAAGCAAATTTTTAGGGATTTTATTTTATTTATTTACAAGGTGAAATTAATATAGATAAGGTGACTATGTACATGATGAATATGTACAAGGTGAATATTTTTATTTTCTTTTTAATTTATTTTTTTCATTTTTATCTTGATTTTGTATTTTATAAATATATACAAATATTTACAAGCCACCTTTATTTCATTTTTGGAGGAAAACATATCTATTGTATTTACAGGTATATTTACACACATGAGCACCCAATCTCTCTCTACTTTGGCTTTTATGCGGTCAGGCCCATGATGAGCCCTCCCTTGGGATTAGATTGCTCAATATTTATTCTAAATATTTCCCTCTTTTTCTTTTTTCTCTTTATTCTTTTATTTTTGCACAAAAACATGCTAATTATTAAACTTTATATAATGCATGCTTTTAGTAATAATTTGTATTTACATGAAGATACATGTATTTGCAAAGGTTTTTGTAGCTAAAATATAAGAATAAAGAGTGATGAATGGGTATTCATCAGCCATCTATGAGGAGATGATCTAGAACTATACAGTGATGTCCCAGACCCGCCTCTACACTCAGGGACGTCCCCAACCAGAGGCCGTGCAGTACCAGAGGATAGCATGGGTCGATGCTGGTCCTTCTACTTCATCTGCAGCAGCCGCACAGGCTGACTCTACAGCCGTAAACATGGGCATTATTAGCAAGAAGCTGGACCAGATCGAGTTCATTGAGAAGAAGCAGTGCCAGGGAACCACGCAGATGGATCAGATGGCACAGACGCTGAGTGACCTGAGGACACAGCTCATGTGTCTCCATGAGGCACAGATGGCTTCTCAGCCCCGTCTTTGGTCACGAGGAGATCCGAGCAGCAGTGGTAGCTCGTCCCAGCACTCCGGTCAGCCTAGACAGGTTCACCTTGTACAGGCAAAGTCGTACTAGCATCCACCGCAGTTTTACCAGTCACCACCATCCCCGGACACTCATACGGTGGTATACCAACCGGATCAGCCCCTGGCAGTACTTCCTCCACCCACCTTCGAGCAGGAGCCGTTGATGGATGTCAACAGGATTTGGTACGACCGACCCCAACCCGGTATCCGACGAGACCATCCTGAATTTTGTTGGTCGACTGGAGGCACCAGTTCCCAGCAGCAACCTCCAGTTCAGGGTGGCCAGTACGGCCAGCAGCGTGAGCAGCACCAGCAGCCCCAGCCCCCAGTACACCAGCAGCAACCATCCCATAGAGAGCAGTATGGTCCTCGTCCCTATCAACATGGACAGTCTTGGAGGCTTGAGCAGCCTCAACAGCAGCAGTATCATCAGCAGCACCCCTCTCACCCCCACCACCACCAGCAGCATCCCCACTACCGGCGAGGCCACCCGTCAGGTTATCATGGGCCTACCTATGAGAACCCTGCCTTGGATGATCTAGCCCGCCTCATGACCGAGCAGCAGGCCACTTTTCGACGGGAGATGGATGAGTTCCGCCAGGAAATGCGGGAGATTGTGAGAGGGCAGGCCGCCATCCCTGCCCAGATCGAGAGCCGAACCCGAACAATCTCAAGAGGAAGTCTGAGCAGGTAGAGTTCACTGAGATTACCACTCCTAGTGTATCACTTGGTGATATGTTTGCATACATGTTTGATGCTGATTTTGTTACACTTAGGAGCGGTAGGATGCTAGCAGGCGGCACCTCGTCTGAGCGATGATCCCACGCCACTTCAGGAGCGTCAGGCGAGGAGGAGAGCGATGCTGATGCCGCGAGAGATGATGACGGTGGTGCTGACGCCACCATGGATGTTGATCCCACTGACGGTACTGAGGCCGTCGCTTCACCAGTTGGAGGTGGTACTGATGCCACCATTACAGTTGCTGAGCCAGAGCGCGGTACTGATGCCGCGAGTCCAGATGTCGAGGGTGATACTGATGCCACCATTTCTAGTTCTGCTAGTCTTGTTGTTTTTCCTTCTGTACATGTATCTCAGGACATTTCTACAAATAAAGGAAAGGGTATGTTATTTTTGGATCCACATGTGTTACTCGATTATGTTTTTGTGGATTCTGCTGTTCATGAGCATTCCAGACCCTCTCCTAGTCCTTCATCTCAGAAGTACCATGTAGTCCCCTTTCCCAGAGCACTCCATTTGGCTAAGGGGCAGAAAAAAGAAAATTCCAAAAAGAACCATCAGATAGAGTTCAACCAGCAGATGATAGATAGATTTCATATACAGCTGACTCTACAGGAGGCCTTGGAGCACATACCTCTACTCCAGAGATCACTCAGAGATAGGATCACAGTTAGGAGGAAGAGGAGGAATCATCAGTCAGAGATCCATGTGCTTACTTGTGCCACATGTTTCACGATTCAGAATTATCTGCAAGCCAAGAGGTCAGATGCAGGAGCCCCGTATGTTAGATGACACATTCATGAGTAGAGGTTCGACCGCACTCTATTAGACAGCGGTTCTTCGATCAACTTTCTTCCGACAACCCTTATCGATCGCTTCGAGTTGGGCCCTCTACGACAGAGCAGGACTGTCCTTCAGTTTGCTAATCGATCTGTCAAGAGGCCAAAGGGGATGCTTAAGGACGTTGTCGTCACGATTCAGGGCCTGAAATTCCCCGTGGACTTCGTAGTGTTGGATATAGAGATCCCTGAGTCCGTGACCGATACCCCGATCATTCTAGGACGCCCGTTCTTGGCCACAGCCAAGGCAGTGTCCGACCATGATAGCGGGAATGTATACTTTCACGTCGAGGGCGAGAGTATACAAATAGAGAAGGTCGAGGAGACTAGAGCTAGAGATTCATCTTGCTCAGATCCGACTTCCGATTCAGAGCAGATGATAGAGGCAAGGCGAGACATCTACCAGGACTGCGATTTTGTGATCACAGATGACGAGGCAGTTTGGGCAGACCCAGTCGCATAGGACATCCTCTCACCTTCAGAGTTTGGTGATGCAGAGATGCTAGCAGAGGGGAGCTTGGAGAGCGCATTCCTGGTCCAAGATACATCTCAGGCAGCAAAGCCCGTTCCCGATCGTGAGATAGATTTTTGTGAGTCTGATACTATAAAGCCTTGAACTTGGCATATCACAGATCCTATAAGATCCGGCTCGTCAAGAGAAAACCAACGAAATTTGTTTCGTTTAAATCAGACTTCGTTTCAAATTGTTATGATTTTCGGAAGAAAGAAAAGGAAGGAAGGCTAAAATGTCATTAACCCATAATGACTGTCATTAAGATTAATTAAACATGATTAAAGAAACTAATGACGGATTGAAAACCGTTAATGACCATTAATAAACACTAATCAATAGTTAGCAAAAGATAAGCGTAAGATGCGAAAGTTAAATCGCGATTAGTGAAAGTTAATCATGATTAGTGTTAATTAAGCGTCATTAGCGAATCTAGAATCCTCTGGAATGTTCTAACTTAAGCCCCAAGTTTGGGATAGGTTTTGGCCAAAACCATGGGCCAAAAACCATGGGTTGCTAAACCATGGTTAAGTCCTAAACCATGGTTTTCTAACCATGGTTAGTGGTTTTCCAGGGCCTATAAATAGCCCCCACCCATTCATTCCCTACGACTTCCACTGCCACCACCACCCCAAGGGTTAGGGTTGAGAGGTCGGGAGGAGGAGTGGGAGGTGAGGGAGGAGCGCTAGCGAAGCGCTGCCGGGAGAACGAGAAGGAGAAAGGTATGATCCTCTCTTAGTTTGCTTCGTAAGCTAGGCTTTCAATTCATCCTCTTGTTCTTCCAAGTTTTGTTCTTGATTCATCTTTCTTTCCGATTCGTTTTCCTGTTATGGTTCGAGGAGAAATCTGTGTAATACCCTACTTAGGTGCGGGCGGCTATGCACGTCAATGACCCTGTGATTCGTCACACGTTCACTCACCTAAGATGCGTGGTGTCTACCGATTCTCCATCGTTTACGTTTCTGTTCTTTTTATTATGCTTTTATAATTATTTTAATGGAGAAATCTGTGTAATACCCTACTTAGGTGCGGGCGGCTATGCACGTCAGTGACCCTGCGATTCGTAACACGTTCACTCACCTAAGATGCCCGGTGTCTACCGATTCTTCATCTCTTGTTGTTTGAGTATATTCTTTCAGTTTTGCTGTTGTTTTCCTCACGATTTATTTTATAGAGGAAACTCTTTTCATTTTTATTTAGAAATATATCCCGATATATGGGGAAACTCTGCCGAAATTTTCCGAGAAATATGTCCCGATATAAGGGGAAACTCTGCCGAAATTTTCCGAGAAATATGTCCCGATATAAGGGGAAACTCTGCCGAAATTTTAAGAGAAAATATGTTCTTGGTGTTCTTCGTGTTTTTCACGTTCTTCACGTTCTTCGTTCGTTCTTCGCGTTCTTGACACGTTTTTAGCGTTTTGATACGAAAATGGAATTCGGTCTTTTCAAGAGCCTTAAAATAGCCTTTCTAAAAAACGAAACACGATAAAGACTTGCATACACGAGAGAGAGCTCAATTAGGTAACGATATACTTCCTTTTGCTGTTGGGGTTTCATACGAAATTATTGAAATTCTTGATTTTGTGTTCTTTGCTATGAAGAACCCTAATTTTGGCTATTTTGAGAAAGTCTGAAGAATTGCTTTGTGATTCCCACTAAAATAGGGTTTAAGCATCAAATTGATGCGGTGGCTTTGAAATTTAGGGTTTGGGAGTTAAAATAAGCATAAATATGAGTATATGTGGTTATGAATAATATATATGTGAGTCTATACTAAATATTGCTAATTATGCAAATCGAAGATTTAACGAAAGAATTACATCATGGGAATTGATGTGGTTTGAGTTAGATCCTGAAAAGGATCGTGTGTCATGTTAAGGATGACTGGGAGTAGAACTACATGTCGGGCATGCAACCTGTAGGTTTGTCGGAAGGAACCCGTATTGGCGTTTCCCTACCTAGTTGGTACACAGTTGCTCTGTTATGATAAGTACACACAAATTGAATGTTTTGCAACGCGTGGTACCGGGAGCCAATATATTCGGGTTGGAACGACGGAAGATGTGGTCGTGCCATGTGGAGGCACGGGTGGTTCAATAGCGGCTGGGTCACGATAATATGTATTTAAAGTCGCTAGGTTATATGATTAAATGTTAGCCTGAGGTTTTAAGCAACCGAGTCCTCGAGGACGGTGTGCTCCTTTGATTTTCCAGGCTGAGGGTTTGAGACCCTGTTTAATAAAAGAAAAGGAAATTGTCGGGGTAGTATTGGAGGATTGGTTGAGGCGACGTGCGGTGGCATAAGCTTACCAAGATCAACACAATCTCCAATCCCGAAGTGTCCACAGCTTCGGAGTCCAAGAATGGTGGGGTTCTCTGGACTAATCCCCGATGTGGAATAGAAAGTGGGACAGTGTAAATGTCCAGGGGAAGGAATGAAATTTTTGTGATATCAAGTTTTGAAAAATTACCCAATTTTTTTGCTTTTCTCTTCTTCGTTTAAATGTCCCCTAGATTACATCGGGGATTAGTCCATGTACATGTAAATGATTATAGTGGGACAGTGTATCATCTGAACTTTATTTTGTGAATAAAAAAGTGTTGAAATACTTTCTTCTGAGTATTTTTATTTGCAGTCTATTTCTGAATGTTAGTTGTGATTGCTGAATAAATTATTGCTGAGTAACTAGATCCGGATATGGGAGGATCCGACGACCCAAACGGGGTCGCCCCAGATTGGTATCAGAGCAAGGTTACTCCAGTAATTTATTTAGTAATTATTAACTATGAGCGGTATTCAGAAAACTAAGGTTGTATTAAGATTCTTTGATCTTAATATCTGACTGCAGTACCATTCACAAGTCATTGTCCCTTATGTACATCATGCTAAGACATATAGGAACTGACCTTTGACCTTGACTCATCCCAGGATCATGGCAGACCAAGACGTGTCTAGACAATTAGCGGCTATGATGGCAATGCTCCAAGACATGGGGCAAAGGCAACAGGCATTGGAGGAGAGGCTCAATGCACAGGCTGAGAGACCCGAGGCATCTAAGCCTGCGGATGCCAGGATTGAAGGTTCTGTCCATCTTTCTGAGGAAGAATCTAGTTACCATCCTTCAACTGAGTCTGCTCCTACCCCGGTTGAAGGAGCAATAGAGAAGACCCTTCTTAGACACCAAACATTACTAGATAATTACCGAAAGGGAAAAATTCCTCAATTCAAAGGTGTAGAGACACCTGCCGAGGCTGAGTTATGGCTCAATGATGTTACAAGGATGTTGAGGATAATCCATGCACCAATTGATACCTGGGTGCACTTTGCTGATTACTCCCTAGCAGATTATGCACGACGATGGTGGAGAGCGATTTCCAAGAAGTTAGCAGATCCTGTTCCATGGGATATCTTTGAAGAGAGGTTCTGAGCTTACTTCTGTCCCTCTCATTGGGAAGAATTAAAGAGGAGAGAGTTGGCTTCTCTGAATCAGGGTTCTAAGACCGTACGAGATTATCATATCCACTTTACTGAGCTACTACGGTACTCACCAGCTCTAGAAGCTTCACCACAAGAGTGTCTCACCAAATTTGTTAGCGGTCTTCAAGGAGATTTACGAGAAAAGCTTGCTGGTTTTAGAGCTACAACCGTAGATGAAGCAATAGACATCGCCTCTCGTATTGAGATGGAGAGGGATGAAAACTGCCAAAGAAGAAGTTTCCACTTTAATGGTGGACCATTCAAAAGCAAGGCACATTATAATCATAGAGATCGTCGCTATCATCCAGCCAGTTCCAATATAAGCTCGCCACAGACCTTAGGTCATGAATTATCAGGAAGAAGGGGTTTCTCTAGACCTCCACTATATCCTCGCGACTCAGCTGCAGGAGCTAGCACCTCTGTGGCTGGATCTTCAGCTCAAACAGGAGCACGTGTGTATTTTTACTGTCATCAGAAAGGCCACATCAAGAAATATTATCCGAAATTGAGAGGTTCAGGGTTTAAATCAACCCCAATTAACAGTATAATATCCACCTCGAGCAATGGAGCAACACATGGAGGAAGACATGGTAGAGGTCGGGGCTCACAAGGAGCGTCTCCTAAACAACAACCACCACCAAGTGTTGCGGGTTCTAGCTTGCCTATTCCTAATGGCCAGCTAAATGCAATTACTGAGGAAAAAGCCTACCATTCAGGCATAGTCGTACGAGGTACCGTTACTATTCATGGTTTTTCAGTACATGCTTTATTTGATTCTGGTGCTTCACATTCATTTATTGCTCAACGGTTAGTACCCACTTTGGGTAAGATACCAGTAGAAATACAACAGTCCTATTTGATCAAGGGACCAGGAGGACAAGTATTTATAATTCGAGAAATCCTGGATAATTGTATAATACTGATAGCGGGACATCAGTTACCTGTTTCACTACTACTAATAGAAATGGAGGACTTTGATCTTATGCTAGGGATGGATTGGCTAGAAAGGCATCATGCATGTCTTGATTGTTTTCAGAAGACAGTAACGTTTCACCTTCCTAACTCGATAGAGTTCCAATTCATTGGAAAGACATCCAATGATAATATCGAATATATCTCTACATTGAAGGCACAACAGTTGTTAGAGCAAGGGTGCCAAGGTTATTTAGCCTATGTAACCACTACATCAGGGTCAGACAGAATGATGGAAGAAATACCTATAGTGTGCGAGTTTCCTGATGTATTTCCAGAGGAACTACCTGGATTACCACCTGAAATCTCTCTCATACCTGATACTCATCCTATCTCTATCCCTCCATATAGGATGTCACCAGCTGAGTTACGAGAGTTAAAGGTACAATTGCAAGAACTGTTAGATAAAGGATTCATTCGTCCTAGTACTTCACCATGGGGTGCACCTGTCTTATTTGTTAGGAAAAAGGATGGGTCGATGCGGTTGTGCATTGACTATAGACAACTAAACAAGAGGACAATAAAGAATAAGTATCCACTGCCGAGAATAGATGATCTCTTTGATCAGTTACAGGGTTCAACTGTGTATTCCAAGATTGATTTAAGATCTAGATACCATCAGTTGAAAACTAAAGATACAGATATTCCCAAGATAGCTTTTCGAACTAGATACGGGCATTATGAATTCTTAGTCATGCCTTTTGGACTAACAAATGCCCCAGCAGCCTTCATGGATCTTATGAATAGAGTATTCAAGGATTTCTTAGATCACTTTGTAGTAGTATTTATTGATGATGTGCTTATTTACTCCAAGGATAAGTATCTACATGAACATCATCTCAGGAAGGCACTTGAAACTCTAAAGAAGAATAAATTGTATGCTAAATATAACAAATGTGACTTCTGGCTATCTGAAGTATCTTTCTTAGGCCATGTTATTTCTAGGGAAGATATATCAGTTGATCCTACAAAGGTTAGTGCGGTGATGAGTTGGGAACGCCCGAAGACTGTCACAGAAATACGATCTTTTCTGGGATTAGCTGGATATTATAGAAGATTCGTGAAGGACTTTTCATGAATAGCATTGCCAATGACTAGACTAACTCAGAAGGAGGTCCCATTCTTATGGTCTGATACATGTGAAGCTAGTTTTCAGACACTGAAAGAATGCCTAACATCTGCACCAATCCTTACTCTACCCTCCGGGAGTGAAGGGTTTACAGTGTACACTGACGCATCTAAAGAAGGACTTGGGGCGGTTCTTATGCAACGTGGTAAGGTAGTTGCGTATGCATCACGACAGCTCAGGACACATGAGAAAAACTACCCAACACATGACCTTGAATTAGCTGCCGTAGTTTTCGCTTTGAAGATATGGAGACACTACCTGTATGGTATTACTTTTGAAATCTTCACCGATCATAAAAGCTTGAAATATATGTTTGATCAAAAGGAGCTCAATATGAGACAGAGACGGTGGCTAGAGTTGTTGAAAGATTATGATTGCACTATCTCCTACCACCCTGGTAAGGGGAACGTCGTAGCAGATGCCCTTAGTAGAAGAACTTATTCACCTGGGTTAGCGAGTGCTATCCACTTCTGGGGTTTACTATCAACGTTAAGTGAATGGAAACCATTTGATAGTAGTGTTGATACTATAACTATTCCTCATCGATACAAACCAGAGATCTGGGATAAAATAAAGAAAGGACAGGAGGATGACCCAGTCCTTAAAGACTTGAAACAACAACTTGAGAAGAATGAGATAGAGGGATCCAGACACAAGATGGGTTACTATATAACCATCACAGAGCTTGTGTACCAGACATACCTGAACTGCGGAAATACATTTTACGTGAAGCTCATTGTTCTAGATTATCTATTCATCCAGGAATTACGAAGATGTATAAGGATCTTCATTCATACTTCTGGTGGCCAGGAATGAAGAAAGATGTTGCTGAGCTTGTGAATTCATGTTTCACTTGCCAGCAGGTAAAGGTTTCACACCAAAAGCCACCGAGATTATTGCAACCCCTTCCTATACCTGAATGGAAATGGGAAAACATTTCCATGGATTTCGTTACTGGCTTACCTCAGACGACTGGTAGTAAAGATTGTATATGTGTTATAATAGATCGTCTGACAAAGGTAGCACACTTCATTCCGATAAACTTATCTTTCACTCCAGACTAGATTGTTGAGTTATATATTACACATGTGATTCGCCTCCATGGTATCCCAAAGGAAGTAGTTTCCGATCGAGATTCACGATTCACCTCACACTATTGGGAGAACTTCATGAAAGCCTTAGGTACACAGTTATGCTTAAGCACAACATATCATCCACAAACAGGCGGTCAGTCAGAATGTACGATTCAGACACTAGAGGATATGCTACGAGCATGTGCCTTAGAATGGAAGGGATCGTGGATTAAACATTTGCCTCTTGCAGAATTCACCTACAATAATAGTTACCATACAAGTATTGGCATGGCACCGTTTGAAGCACTATATGGACGAAGGTGTACTACTCCTTTGTGTTGGCAAGAGGTCAGAATAAAGAACCTTTATGATTCAGATAGACTTCAGGAGACACGGGAAGCTGTAGAGCTTGCTAGAAAAAGACTATTAACTGCCCAGAGTCGCCAGAAAAGTTATAGTGATACCAGGCGAAGAGACCTTGAATTTGAGGTAGGTGACTTTGTATTTCTCAAAGTATCACCTATGAAGGGTGTTCAGAGGTTTGGCTTGCGTGGGAAGTTAGCACCCAAGTTTGTGGATCCCTTTGAAATTATTCAACAGATTGGAAAAGTTGCCTATAGACTTGCGCTTCCTCCACATCTTTCGGCAATACATGATGTATTTCATGTATCAAATCTGAGAAAGTACATTTGGGATCCAGAGCATAAGATAAGTTATGATGATTTACATGTTGAGCCAGACTTGACATACCAAGAGATACCTGTGCAAATACTTGAAAGGGATATCAAGAAGTTGAGAAACAAAGAGGTGCCTCTTGTCAAAATATTATGGCGGAACCAAGAGTTTGAAGAAGCCACATGGGAACCAGATGCAGAAATGAGAGAGAAATACCCCTACTTATTTGAGTAATGACATTGTGTATTGTATATCTTCTTTATAAATGAAATGACGTTCATTCTCTTTAAGGTTGTTATGGTTTCAGTCCTCTTTAAGGTTGTTATGCCTACATTTCTAGTCTCGAGGACGAGACTTCCTTTAAGGTTGTTATAATTGTAAAACCTTGAACTTGGCATATCTCAGATCTTATAAGATCCGGCTTGTCAAGAGAAAACCAACAAAATTTGTTTCGTGTAAATCGGACTTCGTTTCAAATTGTTATGATTTTCAGAAGAAAGAGAAGGAAGGCTAAGATGTCATTAACCCATAATGACTGTCATTAAGACTAATTAAACATGATTAAAGAAACTAATGACGGATTGAAAACCGTTAATGATCATTAATAAACACTAATCAATAGTTAGCAAAAGATAAGCGTAAGCCGCGAAAGTTAAATCACGATTAGTGAAAGTTAATCACGATTAGTGTTAATTAAGCATCATTAGCGAATCTAGAATCCTCTGGAATGTTCTAACTTAAGCCCCAAGTTTGGGATAGGGTTTGGCCAAAACCATAGGCCAAAAACCATGGGTTGCTAAACCATGGTTAAGTCCTAAACCATGATTTTCTAACCATGGTTAGTGGTTTTCCGGAACCTATAAATAGACCCACCACCCATTCATTCTCTATGACTTCCACTACCACCACCACCCCAAGGGTTAGGGTTGAGAGGTCGGGAGGAGGAGTGGGAGGTGAGGGAGGAGCGCTAGCGAAGCGCTGCCGGGAGAACGAGAAGGAGAAAGGTATGATCCTCTCTTAGTTTGCTTCGTAAGCTAGGCTTTCAATTCATCCTCTTGTTCTTCCAAGTTTTGTTCTTGATTCATCTTTCTTTCTGATTCGTTTTCCTGTTATGGTTCGAGGAGAAATCTGTGTAATACCCTACTTAGGTGCGGGCGGCTATGCATGTCAGTGACCCTGTGATTCGTCACACATTCACTCACCTAAGACGTGTGGTGTCTACTGATTCTCCATCGTTTATGTTTCTGTTCTTTCTATTATGCTTTTATAATTATTTTGATGGAGAAATCTGTCTACTACCCTACTTAGGTGCGGGCGACTATGCACGTCAGTGACCCTGCGATTCGTCACACGTTCACTCACCTAAGATGCGTTGTGTCTACCGATTCTTCATCTCTTGTTGTTTGAGTATATTCTTTCAATTTTGCTGTTGTTTTCCTCACGATTTATTTTATAGAGGAAACTCTTTTCATTTTTATTTAGAAATATGTCCCGATATAAGGGGAAACTCTGTCGAAATATTCCGAGAAATACGTCCCGATATAAGGGGAAACTTTGCCAAAATTTTCCGAGAAATATGTCCCGATATAAGGGGAAACTCTGCCGAAATTTTAAGAGAAAATATGTTCTTGGTGTTCTTCGTGTTCTTCACGTTCTTCGCGTTCTTCGTTCGTTCTTCGCGTTCTTGACACGTTCTTAGCATTTTGATACGAAAATGAAATTCGATCTTTTCAGGAGCCTTAAAATAGCCTTTCTAAAAAACGAAACACGATAAAGCCTTGCATACACGAGAGAGAGCTCAATTAGGTAACGATATCCTTCCTTTTACTGTTGGGTTTTCATACGAAATTATTGAAATTCTTGATTTTGTGTTCTTTGCTATGAAGAATCCTAATTTTGGCTATTTTTGAGAAAGTCTGAAGAATTGCTTTGTGATTCCCACTAAAATAGGGTTTAAGCATCAAATTGATGCGGTGGCTTTGAAAGTTAGGGTTTGGGAGTTAAAATAAGCATAAATACGAGTATATGTGGTTATGAATAATATATATGTGAGTCTATACTAAATATTGCTAATTATGCAAATCGAAGATTTAACGAAAGAATTACATCATGGGAATTGATGTGGTTTGAGTTATATCCTGAAAAGGATCGTGTGTCACGTTAAGGATGACTGGGAGTAGAACTACAGGTCGGGCATGCAACCTGTAGGTTTGCCGGAAGGAACCCGTATTGGCGTTTCCCTACCTAGGTGGTACACGGTTGCCCTGTTATGATAAGTGCACACAAATTGAATGTTTTGCAGCACGTGGTACCGGGAGCCAATATATTCGGGTTGGAACGACGGAAGATGTGGTCGTGCCATGTGGAGGCACGTGAGTGGTTCAATAGCGTCAGGGTCACGATAATATGTATTTAAAGCCGCTAGGTTATATGATTAAATGTTAGCCTAAGGTTTTAAGCAACCGAGTCCTCGAGGACGGTGTGCTCCTTTGATTTTCCAGGCTGAGGGTTTGAGACCCTGTTTAATAAAAGAAAAGGAAATTATCGGGGTAGTATTGGAGGATTGGTTGAGGCGACGTGCGGCGGCATAAGCTTACCAAGATCAACACAATCTCCAATCCCGAAGTGTCCACAGCTTCGGAGTCCAAGAATTGTGGGGTTCCCCTGGACTAATCCCCGATGTGAAATAGAAAGGAATATGACTTAAATTAATGAGAAGGAATGAAATTTTTGTGATATCAAGTTTTGAAAAATTACCCAATTTGTTTGCTTTTCTCTTCTTCGTTACTTAGCATTCGATAATTTTTATCCTATGATTTATGGAAAACCCAACAGGTATCGGTGAGCCATCGCAAAGACTTTAAAAATTACATCCAGCTTACATACTAGACATCCATCCAACCACTGTAGCTTTACTCTTTAAGGTAGTTAGCAATCTTTTATATATATTCCTTTCAAGATGATGTACATGTAAATGATTATAGTGGGATAGTGTATCATCTGAACTTTATTTTGTGAATAGAAAAGTGTTGAAATACTTTCTTCTGAGTATTTTTATTTGCAGTCTATTTCTGAATGTTAGTTTGATTGCTGAATAAATTATTGCTGAGGAACCAGATCCGGATATGGGAGGATCCAACAACCCGGGGAAACGGGGTCGCCACAGATACAGATCCCTCCGAGTCAGATATTGACTGGGAAAAGTTTGATGATTTGATACCTTGTTTAACTTCTACTGAGCCTACAACAAGGGAGGAGGCTGATTCCATAAGAGCAGAGACATACCAGCAGAGAAGCCTTCGCCAGATTCAGATTGCAGCGAGAGTTCTCATTCTCCCATGCAGATTTGGCAGCATTCACTCATACTTTTCAGAGGCCAGATCTGCCAACACCTACTTATCCAGAGCTGAAGCCGCTACCATCGTCGCTGAAGTATAGGTTCCTTGTGGGTGAGCATGAGATGTACCCAGTCATTATCTCCGCTAATTTGACTGGAGAGCAGGAATCTCGTCTGATGGGGGTTCTTGAAAAGAACCACAAGGTGATAGGATGGAGTGTAGCTGATCTCCAGGGTATAAGTCCGGCCCTGTGCTCCCACCATATCTATCTCGAGGAGGACGCGAAGCCATCGCGTGAGTTCCAGCGGTGGCTGAACCCGAATCTTAGAGATGTTGTCATGAAGGAGATCTCGAAATGGTGGAGCGCCGATTTTATCTACCCCATCTCCGACTTCAAATGGGTCAGTCCGTTGCATGTGGTGCCCAAGAAGACGGGCATCACCACAGTTGTTAGTGAGTATGGAGAGGAGATCGCTACCTGGGTACCCACTTCTTGGAGGGTCTGTGTGGACTACAGACGATTGAACCAGGCCACCAAGAAGGATCATTTCCCCCAGTCCTTTATTGATCATATTATTGAGAGGCTGGCTTACGAGTCCGAAATTTGCTAAGTTAAGAAGTTATTTTTATCTTGGTTCATAAAAATGATTTGCCGTGCGTTTTAGGCGGCAATTCGTAATCGGTCAAGAAAATAACCACACAAAATATTAGTCAATTTTAATCAATGCGGTTTTATGTTTATTTTACTTGGGCAAGCCCCAAGGTTGAACACAAGGAGGCAAAAGAACAACCTAGAATTATGTCTATCAAAATTTATGTGCGGTTTTCGAGGCAGCTTTTTTTGTTATTTTTAATGCAATAAAAGATGCAAAATGCAATTTAGGCCTATTTTAGGGACAAAAATGTAAAGTATGATCAAACGATGTCTGAAAAATATGAAACTTGGCCACAATGTAAAATACGATGAAATGAAGACACTGTATTTTTTTGGAAATTTTGGATGCAATATGATTTTTTATGAATTTTTAACTGCAAACAAAATGAATTTCAATATTTAATCATGATAAATACTAAACCTACTTATTTTCAAGGATCAAAATTATCTAAGATCTATCACTAGGTGGTTGATCTCAAAAAATCCTAAACGTCGAAAATGTGGGATCTAATACCTATTAAAAATTAAACACTGAAATATGCAAAATGATTTTTACAGGGTAAACTATGCATGCAAATGCAATTCTTTTTGGGCACAATGTCAAGCACAATTAACTCTACAATATGTGATTTTTTGGGGATTTTTAGAGCAATGGTTAATCAAATACAAAATTAAGAGCATAAACTGGGCAAAATATGAAAATTTCCACAGAATAATTAATTATTAATTCACCATCGATCACAAAAATGTCCACAATATGTCAAAATGTAGAGAATTGCATAAGGAACACGATGCTATTTTTAGATAAATAAAATGATGAAAGAAAGAGGTTCAAACCGAAGGGAAATACATGGATATTTCTGCAAAATAAGTAATTAAAATAAACAATGAAAATGCCAAGGGGACCTACTTGCAATTATTGATACCGGTGGGCTACTTCTGTAATTTGCCCAAGGAGTCACGTGTGGTACACGTGACCTTGGTCAGCGTGGGCAAATGAGTAAATATGAAGAAGGCCAGGGGCGTCTCTGAAAATTTCTCAGTAGGTCATGTGACAAGCACGTGACCTCTGGGTTGGAGTTACTTGCGAAACACGGATCTTCCAGGGTACTTCTAGTAATGTTCCCTCCCAGCACGTGCCTCGTACGCGGGGAGGGCCTCGGGTCCAACGCCCGACCGGTGAAGCGTGGTGGCTCGCGAGAGCCGCTCCGACGGGAACCCTCAAGCTGCTGGAGAGGATGCTCCCGGCGGTTGGATGGAGTTGGAGTCATGGTGGAGGGAGCGGAAGTGGACCGACGTGGCGGAGCTGAGCTCCGCTGGCGTCGACGAACTGACGGGGCTCCGGCGTTTATGTTCGTGATGGTGGCCAGTTGTTGATGAGTTGTCGAAGACGAAGGTCATCGATGAAGTCGTAGACGATCAGGGAAGATGGCGGAGTCGTTGGCGGTGAAGTTCGATGAAGTGGTGGCGATGGCGGTGTAGGGATCGAGCGAGATAGAGCGAGAGAGATAGAGAGATCAGGCAGAGGAAGGAGGATATACCTGGAGGAGGGCTCGACGACGGTTGACCGGAGCAGAGCAGCTGCTTGGGCTTGCTGCGATAAGGAGCTTGGGCCCTCGGATCACGCCGTCTCTGTGGCTGTCACGACCGGGGATGTTAATCGACGAATGAAGGCGATCGAGGAGCAACGATGGTGTTAAATAGGGGAAGGGGTGCTCGCCGGATATGGAAATCGGTGACTGAAGGAGGATTGGGATTTGATTTGATCGGGTGATTGGAAAAGTAGATCGGGTGAGCGGCGCGAGATCGGAGATGGATTTTTGATGATCGACGATGGGCAGAAATCAAGGGGATCGGAGATTTGGTGGGGCGACGCGGCGTATTTTGCAGCGGAGAATTCGGGGCTGGTCGGACAAGACACACAGGCGCCGTCCGATCGAGCGCGATCGGACGGTTCCTGTGCAGCCACGTGGAGGGCAAGGGGGACAAAGGCGGACACGTACGGAGTACGCGCCTGGGAGGCATGTGCAACGCACGTGCGTCCGATTTAATTAATTAATT
The DNA here is from genome assembly GCA_037367405.1 of Ottelia alismoides. Classification (NCBI taxonomy): domain Eukaryota; kingdom Viridiplantae; phylum Streptophyta; class Magnoliopsida; order Alismatales; family Hydrocharitaceae; genus Ottelia; species Ottelia alismoides. The sequence continues at coordinate 656,855 of JAZKJV010008316.1, read as the reverse complement.
AATATTATTATTATTATTTTTATAAAATGAGTAAATAAAAATGCGAAAAATGGCTGACACGTGGCGGAACCAGGTGCTGCCACGTGTCAGCACCAGAAATATTCGAAAAATAAAACCTTTGTAAAATCAAGAAAAAATAGTAAACGACCTCGGATCGAAAAAGTTTCTTCACAAAAATTACTCGTCTCGATGAGATCTACATCATTTATGAAGACATCAAAACCAAAATCGATCAATTGCACAAAGTGATTTTTTTGGGGTATCCCATGTACATATAATACCTTGATTTTTGTATTTTATAATTTTTATGTCATTTTTAAAACAGCTAAAAATCCGAAAAAATATGATAAAATCAAGAGTAAATATTTACATATTAATCTAATATTTTTGGGATTTTTATTAGTTAATAAAACATGTATATAAAATATCTGGTCAAAACCAGCTAAAATATATGTACAAAAGAGGCCCAAAACCCAACTTTCACATATGAGCTCCGAATAACTTGAACTTGATCTTGTTTTGAAGGTAATTGAATGTACATTAGTTCGAAAGTGAGTAGGATCAATACGGATGTTGAATGGGGAAGATATGAGGGTTTTAGTCCGAAAATCCTGCAATTAGGGTTTGGGTTTTTGGTCCACTTATTTGGGTTAGTTATTTTTTTGTATTTTTCATTTATTCTTGTTAGTGATATGTACACAGTGAAGGTGGTTTTGTGTCAGTTGGGGTAGCATGAATGAGTTAAAAATCAAGGAAGTTAGGCTATTTACAGGTCATTTTTGGCTTGGATTTTTGGCTTCTTATTTTGTGCAGAAATTAATGCTAAAATGCAATTCTTATGAAAACATGCATGAATGCTAATTATGCAGAATAGATGCATAAATACTGTTGATTTTGAGGGATTCGAGCTTAATAAATGAGATTTAGAGTGATGAATCCGAGATTCATCACTGGCAGGGAAGAGCCATTACTATTTCTTGGATGGGTACTCCGGCTATAATCAGGTGGACATCACGCCCGAGGACCAGGATAAGACTACCTTCACCTGTCCCTTCAGGACATATGCTTTCAAACGCATGCCGTTTGGATTGTGCAACGCTCTGGCGACATTCCAGAGATGCATGTTGTCCTTCTTTTCGGACATGGTGGGGGAGTGCTTGGAGGTCTTTATGGATGATTTCTCGGTCTACGGCGACAGATTCGATTCTTGTCTTGACTGCCTAGACCGAGTCCTTCAGCGATGCATTGAGGTTCATCTTGTGTTGTCTTGGGAGAAGAGTCACTTCATGGTGACTCAGGGGACAGTGCTTGGTCATATCATCTCCAACACGGGCATGGAGGTTGATCCGGCCAACGTGGATATCATTAGAAAACTCAATCCACCGTCCAATTTACGGCAGTTACAGTCTTTTCTAGGGAACGTCGGTTTCTACCGATGCTTCATTCATGATTTCAGTAGGATTGCCCGACCGTTGACTGATCTGCTGATGAAAGACACCGAATTCCTTGTTGATGATAAGCGTCTATCGTCATTTGAGACTCTCAAGAGTCGTGTTGTAGAGGCTCCCATTCTCCAACTGCCCGATTGGTCTCTCCCATTCGAGATCATGACAGATGCCTCCGATTTTGCCGTAAGGGCTGTGCTGGGACAGAGGAGGGATGGAGTCCCCTTTTCTATTCACTACGCGCCGTACATTGGATGTTGCGCAATGGAACTATACCATCACTGAGAAAGAGATGCTAGCCGTAGTTTTTGCCCAAGATAAGTTCAGATCTTACATCATTGGATCTAGAGTGACCGTCTATACTGATCATACCGCCATCAAGTACCTCATGGCAAAGAAGGATGCCAAAGCCAGATTGACCAGATGGATCCTTCTACTCCAGGAGTTCGATATAGAGATTAAGGATAAGCTTGGATTCAAGAACGTGGTGGCGGATCATCTATCCTGATTAGAGTATCTTGAGGATTTTGAGCAGACTGAGCCTATATGTGAGACCTTCCCAGATGAGGCGATCCTTGCTATTGCCTCTCTCCCATGGTATGCCGATATTGTGAACTATCTTGTCGCCAAGAAAGTTCCACAAGATTGGCCCAGGAAGAAACTTGAGAGCTTCCTAGCGAAGGCTAAGTTTTACCATTGGGAGGATCCCGTCCTTTATCGTGAAGGAGGGGATAGTATCTGGTGTCGGTGCATTCCTCAGGAGGAGCACCACAGCGTCCTTACTTACTGCCACAAGCTTGAGGCTGGAGGACATCACTCTGGGAGGAGAACAACACAGAAAGTGCTCCAATTCGGCCTATGGTGACCTACTCTCTTCAAGGACTCTGATGAGTTCATGAAGAGATGTACTGACTTTCACAGGATGGGCACTTGCGGACAGCGTGATATGATGCCGATGCAGCCCATACACTTCTGTGTGGTTTTTGACACACGAGGCATCGATTTCATGGGTCCATTCCCTAGGAGTCAAGGATTCGAGTACATTCTGTTGGCCGTGGATTATGTGAGTCGTTGGGCTGAGGCCATCCCCGCCCGAAACGCAGATGCTAGGACTGTTTGCAGATTTTTGAGGAAGAATATCATTTCACGGTTCGGGGTACCTCGAGTGTTGATATCTGACGGGGGGTCTCATTTCATCAACGACAAGGTAAAGGCCCTTGTTAGCGAGTTCAACATAGACCATTGAGTAGCCACTCCATATCACCCTCAGATGAATGGTCTTGTTGAAGTGTCGAATAGGGAGATCAAGACTATATTGCAGAAAGCCATCTGCCCTGATCGAAAGGATTGATCACAGCTTTTGGACTCGGTCTTGTGGGCATATAGGACGTCTTTCAAGACTCCTTTGGGTACATCTCCCTTTCACCTCGTTTATGGCAAGCCCTGCCATTTACCTGTTGAGCTGAGACATAGGTCACTTTGGGCTGTTATCGATATACTTATGGATCCAGTGAGTGTAGGAGATCAGAGGAGGGCAGAGTTAGCAGCCCTGGAGGAGCTTCATGATACAACCTTTTCGAACAGCCTACAGTATAAGGAGAGAGTGAAGGAGTGGCATGATTCTCATATCAACCACAAGCAGTTTGAGCCAGGACAGAGAGTATGGTTGTTTGATGCTAGGCTACATCTATTTCCAGGGAAGCTATAGAACAAATGGAAGGGACCCTATTTAGTTCGAAAGGTACATGACAATGGGAGTATTGATATATCTGAGTTGTCTTCTAATGCTACCTTTCGTGTTAATGGCCAGCGGTTCAAGCCATATCTAGATCATGAGCCACGGGTCGTCGAATTTGCTCCGATTCACTTTGCGTGAGATGTGGTCTCTTGACTCACATCTATTTCATCTCACGCCAGATTATCACTGTTCTTCCGACTTGTATAGATCCAGCTGTCCATATCACTCTATTCTTTAGTCCCACACCCCTTTCTCATCTTATGATTATGCTATACTTAGGGTGTACTTTACCCTAAGTATAGGGGGGTGTAGGACTCTCGGGTATTCTATTCATTCTTTCTACCTCTGTTTTGTTGCATATACTTAGGGATATTTTACCCTAAGTATGGGGGGGGGGGGGTAGATCTTGTACATCCTTCCACTTGGATTTCCCTCCATGTACATCTTGCTATACTTAGGATTACTTGATCCTAAGTATAGGGGGAAACACCGAGTCTTCTTTATTCTATTCTTTGATTGGTCTTTGTATATACCATTCCTTTTCACTTCCCTATACTAAGCACCAGTTATGTCTTCTTCATCGCTCTTGATCACTCTGAGGACATCGTTCGAGCTAAGTATAGGGGGTGTTATATATATATGTCATATATACTTTAGCCATAAATCGTACTTTGTGTGAGTGTGCTAATAAATAAAATGGTTAAAAATCAATAAAAATTTAAAAATTTTCCCTTGTACATAAAATTCTTCTTGCACATACCTATCTATTTATAAAAATTATTTTTGTATAATTGTTTGTAAAAATGATTTGTGTAAATATTTTGTAATTATTTTCATACCAAAATTATGCATATAGTATAAAATTTTTGTAAAATGTTTGAAAAACAAAAAGTTGACAAAACCTTATGTAATTTTTCTGTAAATATTTTGCAAAACTTTGCATTCACGCATACATCCATGTTTTCAAACATTTTTCAAAAATTTTGCACATTTGTAAAAATTTGTAAAATTACATCTTTGTAAATATTTGTACAGTTTTTTCAAATCATAGTTGAACTTTAACTGGCCTGGAATGAAATTGACAAATGGAGCTTGGTTAAGACCTTAATCCACCTAATTATAAGAGGAACCTTATAGGGCTTAGGATCAAGACTTTTCAGGTCCATTGGGACTTAATTCTTTGAGTCCACTAAGCTATGAGCATATGCCATCTTGATGAGCCTAAGTAGAGCACTTAACAACACACACATGACTCTCAGAGACAATGCCTTTACTTGCACCAGCACTTTACGCATAGCTCTCCACGGATGAGGTGGCGAGGAGGCAGTTTCCTTTGGCTTGGGGTAGCATATGAGGGTAGTACTTCTAGGCGGAACCTCTCTTCTTCTTATAGTGAAGGAAGTGCGTCTCAACTTGGTCTGGTGGTTATGAAGTCTAAAGACAGGAGTTGTGGGTTGCAATAAAGCTTCAAAAGAGGGATAGTCTACTGGCTCAAGAGGAAAAACTCCTTATGTATATATGCTGCACCATGGAGATATGTTGTACATATGCACATGAAAAAAATGTGCAAAGAAAGAAAAAAACTCCAAAAAAGTGGTGGGTCGGATTGAAAATTTAATAATCCCATCGGAGTGTATATAGCCAAATAAAGCAAAGTTTATGTTACACATGACCATCTCATGAAGCTTGCAACGGGAGACTCAGCTACATTGGTTAGAGCTCCCAAGGATACATGGCTACACTGGTCATGGTCCATTCTCTTCTTCCCCCTCTTCTTGAGTCGGTTGTACTTGAATTTAGAAGGGAATACCTCGCTCCTCGAGGAAAGAGTTGCTAGACCGAGGCATTAGAGTTACCAGGTTGAGGGAGGTTGTTTCTTTGTCACTTCTGAGGTGGGGAGCTACATATCACTTACACCGTACAAGGAAATATTCATGGTCATTAGAGTTTGTGTATGTAGACTTGTTCTGATATGATTTATCGAGGAGTCTTGACCATAGATTGGTGGAACTTAGAGGCAGTTAAGTTTTAAGCTTAAGTCCAAATAAGGTTCCGACAAATGAATAACCCAAAGGTCTGACTGAGCTCCATATTTCAATTTAATGAAGGAGAGTTTAATAATCAACCTTGATTTCCTCTCTTTTTCTTTTTCTTTTTCTTTTGTACTTCTTTTTCACATAAGTGTTTGCTAAGGGACTAGCAAAAGTAAAGTATAGAGGGGTGATGAATCACCATTCATCACTCTTTATTCCTTTATTTAAGCTAGAAACCTTGGCAAAATACCATGTAAATGTTTGTAAATACAATAATTTGTCAAAATGCATGCATTGTGTAAATTGTAATAATTATCATGTTTTTGTGTAAAAATAACAGATTAAAGAAATACAGAAAAAGAGGGAAATAATTACAATAAATATTGAGTGACCTGAACTCAAGGGAGGGCTCAACATGGGCCTGACCGCAAAATAAAATAAGTAGAGAGAGATAGGGTGACTCAGCCTTGCAAATATTCCATCTTTTTATGTATATATTATTTTCATCAAAATAAAAAATATTTATGTGTCCCTCATAATTTGTATATATTTAAAAATAAAATAAAAATGAGAAAAATAAAACAAAAACAAAAATAAATTCTCTCTCTCTCTCTCATTCTTGAATATACCATGTAAAGATGTACATATACCTATTTATTTTCCCTTGTAAATACATAATAAAAATCAAATAAAAAATATTTTATATCCCAAATTTCATGTTGTAATAAATAAAATATATAATGGGAATAATTATACAAAAATAAACAAATAAAAAAAAATACCCAGATATTTTACCTATATATAATAAGATACTATGTGTACATATTAATTTATTTTTCAAAAAAATAAAGAAAAATCACAAAAAATAATTTGAAAAAATAATAAACATTTTTCATGTTGAAAATTTTTCAAAATAAAGTCATTTACTATTTTTCAAAATAAATCTTGGATTCTGATTGGTCCATGGGGGATTGTTGACCCCCGGTCAACTCTTCCCCCAGGACCACACCCATTGCGGATCCGTGTCCTTACTCGACTTCTCCCATTTATGCAGACTTGATCCGCCAGCCATTTACCTAAACCCCGGGCTCCATTTGAAGCTCTCACATCCGAGATTCACGCTCGAGAATCATCTTAGGGATCCGAGCATTGGATTGCGCGCCCGATCTTCTTCTTTCTCGGACCCCTACACTATATAGCGTCGCCTCCTTCTGCCATTTCAATCACCTTCAGCCACCATCTTCAATCCCTGTGACCTCCATCTTCTTCCTCGAGTGACAACGAGTGCGGAGGGTGTTGCAGAGAGTGATTGGAGGTGTGTACCCCAGGTCCGGCGACCCTTGTCATCGAGCTCCGCCGCCGACGTAGCTCGAGCCTCTGGAGGCGACGCTCCATCGAGGCGAAGACCGTCGGAGATCCAGCATCTCCCCCACAGTCAACTCCGACCATCAGGTACTTCCCTTAGGATCCAGTTCATCCCTTAGATTCGATCTTTTCTACCTAGCTCCGCCAGCTCCGCCCCCAGTGGCCGGAGCCCTGTCACTTCACCTCACCCGTATCGATAGACCCTTCGACCCATCGTCACCTTCCTTCCACGATCCGATCACCTCGATCTTGGCTATCCGAGCCAGGATCGGGTCTGGTTCCATCCGCCGCCTTCGCCGAAACCTCCCTCCGCCTATCCACACCGCTTCCCTTTACTGTTGGTTCAATAACCCATGCCGGTGACTTCCCCCAAGCATGAGCCTTATCTTGCAGGTTAATAAGCGTAGGAAACCCCCTTGGTCACGTCTTCCATACCTCGCCGGAGTAGCCCAGGTCCCTCCTCCTTCACCGAAGGATCTGACCGTTGGCAGCTCCATCGGATGCCACCACTCGACGCGTATCGTCATCGTGAGGAGAACCCCCCTCTCCGATCTTCCATCGGACGCTCGGATCGCTCCCAGCTCACCGGAGAAGCTCGCCCAGGAGGAGTTCTTCCAACCTGTCTCTCTGCCGTCAGATCGCCCCTCGCCTCTAGATATCATCCGAGCCGTCCATACCCTGCTCCTTTCAGGCCGTAGGATACCAGATCTAAAGGCCACGTGCACCCCATGTTCGGCGTCGTGTCAGCACCGTTGGATCTTCCAGGAGGCACCATCACACCTGCACGCCATCCGCCATTCACCGCCCGACACCTGGCCCTCACGTGCCCCGCATGCACTTTGGCTGGGTAACTTGCGCCCGACCACCTGTAGTTTATTTTAGTTTTTATTTAGTCTGTTAAATAAACTTGCACACTTGGGTAATTTGCATATCTGACCTGTAGTTTCTTATATTTGCATTTTAGTCCCTGCTTTGTGGCGACACGTGCTTCGACACGTGATTTTGTGGGCAAATTGCATGTTTAGGGCTTGGGTTTTCTGAATGTTATGGAATGAATCTTTAGTTTGATTATTTGCATATATACCCCTATGCGTACTAAAATTGGAACATGTGTAAATTTTGTGTGAATTTTGTGGTTTAGCCCCTATAATTCCAACACATGTTTCAATTTAGCCCCTGAAAGTTACTTTTCTTGCTTTTAGGTCCCTATGTGCTGTGGCTTTTGTATTGGTTGAATAAAATATCAAATTAATTCCAAATCAAGTGAAATTTGGACACGTAGCTCCTGCCCATGTGCAAAAATTTCACTAAAGTTTTGGGACATTTTTGAGTTATTTTGATATTTTTAAAAATTTAAAACACACATTTTTGTAACTGATTGAATTGAAAAATCAAGTAAAAATATAAAAGTCTTTTAAAAATTCTAAAAGAATTACGTACTATTTCCTTTAGTGTCTTTTAGCTTCAGTCCAATTTTGGTTGAATTTGGATTTATAAAACTCATAAAAATCTCAAAACGCTAAAAATCTTATAAAAATTCTTAAAATTCTATAAAATACAAAAAATACAATTTTTGTTTCTGTAGCTTAGTTTTTATTCCTAGTTTTCATAAAAATTGTCTCCAGATTTTTAGAGGCTAATTATATATTTTTAATTAGCCTTTCGAATCTGGCTGCACATTGATTCTGATTTTCAGCCTTTCCCTATTTTTATAAAATCAACAAAAATCATAAAACCTTGAGAAAATTAAGAAAAACACTTAAAAACCTATAAAACACAAAAATAATTTTATTTGAATTTTCTGAGTTATTTTGGAGTGTTTAATAAATTGTTGTTTGTGTGCTTTTTGCCTTTTCTTCATATTTCCTTCATAATTAAAAACACAAAAAAATTAAAAATCTATGAAAACCACCAAAAATATTTTATTCTTTCCTTTCATTTTTCAACTACTTCGTAGGCTCTTTTGAGCCAATCCGTGCTCCTTGAGTTCGACCCTGCTCGCTATACCAGGCTAAAGAAAGTGCAAGACCTCTTGTTCGATTTTGACCGATTATTTTTATTTGGTGGTCTGATTTTTCTTGTTGAGACCGATCTACGAGATCCGGGTCGCAACGACCCCTAATTGATTTTTATTCCTACTCGGATCTTGTGGGACAATCGTCTCATCAATATCTTACACGAAGCACACTGCTCAAGATTATCTATTCATCCAGGAATTACGAAGATGTATAAGGATTTTTTTTTCAAACTTTTGGTGGCCAGGAATGAAGAAGGATATTGTTGAGTTCGTGAATTCATGTTTTACCTGCCAACAGGTTAAGGCTTCACACCAAAAGCCACCAGGATTATTGCAATCCTTCCCTATTGCAGAATGAAAATGGGAAAGCATTTCTTTGGACTTCGTTACTGACTTACCTCAAACGACTGGTGGGAAAGATAGTATATGGGTTATAATAGATCGTCTGACCAAGGTAGCACACTTCATTCCAATAAGCTTATATTTCACTCCAGACCAGCTTGCTGAGTTATATATTGCACATTTGATTCGTCTCCATGGCATTCCAAAGGAAGTAGTTTCCGATCGAGATTCACGATTCACCTCACATTATTGAGAGAACTTCATGAAAGTCTTAGGTACGCAATTACGCTTGAGCACATCATATCATCCACAAACAGATGGTCAATCAGAACGTACGATTCAGACTCTAGAGGATATATTATGAGCGTGTGCCTTAAAATGGAAAGGATCATGGTTGAAACATTTGCCTCTTGCAGAATTCACTTGCAACAATAGTTACCATGCAAGTATTGACATTACACCATTTTAAGCACTATATGGACGTAGGTGTACTACTCCTCTATGTTGGCAAGAGGTCGGGATAAAGAACCTTTATGATTCACATAGACTCCGAGAGACACGAGAAGCTGTAAAGTTTGCTCTAAAAAGACTATTGACTGCTCAGAGTCACCAGAAAATCTATAGTGATGCCAGGTGAGAAGATCTTGAGTTTGAAATAGGCGACTTTGTATCCTCAAAGTATCCCCTATGAAGGGAGTTCAGAGGTTTGACTTGCGTGGAAAGTTGGCACCTAAGTTCGTGGGTCCCTTTGAAATCATTCAGCAGATTAGAAAAGTTGCATATAGACTGACGCTTCTTCCACATCTTTCGGCAATACATGATGTTTTTCATGTATCAAATCTGAGAAAGTACATTATGGATCTAGAGCATAAGATACACTATGAATATTTACATGTTGAACCAGACTTGACATACCAAGAAATACATGTGGAAAAACTAGATAGAGATATCAAGAAGTTGAGGAATAAAGAGGTGCCTCTAGTTAAAGTATTGTGGTGAAACCAAGAATTTGAAGAAGACACATGGGAATCTGAGGCGGAAATGAGATAGAAATACCCCTATTTGTTTGAGTGATAACACTATGTACTGTGTATATCTTTATCATAAATGAAATGATGTTCATTCTCTTTAAGGTTGTTATGGTTTCAATCCTCTTTAAGGTTGTTATGCCTGCATTTCTAGTCTCGAGGACGAGACTTCCTTTAAGGTTGTTATATTTGTAAAGTCTTGAACTTGGTCATCTCTCGGATCCTATATCATATGATCCAGCTCGTCAAGAGGAAACCAACGGAATTTGTTTCATGTGAATCAAACTTCGTCTCGATTTGTTATGATTTTCAAAAGAAAGAGAAAGAGGTTTAAGACGCCATTGACTCGTAATAATTGTCATTAGGACTAATTAAACATGATTAATGAAACTAATGATGGATTGAAGAATACTAATGACATTATCGAACACTAATCAATAGTTAGCAAAAGATAAGCCTAAGCTACAAAAGGTAAATCACGATTAGTGAAAGTTAATAACTATAAGTGTTAATTAAACATCATTAGCGAATCTAAAATTCTTTAGAATGTTCTAACTTAAGCCCTAAGTTTCGGATAAGTTTTCGCCAAAACCATGGGCTGCTAACCGCGGTTACGGTCTAAACCATGATTAGCGATTTTCTGGAGCCTATAAATACCCCCTACCCATTCATTCTTTACGATTTCCACTACCACCACCACCCCAAGGGCTAGGGTTGAGAGGTTGGGAGGTGGAATAGAAGGCGAGGAAGGAGCGCTAGCGAAGCGCTGCCAGGAAAACGAGGAGGAGGAAGGTACGATCCTCTCTTAGTTTGCTTTGTAAGTTAGGTTTCGATTCATGTTATGTTTCCTTTCTGTTTTCCTTTCGATGATTTTATAAAGGGAAACTCTGTCAAAATTTTCCAAGAAATATGTCCTGGTATAAGGGGAAACTCTACTAAAAGTTTTATAGAAATATGTCCTAGTATAAGGGGAAACTCTGCTGAAATTTTCCTAGAAATATCATCCTATATGAGGGGAAGTTTCGCAGAAATTTTTAAGATAAAATTATGTTATTCGAGTTCTTCGTATTCTTCGTGTATTCTTCGCGTTCTTCGTGTTCTTCATTCGTTCTTCGTGTTCTTGGCACGTTCTTAGTATTTTTTATACAAAATGAAATTCGATCGTTTTAGGAGCTATAAATCATCCTGTTGAAAAAGAATCACGATAAAGCACTATATACGAGAGAGAGCTCGATTAGGTAACAAAATCCTTCCTTTTGATGTTGCATTTTCATATGAGATTGTTGAAATTTCTGATTTTATGTTCTTTGCTACGAAGTATCCTAATTTTGGCATGTTTTAAGAAAAATGAAAACTTGCTTTGTGATTTCAACTAAAATAAGGTATAAGCCTTGAATTGATGTGGTGGCTTGGAAAGGTAGGATTTGGGAGTTAAAATGAGCATAAATACGTGATATATACATATGAATAATATATATGTGAGTCTATACTAAATGTTGATGATTATGCAAATCGAAGACTTAACGAAAGAATTACGTCATGGGATTTGATGTGTATTGAGTTCGATCCTGAAAAGGATCGTGTCTTACGTCAGGAATGACTTGGAGTAAAACAACAGGTCGGTCATGCAACTTGTAGGTTTGTTGGAAGGAACTCATATTGGTGTCACCCTACCTAGGTGGTACATGGTTGCCCTGTTATGATAAGTGCATATGAAATGAATAATTTGCAACGTGTGGTACCGGGAGCCAATATCTTCGGGTTGAACGACAGAATATGTAGTCGTGCCATGCGGAGGAATGGGTGGTTGGATAGCGACTGGGTCACGATAATATGTATTTAAAGCCACTAGATTATATGATTAAATTTTGGCCTGAGGTTTCAAGCAGTCGGGTCCTCGAGGACGGTGTGCTTCTTTGTTTGTCAGGCTGAGGGTTTAAGACCATGATTAATAATAGAAAAGAAAATTGTAAGGTAGTATTGGATGATTGATTGAAGTGACGTACGATGGCATAAGCTTACCAGATCAACGCAGTCTCTAATCCCGAAGTGTCCACAACTTCGGAGTCCATATAGTGGTGAGGTAATTCCCTAGACTAATACCTAACGTGGAATAGAAAGGAATATGACTTAAATTAATGAGAAGGAATGAAACTTTTTGTGATAAAAACTTTTTAAAAAATTACACAATTGTTTGTTGTTCTCTTCTTTGTTACTTAACATTCGCTAATTGTTATCCTATGATTTATTAAAAACCCAACAGGTGACGGTGAGCCATCGCAAGGACTTTAGTAATCCAGTCAGCTTGCATAGTAGACATCCAGCCAACCATAGTGGCCTTACTTTGTAAGGTAGTTAGTAATCTTTAAATGTATTTCCTTCAAACTGATGTACATGTAAATGGTTATAGTGGGACAATGAATCATATGAACTGTATTTTGTGGTTGCAAAAGTGTTGAAATACTTACTTCTGAGTATTTTTTATTTGCAGTCTGTTTCTGAATGTTAGTTGGGATTGCTGAATAAATTATTGCTGAGTAACCAAATCCGGATATGGGAGGATCCGACGGCTCGAGAATCGGGGTCATGATAATAACTCTCCTTATATATGAATCAAATTCATATTATTCATGATAGTTAAATAACATTTAATTATCTATTTTCTCAATGCTCTGATACATATATCAACAATGAAATTATCCTTGTGCTCTTTTAAGGATAATGTGCTTTCTCCACGGATATTTGGAGATAAGGACATGGTGATTGTATTGTTCCATGCATAGTAACTTGGATATTGAGATCACATTTCCAATCCATATATTGCAGACCTCTCATAGATGCTTGATTAAATCAAGACCACAAATCTAATTATCTTATTGCATCTAAATCACATTCATATCAATGTCCAATACTTGGACCATGATTAGATCACTTCTCTTCTGAGAGGAGTCACTAAAATCAAGACCCTTTTTGTCACTCCCTAGGAATGGAAGCGTCATGGTTATACAATCGTTTATGATCGCATCACCCTCAAGTATTACTAATACTTGTACATCTTGCATACTGGAAGACCCAGAATAAACCCAAAAATATTCGATCAATTTTATATTGTCTACTTAAGGGTTTTATCATTAGGTTTCTCACTCGATCATTGGGAGTCAGTATCGATCATATACTTTTCAAAAGCATATGTCATACCCATGTGTTGACCATATACTTTCCAAAAGTACTTATCAAACCTAAAATTCAGTTAATCTTCCAAAGCGAGACGATCGTGCATGGAATTTGATTCTTTCCAATATCTCATGAGTGAGATCATGTCGTCCGGTTCAGTAAATGAACTTGTATGATCCCTTTGAGAGATCGTATCATATGCCCTTGCATGCACACCAACGCATTGGTGTATAGACCTTGGTTAGGTCATCAACCTATTGGTCTGCCAAATGTGTATACTCAAACACATAGTAATACATCTGTCTCCGGTTAGAGGATGTGTGCCTATATCGTGATAGCATACAACATAGGTCTTTGGTTATCTCGATCTCGTTAAGTCAACTCTTTGACCTAACTTATTTAACACCTCCAAATCTCTATTCCTATGCAGAGGACCTGCATCAAGAAGTCAGTTAGATATCAACCTTTAGATTAAGGATTGTCATCTCCTTCTCATGCTATAGATCCTCTCTTAATAATTATTTGACGGTGCTTGATGAGTCCTCAATCTAACTCTTTATATATCCATACAAGCACGAGCCTTTATGATTCAACAATTGAATCAACAGTTGTATGATCATTAAGATGGCCATGGTACATAAACGTAATTGTACTAAGGGACCTATTATGCAGATTAATTATTCTTCATTTCAGATCAGGGAATGATTTTTGCAATAACATTTATCGGATAATGGCTCATCGTGGGCTCGCATATCCAACAATCCCCCCCATCCCAAAGAGCCATTAATGGGTTAATCTTTAAACCGACACTCATGTGACAATCATAAGCTATTTAAAATATAGATAGGTAAGATGATCAGTCACTCTGTTCCTGAGAGACTTTACCAAGTCCTTTTACGACACTTTCATATCTCCTAGTAAAAGTGCTCGCATCCAGTACGATTATTGCATCTTATGTAACCAATACTTAATCTTGTTAGTTATAGTGTCCTTGACACTACAACTCAATAATCGTTATAACCAGTATGCAATTTCCAATATCCATATAAGAATACCCTTATTCTTGGAGATGGTATCTGCAGTATCTGCAGTTAAGAAATTTTAGATCACTATCTATAAAATCTAAAGCTCTTGATGATAAGACTTTGCGATCACTATCTCAAAAAAACTTGTCATCTTTGAAGATACTGCAAATGTTTTATTTCCACAATCGGATAAGTAACAATTTACTACTCCCACTGCATGGCAGACTTCTGGCTTTTGTACATATCTAGCATACACCCGGCTTCTCGTAACTGATGCATAAAGGCAAGCAGTTTTGGCATTCACTTCCTCAACTCCTTGAGTTGCTATCCCTTCAGATAGTTCAATACCATATCTTAAGGAAAAAGAAGCTTTTCTTGGAATTTTCCAAAAAAATGGAACATGTACAAGGTGTATTACTTAATATGACGGTCCCAATACCCTCTTTTCTTTGCTTCTGAACATCTTCAGAACTAAGATCTAAGACGTGTCTTTGAAATATTTCATCTCAAGGTACAGAACAACCAAATTATAAAACATTTATTATCATCATTACATTATTCCAAATGATTAGGATATCATCTACATTTAGCACGACAAACTTAATGACACTCCCATTAAGCTTCACATGATTCATCAAGATTCTATCTGAAATCATAACCTTTATAAATTTCATCAAATCTGATATTTCAACTACAATAAGCTTATTTGAGTCTATAGATGGAGATCTTTAGCTTGCACACCTTGCTTTCCTCAGCTATGAAGCCATGGGGCTACTTCATATGAATACCATTGGTGAGGAATTCATAGAGGAATGCCATATCGACTTCTATCTTGTAGATGTCAAAGTCAAGTTGCGTAGCTATAGTTAGCAATATTCTGATGGGTTTGAGAATGGTCACTGGAGAGCAAGTCTCATCGCAAGCGATGTCTTCTCTTCGATGTGTATCTTACGAGCCGTGCTTTAAAGGTCTGTACCTTCTCATCAGGTTCCCTTTTTCTCTTGAAGATCCATTTACACCTAACAGATCTTACCCTTATAGGCAGATCCTCGAGGGTCCATGTACAACACTTTATATGAGTTCTACTTTAGACATTGATTTTATCATTTGGGCCTTAAAAACCCTAGCTTATGCATGTAAATAGCATCAATTTGTACATAATAACATTCATTATTTATTGTATTATTTGTATATAAAATAAGGTTTTTAATGCCAAAATTATAGAATAAAGAGAAGAAAAGAAAAAGGAATAAAATATTGAAAATATCTTATGACCTTAAACCCCACGACCAAGTCAAGAATTGAGTTGGCCGACAATGAATAAAGTAGGAGGAGATAAGGTCCAAAAATAGAATAAAAACCCAATTTTTATTCATTATTTATGCATCTTTGACACCTATTTCATTCTTTATTATTTATTCATCAAATGAAGAAACTTTGTACATGAAAGTTGTAGATAATAATGTAAATAAAAATATAAAATTGAGTCTGTGCAAAAATAATACACAATGTTCATTTTATACACAAAATAAAAAGCTAGAAACCCACCTTCATAGACCCATATCGTTCAAATAAAAACTCAAAACATATCAAAATCACCGCTAGTTATTGTTAACTTTTTACAAGCTATTTAATGGTGGTGGTTATATTTTTTTGGTGTTACTGTATGAAAGTTAGGTTTTTGACCCTCCTTGTATACTATACCTGATTAAAATATTCAATTTTTTTATTCTTTATTATTTTTACAAATTTATATTTTTTTAATTTTGCAATAATTATTTATAACATATGTGTATATTGAAACTAGAATAAAACAAAAAAGAAAATGTAAAATAAAATAAGTCTATAAATATATAGGCAAAATACCTATAATTATACTTGTACGTAAATAAAAGGGAATCATATTCTTTTATTCTTCATTCTTTCATATTTTTATAATATTGTAAATATTGTTTATATTCCATTTAAAATACAAAACCATAATAAAACTCATAAAAATATAATAAAATAAAAAGATGTATATAAAGTACCTATAAATATACCTATAAAACATACATATCTATTTATTTAAGTGTACAAATAAAAGCATAAAAATAAAATGGAAATATATTTATACTCATAAAAATATGTTATAAATATATAAAATAAAAATAAAATAAAATATACAAAATAAAAATAAAAATGTACAAAACATAGATGAATATACCTATAAATACACTATTAAAAATTAACTACCAATAAATAACATCAATAAATAAATAAAAATCATATTAAAATACTACATTAAATAATAAACTTTTTTATGTTAAAAAAATAATAAAATCATTTATCAGGTTTAGTTATTAAATCAATAATTGGTCAGCCTATTTTGTCCTTTAGTGCTGACGTGGTCCAATGGCTGCGCGTTGACAGTTGACCCCTGGTCAACTGTCCCTTCAGACTCCCTGGCGTGTCAGGACAATCTTTTCCCCACTTTTCTACATTTTTTCACAGTCGATACATCGCTCAATCGACTTCAACGCCTTCACAAGAAATAATGCTCATTCATCTGTGATCCACTTCCAACTGTAAATCCATTGTATATACTTTGGTTCATCCATTTTGGTCGGTCAATAAGGGTGCATATCTTGTTTTATAAATAAACACCTCCTCCGTCCCTTCACCTTTTGGTCACTTTCTGAGCCCTAGAGATCCACCATTTTGGCATAGTGTGCATCCAGGTGACAGATGGAGGTCCCCTGAGGTGGATGGTAGCTCGAGGAGGAAGGGGTGCACCTAAGGCAGTCCGCTCTGGCGATCGTCCTGCTCCTTGACCAAAAGGCAAGTTTGAGCTGCGCCATTTCCATTTCTAGGTAGCTTTTAATTCTAGCATTTTATTTATGTCTTTAGTTTAGTGATTAGGCCTTAGCTTTAGCGTAATTAGGTTAACTCGTAGTTCACTGGAGCTTCGCTCTGACGAACGATTCCACTGTGTTGCGACCGTTGACTGCCCTGCTGACCGCCCTCATTACATTTCCTATCACCTTCTCCACCTTACCAAGCCACCAGCCCAACCTGCACCTCCTCGGTTATGTGAATCGAGGTCTCACTCCGTCACTTCACCGGAGACATCGTCTCCCACCTCGTCTTACGTGCACACAGCTTCATCTTTGGTCGAGGAGCACCTCCTCGAGCTGTATTTATTTTGTGTGCAAGTTAGGTGTGCAAATAAGCGCCAGGAGCTGAATTCAAAGCCCGCTGGAGGTACCTGGAACGCCACATCTTCCTCGAGCTTGTGGTGGCGCTCCGGTGACTCCGCCCTTTCTGTCACTCCCAGCACGAAGATGACCTTGCTAGGAATCCATTGGGCCATCTCTGAGCTTCAAGCAACATCGGAGGAGGGAGTTTGGATCGGAGGAACCTCGCCCAGGCGAGTGTTCTTCCCTGTTCTTTAATCATGCCTCCCCGCCGTTGGATCAAGATCCACGCCCCCGTTTGATTTATAGCCATTGGATGGAGCCCAACCACGACTGTCAGATTGCTTAGAGTAATCTAGTCAGAGCCATCCGCAGGCGAAGCGACATCGTCGCACCAGGACGAGCCACGTGGATGAGTGGAATCAATCGTGCCGTCCGATCGTGCCTTATAATGTGGTAATTGCATATTCAACCCTGCCATTTTTTGTATTTAATATTCAGTCCTGTAAATAAAATACAATGTGTTAAATAAATTGGACATTTTGCAAGTAGGACCCTGAACTTCTTGTAATTACAATTAGGTCAGGTCTAGCTCAACTCACATGTCATCCCGTATGAGCTAGGAATTTTGTATAAACACCCCTAGCATTTTTGTATTTTGTAAAATAGTTCCATAAAATTAAATAAACATTGTATATTGTTGGCAAAATTGCATATGTGTCCATGAAGGTTATTTTTATTGCATTTATGCCCCAGTCAGGACTTATGTTTTTGATGATTTTATATATTTATTTAAATACCTAACTTGCTCCTAAAAATTCACAAAAATAGATTTAAATGCTCCATGCCTTATACTTTCACGCCCATATTTTATTTGGCATTTTTTGCATTTAAAAAAATGAAAAGGAGCCCATTTATTCCCTGTTAACTTAGAAAATACTAAAAAATATAAAAATGTGTCTAAGAATTTCAAAAAAAGTATATAGCATATTTTATCCTATTTTAATTATTGATGCAAAAATCACTAAAATTTGCAAAACAAAAAGCCTACAAATAAAAAAACCTTAAAGTCTCTTATAAAAATCTAAAAAATCCTTTAGAAATCCAAAATTACATTTTATATATTATAATTTTATTTATATAAATATTTATATCTTTAATTGATTTAGGTAATTTTAGGACCCATTTACTATTTTTAAAACACAAATCAATTTCGGGTATTTTATTAGTCTCTTATTTGGGATATTTTTGACTTTAAAAATACATAAAATTTAGCAAAAATTCCAGAAAATAACTAAAAATTAGAAAAATATAAAAATACAAAAATATTATATTTACTGTATTTTGCATATTTTTCATATTTATGTATTTGTAATATCTATATATCTTATATTGTATTTATACATGTACATATATACATATATATATTATATTTAAATGGAAAAGAGATATAAAAAATTGAAAAATGTAAAAAAGAAAATATAAAATTATAAAACCAAAAATAAAATAGAAAATAAAATAAAAAACCCTCAATACAATACATTGGTCAAGAGATAAAAGACATAATTTTCTAGCATTCATTTTGCCTCCTTCTATCGTTTGCTCCCAATGTTCGACCTCTACACGTACGTACACCTATACACCTTTGCTATAGAGTTATAATAAATTTTAACTCTATATTTTTGATACTTTATTGATTGATTCTTATTATGGGTGAATTGTTGATTAAAGTTGAGTTTTCTCGAGCGATCACATCAGCGATGCTAATTGAGTTTGATTAGCAGACCCTCGCGGATGATCCCCTTTATCAAATGGTGCCGTTGCCGGGGAGCAACGTCATGTAGTTGGAGCTTATTTTATTTTTTCTTTGATCTCTTGTTCATTTATTTAGTGCATTTATTCATTTTTGTTATTAATTTACTTATTCTCCTTTTATTATTTGATATTATTGTTAGCTTCTCTGACCACTCTTCTTTGTTTGTCTTTGATGCGAGGTACCACTGCACGAAGGAGGACCTCTTAGGAGGATCGGTGCACCCAAGCAAGGTGGAGTCAGCCTTTCTTGCTCAGCTGGCAGGTGAGAGCATTAAGGGTAGATGGAGAAGAAATTTTAAAGACCACTCTAGTCTATTTTGCATTATTTATTTATTATGTATATTCATGTGAGAGAGTGACTCTATAATTGAAATAATTCGGACTCTCCACACTTTGACTTCCTGAGGTCCAGTGCCCGAGGGATTGTTCCCTTGGGGGCCTCAGCGATTTTGACGCTTTTTTGCTTTTTATTTTATTTTCATTATTTTGTGTGAATGAGCCTTAGTGTAGGAATTGCTTGCTCGATAGAATAAGGTCCAAAGCCCCTAATATATTTGCATGTAACTATATTTGTAGCTTTGGACTTAGTCAAATAATAATTTTTGGCTATTTAGATTCAAATCCGCGCATCGTGAGAGACGTCATACAATGCTGGTAGGACCCGTTGTGGCTGGAACCGAGATGTCTCCAAGATCGGACCTTAGGGTTTGTTTCTAAATATTTGACATATGGTGCTTCACGATAACAACAATTTCTCACCTAGGGCGATTTCATCAGATTGCATTTGCGTATAGTTTAGGTTTCAATTATGTCTTACATCCCGTATGGAGAGAGATATGAAGCACTGTAAGTCTTCTGACTTTGCATGCATCATCGATTTTTGACTTGCATGACTTTTCCGATCTTCTCCCTCTGATTTTTGCTCACTTTGGATGTTAAGGGAATTGGAAACCCAGTTAGGCACGTGAATTGAAAAACCAAAAAAGTGATAATCTAAATAAAATAGGGACTGCTAACTCTACTTGATCTCTAAAATAAAATATACTGGATTTTCCTTGGGGAGAGCAAACCCCTCCTTGTATGCACATTTTATTCCTACGTACATGCTAAGGATTAGTGCCCAAATCCCAAGCCTGTCTTCGGTATGTACAACTTTGTGATGATCACCTAACTCTAAAATCGAAAAGATAAAAGACCACATCTCGGTCTTCACTGTGTTGAGTAGGTGAACCAGGGGTTTGCTTTGTGTATTGATTGTGACTTGGAGTCCGTTTGCATTTTTCATCTCTTTTAGTTTTGTGGTCCCACCCGTGTGAGCCATTATCTTTCATATCTGAGTCTCTCTATTTCTCTTATACATATATTTCCTTATATGCATTTGAGTTGTAATATTGGATCTTGTGCTTCATCGTCTTTGCCGGATCTTGTGGCTTTTCTCCTCGCCCATATCACATTATCCCTAGTCCGATTTGAGGAGACCCTCTCCTTGAACCGCAATTTTATCTATGTCCACCTTCATCTCGCCTACCCTCCTCGTGTCCCCCATATCATCTCTTCTTGTACCTGGGATTGCTGTGCTGGTAGGTATAGCCCGCATCGAGGATTATGGCATATATTGATTATTAGAGTAAGTCGGGCATGTTTTGAGGATGCTGAGATCGATATGCTACTCTTGTGTATCTGATTCTGACATGTGCATTGGAGCTTCTCGAGGACTTTGATGATGCACTATTATTAGGTGTGATTATTACTTGAGGATTTTGATCTCGCACATCAGATTGAGGATGTGACATATTTTGATGATTTGATGATGAGTTCATGAGTTATGACTGCTCGATCTATTTCGTGGTTCTGCTCGTCTTGATTTTGAGGATTGATTGACTATTCTGATTCAAAATTCAGAGCGATGGTGTGTGGAAACTACATGATTTCATTCATCTACTTGTCTAAACTATCTTCGATCTTCTGGCTATAATCCACCTGTGGCACCTCAAGGATTTCTAATTATCTTTTGTGCCATCTCAGCTAGATTGATTGACTTGAGTGACATATTGTGATTGACATGAATATTTATCCCTCACGTGATCTTATGCCCTCCTGATGATTCATGGATTGATTGATTGCTTTTAAGGACCTGGAATTTGATGCCAGCAATCCCAAGACTCGATTGACTTAGTATGTATTACTCCCCGAGGACTATCTGTGGGAGGATGCGACACATTCTCTACGCTTGGTTCCATTTGCTGACTGTGCTGCCAATTGTTGGAGCCTGGAACTGAGTCGTGTGATTAGACTGTTTGGCCTCCTTGCTGATGGTGCGCCCAATCTGTAGGTGCACGATGCCAATTTCCCTGACTCCTTCGAGTCTTCTCTCCTTGACGGTCCTCACAAGGATGAGTGTCACATCTCTTATTATTCCTTACATAGTTCATAGTGTTCTCCGAGGGTTATCTACGAGAGAATTTGACACCTTGCTAGATCTGCGGTCTCTTCTGCTAGGTAGCCGATCTGCGGCTACCAAGACCATTCTGATTGACTCCTTTGAGTCCGCTTGCCTTGACAACCCTCACGAGGATGAGATCTGATATGTTATTCGCTGCTTAGCTTTTATTGTTCCCCAAGGACTATCTGCAGGAAAATACAAAAATTTCTTTACACTCGATTCCCCTTGTTGACTATGTCTCCGATATGTTGGAGCATGGAATCAAGTCGTATGATGTATTTCTGGTCCCCATTACCTTCTTGTTGTATCTGATCTGTCGGATCTTGGGATCCATCTAACTAGATTCCTTTGAGTCTGCTCTCCTTGACGATCCTCACAAGGATGAGCCATCCTATTCTAATTATTGGATGGTTAGTTGGTAGTATGCTCCCCGAGGGTTATCTACGGGATGCTACCACATTTTTTTGATCTGTCAGCCTCTTTTACTGGTAGACGATTTGTCACCTACTGAGATCGTTTTTGTTGATCCGTACGATTGATCTGACTCTTTTGACTCCGCTCACCTTGATAACCCTCACAAGGGTGAGCTTCTCTTCTGATTATTCATTGACTAATATGTATTACTCTCTGAGGGTTATCTGCGGGAAGATACATAATTTTGTTGGTACTCGGCTTCACTAATGGTGTCTCCTTTTTGTCGGAGCACGAAGCCGAGTCTTCTGATTTCTGTACTCGGTCTCCTCTCTGGATGTGTCTCCTATCTGTTGGAGCACTGAGCTGAGTCTTTTGATTATTCTGAGATCTTTGAGTATGCTCACCTTGAGGATCTTTGCAGGATTGAGCCATGTATTGCGTTATTTGGTGTATTCTTGTGACTTTCAGACCTTATGACCACCGGACATCACGCATAATTGATACTCTCCTACTTTCTACTTTTTATACCTTTTGGAGACCATGATTGACTTGGAGGAGTCTGTACTATTCTTCCTCCATGTCTTACAACATCGGCTCCGCTCACTCATTCCTTCCTTATGAGTTAATGGTCTGATTCATGCTACTGGTCCTTGGTTTAGTTTTTGATCTCTTGACCTCGGTAGCTGACACCCACTTGATTGCATATCCCAGGTGTCTTTTCATTTTCTGATTGCATCCTCATTATCACAGGGAGATGATGACGAGAGCAAGGTATTCACTTGTCATATACCGTCCTGGACTTCACCGTTCTTTACTTGTATATACGTGTTGTGTATTCTATTCCTTCTTTCTTCCATATATCTTGTGTGCCCCCAGAACTTGCGCCATATCTGTGTGTCTATACTTAGGACTTACTTTGTCCTAAGTATAGGGGGGTACACACCTTGTTGTTCTTTCTCAATTCTGTTTCTTCACTCCTGTCATTGCCTATACTTAGGGATCTTTCACCCTACGTATAGGGGAGAGATGCGTACATTCTCTAAGATATTTTCATACATATGTATATATCTGTCTTTTCCTCTTTTATTCCTTTTCATTTTTCTTTTTCTATAGAAAAGGTGTTGCCCCTTTTGTCAGGTTTCTATACTTAGGATGTACTTTGTCCTAAGTATAGGGGGGGTGCACCCCGGATTCTTTCATTCTTTGATCCCCTCTACTATCTCATCTCTTATTGATTTGCTCTACTATACTTAGGGATATCTTACCCTAAGTATAGGGGGAGACAATTCGAGCCGTGATCTGTTCATTCCCACCCTTGACCCTCCCTACGTTGTGTACAGTCTGCTATATTTAGGATTATTTGATCCTAAGTATGGGGGGATGATCAACTTCTGATTCATTCATTCCTTCATTTTTTATTCAGTCGATGTAGTATAGGCTTTTCTATACTCAGTACGAGTTATGTCTTCTCTTTTTCTTTTTGATCTATGAGGACATAGCTCATGCTAAGTATAGGGGGGTCGTATATACCCTGTATATACTTTAGCCATAACTCGTACTCTTGCATAATTATTAATAAATATGTCTAAATATACATATGTAATTCATTAGAAAACCAATTAATATGCATCTTATTCCTCAAAATTCTTTTTGTATACATTGATTGATAAATCAGGTTAAAAATATTATTGCAAAATGATTTGAAAAAAGGTTTGACCCATTCGAAAAACTTTTTGTGAAATGTTTTCAACCAATCTAAAAATATTTTGATTGCAAAAATTATCTTCTTTATGTGAAATAAAAGGATTTGAAAACCTATTTGCAAATGGTTTTGAAAATGGTTGTAAAAATATTTTGAAACATTTATGTATATTTTTTGAAAAATCTTTGCAAAATGGATTTCAAATGTTTGTAAATATCTGCAAAAATTATTTTGTACCATAGTTTTGAAAATTATTTTCAAATAAATTTGAGGAATAAAAGCATTACTAAAAATAAAAATATATGTATATAATAATATATATACATAAAATTCTTTACTAATTGTATATATATACCAATAAAATAACTGTTAAAATTTCTTAATTCTTGTAAATAAAAAGCAGCACGCCCGTGTAGATAGCTGTATATATTTTATACTTTGTGTGCCAAAAAATCTTTTGCCAAAATTCTTTTTATTTTTCAAAAGAATTCTTTTAAAAATTGCATTATTCTTTGCATCATTGTACATAGCATTTGCTCGCCATTTATATTCTTTTAAATTGAGCTTGATGATTGAACAAGTCCAATAAAATCGAAGATTGGAGCTTGGTTGTACCTTACTGCACCTAACTGCATTGGAACCTTATGGGAACTAGGTTTAAGGTACTTCAGGTCCAATAGGACTTAATTCTTTGAGACACAGGGCTGGGTTCAAGTCACCTCAATAGACTAACTAGAACTTTTTGAGACACACGCATGACTCTTATCGGTCGTGACCTAACTTGGACACTTGCACCTTTCACTTGACTCAACTCTATTGGAGTGGTAAGGGGGTTGGATTTGCCGGTCTGAGATGCACACAGGTGAAAACATTCGTCCTCGCCTAGGGAGGGGAGTGCACCCCAACCTGATCTAGTTGCCATGAAGTCGAATGACAAGAGAGTGTGGGTTGCAATAATGTTTCATAAGAGGGATAGTCTTCTTGCTCAAGAGCAAAAACTCCTTATGTAAATAATGCTGTAAATAGGATTTCAAAACAAAACTCCAAAAAAGTGGACATGCCTGAAAATAAAATAAAATTCCTATCGGAGTATGTATATATGTTGTATAGTCAATAAGCAAGCTTGAGTATCAACGTTATACCATGTGAGCCACCAGCTGGATGACTTGACTACACTGGTCATGCATACTAGGATAGGTAGCTACACTAGCTACCATCTATTCTTTTCTTCACCTCCTCCTCTTGAGTTGGATGCCACTTGAACTTAGGAGGGAATACCCCGCTCCTCGAGGACAGAGTACTGGATTAGGGAATCATTGGGTTGTCATTCTGGAGAAGTCAGTTCTTTTGTCATTTCAGTTAGGGAGAGCCACTATCACTTACACTGTACAAGTCAGTTTCATAGTCATAAGGGTTTGCGTATGATGTAGGGTAGTTTTGACCTGGCTATTGAGGTGGTTTGAACCTAGTTTTTGACTCTCGAAGGCTGTTGTGCTCTAAAGTTGGTTCCAGATCAGGTTCCACACACATTCTCACATCAAGATCTAACCTGAGCTCCAAAATTTGACTTTGTACGGATACATTTAATTATTGAAATCAATTCCACTTATTCTTTCCTTTCCTTTTCTTCTATTATTCTTTTTGTACTTATTGCATAAGTGTTTGCTAGGGACTAGCAAAGGCAAGTATAGGGGGTGATGAATCTCCATTTCATCACCTTTATTCTATCATTCTGGCCTTAAAAACCCTAGCTTATGCATGCAAATAACATCAATTTGTACATAATAGCATTCATTATTTATTGTATTATTTTATATAAAATAATGTTTTTATGCCAAAATTATAGAATAAAGAGAAGAAAAGAGAAAAAGAGTAAAATATTGAAAATATTTTATGACCCTAAACGCCGAGACCAAGTCAAGAATTGAGTTGGTCGACAAGGAATAAAGTAGGGGGAGATAAGGGCTAAATATAGAACAAAAGCCTAATTTTTTTATTCATTATTATGCATCTTTGATACCTATTTTATTTTTTATTATTTATTCATCACATGAAGAAACTTTGTACATGAAAGTTGTAGACAATAATGTAAATAAAAATACAAAATTGAGTTTGTACAAAAATAATACACAATGTTCATTTTATACATAAAATAAAAAGCTAAAAACCCTTCGCAGACCCATATCTTTCAAATAAAAACTCAAAACATATGAAAATCATCTCTAGTTTTAGATAACTTTTCAAAAGCTATTTAATGGTGGTGGTTTTATATCTTTTGGTGTTACCGTGTGAAAGTTTGGTTTTTGACCCTCACTGTATATTGTACCCGATTAAAATAATCAATTTATTCATTCTTTATTATTTTACAAATTTATATTTTTATAATTTTGCAACAATTATTTATAACATATGTGTATATCGAAACTAGAATAAAACTAAAAAATAAATGTAAAATAAAATAAGTCTATAAATATATAGGCAAAATACCTGTAATTATACTGGTACATAAATAAAAGGGAATCATATTCTTTTATTTTTTACTATTTCATATTTTTATAATATTGTAAATATTGTATATATTCTATTTAAAATTCAAAACCAAAATAAAACTCATTAGATTACACTAAAATAAAAAGATGTATATAATACATAGGCAAAGTACCTATAAATATACCTATAAAACATACATATCTATTTATTTAAGTATACAAATAACATCGTAAAAATAAAAATATATTTATACTCATAAAAATATGTTCTAAATATATAAAATAATAAATAATATATACAAAATAAAAATAAAAAAGTAGAAAACATAGATGAATATACATATAAATACACTTTTAAAAATTAACTACTAATAAATAACATCAAGAAAATAAATAAAAATCATATTAAAATGCTACATTAAATAATAAACATTTTTAATTTATAATAAAAAATAATAAAATTATTTATTAGGTTTAGTTAATAAATCAATAATTGGTCAGCCTATTTTGTCCTGTAGTGCTAACGTGGCACAATGGCCGTGCGTTGACAACCCCTTGTCAACTGTCCCTTCAGACTCCCTAGCGTGTTAGAACAATCTTTTCCCCACTTTTCCGCATTTTTTCACAATCGATACATCGCTCAATCGACTTCAACTCCTTTACAAGAAATAAAATCATCATTCATCCGTGCTCCACACCCAGCTTGTAAATCCGTTGTATATACTTTTGATTCGTCGATTTTGGCCGGTCAATAAGGGTGTGTATCTTGTTTTATAAATAAACACCTCCTCCGTCCCTTCACTTTTTGTTCACTTTCCGAGCCCTAGAGCTCCACCATTTCGGCCTAGTGTGCATCTAGGTGACAAACGGAGGTCCCCTGAGGTGGATGGTAGCTTGAGGAGGAAGGTGTGCATCCAAGGTGGTCTGCTCCGACGATCATCCTGCTCCTTGGCCAAAAGCCAGGTTTGAGCTGCGACATTTCCATTTCTAGGTAGATTTTAATTCTAGTATTTTATTTATATCTTTAGTTTAGTGATTATGACTTAGCTTTAGTGTAATTAGGTTAATTCATAGTTCACCGGAGCTCCGCTCCGACGAACGATTCCACCGTGTTGCGACCGTTGACTGCCCTGCTGACCGCCCTCATTTCATTTCCTATCACCTTCTCCACCTTACCAAGCCACCAACCCAACCAGGACCTCCTCGGTTCTGCGAATTGAGGTCTCGCTCTGCCGCTTCACAGGAGACCTCGTCGCCCACCTCATCTTACGTGGACACAACTTCATCTTTGGTCTAGGAGCACCTCCTCGAGCCATATTTCTTTCCTGTGAAGGTTAGGCACACAAATAAGCACCGGAAGATGAATTTAAAGCCCGCCAGAGGTACCTGGAGTGCCACATCTTCCTCGAGCTTGTAGTGGCGCTCTGGTGTCCCTCCGCCCTTTCTGTCACTCTCAACACGAAGAGGACCTTGCCAGGAATCCATTGGGCTATCTCTGAGCTTCAAGCAACACCGGAAGAGGGAGTTTGAATCGGAGGAACCTCGCCCAGGTGAGTGTTCTTCCATGTTCTTCGACCGTGCCTCCTCGTCGTTAGATCAACCATCTGATCGCTTAGCGCGATATAATGAGAGCCATCTGCAGGCGAAGCAGCATCGTCGCACCAGGACGCGCCACGTGGATGAGTGGAATCAACCGTGTCGTTCGATCACGTCTTATATTGGGGTAATTGCATATTCAACCCCACAATTTTTTGTATTTAATATTCAGTCCTGTAAATAAAATACAAAGTGTTAAAAAAATTGGACATTTTGTAAGTAAGACCCTGAACTTATTGCAACTACAATTAGGTCCACTCTAGCTTAGCTCACGTGTTGTCCCACGTGAGGGGAATTTTATATAAACACCCTTGACATTTTTGTATTTTGTAAAACCATTCCAAAAATTAAATAAACATTGATATTTTTGGCAAAATTGCATCTATACCCCTAAAGTTTATTTTTATTACATTTATGCCCCTACTAGGACTTATATTTTTGATGATTTTATCTATTTATTTAAAATACCTAGCATGTTCCTAAAAATCCACAAAAATAGGACTAAATGCTCCATGCCTTATACTTTCATGCCCATATTTTATTTGACATTTTTTACAGTGAACCCATTTATTTAAAATGAAAAGGATTCCATTCATTCCCTGTTTAACTTAGAAAATACCAAAAAATATAAAAAACATGTCTAAAAATGCCAATATATATAGCGTATTTTATCCTATTTTAATTACAGACCAAAAATCACTAAAAAATGCTAAACAAAAAGCCCTAAAATCTCTTATAAAAATTTTAAAATTCTTTAAAAATCCAAAAATATATTATTTTATTTAATAATTTTATTAGTATAGTCGATGAGAATCAATACCGTGGAGACACAATCCCTAGGTTGTTGTCCTATTGTCAATTTAATTGTCATTCCTCGTTATTATGAGGAAACTTGCTCATTGCAACTGCATACATTATGTGTCCAACTGCAAGTACAATATCTTGATTATGGATCCAATCCATGATAATATACCTGTTATCATTGAGTATAGTTTTTAGTGGGTTTAATGATGATTATCTGAAATAAGGTAATTTGCATAAATGTATATAAATATATATCTTATTTTGATTTAAGAATTTTTATATCAAAGTTGTCTTGTCTTGTCAACACTGAAAGTTCATTCCCTTAATCATTTTCAATGTAAGATATATACTTACCATTACATCTCAAGCAAGATGTGAGATCTCCTTCCTTATCTTTGTCACATCCCAATAATATGAGAACTTGCAATTTAGATAAAAAGAAGCGGGAACACATTTCGCCTTGCAAATCCAACTTGCATTCCCAATTTGGTCTTTAACACATGGGCCCACCACCCCTAAGGTTGTTGGACATGCGAGCCCACGGCGAGCCATTATACAATAAATGTTATTGCGAATATCATTCCCTGATCTGAAATGAAGAATGAATAATTTGCATAATATATCCCTTAGTACAATTAGGGTTATGTACCATGGCCATCTTAATAACCACACAGCTGTTGATTCAACTATTGAATCATAGAGTCTGGTGCTTGGATGAATATCTAAAGGGTTAGATTAAGGACTCATCAAGCACCGTAAAATGATTGTTAAGAGATGATCTCTAGCCTGAGTAGGAGATGTCAATCCTTATCTCTAAAGGTTGATATTTGACCGACCTCTTGATGCAAGTCCTCTGCATAGGAATAGAGATTCGGAGGTGTCAGATTAGTTAGGTCAAAGAGTTGACTTAACAAGATTGAGATAACCAAAGTCCTATATCGTATGCTATCACAATACAGGCACACATCCTCTGACCAAAGACAGTCGTGTTCTATATGTCTGAATATGCACATTTGGCAGACCAATAGGCTGATGACCTAACCGAGGTCTATACATCGGTGCGCTGGTGTGCATATAAGGGCATATGAGTAATACGATCTCTCAAAGGGATCATACAGGTTCATTACTGAATCGGAAGACATGAGCTCACTCATGAGATATTGGGAAGAATCAAATTCCGTGCACAGTCGTCTCGCTTTGGAAGCTTGACTGAATTTGTAGGTTTGATATATACTTTTGGAAAGTATATGATCAATACCTAGGTATGATATATGCTTTTGAAAAGTATATGATCAATCCAACTCCTAATGATCAAACGAGAAACTTACTGATAAAACCATGAAGTAGATAGTATAAAGTTGATCCAATACTTTGGGTTTATTCCGAGTCTTCCAGTATGCAGGATGTACATGTATTGGGAATACTTGAGGGTGATGTGATTATAAACGATTGTATAACCATGACGCTTCCATTCCTAGGGAGTGATAAAACAGGTCTGGATTTTAGTGACTTCTCTCAGTAGAGAAGTAATCTGATCTTGGTACAAATGTTGGACATTGATCTGAATGTGATTCAGATGCAATGAGAAGATTAGATTTGCGGTCTTGATTTAATCAAGCATCTATGGGAGGCCTGCGATCTGGATTTGAGATATGATCTCAATATCCAAGTCACTATACGTGGAACAATACAATCGCCCTGTCCTTATCTCCAAGTATCCATGGAGAAAGCGCATTATCCTTGAAAGAGTTCAGGATAATTTTATTGTTGATATATGTATCCGAGCATTGAGAAAATGGATAATTAAATGTGATTTAATTATAGTGATTAATATGAATTCGATTCATATTATATGGAGAGTTATCTAAGATAATTAAATGTGATTTAATTATCAAAAGATGTGAATAATGTGAATGTGATTCATATTATTTGGGAACATGATAATAAAGATCCAAGATGATTAAATGTGATTTAATTATCATGGATATGAATAATGTGGATAGTACTATCCATATTAATCATATATATATTATAAATGTGATTTATAATATATTAGAGAGAGCCAATTATAATTTATATTTGGTAATTAATTATTGATGTGTATTGGATACGCATTGTGTAATTAATTTAAAATGTAAATTGTATTGTGTTTTGGGTTGTGAACGTGATTCACAAATTTCCAATGGTAAGATTGCAATATTCTAAAAATTAATTATGAATTATTTTTGAAGAATAAATTACAACAAAAAGTTGTTGGAAAAATAATGGAGATTTACATGGAGATATGCAATCTCATGAGATTTCATGAGACTGCCTCCACATGAAATCATGTGGACGGCTACCAAGTCCTATATGGAATTGGTGGCCGTCCACCATGTTGACATGGGATATGTTATCTCCATATTGATTGTCTCCTTATTTGATTGATTTAATTTAAGATTGATTTGTATTTGATTTATCAAATATATTTGATCTAAATTAAATCATAAGTTGTTGGTTTTTACTAACAACAATCTTGACCATTAGATTAAACATAAATCAGTCTCATCCATTGATTTTATGTGTCCCAGGGATTGAGATCCATGGATCCCAAAATCCTATAAATAGAGAAGCATACCGTGCTCTCTAGGGTTATGCTTTTGAAGCACATCTCTCTCTCTCTCTCTACACGTCAGCCCTCTCTCTTCCTCTCATGGCCATCCACCATGTATGCCCTAGAGAGAGTCTCCATCGCCATAGCATCGTCGTTATGCTGCCCGGCCCTTTGCTCGTGGATCTCTGTCTCCTTCAGTGCGCCTCGCTCGTGAAGAAGACGTCAGATCTCGTGTGTCGATATTAGGAGATCCGTCGCTTGGATCATCAACATGGATTGCGAGAAGCACGCGATTCATCCCCGCGCTCGCAAGCGTCTCCTCCGTCGGATCGGACTTGAGACAGGAGGTCTCTTCGTTTAGAGACTCGATCGCAACCACACTTCAAGAGTTAATCCTATTACTTGTTTGTGATTTAGATGAAATGATCCGAAAAGTGTTCTTGGATCACGTGGTTTCGTCGCATAATTATTTTTAATTTCAGCTGCAAAGAACAACTAGTGCGACTAGTCGTTCTTCATCGTATTTGATACGATGCTCACGCTTCCGTGATGAGCTTGAGGATATAGCCATATCCTTCAAGTGGTATCAGAGCAAGGTTGAAGGTTTTGGATACGATCCACAAACCTAGGATGACTTGGGTTCGTTAAGGTCGCAAAAGTTTTTGTCGCATTTGATTTTCGCACATCTATTTAGTGAATAAATTCAGACCTGTTTAAAATATATAAACACGATCTAATCACTTGAATTTTGTTCCCCATTAAATAAGGAAACCATAGGATCTGAGTTTACGTAATTTGGATTACGTTTGCTCGAGATATGGTTGTTTTAATGAACATGTATTCACTGTTGCGAGAACTGCGAATCTTATCATGATTAATGAGTTAATTACTATTTTGATCTGCCTCGAAATGCATGAAATATCACTTAGTTCTGTGCTAAATCAAATTAGCAATCTTTGAAAATTTAGTTTGTCTAATTTGGATTTACATTGATTGAGATATGGTATTTTTAGTAAGTGAGGGTCACTGCTGGAATTACTTTCCTAATCAAGAACCTATTGATTGTCATTTAATCAATTAGTGAAATTAAATTATTTAATTTTCTGGAATAATTGTGCATAAATATTTTTGAAATATTTGATGATAATTATTTCCTTAAATGGCATTGTCTCAACCAATAAATTGATTAGATTTGATTTAGATCATAATTGGAAAGACAATCAACAAACTTCTTGCTTGAATAGGATTGGGAATTTGCCTAGCAAATTTCCTTATAATCAAAATTGTTTTTATTATTACTATATGGTATAATTTCGGTTGAAAAACCGATGATCATCTGAAGTACAAATTGATCTATTTGGCATTATCCTTTCTTGAGGTGGATATGGTGTCTAGTCGGAGAGCATTGGGGTAGCGGGTTGTAATGTATGTGGTCCGTCCCACTATCATCGATACTGGCCATGACAGCGGGTAGGGACTCGATAATGCCGAAGAAATCAAGATGTATTTTTCTAATTATTAAAATTCGAATTAATACGTACTTTGAGATAATACCATATATATTCAAGTAAAACAATCAACTTTGTTGATTGAATTGAACTGATAATTAATTTAATATGATTGAATTAATTATATCCAATTAAAAACACTCTATTATGAATAGATGTGTATTTCCCTTGGAAGAATTAATTATGTGAATATGATTCATGATAATTAATTAAAATTTGAATATGAGGTGGAGGATCACAAAAGTGACATCCATGGTCTCCCGTCAAGGCGAAGGGTTCCGTCACCAGAGATTGTATGTCGGAGACACCTGTCCGAAGTGACAGCTCCTGCATACAAGCCATTTGGATCGGGCTCTTCTCTTCTCGAAAGAGTAAGGACGTATGCGTAGTGACCCTAATATCGGATCCTCATATTATTTGGGCGATATTGGATTACGCATAGCGAGTTGTATTCCTGTTGATGGTTGGTTCAATTAATGACAGGTCAACATCACCTTAGGGGTGGTGGGCTTGGGTGTTAAAGAACGAATTGGGAGATGCAAGTTGGACTTGCAAGGCGGAATATGTTCCCGCTTCTTTTTACCGGAGTTGCAGATTCTCATATTATCGGGATGTAACAAAGATAAGGAAGGAGATCCCAGATCTTGCTGAGATATGATGGTAAGTATATCTCTTATATTGAAAGTGATTAAGGAAATGAACTTTCAATGTTGACAAGGGAAGACAACTTTGATATAAAAGTTCCTAAATCAAAGTAAAATCTATATTTATATATTTATGCAAATTTCTTTTTTCAGATAATCCTTCATTAAACCCACTCAATAATATACTCAATAATAACCAGTAAAATATCATGGATTGGACCCATGATCCAGATATTGTACTTGTAGTTGGACACATAATGTATGTGGTTACAATGTGCAAGTTTCCTCTTAATAATGAGGAATGACAATTAAATAGATAATAGGAATACAATCCTAGGGTTTGTATGTCTCTATAGTCTTGATCTCTCATCGAATGTACTTTGGAAGTGACATGTCGATGATGATCGTAATTGTCAAATAATCCTTATAAAATTAATGAAGATATTCTAGCATACATATGTGCTCTTAACATTTATCATGAATGAGATGGTTCACTGTATCATGCAGAATGGTGGCTCTATAAGAGATGATGTATTCAAAATGTTTGAATACCTACCTGAACCAATGTTTTAATAGTCTAGATGGATGTAGACATGATGACTGTCATCATTCTACTATCTATACTCTAGTCATTCATGAAGCTTCATAATATTCATATTGTATGAATTTAATGAAGCATGTATAAATGTTGAAATACTCTTACATTGAATTCTTTTGAATTTAACATAAGAGTCCTTAGTCTTAAGATGGCTGTTTATAGATAAAGGGAGCGTATTGGAAGCATGGGTTGGACCCAAGTAAGAAGGAAAGTCAAGGAGTTGACTGTACTTCTGTGACTTCCATATGACATCCAAAGAGTTGGATGAATGTCAATACTGCAATAAGTTGATGTGTTGATAGTATGACTATCAAGTCTGTCTAGAATCCTTAGAGAAGGACTCGGATAGAGCATCAGAATAATCTACATATAATCATTGAAATTGAATTTCTTATTTGATAAGATAAAGTCAAATAATTGTATCTCGATCTTCTAATGACACTTGCGATTAGTTGCATATGTATATATATTAGAAGATTAAAAATTTGATCTTCAGGTTTAATAGTCATCTACATGGATTTTGATGCAATTGTTGCAACAATCTCTATTGGATGTACATACTTCATTATTTCAGTGGGAGCCCTTAGTCTTAGAGAATGTCTCTATGACCTAGATATTAGAATACACTCATAGTTTATTTCTAAGTGTTGGAAATAAACATGAATTCTGGAATGGACCTATCATAAAGAGTTATGATGGATATATTTCAGAAAGTAATCTAACATCAAGAGGACTCTACTGAATTAGAAAATTAATGAATGGTTCATTAAGATTTCTAATATTGAAATTAAACCTTTAAAAGATAAATATGAGGATGAAGATCGTTTAACAATGATCTGGCATCAAACCTTTGACATTTATCTGTTGATTTGATCAATAGACTGGTAAGAGATGAAACTTTAGAATGTCTAAAATTTCAACTTACATACTTATGAATATTGTATTCAAAGTAAAATTTCCAATACACCCTTCTTTGGGAATGGTGTAAGATGTCAAGGTATTCAGGATCTCATACATATTGATGTATGCGGATCATCTATATCATAGTAAACATTATGAATATGTAATATCTATTGATGATTATGTATGATATGATATTTCTTCTCTTCACGTAAGAAACCTTTGAAATGTTCAAAGATTTCATTATTTTGGTTTACAACCAAAGTTTGAAGGAAGATAAAATGAATTTGATCTAATCAGGTAGCCTGTATCTGTTAGATAAATTCAAAGGATACCTTGTGGAGATATGCATATCATTTCTATCTCAATCCTCCTAACACACCTTAACTCAATAGAGTTATAGGGAGATACAATTGGATCATGTGCGACATGATCTTATCAATGATGAATTTTAGCATAATTATCCCTTAGTTTCTAGGTATATATGTGTAGTAGAGACTACAATGTATATCCTTAATAAGGTTCCATGCATGCTGTAATCTAGCACTTGAGAGTGCTGCTTCATTAAAAAAATAAAGGATGGTATTGGATACCTACTTTATGACCTTGAGATTCTTAAAATATCTCATCTATGAGAATGTGATTCTTAGAGGTTGAGACTCTTGAGAATCAAGATGAAAATGAAGTGTAGGAACTCATTTAATCTTGAGAAGATAATGAGGCTCCTGAAATTGGAAACTAAAAGGATAATTAAAGATGAAACATTAATACCTCTTCAAATGAGTTTGAGGATGGACTCCATGTGTCAGTTAAGTCTAACAATGATCGGACTTCACGTGATGAAGCTTCTGAAGATCATGACATGGAAAGATGGATGTTAGCAATAAAGTCTAAAGTAGACTTCATATACAAGTGTTGTATATGGACCCTTGAGGATCCACCTATATGGGTGAGACCCATAAAGGTGTAAATGGATCTTCAAGAGAAAGAAGTCAAAATTGCATTCCTCTCTAAGGATATTCACATGAAGTAGCCCCAAGGCTTCATGGTTGAGGAAAGCTAGATGTGCACGCTAAGAAATCCATCTATGGACTCAAATAAGCTTCTTGTAGTTGGACCATAAGATTTGATGAGATTATAAATGTTATGATTCAGATAGAATCTTGATGAGCCATGTGAAGCTTAGTGGGAGTGACTTCGTGTTCATCGTATTAAATGTAGATGATATCCTAATAATTTAAAATGATGTAAGGATAATAATAAGTGTTTTGTAATCTGGTTGTTCCATAACTTGAGATATGATCTCAAGGATATCTCTTAGATCTTAGTTCTGAAGTTGTTCAGAAGCAAAGAAAAGAGGGTATTAGGACTATCACAATAGCAGTACACCTTGAACATATTTCATTTTTTGGAAAATTCCAAGAAAGGCTTCCATCCCTTAAGATATGGTACTGATCTATCTAAAGGGATAACATCTCAAAGAGTTGAGGAAGTGAATGCTAGAACTATTTGCACTTGTGCATTAATTACGAGAAGTTGAGTGTATGCTAGATGTGTACAAAAGCCAGATATCTGCCATGCAGTGAGAGTAGTAAATGTTGCTAATCCTACTATGGAAAGAAAACACTTGATTGCAGTAATAACAAAATCTTCATAGATGACAAGATTTTTGAGATAGTGATCTCAAAGTCTTATCTTCAAAAACTTAAGAATTTATAGATAGAGATCTAAAAGGTCTTAACTATGAATACCTTAAGAGATAGTGATCTCCAGGAATAAGGGTATCTTGATAAGGATTATGAAAATACTAGTTATGATAATTGTTAAGCTGTAGTATCAAGGACATTGTAGCTAACATGATTGAGTATCAGTTGAATAAGATGCAACATTTGCATTAGATGCGAGCACTATTACTGGGGATATGCAAGTGCCGTAAAAGGACTTGGCATAGTCTCACAGGAACAGAGTGACTGATCAGCTTACCTAGATATTTTCTTAATAGCCTTGATTGTCACATGAGTGCGGGTTTAAATGATTAGCCCATTAATGGCTCTTTGGGCTAGTGGGAGATTGTTGGACATGCGAGCCCACAACGAGCCAATATGCAATAAATGTTATTGCGAATATCATTCCCTGATCTGAAATGAAAAATGAATAATTTTCATAATAGGACTCTTAGTACAATTAGGGTTATGTACCATGGCCATGTTAATAATCATACAGTTGTTGATTCAACTATTGAATCATAGAGGCTGGTGCTTGGATGAATATCTAAAGGGTTAGATTAAGGACTCATCAAGCACCGTCAAATGATTGTTAAGAGATGATCTCTAGCCTGAGTAGGAGATGGCAATCCTTATCTCTAAAGGTTGATATCTGACCGACCTCTTGATGCAGGTCCTCTACAAAGGAATAGAGATTTGGAGGTGTTAGATTAGTTAGGTCAAAGAGTTGACTTAACGAGATCGAGATAACCAAAGTCCTATATCGTATGCTGTCACGATAAATGCACGCATCCTCTGACCAGAGGCAGATGTGTTACTATATGTCTGAATATGCACATTTGGTAGACCAATAGG
Source organism: Ottelia alismoides (assembly GCA_037367405.1). Lineage (NCBI taxonomy): Eukaryota > Viridiplantae > Streptophyta > Magnoliopsida > Alismatales > Hydrocharitaceae > Ottelia > Ottelia alismoides. Next base: position 619,427 of record JAZKJV010008316.1, on the reverse strand, counting down.
TTGATGACCTAACCAAGGTCTATACACCGGCCCCCTGATGTGCATATAAGGGCATATGAGTAATACGATCTCTCAAAGGGATCATACAGGTTCATTATTGAACTGGAAGACATGAGCTCACTCATGAGATATTGGGAAGAATCAAATTCCGTGCACAGTCGTCTCGCTTTGGAAGCTTGACTGAATTTGTAGGTTTGATATATACTTTTGGAAAGTATATGATCAAGACCTAGTTATGATATATGCTTTTGGAAAGTATATGATCGATACCAACTCCCAATGATCGAATGAAAAACTTATTAATAAAACCATGAAGTAGACAGTATAAAATATATCCAATACTTCGGGTTTATTCTGAGTCTTCCAGTATGCAGGATGTACAGGTATTGGGAATACCTGTGGGTGATGTAATCATAAACGATTGTATAACCATGACGCTTCCATTCCTAGGGAGTGAAGAAACGTCTGGATTTTAGTGACTCCTCTAAGTAGAGAAGTAATCTGATCTTGGTCCAAATGTTGGACATTGATCTGAATGTGATTCAGATGCAATGAGAAGATTAGATTTGCGGTCTTGATTTAATCAAGCATCTATGGGAGGCCCGCGATCTGGAATTGAGATATGATCTCAATATCCAAGTCACTGTACGTGGAACAATACAATTGCCCTGTCCTTATCTCCAAGTATCTGCGGAGAAAGCGCACTATCCTTGAAAGAGTTCAGGATAATTTCAATGTTGATATATGTATCCGAGCATTGAGAAAATGGATAATTAAATGTGATTTAATGATCATGATTAATATGAATTCGATTCATATTATATGGAGAGTTATCTAAGATAATTAAATGTGATTTTATCAAAAGATGTGAATAATGTGAATGTGATTCATATTATTTGGGAACATGAGAATAAAGATCCAAGCTGATTAAATGTGATTTAATTATCATGGATATGAATAATGTGGATAGTACTATCCATATTAATCATATATATATATATTATAAATGTGATTTATAACATTAGAGAGAGCCAATTATAATTTATATTTGTTAATTAATTATTGATGTGTATTGGATACACATTGTGTAATTAATTGAAAATATAAATTGTATTTTGTTTTGGGTTGTGAATGTGATTCACAAATTTACAATGGTAAGATTGCAATATTCTCAAAATTAATTATGAATTATTTTTGAAGAATAAATCACAACAAAAAGTTGGAAAAATAATGGAGATTTCCATGGAGATATGCAATCTCATGAGATTTCATGAGATTGCCTCCACATGGAAACATGTGGACGGCTACCAAGTCCTATATGGAATTGGTGGTCGTCCACCATGTTGACATGGGAGATGTTATCTCCATGTTGATTGTCTCCTTATTTGATTGATTTAATTTAGGATTGATTTGTATCTGATTTATCAGATATACTTGATCTAAATTAAATCATAAGTTGTTGACTTTTACCAATAATAATCTTGACCAATGGATTAAACATAAATCAATCTCATCCATTGATTTTATGTGTCCCATGGATTGAGATCCATGGATCCCAAAACCCTATAAATAGAGAAGCATACCATGCTCTCTAGGGTTATGCTTTTGAAGCACATCTTTCTCTCTCTCTCTCTCTACACGTCAGCCCTCTCTCTTCCTCTCATGGCCATCCACCATGGATGCTTTAGAGAGAGTCTCCATCGCCGTAGCGTCGTTGTTATGCTGCGTGACCCTTTTCTCGTGGATCTCCGTCTCCTTCAGTGCGCCTCGCTCGTGAAGAAGACGTCGGATCTCGTGTGTCGAGATCAGGAGATCCGCCGCTTGGATCATCAACATGGATTGCGAGAAGCACACGACTCATCTCCGCGCTCGCAAGCGTCTCCTCCGTCGGATCAGACTTGAGACAGGAGGTCTCTTCGTTTAGAGACTCGATCACGACCATGCTTCAAGAGGTAATTCTATTACTTGTTTGTGGTTTAGACGAAATGATCTGAGAAGTATTCTTGGATCATGTGGTTTCGTCGCATGAAAAAATTTTAATTTCCGCTTCATAGAACAACTAGTGCGACTAGTCATTTTTTGTCGTATTCGATACGATGCTCATGCTTCCGTGATGCGCTTGAGGATCTAGCCATATCCTTCAAAGGTGATGTTAACCCGTCGTTAATTGAACCAACTGTCAACATGAATAACACTCACTATGTGCAATCCAATATCACCCCAATAATATGAGGATCCGACATTGGGGTCACTACGCATATGACCTTACTCTTTTGAGAAGCAAAGAGCCCGATCCAGACGCGCTTGTATGCAGGAGCTGTCACTTCGGACAAGCGTCTCCTGCATACAATCCCCGATGATGGAACCCTTTACCTTGACGGAGATGTCACTTATGTGATCCTCCATATCATATTCAAATTCTAATTAATCATTATGAATCATATTAATTATGATTAATTGTTTAAAGGGAAATACAACTCTATTCATAATAGAGTATTTTAGTTTTAATTGGATTATAGTCAATCTAATTACATTAAATAAATGATCTAATTAATATCTAACAAACATTCTTTATTATTACTTGAAATATGGTATTATCTCAAATATGTATTATTTGAATTTTAATAATTAGAAAAATACATCATGATCCCTCAAACATTATCCCTTTCTTACTTGCTGTCAAGTACAGTACCAACATGAGTGGGACAGACCGCTCACAGAGCAATCTGCTACCCCAATGCTCCCTGACTAGACACCATATCAGCCTCAGGTTAAGATAATGTCAATTGATCACTTTGTACTTGAAATGATAACCGGTTTTTCAACCGAAGTTGTACCATATAATAATAATCAAAACATTTTTTACCAACATTATAAGGAATTTTTCTAAATAATTTCTCAATCCTATTCAAGCTACTTTATTTGTTAGAATATAGATTGAGTAACAATTTGTGATCTAGATCATATCTAATCAATTATTAGTTAAGGCAATATCGAAATAATTATCATCAAATATTTCTCAAATATTTATCCATAATTATTCCAGGAAATTAACCATTAATTTCACTAATTGATTAAATGACAATCACAATGTTCTTGATTAGGAACGTAATTTCCAGCAGTGATCCTCACTTATTAAAATCAGCATATCTCAATCAATTTAAATCCAAGTCATGCCAAATAAGTTTCCAAAGTTTTCTAATTTTATTTATAATAGAACCCAAGTGATTTGCATGCATTTCTAGGCATTTAAAAACCATACTTAACTCTTTAATTACGTCAAGATTCGCTGTTCCTGAAACAATGGATACATGTTCATTAAAATGATCATAACTTGAGCAATCAGATTCCAAATCAAGCAAACTCAAATCCCACAATTTCCTTATTTAATGGATAATATAATATAAGTAATAATTTTCTATTTAAAAAATTTAAAAAGGGACGAAAAATTCCCAAAACAGGTATGTGTGAATCAAATGCGATAAAATTTTCACAAACCCTAATGAGCCCAAGTTGTCCTATGTTCATGGATCGTATCTGAAGCCTCCAACCTGACTTCGATACCACTTGAAGGATATGGAAAGATCCTTAAGCACATCACAGAAGTATGAAGATCACATTGTTTGCGACTGGGAGTGACTATTCGTACTAGTTGCTCGAGGTAGCGGAATTTAAAAAATTTTAATCCGTTGAGATCACATGATCCAAGAACACTTCTAGGATCATTTCATCTAAACCACAAACAAGTATTAGGGTTACCTCTTGAAGCACGGTTGCGATCGAGTCTCTAAACAAAGAGACCTTCTGTCTCAAGTTCGATCCGACGAAGGAGACACTTGTGAGCGTGTTGATAAGACGTGCACTTCTTGCAATCCTTGTTGATGGTCCAAGCAGTAAATAACGAGGTGCACTGAAGAAGAAGAGATCCATGAGCAAACAATTCAGCAACATAATGGCGATGCTGCGATGATGGTGACTCTCTCTAGGGCTCCACGGTGGACGACCACAATGAGAGATGGAGAAAGAGAGGGTTGGCGTGTAGAGAGAGAGAGAGAACATATGGATGTTGTCTCTTAATGTTATCCTTTTTAGAGCAAGGGGTGCCTCTTCTTATATAGTATATTGGGAGTACATGATAAATGGACTACACAAAATCAATGGGTATGATTGATTTGTGCTTCTTTCAACGGCCAAGATTTTGTTGTAAAAGCACAATACTAATTAATTTAATTTAGATTATATATATTGATAAATTAATATAAATTAATCCCAATTAAATCAATCATGCATTGGAGATTATGGAATGGAGATTGCCTCTTTCCATAATATGGGAGTGGATGGACACCCTTTCCTAATGGGAGTTGGTGGCCTCCGTCCTCCCAATTTGTAAGGAGCCAATCTCATGTAATCTCATGAGATTACAATATTCCATGGAAATCTCCAAGATTTACAACAACACTTGTTGTAAATTATTCAACACAAATAATTTATAATTATTTTGTGAATATTACAATCATGCCATTGGGAAATTGTGAATCACATTCACAATCCAAACTAAAATGTGATTTATATTTCAATTAATTATCTAATGTGAATCCAATTTACGTCAATAATTAATCAATAAATATAAATCATAATATGCTCTCTCTAAAAAAATTATAAATCCAATTTATAATATATTTGAATAATTGGATAGTGATATCCACATTATTCATATCTATGATAATTAAATTACATTTACTCATCTTGGATCTCTATTCCCATGTGCCCAAATAATATGAATCACATTCACATTATTCACATCTTTGATAATCAAATCACATTTAATTATCTATGATAACTCTCCTTATAATATGAATCAAATTCATATTATTCATGATAATTAAATCATATTTGATTATCAATTTTCCAAATGCTCAGATACATATCAACAATGAAATTATCCTTGATCTCTTTCAAGGATAATGCGCTTTCTCCACGGATACTTGGAGATAGGGATGGGGCGATTGCATTGTTCTATGTATAGTGACTTGGATATTGAGATCACATCCCAAATACAGATCTCTCACAGATGCTTTATTAAATCAAGACTAAAAATCTAATCTTGTCATTGCATCTGAATCACATTCAGTTCAATGTCCAATATTTAAACCAAGATCAGATCACTTCTTTACCGAGGGGAGTCACTAAAATATAGACCCCTTTCATCACTCCCTAGGAATGGCAGCGTCATGGTAATACACCCTCAGGTATTCCTAATACATGTACATCATGCATACTGGAAGACCCAAAATAAACCTAAAGTATTAGATCAATTTTACACGGTCTACTTTCGGGTTTTATCATTAAGTTTCTCATTTGATTATTGGGAGTCGGTATCGATCATATACTATCCAAAAGCATATACCATACCCAGATGTTGATTACATACTTTCCAAAAGTATATATCAAACCTACAAATTCTGTCAAGCTTCCAAAGCAAGATGACCGAGTACGGAATTATACTCATATGCCCTTGCATGCACACCAGCGTGCCGGTGTATAGACCTTGGTTAGGTCATCAACCTATTGGTCTCCCAAATTTACATACTCAGACACATAGTAATACATCTATTTCCAGTCAAAGGATGCATGCCTATATCGTGATAGCATACGACATAGGTCTTTGGTTATCTCGATCTCATTAAGTCAACTCTCTGACCTAACTTATCTAACACCTCGGAATCTCTATTCCTATGTAGAGGACCTATATCAAGAGGTCGGTTAGATATCGAACTTTAGAGAAAGGATTGCCATCTCCTTCTCAGGTTGGAGATCCTCTCTTAATAATCATTTGACAGTGCTTGATGAGTGATGAATATGTGATACATCACTCTAAAAGTTGAAAATAGAGCTTTGTTCTTGAGTGATTAGCTGCACATCTCCTTATATTGCATAATTAGTATTAATGCATGTGTAAATAATATGTGCATTTTAGCATTCATATATGCATTAAATAAAGAACCTGAAATTCCTTATATATTTTCACCTGTATATTAGCTAAAATAACCTATTTGTATCTATTTTATACTAACTCCAAAATCAATAAAATTAACTTTATAGTGTATATATTACTAACACTAATAAAGGGAATTCACTAACTTGTAAAATTATCCAATAAAACCCAAATCCAAGTTTTAAATATGAACCTAAAAAAACGCATATCTTTCTCACACAATATCCGATTTAGGTCTACTCACTTATTACATTCAAAGACCTTCAAAACAAGACTAATTTCATAAAAATCAGAGATCGTATGTGAAACTTGGATTTTGGGCCCCTATCGTATATTGTACATATTATCCAAATTACCCTCCATTTTATCTTTTTATTTCATTATTACTAAACATAAAAAAGATTAAGTTATAAATATTCCTTTCGAATATTCTCTAACTTTATATTGATTTTTCTCTTATTTAAAAATGAAAACATGCAAAAGACAAAAATGTGGTATTTTATACATATAAGATGCCACCCAAAAATACTTTTTTGTACATATGACTTCTTTTGATTTTTGATCCTTCATGAAAGTTGTAGATCACATCGAGAAGAGCAACTTTTATGTTGACCACTTTTTGATTTGACCCCTTTTGTTATTTCTTTTTGATTTTTTTGATTTTATTTATGATTTTTCTGGGAGCGACACGTGGCAGCTCCTGGAGCCGCCACGTGTCACCCATTTTATTTATTTATTTATTTTAAATAATTATAAATAACCTGCCACATGGCCGCTTTCGGGCGTGCCACATGGCACCCTTCTTCTGCCTGGTCACGTGCCTAACACGTGACCATGTCTCCGCTTCCTCCAGCAAGGATCGCCCCGCTTTGCGTGGCGGCTCCGCCCGTGACCCGTCTCTCTCGCTCCTCCCGCACCGCACGGTCAACCATCCCCTCTCTCTCGGGACTCAACTGCCCCCGCATCAAGCGACGGTGCGCAACCGCTTGCTCCGCTTCACGCATCGTCTTCTCCCTCTCCCTTGTCCACTTCCTCCAATCTACCCACGACTGCTCCTCCTCTGCAAGTCACGACCCAACTCCCCACGATCTCACCCATCTCAACCACCTATAAAAGCCCTTCCACCAACATCTTTCCCAGCATCCACCATTTCAGGAGAAAAACTCCAGCTCTGCCTAAGATATGAGGTGACAATTCTCTCTTAAGAGCCGAGCAACGACGAAACTTTCTTTGATGAGGTCCGATGATCTCCGATCACCATTGTAGCACAAGGGATTTCTCTACTGCTCAAGCTTCGTAGTGCCATTCGCCACACTGGTAGAGGCGAGGACATCAGAGCTACACCACCGTGCTCCAAACATCCGACAAACCCTCAGGTATAAGATCTCCTCTCTTTGCTTTCTTCTCTCTTCCTCCTTTACATTCTTCCTATGATATTCTTCTCTTCATCATCTTCAACTCCCTATTCTATTCATGCCCACTACCACCGTCAGCCTTTGCACATGATCCCACCACCGCAAACTAGCCACTGCTGGTCTCTATCCCCCTCGCCTTCTTCCCAACAAGCAAGGCAATCACCCTCGCTACCACCCGGGCTCTCTCCGTCTTCACCATCATTTCTCCAAGTTAGACGATAATCGATTTTTCAACTAAAGTTATACCATATAATAATAATCAAAACCATTTTGATTAACATTATAAGGAGATTTTCTAAACAAATCCCCAAATTTATTCAAGAAACTATGTTTGTTGGAAAGTAGATCATGTAGATCATGTAACCAATTTGTGATCTAGATGATATCTAATCAATTATTTGTTAAGACAATGCCGTTTAAGGAAATAATTATCATCAAATATTTCACATTTATCCATACTTATTCCAGGAAATTAAGCCATTTAATTTCACTAATTGATTAAATGCACAAGGTTCTTGATTAGGAAAGTAATTTTCAGCAGTGACCCTCACTTACTAAAATTAGTATATCTTAATCAATTTAAATCAAAATTAAGAAATAAGTTCCCAAAGTTTGCTAATTTGATTTACAACATAATCTATGTAATTTGCATGCCTTTCAAGGCATTTCAGAACTGTAATTAACTCCTTAATTACGTCATGATTCGTAGTCCCCGAAACAGTGGATAATGTTCACTAAATGTTCACAACTTGAGCAAACGGATTCAAAATCACACAAACTCAGATCTCAAAGTTTCCTTATTTAATGGGGAACATAATAAAGTTATTTTTGTTTAAATAATTTAAAGAGGGCTTAAAATACTAAATAAATAGAGATGCAAAAATGAAATGCGAGAAAACTTTCGTAAACCCTAATGAACCCAAGTCTTCCTAGTTTATGGATCATATCCGAAACCTCCGACCTAAGGATCTGATACTGAGTGTGGTAAGATCCTTAAATGCATCACGGAAGTGTGAGGATGGCATCGTATGCGATCGGGAGTGACTAGTTGTACTAGTAGCTTAAGGTAGCAGAAATTAAATTTTTTTCATGCGACGAAACCACATGATCGAAGAACACTTCTCGCATCATTTCTTCTAAACCACAAACAAGCAATAGGATTACCTCTTGAAGCGTGGTTGCGATCAAGTCTCTAAATGAAGAGACCTCATATCTCAAGTCCGATCTGACGGAGGAGACGCTTGCGAGTGTGTTGATGAAAACGTGCTTCCCACAATCCATGTTGATGATACAAGCGACAAATCTCCTGATCTCGTCACACGAGATTCGACGTCTTCTTCAGAGTGAGGTGCACCGAAGGAGACAGAGATCCACAAGCAAACAATCTGGCAGTATAACAACGACGCTGCGGCGAGAGCGACTCTCTCTAGGGCTCCATGGTGGACGACCACAAGAGCGAGGGAGAGAGATGGGGTGTAGAGAATGAGAGAGAGAGAGAGTTGTTGTCTTCAACTTATGTTATGTAAAGAAGAGCAAAGGGGGTGACTCTCCTATTATAATATTTTGAGGTCCATGGATCTCAATCCATGGACAACACAAATCTAATGGCTCGCATTGATTTGTGTTTCTTTTAATGGTCAAGATTTTGTTGTAAAAACCCAACAACAATTAATTTAATTAGATTAAATATATATTGATAAATCAATACAAATCAATCCTAAAATTAAATCAATCAAACATGGGGATTATGGAATGAAGATTGCCTCCTTCCATAATATGGAAGTTGGTGGCAATCTCATGTAATCTCATGGGATTACATTATTTCATCGAAATCTCCAAGATTTCAAACAACACTTATTGTAAATTATTCTACAAAAATAATTCATAATTATTTTGTGAATATTGCAATCTTGCCATTGGAAAATTGTGAATCGCATTCACAACCCAAAATAAAATGTCAATTACATTTTCAATTAATTGTCCAATGTGAATCCAATTCACATCAACATTTAACTAACAAATGTAAATTACAAATAACTCTCTCCTATATATTATAAATCACATTTATAATATATATGATTAATATGGATAGTGCTATCCAGATATTAATATCCATGATAATTAAATCACATTTAATCATCTTGGATAAATATTCTCATGTGCCCAAATAACATAAATCACATAAATTATTCACATCTTTGATAATTAAATCACATTTAATTATCTAGGATAACTCTCCTTATATTATGAATCAAATTCATGATAATTAAATCATATTTGATCATCCATTCTCTCAATGATCAGATACATATATCAACAATGAAATTATCCATGAACTCTTTCAAGGACAATGAGCTTTCTCCGCGGATACTTGGAGATAAGGATAAGGTGATTGTATTATTCCACGTATAGTGAGTTGGATATTGAGATCAAATCTCAAATCTAGATCTTGCGGGCCTCTCATAGATGTTTCATTAAATCAAGGCTGCAAAACTAATCTTCGTATCGCATCTGAATCACATTCAAATCAATGTCCAACACTTGGACCAAGATCAGATTACTTCTCTATTGAGAGGAGTCACTAAAATCTAGACCCGTTTCATCACTCCCAAGGAATGGAAGCGTCATGGTTATACAATCGTTTATGATCACATCACCCTCGGGTATTCCCGATACTGGAAGACTCGGAATAAACCTGAAGTATTAGATGAATTTTACATTGTCTACTTCATGGTTTTATCATTAAGTTTCTCATTTGATTAATTGGAGTCAATATCGATCATATACTTTCTTTAAGCATATATGATACCTAGGTATTGATCATATACTTCCAAAAGTTATATCAAACCTATAAATTCAGTCAAGCTTCGAAAGAGAGACGGCCATGCACGGAATTTGATTCTTCCCAATATCTTATAAGTGAGCTCATGTATTCTGGTTCAGTAATGAACTTGTATGATCCCTTTAAGAGATCGTATTAATCATATGCCCTTGCATGCACATCAACGCACCTGTATATAGATCTTGGTTAGGCCATCAACCTATCTGTCTGCCAAATGTACATACCCAGACATATAGTAACACATCAGTCTCCGATCAGAGGATGCATGACATAGGACTTTGGTTATCTCGATCTTGTTAAGTCAACTCTTTGACCTATCTTATATAACACCTCCGAATCTCTATTCCTATGCAGAGGACCTGCATCAAGAGGTCGGTCAGATATCAGCCTTTAGAGAAAGGATTACCATCTCCTTCTCAGACTGAAGATACTTTCTTAATAATCATTGACGGTGCTTGATGAGTCCTCAATCTAACTCTTTAGCTATTCATCCAAGCACCAACCTCTATGATTAATAATTGAATCCACAACTGTATGATCATTATGATGGCCATGGTACATAACCCTAATTGTATTAAGGGACCTATTATGCAAATTTATTATTCTTCATTTCTGATCAGGAAATGATATTCACAATAACATTTATTGCATAATGGCTCGTCGTGGGATCGCATGTCCAACATGATTATGTGATATTTTATCTCACATAATTAGAAGGCCAACACCTTCCATATATGGTGGGTGGATGACCACCCTTTGACACATTCAAAGGGCGGTAGTCCCCTCTATTTTAGGAAGTTGGGTGGCCTCATTTCTAGTCCTTCTATCCTAATTGATTTGGTTAAATTAATTATGTTGATTATTCAATATATATTTAAATTTGTTTTTCTAATTTTACAAAAAATCATGGCTATTGAATATAAACAAAAATCAATATCAACTATTGATTTTCAATTTCACATGGATTATGATCCATGGAATCCCAAAATTATATAAAAGAAAAGGAAATCCTAACTCTTCTTTTTAAAAATACTTAGCAAATCTCTCTCTCGTGTTATCATCACAAGATGTCCTTCTCTCTTAAGTGTGGTCGTCCACCCCTTGTGCTAGAGAAATTCACCATCGCCGATATGCTGTCGTGTCGTCGCTTCGACTACTCATGGATCTCCATCTTCTTCGGAGCTCCTTTCTTGTGAATAATACATTCAATTTTGTGAGATGAAATCAGTAGATTTGAGGCTCAGGTAATCTTCTTGGACTGTGAGAAGCTCGCGTCTCATTAACGTACTCGCAAGCATCGCCTATGCCAGGTCGGATTTGAGACAAGCAGTCTCTTCGTTTACAAACTACGATCACAATCATGCTTCAAGAAGTATTCCTATATCTAATTTGTGGTATATATGACATGATCCAAGAAATGTTCTTAGATCATATGGTTTCATCGCTTTAAAAAATTTAACTTCCGTTGCACTGAGCTAGTGTGACTAATTGCTCCCGATGGCATAAGATGTGATATTCATGCTTCTGTGATGCTCTTAAGATTTTCTCCATAACCTTCAAGTGGTATCAGAGCCAGGTTTCAGATATGATCCATAAACCTAAGACGACATGGACATTTTTGTTCTGTAGAATTTTGTTGCATTTTTATTTCTGCAACCCTATTTTGTGCAATTTTTTCACCTATTTACATGGTTAAAATGTGAGTTTATCACTTGTGTTACATTTCCCATCTTATCAGCAAACTGTAGGACTTGAGTTTGTGTGATTTGGAATCTATTTGCTCAAGTTATGATTGTTTTAGTGGACATGTGTCCATTATTAGAAGAATAATGGTTTTAGACGTAATCAAGAGATAATCATGGTTTTAACACCTTTAAATACATGTCTATCTCTTATATTCTGTTGCAATCAAATAGGCAAACCAAAGAAATTTAGTTTGCATAATTTAGAGTTTATTTGCTCAAGCTTTGTTAGTCTCAGTAAACATGTGCCATTGTTGAAACATAACAAACTTGAACAAGAATCTTGTGATTGTCATTCAATTAATTCATGAAAATTAATGGTTAATCTCTCAAAATAATTTATTTTTAAAAAATTTCAAATATTTAATGAAAATAATTATTTTAAATGACCATAACTAACAATATAAGATAATTCATCTTGATCGAATTGGTTACAATAACTCTTTCCGAACTTTGTTTCTTGAATAGGTTGGGGATTTGTTTAGCAAATATACTTATAATACTAATCAAAATGGTTTTGATAAATATTATATTCTATAACTTCAATTGAAAGATCGAATATCATCTCAAATACAAAATGATCAGATTACATTATCCTGATATGAGGCGGATATGGTGTCTAGTCAGGGATCATTGCCGTAGTATGTTGCTCCGTGAGCGGTCTGTCCACATCCTGTGCATTTTGACCATGACATCTGGTAAAAAAAGATAATGCTTGAAATGATCATGATGTATCTATCTAATTATTAAAATTTGAATTATATGTTTTTGAGATTATACCATCCTTCAAGTAATAATCAAGATTGTTTTGTGGGTTGATTGAATTGGATTAATGATTGATTTAATATGTTTAAATTAATTAGATCCAATATATACTCTATTATGAATAAAGTTATATTTCCCTTGGAAAAATTAGTTATGTGAATATGATTCATAATAATTAATTGAAATTTGAACATTATATGGTGGAGACCAAACCGTTACTGAGTCATGCATGGTAATCAATGAGCAGAGAAATATAATATTTTTAACTAAAGTTCAGTCAACTTAATAGTTCTCTTATTACAACTCCATCATGGATAACATTGCAAAAAGGGATTAACAATTAAAGCAACATAACAAGTGTTCCAGTGGGTATCACGACATTCTTTCATAAAAGATGCATCAGTGGTCCGCATCGGTTCAACTTCAAGAAGAAAGTTAGTTCACCTTGAACTGGAAAATAAGTCAACACTCGTGTTCCCCTAAAAAACAACACATGTTATGAGCATAACGCTCACTATGTGCCGAGTTGGGGTCAAGCTGGCTAGCGTGGAAAAACAAGTCTCCCGATGCTAATTTACGCAGTCAGACACATAACCTTCTACACGAAATCACTTATCAACATGGTTATACAATTTTCATAAGTATCTTGTTGCATATGATACTAATCTACTCTCATATACTATCAGTTGTGACTCATATTTCACATAAACATACATTCGAAGGGAATTCCTTCCGAATCCATCCATTGAAACCATGGTCTCCCATCAAGGTAAAGGGTTATGTCGTCATGGATTGTATGTAGAAGACGTTTGTTTGAAATGAAAACTCCTTCATGCAAGCGCACAGGGTTGGGTTTTCAGTTTCTTGAAAGATCAAGGCCGTATGCGTAGTGACCTCAATTTCGGTTCCTCATATTATTAGGACGATTGTGCATAACGAGTTCTATCATGTTGACAGTGGGTTCAATTAACATCGGGTCAACATTGTCTTAGGGGTGGTGGTCCTGGGTGTTAAAGAAAGAATTGGAAAATGCAAGTTAGACTTGCAAGGAAGGAATGAATTCCTGCTTCTTTTACCCGAGTTGCAAGTTATATTATTGGGATGTAACAGAGGTAGAAAGGAGATCCCATATCTTTCTAGATATATTATGGTAAGTATATCTATTGCTTTGAAAGTAAATAAGGGAATGCACTTTCAAAGTTTACAAAGGCAAGACACCTTTGATATAAAAACCTAAATCAAAGTAAAATATGTATCTCTGCGAATATTTCTTATTTTTTATAACATATATTAAACCCATTTAAAACTATACTCAATAATAACCAGTAAAAGCATCATGGATTGGATCCATGATCAAGATGAAGTACTTGCAATTGGACACATAATGCATGTGGTTGAAAAGAGCAAGTTTCCTCATAATAATGAGGAATGGCAATTAAATAGACAGTAAGACATCAACCCATGGTTTGCATGTCTCTACAGTCCTGATCTTATCAAATGTGCTTTGGAAGTATCATATCAATGGTGATCATAATTTTCAAAATTTTAATAAAATTTGAGAATATATATTTTGGCAAACACATGTGCCCTCAACATTTAATCATGAATGACATGGTTCACTGCATTATGCAGAATGGTGGCTTAATAAGATATGATGTACTTAAAATGTTAAAGTACCTTCCTGAACATAAGTCTTGTTTTGAGTTAAGATGAGTGTGGCTATGATGAATGTCATCATTCTACCATCTCTATTTAAATCTTTCATGATGCTTCATAATATTCATATTGTATGATATGATGATGCATGTATAAATGTTGAAATATTATTATATTGAAGTCTCTTGAGGACATGATCAATTTAGGAGATTCTTTATCTTAAACAAATGTTATTTATGAATTGAGGAAGTACGGTAGAAGCATGTGTCTGACCCAAGTAAGAAGGAAAGTTAAAGAGTTGACTGCACTTCTATGACTTCCATAAGATATTCAAAGAGTTGGATGAATGCCAATACTGCAATAAGCCAATGCACTGATAGTATGACTATTTAGACTATCTATGATCCTTACAGAAGGACTCAGATAATTCATCAGAATAATCTACATCTACATAAAATAATTGAAATTGACTTACTTATTAGATAATATCGAAGTCTCATAATTTTGTCTCATTCTTCTACTATCACTTGCAATTGGTTGCATATGTGTTAGAAGATTAGAAAACTTGATCTTAAGGTTTAATAGTCATCCATATGGGAGTTGATCTAATTGTTGCAATAATCTCAATTGGATAGATGGACTTCAAATTTGTAGTCGGACTGTCGTCGTTGCTCTGATTCGCTTATCGGAGCCCCATCACCCACATCCAGCCGCATCTACCTCTTTTCTATATCACCATCCATCTTCCTTCACACCCTAATCACCCTGAGTCTCTCTCATCAGAGTGAGATAAGGCGTAGAATTCATCCTTCCATGATCGATGGAGATCAAACATCATCCACCCCCGCTTCTCTTATTTTCTCTATTAAATAACACTCGTTGAAGTTTCTACCTATATCATAGTATCCCTTTGCAGGTCCAGGCGTACTCGGAAGGTTCGAATACAGCCTTAATATCACCAACAAAGCAGCTCCAGGAGAAGCCATCTCGAGATCTCCATCGAGTCGTTCGATGCCCCATCTGAAACCTCCAATTGACGTGGTTCCACTCCAGCAATGTATTGGAACCTTTGGCCAACTGATAGAGGCATTCTAGCACCAAATATCACCGATTGAATCAATCGTGGTGGAGCCTTCTTCGAGTTCCTCCAGCACATCTCATAGACGTCAGATGGACGTGCCTACCTTCCATATCTAGTTGTGTCCACCCATGCATGCCCAAAAGCTGGCCATCGGATGAGATATGGTGCATATATGACATGCACTACATTCCCTTTTCAAAGCCGCCAGATTCATATAATGGCTCATCAGAGCCGTACGCCAGATATCACATGTGATGAATCCATGATTCACATCCTTTATTCTTTTATTTTAGCCAAATTTCCTATGCAAAATATCTGTAATATGAATCAAATATAATAAATTAGCATTTTGCATACATTTTGTTAATATTGTGTAATTAAAATTATTTTTGACCAAAATAAAAGATTAAAGAAGAAAAGAAAAATAAAAAATAATAAAATAAGGATGTATTTATGCAATAAATGCAAACTAACCCAAAACTCGAGAGAAGGCTAAATTTTAGCTGGATCGACAAGGAATAAAGTAAGGAGAGATAAGGCTTTATTCACTATATATTCATCACTACAAATCAAGTATATATACTTTACCTTTTTTTGCAATTTCCTTAACAAAATTTGTAAATAAAAGTGTAAATAAAAATAATAAATATAAGTACAAAATAAGAATGTGTACAAACATACAATTCCTATACTTGTATATATTTATTTATTTTGTATATATTTTGTATTTTTAAAATATTGGTATATATTTCCAATAAATATATAAAATTAAAATAAAAGTCATAAAATATAGAATAAATAAAATATAAAATAATTTTCCATTGCATAATAAAACAAATAATGTATATAGTGTACTTGACATTAATTTATAAACACTTGTAATTAATATATAAAAATAAAAAAACGTTTTAAACACTTTAAATTGTTTTCAAAATAAATAAAATAGATAATTATTGCATTTTATCAAAATAATAAAATAAAAATACATGTATATTATATATGTATATTATACATGTACATAATACCATATATTATACATATCATATATAATTAATATTAAAAATAATTAAAACTCACAAAGAAATAGTTTATAAAATAATAATCATTTTTTATTTTATTCATTTTTATTTTAAAATAATTTGATATTTTTTTAATTATTCTTTGATTTTTCAATTCTGTTTCCTGATTGGTCCACCTGGGTATATTGACCCGGGTCAACCTATCCTCCTCCAAGCCTGACCTGGGCATCTCTTCGCCATACCCAATTTCTTGCAATTTCTTCGCCCGGGTTTGACCATTTCTATTCTTAGATTGTGGACCCAATTCTTCACTGACGATCTGTGTCCTCACGGATCCCTAGGAAGGTTTGAATCCTCCTAGGGTTGTGCGCTTTCTTCTGATCTTTCTGGACACCCTAGGGTACATATAAATCCTCTCTCCAGCCTCCATTGCAGCTCATCTTGTCCCTCATGCCTCCTTTGATCCACTGGATCTCTAGGATAGTGACATGGTCCTCGAGCAACCTTTGGGAGCTTGGATTGGTGCCTCATAGGTCATATCTCATCTCACGGCTGGAGATCTGTCGCGACTAGCCTCCTAGGTCTTCTGCACCCCAGTTGAGGCCAAGACACCCCTCCACCTTCACCTTACATCGTCGATCACAACAATACACTGGAGTACCCCTCATCCACCTTCCATTTCACCACACATTTTCGATTTATTCCCATATCCAACATATGCCATCTTTGCTCCAACCATTGGTCGGAGCTCCATCTTGACCATCTGCCCATTCAAATCACATCGCCCAGTCACCATCTACCTCCTCACGTGACTTGACCCCCTATATCTTGCTAATTGAATTGAGATTAGGTTTTATCTCCCTCCATTATCTTCGCCGGATATTGATGTACCACCCCCTCCACTTCTTTTCTTTCCAGCTGCAAATAACCCTCGCTGGAGCTCTGCGTCCGAGAATCGCATACTCTTGCAGATCTAGGTACACACAGGAGACACAAATCGAGCCTCAACTTTGGTGGTGGAGTATCTCCAGGAAATCTGAGCTTCAGACCTCTAACCAGCCATTGCTCACTCCATCAGAGCACTCCAGTCAATAGGGAGCACCTTCATCTCGGTGTTGAGCTACTTAGTGAGATAATCCGAGCTTTGGAGCACCAGACACACTCGATCGAAGCATCGTCAACATCCCCTTCTTCCATTTCATCCATAACAACTCAGTAACGTCGGATCAAGAGCCATCGCACCATTCTTGATCTGGACCATCCATCCACACTACCATCTTAGACATCGGATCTTTCCTAGGGGCATTTGACACCCGCGTCCATTGCTTTTCCAAAATGGTCAAGTCCGCCCTCTAACGATCATCAAGACCGTACATCAAAAAGATCCTCCACATACCTTCCAAGTGTCCTGTAAGGGTATATTACTCTTTTCACCCTACATTTTCCGCTATTTCACTTTATTTTAATAATTGTAATAATTAATTATGAACATTTGCATTTAGGACCTAGTGGTATTTTCATGTGCACTTCAGTCCAGCCAAGTTTGAGTCACGTATGACCTTACATGTATATGTGGGATATTTTCATATTAGGACATGTGTTTTTATGTGTTAATGCATTAGTTGGAGGTTTTTAGTATTTTCACTTATGCCAATGTGAATGTTCTATCACGTGTAGTGCATTTTTCTTCTAGATTAATTGCATTTAGGCCCTCGTGTTTTTATTTTTTTACTGTAAGGCCATTAGAACTTAAATAATTAGGATTAGGTCCTTGCTTCACTATTTTAATTTCTTGCTTTGTTATCGGATGTAATAAATATTGATTTGACACTACAAATTTCACAAAAATTCTCGTTAGCTCCTGCTATTGTGATGTTGCATGGTAATTTTGGTTTACCAAATTTCTTTTATTTACTATCATTGAATATTAAAAATCCTTAAAAATGTCCTATTTATAGTATTTCATAAAATTTTGAAAAATGTTTTAAACTTCTAAAAATGGGGTAGCTTTATTTTGAATATTTTAATTTCTATCTAATTTTCGTATTATTTGCTTTTATAAAAATCTAAAATTTGAAAACTCTAAAAAAAGCTAAAAATGATAATATAAAATCCAATGAAATACAAAAATATGATATTAGTTTCTCTTTGTAGAATTTTCCCTCTAGTTTTATTAAAATTAAGTTTAAAGAGCTTATTTCATATTTTTAATTTAAAGAATACTCCTGATTGTGCATTGTTTGCTTGTTTTTTTAGTCTTTCATATATTTGAAAATTTTATAACAACTTAAAAATCTTTAAAATTTACCAAAAATAGTATAAACCATATAACTAAAATATTTTTGTTCGAGATTTTGAGTATTTTAATATATTTGAGAAATACAAAAAGAGCATGCATTTTCTCTTTTCTTCATTTTCTCCATTTGCCTTTGTAAAATGAAACCACTAAAAATAAAATAAGAATCCTTTGAATCTTTATGACTCGTAACAAATTTAATTGTGCTCATTATGTTTGACCCTATTAGCTATACAAGGTTAATAAAAGTAGCTATACCACTTCCTTGATTTGTTCGATTCCTTTTGTGGTTTAATATTTTTCTTGATTTTTGGCTCAGTTGATTTGGATGTCAACGATGTATTAAGTCAACTTAACCCGAGTTTGCCAGGAAGTATTCAAAATGGTGTCGTTGCAGGGAGAAAGGCTAGGAAGTTCGGATTTTGTTTGTTTCTTAATTTCTTGTTTCTTTCTTTTTATTTTCTTTTATTTGTTATATTTTCATAAAATCTATTCAAACACATTCTCTTGTTTTCTCTTTGTTGCGAGGGGGCCTTGGAGCAAGGGAGAAAATCTTATGAGAGCTGACGTACCCGAGCAAGGCGGAGGCTGGGTGTTCTACACCGATCGGTATGAGAGAGCAACTTAGGAGGAATAGGAGACTATTTTAGGATTAGATTTCATTTCCACATTTTATTTCATTTGTATAAACTTGAATAACTCTCAAAGACCTTGAACACTTTTATTCAGGGTCTATTTCGCCGAGTGCTTGTGCACTCTGGAGACCTCACTAGTTTTTCTTCATTGTTTTCATTGCCTTTATTTTATTTTGTTTTCTGTTTGTAAGCCAAAGACTTTGACTTTTATTTGGTTGACCTAGTAGTGATTAGGTCCAAACACCTAATTGAATATATGTTCATAAGAATCGATTGGACTTAGTCAAATGAATAAATTTTTAACTAGATGGATTTGAGATCGCACGCCGAGGAGCTCACACACAACTATAACAGGACCAATTGTGGCAGGCACTGAGAGGCTCCAACACTGGACCTTGGTCTCATTTCTAGTTACTTGGCATCTTGTTCTTCCCATAATCGAAGTTAATTTTAGGGTGGTTTCTTTGTGCATCATATATGTAGTTTATTTTTTGTCTTTACATTTATGCACGGATCATATTGCACGCAGACTGTTGGAACAAGGTACGCCATCTATCTCGTGCATGCATAATTGATTTCATCACGCATCAACTTTTTCGTCTTCCTCCCCCTATTTCTTGGACTTAAGAATAAAAGGAAATCAAAAATTCGTTAGACATGTTTTATTAAAAATAACAAAAAAGTAATAACAAATAAAATCAGGACTACCAATACTACTTGACCAAAAAATAAACGTAAGAAACTCATTCATTGATTTGGGAGAGCAATCCCTCATTTGAATGTAGGTACTCCAGAGCAAGACACGTACACCTAAGAATTAGAGCCCAAAGCCCTTTAACTTAGGCCATATTTTAGGAGACTCCACATGAGAGTTTGCGATTATATATTTTTCTTATCACTAAACTCTAGAACTGAAAAGATTAACGATCGAACTTTCATGGTATCATTGAGTGAGTTGGTGAATCAAGGATTTGCTTTGCATTTGCGTTACTTTGGTGTTGAGTTTGTGACATTCATTCTCTTTTGGTCATTAGCAGTTGTCTTCCCTCTATTCTGTTTTCTTTTATACCTCCCTCCCACCCGTATCTAAGTTTCTTCTTCTTCTTTTTCTTCTTATCATGTCCATTCTTTTGTTTACATCGAGTTGTGATGATTGGTATCAGATGGATCTTGCGGCTTCACCTTTTCATTTCTATAATCTTCATCCACCTTCTTGTGAGGTCGTAACTCCAAACGACCTCTCATCTATTTCTTCCTTTTCTCCACTCCTTTCTCTACTGAGCACGAAGTACTATGAGTTGATACTCACAGAGTACAGACCGAGCAGATGCGAGACCTAGGCAATTACTTTACTGCGATGGTAAAGACTTCCATATGTGATCAACATGAGCAGTTGTGCACTTCGGGTGATTCCTTTTCTAGGATGATTAGACATTCACTTAGAGACGAGCATCCAATCTTAGTAACTCAGTCAGTTTCTACATTGATTCCATTCATTATGGATTTAGAATTCATTCATGCACTGCTGAAGTTTTTAGGGGAAGTGCACGAGGATCCGTATTTACATCTCTCTGAGTTTGAGGAGTCATGTGTGGTACACTCATATTCATATACAACTACTGAGGAGTTGATGCTGAAGACCTTCCCATTTTCACTTCAGGGAAGAGCCATGAGTTGGCACATATGGTTGGGAAGGAAGTTCGTTATGTGGGGCGATTTATGTTTTGAGTTCTTACAGTGATTTTACCCCTAGCGTAGAGTAGATATGATGTGGTATTTTATTAGAGATTTTTTAGTAGGCCCCCAGGGCCATTAAGTGTCTCGTGATTAAGGTTTCTTGATATCTTGAGGGGATTTCCGGACCACAAAATGTCTGAGACTGACCTTGTTCATATCTCCATGTGGGGTGATCGTAGAGTAGATTGCACTAGTCGTTACCTCGTGTGGTGGTTCACACCACAATACCAACATGGATTTACTTTGGACCATCATGATAGCATTTTCAGACATCCCATCTTCACAAGACACTTTAGTCGAGACAAAACGTAGGAGTGATGTAGCACCAGTTACGTGTGAGAGACTTCGTGAGGATTCAGAGATTACACACTTGTTAGAGGATGTGAATACGACAACAACACACATGATAGATGACGAGACAACCTCCTTGAGTTTCCATCTTCAGACACTGATCGAGTTTCCGTTGGTCTTCCTACCAGAGTTAGAGTTAGTTCCACACTTTACAGTTTAGGATTCTTGGATACCACCTTTGTTGGTATTCCAAGAAATAGAGGAGGAGTCCACGTTGTTTCAGTCGTTCTTTCAACCATTTCAGTTTCCATGTCCAGATCAGTCATCTTCTACGCTTCAGAGGTACTTCTCAGATTCAGATGGATATCTTGATTCATCTCAATATACAGATTTAGATGAGGGATGTTGTCAGATTTAGATAGTCTTATCTTTGAGACTTGTGTCCTCCCGCTTGATGAGATTAATACATTTCCGGAGGACCTGATGAGTGCCAACATTGCCGCAATTTGGGGATTGGATTCAGATATTTCTACCACACCCGTGATGTTGACCAGTATCGTTTCATGTTTTTAGATTATTCAAAGGCTATATACAGCTGATGAATCACTTTGGTGTGTGGAGTGGGTATTTGACAGCAACGCAGATTCCCAGTTAGATTCTGATTCCTACATTTTAACTGACGAGTCTGCATTACTTCACGAGGGTTATCTACAGGAGGATGCATCATGTCCTTTGTATTCTATTTCGCTCCTTGGATGTGTTTCCGATATGTCATTTCACGGGATCAAGTCATCGATTTCTTTTGAGTCTGATTTTTCTCCCCTCTATGACCATCGCAAGGACGAGCTGATTTTTGAGATATTCGATGATGTTTCTGATTTCTCTACATTAGGTACATAAGATATCTGTTTTCCTAGAGTGTCTCTTGTTATTGACTTTCCATACCTTTTTTGAGACTGTGATTAACGTGGAAGAATCCATGAATGAACCTTCTTTCTCCACATTTGATTTTTTTCAGCTCCACTCTTTCACTCCTATCTGATCTTAAGCAGATTATTTCCTTTGTGCATTCGGATCCTGATTATATTTTCTCTTCTCTTTACCTGGTAGCTGACACCCGCCTGATTGCTTATTTTGGTATATTTATTTTTTCTGTTGAGTTTGTTGTTGTTCTCCCACCGAAACTACAATGATAGTATGGCATTCGTATTACAGATGTTATCATGAACCTCAATACCACTTTGACCCAGCCTTTGTGCCCAACAACGGGCGTAAATTCTAGCGCTTGTTGAAAGGCACCTCAACATTATCTATTTTGTATATATGTATTTCGTCATGATTTGTTCTTTGTTTCTTCCATTTCATTTTTATAGCCTAGGTCTCATTTAGGTTTGTTGTCACTATACTTAGGATGTACTTTTTCCTATTTAGGGGTGTAGACACCGAGTTGTTCTAGTTTCGTTCCGTTTCATTACTTTTGTCATTGCTTATACTTAGGGAGCTTTTACCCTAAGTATAGGGGGAGAAAATATTTCAGTTTCATCTATTCTCTACCTGTCCCTTAGTTGTTGATATTTTTTCTATACTTAGGGATCTTTTACCCTAAGTATAGAGGGACGAGTCGAGTCATTGGTTCTGTACATTCTCTTCCTCAGTTTTCCCCTTTTGTACAATTTCCTATACTTAGGATTATTTGATCGTAAGTATAAAGGAGATCACTGACTTCTATTTTATTCGATTCATTCATTCTTTGAGTCATTGTAGCATAGGAATCTTTTCATTTTTCTTTACATAGCACGAGTTATATCTTCCTTTATCGCTATCTGATCGCTCTAAGGACATTGTTCAAGTTAAGTATGGGGGGTGTCGTATATATTGTATATATACTTTAGCCATAACTCGTGCTTTGGGTTTAATAACATGTCTATCATTAATAAAATTGGTATAAACATATTTTTGAAAATTGTTTGCAAAAATATGTGTAACTTTTTGTAAAATTGTTTGTAAATACCTTTGTAAAAATTATTTTTGTACAAATGTCTGTAAAATTGAAAATGTTTGGTTTATAAAATGTTTGTAAAGTATTTTGTGTATCAAAATTATGTATATGGTATAAATGTTTGTAAAATATGTGAAAGCAAAATGTTTGCAAAAGCCTTATTGAAAAATTGTTTATAAAGTGATTTGTAAATTTTTTTATAAAACTAATTTTGAAATTTTTTGAAAACATTTTGTAAAATTTTTGTAGAATATTTTGTCACATGGGCTATAAGTTAGGGGTATATCAAGTAGTTGTATATATGTGTAAAAAAATCTATGCTTATTTGTAAATTTTGTATATAAACTCTTGTGTATAAAATCCATTTATTAAATTCTTGTACATAAAATCCACTTGTCAAAATTATATACGAAACTTGTAAATAAAATCCTTGTAAATATGTTCATATTTTTGTAAATAATTGGATGAACTTTGTTTCTTTTCTTTCTCTTTAAAAATATCATAAAAAATTGCAAAACAAATCCTTAAAAAAACTCTTCAAAAAGAATTTTATATTGTCCTTTATTTTCAAATATTTTGTAAATATTCCTTGCATGTGCATATGCATTTTTCTGAATTGTATTGAAATTTAAACTAGTCTGGAATAAAATTGAAGAATGGATCTATGGTAAGACCTTAATACATTTTATTTGAGGAACCTTATAGGAATTGGAGTTGAGACTTTTTCGATCCTAGCAACTTAATTCTTTGAGTCCACAAGACTATGTTCACATGTCATATTTATTGGTCTAAGTAGAACATGTAACAATGCACACATGACTCTTCTAGACAATGACCTTAATTTGGACAAGCACTCTACACATAGCTCTTCATAGATGTGTTGGGGAGGGGGCAGAATTATTTGGCTTGGGGTAGCACACATGTGTGTAACAACTTGTGGGAGCATCAGTCTTCCTTTAGGGAGATATGTGCATCTTAACCTGGTCTAGTGGCATTGAGGTCTAATGATAGGATGTTGTGGGATGCAATAATGCTTCAAAAGAGGGATAGTCTACTGGCTCAAAAAGAAAAACTCCTTATGTACATGTTGCACCTTGTAGATATGTTGTATATATGTCTGAAAAAAATGCAAAAACTCCAAAAAAGGGTACAAGCCTGATTGAAAATATAATGCATGCTAGAGTGTATATAGTTGAATAAGCAAAGTTTATATGATAAATTGTCACATCTTAGGGAAGTTTGCCACTGGAGACTTGGCTTCACTGGCCAAACTCTAAAGGATACGTGGCTACACTGGCCACGGTCCATTCTCCTCTTTTCCTCTCTTCTTGAGCTAGTTGTACTAGAACTTAGAAGGGGATACCCCACTCCTCGAGGAAAGAGTTGCTAGATCGGGGGAATAGAGTTAGCTTGTTGAAGGAGGTTGTTTCTTTTCCTTTTCTAATGTGGGGAGCTATATATCACTTATATTGTACAAGTAAAGATTCATAGTCATAAGAGTTTGTGTTTGTAGACTTGTTCAGATGACTATTGAGGCAACCTGAATATGAGTCTTTGTGGAACTTAGAATCTGATAGGTTGTAAGTCCATTTCCCAATGAGATTCCACCAAACTAATAATGCAAAGATTTGAACCAGCTCCATACTCCAATTTTATGAAGAAAAGTTTAATAATCATTATTGTTCAAAATTGTTTGCCTTTTTCTTTTCTTTATTTCTTTCACTTCTTTTTCAAATAAGTGCTTGATAGGGGACTAACAAAGGTAAAGTATAGGGGAATGAT
This sequence comes from Ottelia alismoides, assembly GCA_037367405.1. Classification (NCBI taxonomy): domain Eukaryota; kingdom Viridiplantae; phylum Streptophyta; class Magnoliopsida; order Alismatales; family Hydrocharitaceae; genus Ottelia; species Ottelia alismoides. The sequence continues at coordinate 594,172 of JAZKJV010008316.1, read as the reverse complement.
GAATCCATGATTCACATCCTTTATTCTTTTATTTTTAGCCAAATTCCCTATGCAAAATATCTGAAATATGTATGAAATACAATAAATTAGCATTTTGCATACATTTGTTAATATTGTGTAATTAACATTCTTTTTTATCAAAATAAAATATAAAATAAGAAAAGAAAAAGCAAAGGAAAAAAGAATAAAATAAGGATATATTTATGCAATAAATGCAGACAGACTTAAACCTCGAGAGAAGGCCAAATTTTGGCTTGGTCGATAATGAATCTGTGATTCTCACTCTTAAAGTTGAAAATAGAGCCTTGTCCCAGAGTAATTAGGAGCATATTTCCACAAAAATTGCATAATTAGCATTCATGCATGCATTGATAACATGTGCATCTTAGCATTCACATTTGCATCAAATAGGAAGCCCAATTCACTTGCAAAAATCACTCATTTATATATATTTTATACTAACTATAAATCCCATAAATTCACTCTATACTGTACATATTACTAACAAATAATACAAGAAAAATACCAAAAATTTCTAACTTGAATAACTGACCAATAAAACTCCAAACCAAGTTGGAGACCATGGACCTTAAAATGCACATATCTCTCTCATACAGCTTCCTATCTAGGTCTACTCACTTATAAATTTATACACATTCAGAGACCTTCAAAATGAGACTAATTTCATTTTAATCAGAGCTCGTATGCAAAACTTGGGTTTCGAGACCCCCATTATACACTATATGTATGTATATTTGTACCTTTGTATTTTATTACTTTTTTTGACCTCGTTTCCGTTTTTGGTCAACATGAAACCTGTAGATCTCATCAAGATCTACAACTTTCATGTCTTGAGTTTTTCCAATTCGGCCATTTTCTCCCTCTTATTCCACATTCTTTTCAACCAACCAGATGGGGCCATGTGGCGCCCTCTGGTTGCATCATGGGGCCCACTCCATTGCCTGCCACTCGCCTCGTCTCTTGGTCGATAGATCGCCTTCATGTCTTTCAGATCTTGGCCCTCCATTCCACAACTAACAACGACCATCTGATCTTTCCCCAGATTTCATCTCTACCGTTAACTCTTGCCTCAACCTTAGCACTCCACGTGGCATGCTCATGGCCGCTGGATCTTAGCCCCCATGATTAGATCTCACCCGCTTACCCCCATTCAATAACGACCCTTCGATCCTACACCAGATCTAATCTCCACCGTTCTTCAGCACCGTTCCCCCATGTTGCCACGTGTCTTGATTACAGCCCTTCGATCACACCATCATGATCTAATCCTAGCCGCTCCCTCGCACCCACCTCCTAGACGTTGGATTACTAGATCCAATGGTTGAGACATCGTCTCCTACCTCCCGAAGAACCCTCTCCCACGTCGCCCACCTTATGACGGCTCCGCCCCCTTCCTATTTTCGGCACCACTCAAGCCACCTTCTCCGCCCACTGTTACCTCCACGACATAGCCCGACCTCCACCTACCTCGCCGACACCCACGATCTCCATGACACCCTTCCGCGTCACTCCACCACTCCATGCAAACCATGCCTCCCATCGCCTGGACCTCCACCTTCTCTCTATAAATCCGTCACCACCGGCCACTTTCCACCAAATCCGCCCTTGCAGAGTGATACCCTGAGCTTCCATATACCTGTTGGTGACAACAATTAGGCATGAGAGCGAGTGACGACGACATTATCTTCTCCGGCGAGATCCATGGCATAGCACAACGTGTCGCAGCCTCTTCGACGAGATGCACGAGCTCGAGCCAGCTGCCAACCCTCGAGCGAAGACCAGGAGCTCTTCCCTAAGCTTCTAACCCTAGGTAGCCTCCTCCATCCTCCTCCGATCACCTTTCTTCTTTCCTATTGATCTTCTCTGAATTTATTCCGCTTCTCCAATCGACTACACGCCTCTCCGACCATCAACCGAGATCTTCCTTGGAGCGCTTACCTTCACACACTCCTTAGATCACTACGACAAAGCATCGTACCATCTTCCGACCAAAGCTCCATCGTCACGGTGGAGGAGGATCATCATTCATCAATCGCTCCGCCTTCAGGCCTCACCGCACTCGCATGTACCTCTCGAGCACGTTGCAATCGATTTCTTGCACAAGCTAACCCTACAGGACCCTAACCTTCATTGGCCGGAACCATCACCGGAGCCGCTTCGAGCTCCATCTTCACCGGCCTATAGACGACTTCAACACCCTCCAAAGCTTCTGGAGAACTCCTGATGCTTCTACGATCGATCTGAGCCATCTAGGAGTCGCCCACGAGCATCTACGAGCATAGGCGAGGGCGACGGAGCCAGAGCCAACTTGTCGGAGCCCCGTCAAGTACGCCGTAAGAGGCGGAGGACCGGAGAAGACGACTTCCAGTTACCATTGGATCATCTTGATCCAACGGTCCCCTCCACAAAAGTCGCCTGCTTCCAGCCATCATTGGATCAGGAGGATTCAACGATCCCCTCTATGCCACGCCGCCATCGTCCTCATATCTAGATACCGTCGGATTAATCTTGATCTGACGGTCCTCTCCACACCATGCTAGTAGCACCCGCCAACGTTAGATCTATATGATCTGACGGTCCTTGAGCATGCCATGACGATCGCATACGCCGTCGTTGGATCGCTCTTGATCTAGTGGTCCAGCCTTTGCTAGGTGGAGTCTCCGAGCCTCTTCCCCAACCCTAGGCTCGGAGTGACCGAAGGTGATACAAAGATAGTCCGAGCCTCTAGAGTCATCCGAGCCTCTACCCAAGCCTCCATTGCCGTCCGAGCCTAGCTCCTCACATGTCTCTCACGTGAGGGCTGGACAATTTGCAATGAGGCCCCGAGAAGTTTCAGAAATTACATTGTGCTCCTTGCCAGGCGCGTCACGTGAGGAGCACGTGTTTCAGTGGGAAATATGCACCCATACCCTCTATATTATAGGTATTTGCACTTTAGTCACTGTATGCACATTTTATTTTAAGAAATTTTATTTTTTGTATTGCATTTTGGTCCCTATCTATGCACGCATATTTCGATGTCCATATTTCATCATTTTTAAATTCCAAAAATTACATGCTGTAGTTTTACTTGTCCTTTATCTTATGTGACATGTGTCCTATTTTCATGAGCTGTATTGAATTTAATAATATTATTTTGGTGGAATTTGACATATTTTTCCCACTGTGTACCTTTTGTTTATTATTAAATTATTTGTTGCTCCAAAAATCACATTAGACTTAGGTTAAGTTGCTCTACAATGTGCCCAAAAATCATTGCATTTGCATGCATCACGAGGCCTGCATAGACCAAAGAGTATTTTGCCTAATTGGTTTTTAATAGGTCCAATTTACATCAATTTTTTGGTTTATTAATTTTCCTGGATTCCTCTCACTTCCCTGTACTCATATTTTATTCATATTTAACTCATCTAGAGTCTAAAAATTCCAAAAAATTGTAGTCACTTAGTTTCATAGCATTCCATCATCTTCCCAAATTTCATTAATTTTGGATCTCATTTGACTATATTTCTTGATTTAACTTAAAAAGTTGGCTTGAATTTGCACTGCATTTTCCTTTATTGCATAAAAAAGATAAAAAGACCAAAAAATATTCTTCTGAGAATCTGATCTCTGAATTAACTAAAAATGTACCTAAGGAGACATCTACCTCCCTGAGTTCGACCTTGGGCTTGCCCAAGTAAAAATAAATTTGCTGCTTGAACTTGATTATCCATTAAGTCTGAGTGGTGTTTTTGATGAAGTCTCGATTACCCGACTGCAATGAACTTAACATCTAATTTGATCGATAAGTCATTTCAATTAACAAGGGTAGTCGAGGCAGCATCAAAATGGCGCCGTTGCCGGGGAGGCACGACTTAGGTTAATTTTTAGAGAACTTTGAGTTTAGATTTTCCTTCCTCGGGTAGTCTGATTCTCGGCTTTTCTTGTGAATATTTTTCTATCATTCATTTATGTTTATTTTGTGTCGTCCTTTATCTGACCACTAATTATTTCCATGCGAGGAAAACGAGGAATCGAAGGCGTTTCGTCAGGAGAACCAAGGAACTTGCATTTAAATTGAGTGATTGTGAGGACTTTTAATTTTCTGTTGTTTTCATTATTCTTGCATTTTTTCAACGGTTCCCGTTTGGGTTCTCGCGTGTGTAAGTATAGTGAAAACGTGTCCCCGTGTGCTATGTGGATTGCTTTGCGTAGACTAGGACCTGCACTTGCGACTCTTAGAGCTATTTTAGGAACTGTTTGTGCTCGTAACATTCTAGGACCACACTTCACACTTAAAAGACACATTGAGACCACAGATCTAGCCAAATTCAATCTGTGCTTCACTCGTTAATAGAACTACCTGTCTAGGAGCGGCTTTTATTGCTTGCATTGTATAAAGTATGAAGTTTTCAATTCTATTTTACATCCTGCATAAAAGCGAAGGGATCACTGTAAGTCTTCTCTACTTGGCATTTCATCATAGTTTTATCTTGCTTCGGCTTTTCTCGACTCCTTTACCCTTGGTTTTTTAAAAGGAAATTGGTACTGGAGGATAGGCATGCTTTATGGTTGGACTAATCAAGTGATCACCTAAATTAAAACCGGGACTACTAAACAAAATTGACCAAAAAAATCAATAAAATCGGAAATTCTATTTGCGAGATATTAACCCCGACCTTGATTGCAAGCTGAGTGAGGGTACTAGAGTGTGTGCATACCCTAAGGCAGAGCCAAAATCCCCGCCTTCCATATCACGTACCCCGAACCTAGCAAATATCACAAGTTGAATTTTTTCAGGTTCATTGACTAGAACCAAATAACCTCCGCCTATTCGCAGGTAGATAGGGGTGAACCAGCGGTGCTCCACGACAAGTTGCTAGTAACCCCTCAGGGTGAAGTCCCAACCTTTTTAGCCTCTGTCTGTTCGCAGGTAGATAGGGGCATGTCTTTGTACTCATCAACTTGGTATAGGAGCGAAGAAAGGAAGGGCGCCGATATCTTAGGTGATAGGTTAAACAAGGAAGACGCATCTGGCTTTTAGCCGACTTCCCTATAGGCCATGTAACCTTTGTTACTTGCTTGAAAATTCACACTTAAAATCAACCAGACTAATCGGACTCGGTTTCGGGTCCTTCACCTTCTTGAGTATGAAAATCAAGGTTTGGATTCACTTGCTTGCTTTAGAGAGGAGTAAAATCCTATCTTATATTCTCGATTCTTCTTCTCGCCATCCAAGATGACTGACTGGGGGGATATCTATTCTCGCTTCACAAATCTTTCTTTGAGTCCCTCACGAAGTTTGTCTTCACCGGTCCAAGCGCAACTTGGGCCAACCCAAGCTCATGACCCTCTTAAGTTCAGGATCCATCACTTCCAGGGTGGTTACCCTCAAACCAACCCTTTTCTCTCCTTTGATTTCACCGAGGTAGACCATCGCCTCGATGAGAATGTCTTCATTGATATGCCTCTAACCTAGACCATTTTCTTTACCCAGGAGAAGAGCACAAGATGCCACCTAAGAAACCTCCTGAGGAAGAGGAACAAAGAGATGACCCGATACAACAAATCCTTGCTCGCTTAGCCACATCCGAACATCAGAATGCAGATTTGGTGGCAATGATGGGACAACTAATCGCGGCAGGTGGAGTTGACCGACCCATGGTAGATGCCTACAACCCAGCAGAAAATGAGATGCATAGTTGGCTGGTACATGTGGTTCCCCCTGAAGCGTTCGAGCTGAAGCCCCACTTTCTGAGTCTACTACCAAAGTTAAATGGGAATGCCCATGAGGAACCATATGCTTTCCTTAGTGTCTTCGAGCTGGTGTGCAACAACCTTCGTCACCCTAGGGTTGGGCAAGACTATATCAGGCTGAAGGCTACCCCATTTACCTTAGGAGATAAGGCTGCTCATTGTCTGAAAATCTCGGGGTGACGACCTGGATGCAGTTCAAAAATCTATTCTTGAAAAAGTTCTACCAAATCAGTAGGACTAATCAGATGAGAACCAAGATCGTGAGTTTTTCCCAGGGACCCAATGAACCATTCCATGAAGCCTGGGATAGATTCAATGACTTAATTCAAAAATGCCCCTGCTATGGCATTACAAAAGCGATCTTAGTCCAGACCTTGTTCTATGGCATGACCCCAGAGATGCAGGGGTTAGTAAGTGTTGCCTGTGGAGGAAGCTATCTGAACAAGAACGAAAATGCTATATGGAAATTCTGGAGCAGATGGCGGAAACAGGCAGATCTCATGCCACAGGGGCCTATCAGTTGTCTCCCTCAAGCCTATCCAATGAGACAACTAGGAGGACTGTAGCGAATCTGACGGAAGACTTCATCCCCAACATGGGGATAATAGCTGACAAGTCAACCATGGTCGAGCAGATTCACAAGAGGGTCACTGACCTTGAGCCGCTTTCACGATTGTCGAAATAAGTGGAGGAATTGACTGAGAAGGTAGACAATATACGCTACCTACCCCTTCTGCACCACCTGTACCTGTACATCGAGTCCATCTTGTACAGAAGCAGGTACATGGGACTCAGGATAGCTGGGTAGAGGAGCAATATACTCAACACGAGCAACACACACCCCCACGAGTGGAGACAACCTATGAGGAGCCTCCACCAGTGTTCGAGATCAACGGGCTGTGGTACAACCATGACTCCATTGACAGACAATCAGGGATAGGGAACGGTCAGCCTCACCGACCTTCCGTAGCTTACCAGGAAACCAGCTCCGTCCCCGCACCGCGCTTCGTACAGTCCCGGTCGGGACAAGGGTACCAACCTCAGCAACACCAATAGTAGCGCACTTTCCACTCAGGCCAGCATGGTCCTTCACCACCTGCCCAGCAACAACAATATCGAAATGCCTAGTAGGGCCAATATAGACACTTGTCCTCTAGTCAGCAGCAATAAGCCCCGCCCCCTAGTGAATTGGAGTCCCTTACCTTGGCGATCCAGACCTTGACTGATAGGGTCCAGCAGATTCAGAATGATTTTATGGATATTTGGATCTGAACCGCGTTTCACACACCCAGGATTAGCAAATGGCACCAAGGACCCCAATTCCCGCCCAGGTTCAGGCTAACCCAAATAGCTTGAATCAGGGTCAGAATCGACCTCGAGATCAGGTATACTATTCAGATAACTCTTTATCTGAATATGAGATCCTTTCGTATGATAATGTTAATCATATGTCCCTCAGGAGCACTAGAGAAAGACGCCACCAAGTCTCTACCTGAGGAGAACTTGGAGGCAGAGGAGTAGCACCACCACCACCACTGGCAGAAGAAGAGGACTTCTAAGTCCTCGAAGAAGGAGAACAATACCTACAGTGAGTCCGACGAGACCGATGAGGAGCCCGCACCTCCATCTGAGGAGGACATCCTAACAGTCGTGGAAGACGCATCACCGGTTTCGTAGCATAAATTTCTTTTTAATCAGAGTCAAAGTCAGAGTCAGTATCAGTGTCAGAGTCTTGTACAGAACTCAGTTCCTCATTTCAATGAAAATCTTTTAGTTTTGGAATCTGAGTTAACATCAATAATTCCTTTCCCCCGAGCTCTTAATGGTGGAAAGAAGAAAACTAAAAAAGTACAAAAAGATGACCCTGAGATGGTAGAATCCTGTAACAAGTACATCAAGATCACAATCCCTTTTGATAAGTATGTGGACATGACACCTGCATTCCATAAGTACCTTAAGGTGAGATGCACGCCTATTAGGGTTAGAAGGAAGACCAAAAGCTGTGTTGAGAAACACGTTCTATCAGTAGCCACTACTTGCGCAATAAAGAACGTGTTTCTGAGGAAACGAAGATACATGGGTGCAAATTATGTGGTGAGTCATGTCAATGACACTGCCTTTGCATGAACTCTCCTTGATAACGGATCTTCAATCAACTTGATGTCTACATCCCTCTACAAGCGACTTAATCTCGGACCTCTTAGGAAATCCAGAGCACTACTTCAGTTTGCAGATAAATCAACCAAGATGTCCCAAGGAGAATTGAGGAACGTTATCATCAAAGTCAAGGGTCAGGAGTACATGGTGGACTTTACAGTCCTTGATATGGAGACCCCTCAAAATTGGAGAGATTTTCATATCATATTAGGAAGGCCCTTCCTCAGAACAGCAGGGGCCTTATTTGATTACAAGATCGGGAAGATTCATTTCCAAACTCCAGGAGGAGATGAGGAACTTGAAATGAAGTAGACCAGGTGGCAAAGGCCGGATTCTGAATCCATCAGCGACTACTCTTCGTCTGAAGCAGATTGTATTCATGTAGACACAATTGGGCCATGGAGACAGAACCCATCCATCACCGATGAGTCCCTCTCCTTCGGAGAAGATCCTGTGCATGAGTCAGTTTGTGAGATCCTTAGGAACGAGCAGCGTAGAATGTGCATCCCCCTACATCTTCGATGGCGTAGAGGCCCAGCTAGGCCTGTCAGTCCTTTCCTCTTTAGGACAATCAGAAGATGAGATGATAAGTCAGACATGGCTTTAGCTGATCATCTGGGAACCTCTGACGATCCGACTCCAGAGCTGAATGAGTTGGTAGCAACAATTTCAAATATAGATCCAACCACTACCGGCACAGAACCAGATTTGATTGACTAGACTTCCCTGATGATTACACCTTACATGAGCTCAAACCTTTACCCACAATACTAAAATACGCCTTCCTTGCGGGACAAGAGAAGAAATATCCGGTCATCATCAGCTCGTGATTGACCATGGAGAAGGAATCTCGCTTGCTAGAGATCCTGGAGAAAAACCACAAGGCAATAAGCTGGAGCATTTCTGATCTCCATGAGATAAATTTCGCTCTGTGTTCGCACCATATATACTTAGAGAATGAGGCTAAACCCTCTTGTGACTTCCAACGTCGATTGAATCCAAATTTACAAGAGGTCGTGAAGAAGGCGATAGAGAAATGGTGCGACGCATGTTTTATTTATCCCATTTCCGATTCCGAATGAGTGGCACCAATCCATGTTGTCCTGAAAAAGTTGGGAATTCAGACGACCACCAATGAGGCCGGAGAGGAAATCGTGACACGAGTAACCACGTCGTGGCGTGTCTGTGTGGATTACAGACACCTGAATGCTGTGACGAAGAAGGATCCGTTTCCCCTACCGTTCATTGATCAGATCTTAAAGAGATTAGTGGGGAAACAATTCTTCTGTTTCTTAGATGAGTTCTCGGGCTACAATAAAGTAGCCATTGCTCCAGAGGATCAGGAGAAAATCACGTTCACATGCCCCTTTGGTACCTATGCTTTCAGGTGCATGCCCTTTGGGTTATGCAATGCTCCAGGTACTTTTCAAAGGTGCATGATTGCTGTATTCACCAAAATGGTCGGCGAATTCCTGCAAGTCTTCATGGATGACTTCTCGGTCTACAGTGATTCCTTCGATTCCTATCTTAGGAATCTGGATCGAGTCCTCAAGCGATGTTGCGAGGTTAATCTGGTGCTCTCCTGGGAGAAAAGTCACTTTATGGTGACATAGGGCAATGTGTTGGGGCATGTCATCTCCAAGAGAGGAATGGAGGTTGACCCTGCCAAGGTGGACGTGATCAGACGACTCCAGCCACAACCAAAGTAAAATAGTTGCGATCATTCCTCGGGCATGTTGGATTTTATCGGAGATTTATTAAGGATTTTTCAAAGACTTCCTGACCGCTAACTGAGGTTTTAGGCAAAGACATGTAGTCCATTGTTGATCATAAATGTCTTGAAGCCTTTAAGCAATTACAAAGGATGATCATGGACGCCCTGATCCTACAAGCCCCATATTGGGCTCTGCCTTTTGAGATCATGACGGATGCCTCAGATTTCGCTGTTGGGGCTTTGTTAGGACAGACGAGAGATGGTGTCCCGTTCGCCATACACTATGCAAGCAAAGTGCTTGATACTGCTCAGCGTAACTATACAGTTACAGAAAAGGAGATGCTTGCGGTAGTGTTCGCCTTAGATAAGTTCAGATCACACTTAATTGGATCCAAGGTGATTGTGTTCACAGACCATACAACGCTACGATATTTAATGGAAAAGAAGGATGCGAAGGTGCGTCTTCTTAGGTAGATTCTACTCATCCAGGAATTTGATTTGGACATTCGTGATAAACCTGGAAAGAAGAACGTAATAACTGATCACCTCTCCCGTCTCGAGGATCTTAATGCTTCTGATGATACGTTGATTCGAGACTCCTTCCCTGACGAGTCGATTTTTGTTTTCGACTCACTCCCATGGTATGCCAATATCGTGAACTATCTTGTCTCCAAGAAAGTTCCCGAAGATTGGCCCAAGAGCCACATAGACCGATTGAAGTAGGATTCAAGACATTACCATTGGGAGGATCCGATCCTTTTCTTTGAAGGATCGGATTGTGTCTGGAGATGGGTGTATTCCTCTGGAGGAGTATCATAGTGTTCTTACTTTATGCCACAGTCTGGAGGCAGGAGGACACCACTCCGGGAAGAGGACCGCATGGAAGGTACTTCAGTGTGGCTTATACTGGCCGACTTTGTTTCGCGATGCGCTCAACTTTGCGAAGTCGTGCCCAGTACGCCAGCGAATGGGAGGAACCGTTGGTTCCAAAGATGAATGCCAATGCAGCCTATCATCATTTGTGATGTCTTTGATGCCTGGGGCATCGACTTCATGGGCCCATTCCCTTTCAGCCACGGATTCGAATACATTCTTCTAGCGGTAATTATCTGTCAAGGTGGGTGGAGGCTATCCCAACCCGAGCCACAGACAACATGATTGTCTGTAAATTTATTAGAGATCACATCATCTCTAGGTTCGGGATCCCCAAAATGTTGATATCAGATGGGGGTAGCCACTTCATGAATAGAAATGTAAACAAGCTCTTGAAGGATTACAGTATCGAACATTGTGTCGCTAGTCCTTACCACCCACAGACCAATGGCATGGCTGAGGTGTCGAATAGGGAGGTGAAAACCATATTGCAATTGTAATTAATCTATAAAAATAAAAATATGATTAATCACTTTAAAGTGTTTTGTAAATAAATGAAGAAACTGATGTATTTTTATAAAAATAATAAAATAAAAATACATGTTTGTAATATATATGTATATTTACATTTACATAATACCATATATTATACATACCATATGAATTTATTATTAAAAGAATTAAAAATCACAAAAATAGTTTATCAAATAATAATAATTTTAATTTTATTCATTTTTTATTTTAAAATCAATTGCTAATTTTTTATTAATTATTCTTTGATTTTCTATTCTAAATTTCCTAATTGGTCAAGCCGGGTCTGTTGACCCAGATCAACCTATCCTCCTCCAAGCCCAACCCGACATCTTTTCGCTGGACCCAGTTTCTCATAATTTTTTCGCACGGGTCTAAGAATTTTTGTCCTTGGATTACAGACACGATTCTTCACTGACAATCTATGATCCTTGCGGATCCTCACAAAGGTCCGGATCCACCTATGGTTGTCTGCTTTCTTCTGATCTTTCTATACACCCTAGGGCACACATGAATCCTCTCTTCAACCTCCACTACAGCTTAGCTCATCCCTCGTGCTACCTTTCATCCACTGGAATCTCTAGGATAGTGATTGGGACCTCGATCAGCCTTTGGGAGCTCAGATTGGTGCCTCATAGGTTGCAGCGCATCTCGGCCAAATCTCTTCTACGACTAGCCTCCCAGCTCTTCCACACCTCGATTGAGGCCAAGACCTCACCTCTACCTTTGCCTTACATTGTCAATCACAACAGCACACTCAGGTACCCCTCATCCACCTTCCATTTCACCGCGTATTTTAAATTAATTCCTACAGTCGTCGTCTGCCATCTTTCCTCTGGCCACCAGGATGGAACTCCATCTCGACCATTTGCCTATTCAGATCACGTCGCCTAGTTACTGTCCACCTCCTCATGCAACCTGGTCCCCTATATCTTGTTCATCGGATTGAGATTAAGGTCTGATCTCCCTCTATCATCTTCGTCGGAGATCGAAGTACCACCCCCACCTCTTCTTTCCTTTCCAACTACTAATAACCCTTGTCGGAGCTCTGTCTCCAAGCATCACATACTCTTGCAGGACCAGGTACACATGGGAGACTTGAATCTAGGACTCAACTTTAGTGGCGGAGTTGCTCTAGGAAATCCGATCAAATCTTCAACTAACCATTCCTTAATCCGTCGGAGCACTCCAGTCGACAAGGAACACCTTCATCTTGATGCTGAGCTTTTTAGCAAGCCGATCTAACCTTTGGAGTGCCAAACACACTTGATCGAAGCTTCGCCAGATCCCCTTCTTCTAGTTCATCAATATCCACTCAGTACCATCGGATCGAGAGCCATTGCACTAGCCTTGATCTTGACCATCCATCCACGTTACCATCTGAGACATCGAATTTTTCTCAGGTGCATCTGACACACACATCCATCGCTTTTCCATAATCATCAAAATTACCCGCTAAAGGTCATCAGGACCATATGTTAGAAGATCCTCCATGTACCATATGTTAGAAGATCCTCCATGTGCCCGCCACGTGTCCTGCAAGGGTATATTACTCTTTTCACCCTACATTTTCTGCTATTTCACTTTACTTTAATAATTGTAATAATTAGTTATGAACATTAACATTTAGGACCTTGTAGTTTTGTCATGTGTACTTCAGTCTAGCCAAGTTTGAGTCACGTGTGGCCATACATGTATATGTGGGATATTTGCATATTAGGACACATGTTTTTATGTGTTAATGCAATAGTTGAAGGTTTGTAGTATTTGCATGTATGACTGTATGAATGTTCTATCACGTGTAGCGCATATTTCTTTAGGATTAGTTGCATTCAAGCCCTCGTGTTTTTAAAGTTTGTTACTGTAAGGCCCTTGGAACTTAAATAATTATGATTAGGTCCTTCCTTTACTGTTTTAATTTCGTGTTCTTTTATTGGTTGTAATAAATATTAATTTGGCCCAAAAAATCACAAAAAATCTCTTTAGCTCAAGCTATTGTGATGTTTGAGTGGTAATTTTGGTTTGCCAAATTTCTTATATTTACTATTATTAAATATTTAAAAACCCTTAAAAGTGTCCTATTTATAGTAGAAAGTTCATAAAAACTAGAAAAATATTTAAAAATTCTAAAAAATTATGATAGCTTTATTTTGAGCTGTTTTAATTTCTATGCAATTTTCACATTATTTACTTTTATAAAAACCTATTTTTTTAAAAACTCTAATAATCTAACAAAAAATCATGTAAAATCCATTAAAAATTCCAAAAATTGTGACTTCAATTTCTATTTGTAGATATTTTCCTCTAGTTTTTATTAAACCTAATTTTCAGGAGTTTTGATCTTATTTCCTATTTTTAAATTAAAGAATGCTCCTAATTGTGCACTGTTTACTTGTTTTCTTAGTCTTTGATTTATTTGAAAATCTTATACTATCATAAAAAATTACTAAAAAAGGTATAAAACCCATAAAGCGTAAAAATATTTTTATTTGGGATTTTTGAGTATTTTTACTATAGTTGAAATATCAAAAAAGATCTTGTGTTTTCTCTTTTATTCATTGTCTTCATTTGTTATTTTCAAAATTAAAAATTTGCAAGAAAATCCTTTGAATCTTTGTGACTTGACTACCTAGGTTTACTTGTGCTCCTTTTGTTCGACCCTCGTCACTATACCAAGTTAATAAAAGTAGCTATACCACTTACTTGATTTATTCGATTTCTTTAGTGGTTAAATAGTTTTCTTAATTTCTGACTAAGTTGATTTGGGTGACAACGAGACATTAATTAATCAACTTAACCCTAGTTTGCCAGGATGCATTTTAACGCATCACACACAAGCATGTAGGGGTATATTTACCTTTTCCCCTTGTTTTTTATGTTATTACCATTTAGTACAATAATTTTAAAAGTATTTTTGAATAATTGTAGTAAAGACCTTATATTTTCTTTATTTGCATTTTAATCCAACTGAGTCGATGTCACACTTGTACATGTGTGTTTGTGGGTTGTTTGCATACTCGAACAAGTGCTTTCATTGGTTATCTGAATCAGAAAAGGTTTTGATATTTGCAATTATACCCCTGTGAGACTGTGTCACGTGTAACGCACATTGTGTTCTAGATTATTTGTACTTTAGCCCCAAAATTTTTATAGTTTGTTATTAGTTGGACCCAAAACTTAAAATAATTGCAATTCGATCCTCCTCTAGTCAACAATTTAATCTTGTGCCTTTTTTATTGCAATAAATTATTAGATTGGCTCCAAAAAGTCCACAAAAATTCGATGTATCTCGTGCTATGATGTTTTCATGTGGTGATTTTTTGTTGATTTTCTTTTATTTTTTATTTTAAAAAATTTCAAATAATACAAAACTCCCTTTTTGCCTTATAAATATCATAAAAAACGAAAAATACCTAAAAAATTCTAAAAAATTAGAGTAGCTTTATTTTGACTTCTTAGATTTTTTCCAATTTTAATCTTATTTGCTTTTTGAAAAGTATAAAAAAATTGCCAAAAGAATAAAAGTACCATAAAAATATAAAATCATTTAAAAAACTAAAAATTATGTTTGTTGTCTTTATTTATAGATATCTAAATACACTTTTTGGTAAAAATTTATTTTCAGAAGTTTTGAGCTTGTTTAATATTTTTAATTTGAAAAATATCCCTAGTTGTTTACTATTTGCGCATTTCTTAGTTTTTGATTTTTAGAAAATCCATAAAAACTCCAAAAATATTGCAACAATCCACAAAAATTGTATAGAATATATAAAACACAAATAAATTTTTGTTTCAAAATTTTGAACATTTTTATCATATTTGAAAAACCCAAAAAGAGTGTTGTGTGTCTTTTTTTATTATTTTTGTTTGTGCTTTGTTTGAAAAATAAAAAAATATAAAAATTTGCAAATCTAAAATTCATTAAAAATTTAAAAATCAGGAAAACATAAAAATAGAAAATAAAAAATCTATAAAATTTAAAAAGATAAAAATTCAAAAAGCCAAGATTAGTGTGACTTGATTGCTTCTTTCATGTCTCTGATTTTTCACTGACATGATTGATCCTCGTAATAACAGTTGCCTCCTTGTGTTCGACCTTGGTCACGATACCATGTTAATAAAAGTAGCATAGACGACTTGTTTTACTTGCTTGATTTGTTTCATGGTTGAATAAAATTTTCTTGATTACTAGACTTAGTTATGGGGTGACAACGATGCCTTAATTAATAAACTTAACCTAAGTATCTTGGGTATGCCATCACTTATGCAGTGAAAAACAACAAAAAATTATAAAATTGAAAACTACTTTGTCTTACCCTAGAGTCATTGAGATATTACAAAGTATACTTTTGGAAATAGCATTATTGGAAGTCATAGTATACATGCATAGTGTGACGAAATGACTGAAAGAGGCATGTACATCAAAGCATCATTCCTGCAAGAACATACGCAACAGAGCCGAAAAGCACATCATGACCATGGCAATCGTGAATACGATCAGCAACCCTCAAGTAAAAATAAACACATAGGATATCCTTTAATCAGATGTGAGATCTTTAAGCAAATTTTTGAGCATTCTCTACTTGATAGATGCTCTTCAATAAACCTTATGCCCACTTCCCTCCTCAAGGAATTTGGATTGGGTCTGTTGAAATCAACTAGTATGATCCTTCAGTTAATTAATCGATCCATTAAGCGACCCTGAGGTATATTGGAGGATGATATTGTAACAATTAAAGGCATGAAATTCCTAGTGGACTTCATTTCCTAGGACAAAGAGTCCTCTACATAGTTACTCCATGCCCCTATGATACCTGGTCGATCATCCTTTCAAATTGCCAATGCGGTAGTTGATTACGCATAAAGAAAGATCATCTTTCGCTCCCGTAGCGACAAGTTCACCATAAAGATGATCTTAGAGCCCAAATCAACAGATTGCACATCTGAGAAAAGTGAGCATGTTACATCGTTTGAAAAAGTTAATGACATCATTGATGACATCATAGATCTAAGTTTACCCTTTAATGACATTGAGACCTAAGAATTCCTCTTCTCATAGGAAGACATAACAAGAATAGTTGAACATTGTTCCTATACTGACAAGGCGATTAATGCAAATGAGATGATTGCGATGTTTGAAGAAAATTTGACCCAAACCAAGTAAGAGGAAACAATTGTAGACATATTTGGTATTTTGTTATCTAAGCCAAGAGTGATCGAGGTAGACAAGAAATTATTGGCAAACCATGCACCAAACACCAGTCTAGTGTCAGAGGTTATTGAAAAGCAACTCAAACAACACCAGAAATAAAGTCCCTTCTGGAAAATCTGAAGTCTGCCTTTCTTGTGGGTAAGCATAACAATATTCGATCATCATCAGTTCGTAATTGACCATCGATCAAGAATCTTGGAATGATTCTTATATCTGTGGGATAAATCTGATCTTGTGTTTACACCATATCTACTTAGAGGATGATAGCAAATCGTCCTATGAGTTTTAGGGCATGTTGAACCCTAATCTCGAGGAAGTTGTTGAAGGTTATGGAAAGAACCTTAAGTGCATCACGGAAGCATGAAGATCGCATCCAATGTGATCGGGCGTGACTAATCATGCTAGTTGCTCGAGGTAGTGAAATTTTAAAAAATTTAAAATGCGATGAAACCACATGATCTAAGAACACTTCTCAGACCTTTTCATCTAAACCACAAAGGGGTATTATAGTTACCTATTGAAGTGTGGTTGCGATCTAACTCTTTAAACTAAAAGACCTCTTGTCTCCAGTCTGACTCGAAGGAGGAGATGCTTGCGAGTGTGTTGATGAGATGTGTGCTCCTCCCAATCCAAGTCGATGAAGATCCAAGCATTGGAACTTCTGATTTCATCACACTAAATCTAACGTCTTTTTCACAATAAAGAAGCACTAAAGATGATGGATGTTCGCAAGTAGTCAATTTGATAGCACAACATCGTCGTGATGACTACGATTCTCTCTAACACAGGGATGGATGACCGCACTTGAGAGAGAGGGAGGCGCGCGATGAGAATGAGAGAAAGAGTTATGAAATGTAGTTTAAAAGAATATCTAGGGTTGCCTTTTCTTTTATAGTATTTTGGGAGTCCCTGGATCACAATCCATGTGAAACACAAAATCAATGGTTGAGATTGATTTGTTTTTCTTTTCAATGACAATGGTTTTATTGTATAAAAACACAACAATAATTACTTTACATTAAAATAAATATATTTTGAATTATCATCAACATAATTTAATTTAATTAAATCAATTTATATAAGAGAATGAAGAATGATTCACCATTCTAAATAGGGAGTTATCACTCTTGAATATGTCAAGGGTAGTTATCCACCATCTATAAATGGAAGCTGAGTCATCCCTTTTATTTATGTGGGATTTTATATCTCACATAATCCTATATATATATTTGCAACAACTTTTATTGCACATATATTCACAAAATCAATCTAAAATAATTATGAATATTTCAATCATACCATTAAAAATTATGAATCATATTCATATATCCAAAATAACATGTAAATTGTATTTTTAATTAATCATCTAAATTGAATCAAATTCACATCAACAATTAAATTATAAATATTATTTACAATTATCTCTCTCTAATATATTATAAATCACATTTATAATATACTTGATTAATGTGGATAATAATATCTACATTGTTCATATCCTTTATAATTAAATTATATTTAATTATCTTGGATCATCGTTCTCATGGATTTTTTAAATCACATTCACATTATTCATGTTAACTAAATCACATTTATTTATCAATTTCTATATGCCAAGATATACTATTCATCAATGGAATTATTCTTGAACTCTTTCAAGAACAATGTACTTTCTCCACGTATACTTGGAGATAAGGACAGGACGATTGTACTTTCCATATATAGTGACTTGGATATTGAGATCACATCTCACATCCAGATCTCGGGGACCTCGAGTAGATGTTTGATTAAATCAAAGGCATAAATCTAATCTTCTTATTGTATCTGAATCACATTCAAATTGAAGTCCAACATTTGGACCGAGATTAGTTTACTTCTCTATTGAGAGGAGTCACTAAAATCTTGACCTATTTCATCACTCCCTTGCAATGTAAGCGTCATGGTTATACAATCCTTTATGATCACATCACTTTCTAGCATTCCTAATACCTGCAAATCTTATATACTAGAAGCCCTGGAATAAAACTGAAGTTTTAGATCTTAATTAGACTATCTTTTTCAGGGTTTTATCATTAAGTTTCTATTTTGATCATTAGGAGTTGGTGTCAATCATATACTTTCCAAATGCATTTATCACACCTAGGTGTTGATCATATACTTTCTAAAAGCATATATCAAACCTACAAATTCAATAAAGCTTCCAAAGAGAGACGACCGTGCACGGAATTTAATTCCCATATCTCACGAGTGAGCTCATGTCTTCCAGTTCATTAATGAACCAATATGATCCCTTTGAGAGATCGTATTACTCATATCCCTTGTATGCACATCAGTACACTGGTGTATATACCTTGATTAGATCATCAACCTATTGATCTGCTAAATGTACATACTATGACATATAGTAACACATCTATGTCCATTCAAAGGATGTGTGCCTATATCGTTATAGCATACAACATAAGTATTGGTTATCTTGATCTCGTTAAGTGAACTCTTTGACGTAACTTATCTAAAACCAATGTATCTCTATTCCTATGCAGAGGACCTGCATCAAGAGGTCAGTTAGATATCATACCA
Organism: Ottelia alismoides; assembly: GCA_037367405.1. NCBI lineage: Eukaryota > Viridiplantae > Streptophyta > Magnoliopsida > Alismatales > Hydrocharitaceae > Ottelia > Ottelia alismoides. The sequence goes on along the minus strand of JAZKJV010008316.1, from coordinate 575,345 downwards.
TTAGAGAAAGTATTGACATCTCCTACTCAGGCTGGAGATCCTTTCGTAACAATCATTTGACAATGCTTAATGAGTCCTCAATCTAAATCTTTTAGATATCACCCAAGCACCGGCCTCTATGATTCAAAAATTGAATCAATATTTGTATGATCATCAAGATGGACAGGGTACATAACCCTACTTATACTAAGGGACCTATTATGAAAATTAATTATTCTTTATTTCAAATCAGGGAATGATATTTGTAATAACATTTATTGCATAATTCATCGTGGGATCGCATGTCCAACAGTTGTCATGAAAAAGATCACAAATTGGCATGACGTTGGCTTTATTTATTCCATCTCCAACTCCAATTGGTAAGCCCATTGCACACGATTCAGAAGAAATTTGGTATTAAGGTGGTTAAAAATGATCAAGAAGCATGGATCTTGACACGAGTGCCTATGTCATGGTGTGTCTATGAAGATTACTGACATCTGAACTCAACGAAGAAGAAAAATCACTTTCCTCTGCCATTTATAGACCAAGTTTTGAAAAGATTAAGGAAGGAGTTCTTTTATTTCTTGTATGTGTACTCTGGGTACAACCAAGTGGCGATCACCTCTGAAGATCAAGAGGAGGCCGCATTCGCTTATCTGCTTGGAACCTATGCCTTTAAGAGAATGCCCTTTGGATTGTGTAACACACCCATTACATTCCAAAGGTGTATGTTGTATTTGTCGACATGGTGGGCAATTTATGGAGGTTTTTGTTGATGATTTCTTAGTCTATGGTAATAGTTATGGTGCATATCTTTCTTGTCTAGATCGAGTAAACAAGGTATGGAGGTCAACCTGACTGAGGGGGATATTATTGCTAAGCTTGAGCCATCGAAAATACTGAAGCATGTAAGGTATTTTCTAGGGCATATCATATTTTATAGAAGATTTATTCAGGACTTCAGCAGGATTGCTTGACCTCTCACAATGCTTCTAGGAAAGGAGGTTGACTTCATTATGGATAGAAATATACTCCAAGCCTTCAGTTAATTGAAAGAATTGGTCACTCAGGCTCCTGTCCTACAACCACCCGATTGGTCTCTCCCATTCGAGTTAGACTTTGCCATTAGGGTTGTGTTAGGACAACGTTGGGATGGATTATTGTATGCTATACATTATGCTATCAGAACATTATATGAGGCCCAATAAATTAAGATATGCTGGTAGTGGTTTTATCCCTCAAGAAGTTTAGGTCTCACCTTCTCAGTTCTAAAGTTGTCATATTCATCAACCACTATGCTATCATGTATAGAAAAAGAAGGATGGCAAGTCGCGCCTACTCCATTGTATCCTTTTGCTCCAGCAATTTAATTTGGAAAATAACAGATAAACCTGAAGTCAAGAATGTGGTAGAAAATCATTTATCTAGAATTAAAAGTTTAGCGAGTCAATTGAGTAATGTACTGATCACAGAGACTTGCCCTGATGAATTAATTATGAGAGTCGTAATACTCCCCTAGTGTGCTGATATGGTGAACTATGTCGTTTTTGGGAAAGTTTCACAAGATTGGATGCGATAAGAGAAGGACAAGTTTTTATCCAATATTATTTTATAGTAGTGGGAGAATCCATACCTTTTTAGGGAAGGTGCAGAGTAAATTTGGTCTTGGTGAAATCAAAGAAAGCGGACACCATTCAAGAAGTAGAACGACAACGAAAATATTATAGTGCGGCCTATGGTGGCCTACATTATTCAAAGACACTATAGTACATGTGCAAGGCAGCTTTAACTGTTAGAAACCGGGAGGAACAATTGGTTCTAAAGATTCCGTGCCACTCATGTTCATCTAAATATCTGATATATTTGATGGTTGGGGTATATACTTTATGTTTCTCTTTCCTCATAGTTAGGGATATTAGTACATCCTGCTTGTTGTGGATTATACGAGTCGTTGGGTAGAGGCTATTCTCGCCCAATCCATAGAAGGTTTCTTTCTTTCTCAAGAACAACATTATCTTGTGGTTCAGAATCCCTAAAATCTTAATCTCAGACGGGGATATTCATTTCATTAACATAGAAGTGAAGAAACTTGTTAAGGAGTACAACAATGATCACCGTGTCATATATCCTTGTCACCCATAATCTAATGGTTTGGCTAGGCTTTCAAATAGGTAGATCAAAATGATGATGTAGAAACTTGTACGGTCGGATAGGAAGAACTGGTATCAACTCCTTGATTCTATTCTACGGGCTTATTGAATGGCCTACAAGACTCCATTAGGTATGTCTCCCTATTGTCTTATCTATGGAAAGCCTTGCCATCTTCTTGTATATTTAATTAACAAATCTCTCTAGGAAGTAAAAAACTGCAATTAGGACTCACAAGAACGTGGTCAGAATCAGAAGTTTGATCTGAACACACTCCTGGAATTTTGAGGCCATGCATATAATAATAGTATGATGTACAAGGAGAAAGTTAAACGATGGCATGACAAGCATATAATACGAAAGGATTTTAAGCTTGGTTAGAAGGTGTAGTTATTTGATGCAAAGTTGAAGGTATTCTCGGATAAATTAAAGAGCAAATGTAGTGGGTTGTTCTTAGTAAAGATTGTGCATGATAATGGTAGCAGGATCATGTCTGAGTTGTCATCTGACGCACAACCATTTGTAATCAATGGACAGTTGTTGAAGCTGTATTTAAAGAATGATGTGTTCATGTACTTTGTTAATTCAATTGATGTGGCATTTCAAGAAGAAAAACTCTCATTATCAGAAGATTCGGACACCTAAGTTGTAAAAATATTCTTTCATTTGATTCTTTTTTATTTTTTTATTTTATTTTCTTCTTCCATTTTATTCAGTCATCCCTTTTATCCGTGTTATACTTAGGATGACCAGATCTTAAGAATAGGGGAATTTTTTCATTATTATTCCCTTGTATGTCTTTCAACTTGTTGATATTTTACTATATACTTAGGGACTCTTTACCCTAAGTATAGGGGAAGACAAGTCGTATCATTGATTTCATATATTCTCACCTTCTCTCATCCCTACTTAGTGTATATTCTTCTATTCTTAGGATTAGTTGATCCTAATTATGGAGGGACGATTGACTTCTTATTCTTTTATTGAGTCATTATAATATAGTATTCTTCTATATTAAAAACTAGTTATGCCTTCCTTTGCCGCTCCTTGGTCACTATGAGGACATAGTTCGAGCGAAGTATAGGGAGCTTGTATATATTGTATATATACTTTACCGTAACTCGTACTTTCTTCTATTTGAAATAATATGGCTATAATACAATGAGTAAGGGTAAGTAATAAAAAATTGAAAAAATCATGTAAACATGGATAGTTTTTTTGAAAAATAATTGTAAAATTTGATTTGAAAATATTTTACAAATGATTTTGAAAAATGGTTGTGAAAAGTTTTGAAAAATCTTTGTAGTAAAATATTTGCAAACATTTATAAAATATACCTTTGTAAATATTTGTAAAAATATTTGAAAAATTTTAGTAAAATTATTTGTAAAACAAGTTTTTAAATATGTTCGTAGAATATTTGTGAAACATTTTCAAATGGTTTTGAAAATCTTGTAGGGTTGTAAAAATGATCTAATTACAACTTTTGGAAATAAAAACATGTATACAACTTGTATATATTTGTACAAACCCTTTGTAAATCATGTACATAATCATTATGAATACTTGTAAATATAAGCAATTCACTAACTCTTTCAAAAATACCTAAAAATAAAAAAAATAAATTTCATAAAAAATGCAAAATTCTCCAAAACAACTACATAAAAGTTCAAAAACCAAAAAATCTACTTCACAAAAATATCCTTGCATTTGCAATGGCATTTTTCAAAATGATTTTGACAATTGAATTAGTCTGGAATAAAATCTGATGATTGGAGCTTGGTTATGACCTCAATCCACTTAGCTTCACAGGAACCTTGTAGGAACTGGAATTAGAACTTTTCATGTCAAATGTGACTAAAGTCTTTGAGTACACAAGACTATGTTCAAATGTCATCTTCATTAGCATATGTTGAATATTTCATGACATATACATGACCCTTGTCGACAGTGGCATAACTTGGACAAAAAATATGCACATAGATCAACTTAGATGAGGTGGTGATGGCAGAACTCTTTAGCTTGATAAGCACACGTATGGAGACATACACCACCCCAATTGGTGGCCAGTGCACCCCAACTTAATCTAGTGGCGCTGATATCTAAAGACAAGATACTGTCGGATGCAATAAAGCTTTAAAAGAGGGATAGTCTATTGGATCGAGAAGAAACACTCCTTATGTAAATGTTGTTGTACATATACATTCAAAAAAAGTACGAAATGATTACTTGAAAAAAGTTAGATGGGCAAAAAGTTAATGAAAAAATTACAAGCCTGCAGCTAGAGACTTGGCTACACTGACCAAGCTCCAAAGGATATATGGCTACACTAATCATAGTCCATTCTTTTCTATTCCCCCTCTTCTTTGAGCTGGTTGCACTTGAACTTAGAAGGGAATACCCCGCTCCTTGAGGAATGAGTAGCTAGGATGAGGGGTTAGGGTTACCTTGCTGAGAAAGACTACTTCTTTACCACTTATGATGTGGGAAGCTACATTTCACATTCACTATACAAGTAAGTATCATAGTAACAAGAGTTTGCATACTAAAAGACTTGTTCTGACCTAACTATTGATGTGAACTGAATAGAGGATCGTGGAACTTGAGGGATGTTAAGTTTTAAATCCTATTCTTAGTAAGGTTATGCCAAACTAATAATCCAAAGGTCTGACTAAGCTCCAAACTTTGATTTTTTGAAGATTAGTTTAAAAATAAAAATCATTCTAAGTTCATTTTTTTCTTTATTTTCTCTTTCAACACTTATTCTCCTAATAATTGTTTACTAGGGACTATCAAAGGTAAGTACAAGGGTTATTGATAGACATTCATTCACCATTATTCTTTCATACTGGCTTTAATCCCTAGTTAAATATATGCAAATATCACTAACTTGCATGAATTGAAAACCTAACATTAATATATAACTAGTGTATAAACACATGCATTTAAACCCAACGTAAAAAAATTCAAAGAAAAGAAAAATAAAGGAAGTATCTATGAAACTGATTGACCATGAACCCCTGAGACCAAGTCAAATATTGAGTCAACCAAAAATAACGTAGGTGGAGATAAGGTGAAATACTGTATAGAAATACAAATAAAACCATAGTTACTATAAGTATAATATACAGTGTAAATATCTCAAACTTCTACTATTTTATTTACCATCATACATACTTCAAACAATAATACGTTCAACAATAAACTTGTACATAATAATGCATAGAAAATAAGAAATATATTGGAAAAAATAAATCATGGACATGCCACTAATTAATATCCATTCATCTATCTTTATTCTTCTATTTTATCTTTAAATCCTTATCAAAACACTTATAAATAGTGCTAACTTGTACCAATTAACATATATTATTTATCTGTAAAAAACATAATTATCTGCACTTAAATCTAAAATAAAAAAATAAAGAAAAGGAAAGGAAAATAAATGAATTATCAAATATACCAAATGACCATAAGCCCCAAGACGAAGTCAATATTGACTTGGTAGACAAGGAATAAAGTAGGGGAGATAGGGACCAACCACTGAACTCGAAACCATAATTTTTATACTATGAATATAGCCATTTTTACACTATTTTTTATTCACATTACACACCTCAAATAATAAAAAATTCAACATGAATCTTGTACATATTAATATGTAGAAAATTACAAAAATAATAGACCATGAAAATAATGCATAGTGCAATCGGGACTCGCAGATGAAAAATCCATAAAATAAACATCTCATATCAATATGTCCTCCATACAAATTCAAATTGATCCATACTCACCTCCATTGTATAACAAATTAAATTACATATCTAATGAAGGTGGTTTCATTAAAAATGAAGTTAAGGTATAAAAGATGGCTTTTAGGGAAACCATTGTACTATGTATCTGTATATAATATCATATATCATTTTTTTTATATTTCTACTCATCATATATTTTTAAAATAATTGAATATATTATAAAAATAAAAAGAATACAAAATAAAAATGGAAAAAGACATTAAAATAAATAAAATTATAAAAATAAAATAAATATATATAAATATGTATTGAATAATATTATAAATTTAAAATATGTAGATATAATAATAAGTATTAAAATTTCAAAATAAAAATCAAATACACAAAATATATGTAAATATACCTATAAATATACATATAAAATTAACTTATAATAAATAAAGTTGTATAAATAAAAAAATCAGAAAAAATGTTTTAAAAATAATAAACAATTTTCATGTTTTAAGTTTTAATTAATAAAAAATTTATTATTTATAATTGAATTAATAAGTGATTTAATTTCCGTTTCCAAATCTGGTCCTACATAGACACATCATGAGTCTTGGACTATTGACCACCTGGTCAACATCCCCTCCTACACGGCCTCTCTCTGACTTTTGTTAAAACATCACGAGATTCCCTTCTTCTCCCATTTTCACTCCATATTCCATGACTCCATCTTCCTCGAGCATCCCACCATTCTGATCACCCTACTACCCTCTTCAATGCCCAATCCTTGTCCTTTGCCAACTACCACTCCTTCACGCGATCTCCAACCCAATCTAGCATATCACCATGCTTATAAATAAAACCTTCCAACCTTCTTGGCCTTTTTAATCAATATTCTTCCATTGTAAATAAAAATGGAGCCATATGTTATTGAATCCTTGGTGAGATCAAGCGATTCCCAACCATGTCGCTCGGGATAAGGCAGAGAAGAGGTGTGATCCAGCCGTCGTCGAAGCTCATCTCAAGCGGGGTTCCCATATGCTTCAAGTACCCTATCGAGCTGTTACTTTAGGTTAGTTTATTTGCATTTTCATTTATTAGTTTAATAATAAAGTTCATTTCATGTAATTTTACTTATATTTAGGTCAAATCATATATTCGTAGTTCATTGAAGCTTAGAGATCCAACCTATGTTCGTCGTACTTTTGACCTATTTCTGACTGCACCAAGCATCTCACCGTCTTCCCCTCCCATTTCTACATCATATGGGCCACCCATCCACCATTGATCTTTCACTGATTGAGGAGTCCAATCTCCCTCTGCCACCCATCGTTGGAGTTATACACCACCTTCATCCTCATTTTTTTAGCTTCAATTTTTGGATGAGGAGCATCAGCCTAGTTCCCTTTACCATTTACGCAGGAGATAAGACCTGGGAACCCCCATAGATATTGAATCAAAGGAAAAAGTAGTTCCTAGGTGGCTTGAACAGAGTCGACCTCCAGACCTCTTCATAGCGATGTGTGGACTCTATTGAAGTCCCCTATAGGTATGTTAGTACCCCAGGAAGGAGTTGAGCTCATCTAATTAGTCGACGGAGGGATGTAAAATAAATGAAAGAAGATAAGGGAAGAACACATTCTTCCCTATATTTCCACCTAACTCTAAGGCCGTCAGATGCAAGGCACAATCCAGATCTAATATGGATCGTTGATCGAAAAAGCGAAATTATGCACATCGAGGGTCGTGGGATTTAAGTGAAGCATACATGGCACCTGCTTAGTCGTCCATCTCTGCCAACATGTGAATCTAGAGTATATTACATAATCCCCCCTTTGCAGTTTTTATATTACATTTTAGTCTTATAAATATAATATCACATGTAATAAACTTTTAAGATATTTTGTTAAGAGGACCCCGAGCTATAATGTAATACATTTTCGTCCTCTTACATCACGTGTAGGGATATATGAGGCCTTGTAAATATTGCATGCATAGCCTTGTAATTATGGGACATGCTATTAAATGGATTTTATGTTTATTAAAAGTGTACTTAGGTCCCTGTGGATTTTTATTTTTGTATTTTTTAGGTTATTAAATATTTTTATTACTGTAAAATTTGTATGAAAATTAATATAAATGCATGTAACCATGCTTAATGTCGCATAAACTTTATATGTCATTCTATTTAATTTACCTATTTTCTAAAAATACAAAAGGATGCATTTTCTTCCAGTTTTAATATAAAAAACACATAAAAATATAAAACCTTTTCCGAAACTTCCAAGAAAACATGTTAGCTATGTTATCATATTCTACCATATATCAACAAAATACTAAAAAATACAAAACATAAAGCCTAAAAATCATAAAAACTCAAACCTTATAAAAATTCTTAAAAGATATTGAAAAATAAAAAGTATATCTTTTAGTTTCTGAATTTTCTATATTATATATATTGTATTTTAAAATAGTTTTAGTTAATTTTGGACATAATTATATTCATTAAACCTAGAACAATCTTAGATATTTTATATATATACAATATTTTTATATTCTACCACTAAAAATACCAAGAAATATATACACTATTTTTATATTTTATCGCTAAAATATCTACAAATTAGTAAAAAAATCTATGAAAAATTACTAAAAATATAGAAAGTCTAAAATTTTCAAAAACATTTTAGTTTCTGAAGTTTAAATATATTTCAACTTCTTTATAAAAATAAGTAGTTATATTATATATATACACATTATATATTACTTATAATATCCATAATATCTTTATTGTCATATATAATTATTTATCTCATAAAAAAGAAATTAAAAATGAAAAACGAAAACAAATACAAAACTAAAAATTAAATTAGAAATATAAAAATATAAAATTGTTAAAAAATCATAAAATTAAATATAATTAAAAATTCACATATAATAAGAAAATAAAAAATATAAAAAGTATTATTATTAATTATAGATAATTAATAATAATTACTAGCTACACAATATTTGCTCCTTGTGTCCAACGTCTACATTACTTACACCTATACACATTTATTGTAGAGTTATTATAATTTTTAGCTCGCATTTATTCTTATTGATTTATCTATATTTCGTGGGTTAATTGTTGATTGATTGAGGAGTTGGTCACTTCATCTATTTGGTTTGCAGTGTCGTTAGAAATTCTAGATCAAATCCTTATCATCAAACGTCGTTGTTGTTGGGGAGCAACATAATGTAGTTTGTATATGCATATTATCTATATCATTGAATTCCATTTTTTTACCTTTTATTTTATTCGATATAATTGTTTATTTGCTCTAATCATTGCCCATGTTTTCCTTTATAGTGATGGCCCATGGGCAAGGATAGATTTCTTTGGAGTCTGGAGCACCTTAGAGAGGCGAAGGCCGGCTCATTCGGACCGAGCCTGCATGAGAGAGCGATAAAGAAGACAAGGAGCTTAGAAGAGTAAAGTAAATAGTAGTAGTTTCGATTAGATTTTATTTTTGTGATAGAGAATTATACTAATTGTAATAATACAAGTCTAACTCTCTTAGACACTTGAACTCTACAGGTCTATTTTACTGGGTGTCTGTTCACCCAGGAACCTAATCGAATTTTACTCGATTTTCTTCGTATTATCAAATTTCATTTCTCCCTATTTTACTTGTATTTTATTTTATTTCTTCTGTTTGTGTTTATCTACTTTATTTTATTTACGTCTATGTTGATTGAGGCCTTAGATATTTATGGTTGCTTGCTCGGTAAACTAAGTCCCAATCCCTAATCATCTGCATGTGCCTATTGTTTCTATGATTGGACTTAGTCAGATTAAATTGGTTTTTCATACTAATAGCAATTCTTGTATTAAGGGCGATTTCATATTTGCATGTACACACAGACACACACAAACACACACACACACATATCAAATTTTAATTATATAAGCATATCATTATGAATGTAAAGGTTGGAGCAAGATACACATTTCTATCTCTGCAAATATTTATATATTTAATGCGCATCGGCTTTTCTGACTTCTCCTCTTATTTTCTTAGATTAAAATAAATTAAGAATTGTAAAAACTCGATAGGTTATTATTATTGAAAAATACTCAAATAATTGAAAATCAACCATTAAAACAAGGAGTCAACTAAATAAACTTTGATCCTAATTAAAACATGTAATGGACTTGAGGAATATGCATTTCATCATATTTATTCATTTATTTTAGCTTTAAATCTCTTATAAACATCTATATATAATACTAAATCCATATTCTTACTAAACTACATATGTGTGTAAATATTGTACATACATTATTATTTTAGCCTAAAATAAATAAAGAAAAAAATAAAGGAAAAATAAAGAAAATAAAAAGACTGTATATATGTAATAGATACCAGAGAGAAGGTCAAGGCTTGACCTGATCGACCAGGAATAAGGGGGAGTTAGGTCTTTAATAAAAAATCCAAAAAATATTTTGTAAATATTTTAAATTTATTCTTTATGTACTTGTACAAAACTTACACTATTATATTTGTATATAAATTGAATTAAATTAAATAATTTTTTCAACAAAAGTTGTAAATAAAAATGTTCCATAAAAAATAAAAATATTTGCAAAATAAAATCATGTATAAAATAAAAGTAACCACACTCGGAAAAAGTCGTAAAGCTATAATTGAAAGACTAATTTTGACTCCATATGAACTCAAATTGAAAGAAACTCACTTCCATTGTATTCTAAATTAAATTATCTTTAAAATGGTAGTGATTTCATAATTTTTGGAGTTACATTTGAAAAGTTGGTTTTCTGGGGTGGTTTTTGCAATTTGACAATTTATTTACTAATTTATTTTTATTATCTATTTTTGTATATATTATATTTTAATAATTTTAAAATTTTTTCAAAATAATTTAAAGTAACTAAAAATTTCTTTAACAATTGTATATAAAATTATTTCCTTATTGTACAAGTGTATAATGTACATTATGTATATATGATATGTATAAAATTAAGCTCCTTATATAAAACCACCAAAAAAGTTATATCTAACATTAATTAATTAAATTAATATAATTATGAAATTTTGATTTATTTATTTATTTATTTGATTTGAAAAACTACCGTGTGTAAAAGATTTGATTGTGTACCTTAAATAACAACCATTAAGGTAGATAAATAATTTTTACCAATTAATTGTTTTATTTATTTTATATAATTATGGATTTCGTTTTTAATTTATTTATTATATATTTTAATTTATTTTATTTATTTAAACAACCACTAAACACCGTCATTTTTTTTGCATATCTTCCTTTTCTGGATTTCTTCTTCTTTTTAATAGGTCTCCTCTCCATTATTCTTTGATCAAACTTTTGGTGAGAGTAGGCCGATCTCTGACAACAATCTTGTCGTAGAAGGGTGTCTAGCCTTCGATCTGTCTGGTGACAGCGAGGCGATCTTCATCGAGGCCATCACGATGTTCATCCGCTACCATTGGTGAGATCCACATCCACTTTATTTTCCGTCATTCTTCAAGATAAATTTTAAATTTAATTTTTGCTTCCAGTTCATTGTTAAATTTTAGATCTTAGTTCCTAAATATCCATCACGATTCCACCCGCCTCAGATTACCGATTCCATCGCCATCCTCTCGATCTATCCGCTTCATTTCTATCTCACCCAATCATTCAACTGCGGCCACATACAGTGGCCGGAACACGGTTCTAATCTCCACCACTACCGTCGGATTAGTCACCCATCCACTAATTTCTATTTGTATTTGTGACCAAACCTTCATGCTCGAGTAGATCTTTGTATTTGTTTTATCGTAGGTACACGGGGTTTACAACAAAAAAATACAAAAAATGCAGCTACAATTTTTTTAAAATAAAGCTGTTGTAAAAAATAAAAAAGGGTGCAGGCGAGGCCAGCTCTTGAACTGTCCACTGGCTGCCGCCCGTCTGCGACCGTGCTACTCCACACAACCATCAACGCCCATCGCCTCTCTTGTCGACCTAGCACCAGCCTCGTGCAACCTCCTAGAGCCTGTCAGTCTGCATCGTCAGTCTGTACCCTCCATCCACAACTGCGGAGCCCCACCTCGCCATCAGGAGCTCCGCAACCACAAGAGCACCACTCACTGCAGCCCTAGTCTGCCTCGGCCGCAGCTTCAACCCGCGAGAAGCTCCTCCACCAGTTATCATTATCTGCATCTTCACTGTCGACCGCAAAGCCCTCCATCACCATCTTGACGAGTCCCCAACGTCAACTACTGCCGCCCGCAAAGCCCGCCAGCGCTCTTGCCTGGGAGAGAAGAAGAAGGGGTGCCACCCCCTGTGCCTTTGGGTGTGAAAAGAAAAGATCGAAGAAGATAACCCTAGGGGAATAATAAAATATTTGTAACAATTTCATTACACCCCGCAGAAGTTCTCAAATTTACAAAAAGGCCCCTGCAAGAAACAATCATGTGTAGTGCATGCGTTTAGTGGGTAATTTGTGTTTTCCACCTTGTATTTATTTCTAGTTACATTTCAATTCACGAACTTCGAATAATTGCAATTCAATCCTTATTATCCAAACAATTATTTTGCATGTTCTTCTTGTTGAAATAAATCGTTTTATTGCTCTGAAAATTCTACAAAATTTGTGTAGACTCCTGCTATGTGCTTGAATATTGTGAAAAATTTTCATTCATTTTCATGCCATTTGCTATTAGTAAAAACCAAAAACTCAACATTTTCCCTGTTTGAACTTTAGAAAATCATAAAAATTCAAATATTACAGAAAAATTCCAAAAAAAGATTAGTTTTCGTTCTTTGCCATTTATTTTCTATCCAATTTTCACTAATTAATTATTTTTAAAACTCAAAAACATTGGAAAATAATAAAAACCTTAAAAAATCATAGAAAATTGTAGAAAAAAAATCCATGTTTATAGATAATTTCTTTTAGTGTTTAGGAAAAATAATTTTCATAACTTTCACATTTATATAGTATTTTCAAATTGGAAAATAATCTCGTATGTTTACTGCTTTTATTATTCTTTATTTATTCATTTAAAATGCTAAAAATATAAAAAACTTTGAAAAAATACAAAAACAGTAAAAAATCATAAAAACATAAAATATCTTATTTGGATATTTTTAAGAATTTTTATTATATTTGAAAAATCTAAAAAACTGCTTTCCTGTATTTTATGAATGCTTTGAGCTAAAGCCGCAGGTCTTGTCTCTTTTCCCCTTATTCCACCGGAACACAAACGAAGAACTCTACATCCATCTACAATAGTTTGGTTGCATCTTTGGTATTACACATTACCTCGACTTTCCATTGGGTGTTGTCAAAATGACTACCTTTCCTTTAGCCTTCAGGATAAGGATCTATACTGAATCTATCATTTGGGAAAGGTAGTGTGGACCTGGGATGAGCTGATGTCAACTTTCCTCCATAAATTCTATACCTTGGGCCATTTGAACCAGATGTGAGCATGCGTATCGAATTTCTCCAAAGGACCCCACATGTCCTTACATGAAGCTTTGGAGAGATTAAAGGATTTGGAAGAGAAGTGCCCCCACCATGATATTTCGAGAACCAGTCTGGTCAAACACTTCTTTGAGGTCCTAACTCAAGAAAGTCAAAGGTTGATTGATGTTGCATGTGGTGGCTCTCACTTTTATAAGTATGAAGATGTAGTCTTGTAGATATTTGAAGAAATGGTCGAAGGAGAGGCCGCATTATCTTCATCCCATGCGTATTAGAAGCAATCATTGATCCACCACAAGATCGTCAACGTGGCGGCATCACATGAAGAGGGAAGGGATGATAGCCCCAACTTGAACACCATTGGGAGCCACTTGTCCAAAGTAGATATCATAGAGAAGCTATCATAGGACCTAGAGAAATTATATGTAATCAAACAAAGAACCAATAAATTGGACAAACTTCACCAGATTACAAAGAAACTGAAGCTCTTGGTGAGCATAAATAACTCCTACCAATTTGCGAGCCCATCAACCATGACTTCTTTCGAGAAGAAAGAACCAACACAACCGTGGAGTCCATGACAAACTTCACCAATTCAACACATGTATTATGTGCAAGACCTGATCAGGAACCACCACGACAGCTGCATCATTAGATGGTTATCTACCATCTTGATCCCAACCTCATTTTTTGAGCCATTTTCCCACCTCCACCCCAAATTCAAGAGGTGAGCAGCATCAAAAATAATGGTGCACAACTGCCATCCTGGTGGACATCAGCAGGGTTAGTCTTCTACCATTCAGCCATACCATCAATCTCATGGTTAGATGTTTTTCGATAATCAACCTCAGAACCACAACTCTCCACCAAATTCTAACACTAGGAGATAGAGTTACCAGCAGCCAGCATGTCGTCAATATCAATTTCATCAGCAATAGCCGGATGCTTATTACTACAACCGGTATCCTCCTCCTTCTCAGTATTATCAGTAGTATCCTCCTCAACATTATTCACAGAATAGTCAGTCGTAGCCTCCTCACCATTACCCGAGTTAGCATGTCTAGGATGCTGAATCATTAAAGACTGCACCCATCAACCCAGCTTTAGATTGTTTGCCTCAGCTGTTGAAGAGCCTAACAGATATGAGCCAAAAACTTGATGACCTCACAACAACTAAGATGACCATACCAGCTTAGGTCGAGGCCAACCCAAATAATTTCAAGCACAAAGAACAAGTATCTTGTGATGTGTCATCTATCCATGACAAGTTAATTATAAATGATTATGTAACACTGTGACTCTTAGGAGCGGTAGAACCTTGCAGCGGTCTAAAACTGTCAAGGAGAAGAATAAAGTTTCAAGTGGTGAATCATCATCTTCTATATTAGTCGATCGGACAATAGGGCTTGGTGAAGAAGGAAGAGGAGGAGCTACATCAAATGAAAAAATACAAAAAATGAAGAAAATGAAAAACTCTAAAATAGAATAAGAGCTAATGGCAAACCGTGATAGCCAAAGAGAAAGCCACAACATCAACCAATACCATGTCGATTGACGACGCCAAAACTCATGTTTGTTTTAGTTTCCCACCTCCTGTGAATAATTGTATCCCTTTTAGTCATTCACCTATAAAAGATGATTTTGTTGTAATTAAAAACAATACTTTCAGTTCTGTAAATATTACTTTTCCTGATGCAATGCAAAATTCCAAAAAAATAAAAATGGGAAACTACATTGTCTAATATGGCAATCATTGAGATTATTCATAATATTGTTACTGAAATGGCGTTACTAAAAGTCATGGAATACATGCCTTCTATGAAGAAATGACTTAAAGAGGCATATACATCAAAGCGTTAACCCTGCAAAAATTGATGCAACAAATCAGAGAAGCACATCCTTCCCATGGCTATAGCGAATGCGATCAATGACCTACAAACAAGGAAGAAAGATAGTGAGTTCCTCTAATCAGATGTGAGATTTTTTATCAAATATCTGAGCGAACTTTGCACGATAGAAATTCCTCCATTAACCACATTCCCTCATCATTGCTTTAAGAATTCGGGTTAAATCCACTTAAAACCCATACACATGATTCTTCAGTTTTTTAAGTGGCCCAATGGTTTATTGGAAGATGTTATCATAACTATGAAAGACAAGAGATTCTTAGTGAACATTATTGTCCTGAACATGGATTCCCCTACATCGTTACTCTAGACTTTGATTATTTTTGGGCAACCATTCCTTTGAACAACCGAATCGATAGTTGATTATGGACATGAAAAGATCATGTTATGCTTTTGTAGTGATAAGGTCACCATGGACATGATCATTGAGCCAAAAGCTACAAAGAGCACATCTGAAAAAAGAGATCATGAACCATCTACAGAAGACTATGACATTATTAAGAAGATCAAAGAACCATGTATTTCATTAAATGACATTTTGACCCAAGAAATCATCTTCCCAGAAGAGGACCTGGAAAGCACAATCAATTCTTGCTCCTTTGCCGATGGGGAGATTGTTTCAGAAGCATTGTTTCAGAAGCACTGATCGATTTATTCAAAGAAAATTCATGCCAAATCGACAAGAAGAAATCATTGCTGATATGTTTGGTACATTAATGTCGAAGCCACAAGCGGAAGTTGTGAGTAGTATTGTATAGTCTAAAGATCATGCACCAACCAATTTAGTTTCTGAAGTCTTCCAGAAGCAGACCTAGATTGTACCAAAATTAAAGCCGCTTCTGACAGATCTCATGTATGATTTCCTTCCAGGTGAGTCAAATATGTATATGGGCATCATTAGTAGCATATTGACCATAGATCAAGAATCTCACTTGTTAGAGATTCTAGAGAAACCCCACAAGGCTCTTGGTCGGAATGTTTTTGATCTTCGAGGAATAAATCCAGCTTTGTGTTCACACCATATGCACTTAGAGGATGATTGTAATCTGTCCATCGAGTTTCAGGGAAGGTTTAACCCTAATCTTCAGGATGTAGTCATGACAAAGATAACGAAATGGTGTGAGTTTGGCTTCATTCATCCCCATCTTCGACTCGAAATGGGTTAGCACATTGCACGTAGTTTTGAAGAATTTAGAATTATAGTGGATACAAATGACCAAGGAGAGGACATCTCTACTTGGGTACCTACGTCATGGCATGTGTGTTTTGATTAGAGGCCCCTGAATTCAGCGACCATGAATGATCATTTTCCTTTGCCTTTTATTGATCAAGTTCTTGAATGGTTGGCATGGAAAGATTTCTTTTACTTCTTGGATAAGTTCTCCAAGTACAATCAAGTGGCAATCACTCTTGAAGATCTATAGAAAACTACTTCCACCTTCCGTTCAACACATATGCTTTCAAGCGGCTGTGCTTTGGATTATGTAACACACCCACTACATTCCAAAGGAGCATGTTGGTTTTTTTTTGCTGAGATTGTGGGAAGTCTCATCGAGGTTCTCATAGACGATTTCTCGATCTATGATTATCTCTTTGTCACTTGTATTACACATATAGACTGAGTACTTAAGAGATGTTGTGAAGTCAATATTGTTCTATCATGGGAGAAGAGTCACTTTATGGTAATAGAAGGAATTATGCTGGGCCATGTTGTCTCCAAATGAGGTATGGAGGTCGACCTAGTGAAGGTAGATGTGATTGCAAAACTTGAGATACCTAGTATAGTGAAGAATGCGAGGTCATTTCTGAGGCATGTTAGATTTTATAAAAGATTCATTAAAGACTTCACTGAGATTTCCCAACCTCTTACAAATTTATTAGGCAAGGAGACCGATTTCATCATTGATCAGAAAGTTCTCCTTGTCTCTACTTAGTTAAAAGATCTTGTCACTGAGGAATCTATCATATAGCCGCTCGATTGGTCTCTCCCATTTTAGATTATGACGGATGCATCAGATTTCACCATTGGAGGATTTCCCAATGCCATTCATTACGCCAGCAGAACATAAGATGATGCACATAAGAACTATAAAGTTACAGAGAAAGAGATGATGACAAATGTTTTCACCCATGAGAAGTTTGGTTCCCATCTTCTCGATTCCAAGGTAATTGTTTATACTGATCACTCTTCTATCCAGTACCTATTGTAGAAAAAGGATGTCAAGTGGCATCTACTCATATGGATCCTTCTCCTCCAATAATTTTGTTTGGAAATAAGAGATAAACGTGGACTTAAGAATGTGGTAGCAGATCATCTATATAAACTCGAATGTTCAGAGACTCCACTAAGCCCTATGTTGACCAATGAAACTTACCCCGATGAATCTATTGTCAATGTTGCTTCTCTCCCTTGATATGTCGATATTGGTAACTATCTCATTTATGAGAAAGTTCTACAAATTGGGTAAGAGTAAATAGGGATAAAAGTATGTCTGATATTCATTTCTACCCGTGGGAAGATCCATACCTTTTCAGGGTAGGTGTAGATTGTATTTGTTGTTGGTGCATTATTTAGGAGGATTACACCAGTGTCCTCAAGCATTATCCTAAGTATGAATCAGGAGGACACCATTCTGGAAGTAGAATGACGACAAAAGTAGCGTAGTATGGCCTCTGGTGGCCCACACTATTCAAGAATGTTGCAACATATGTCAAAGGCTCTGTCGACTATCAGGAAATGGTATGAACCCACAATTCCAAAGATGTGATGCCCCTAAAATTTATTCATATATTAGATATTTTTTATTCTTTGGGAATTGACTTTATGGTCTCATTTCATAGAAGTCAAGTATTTGAATACATTATGCTTGTTGTTGATTATGTTAGTCGTTGGGTGGAAGTATTCTCGTCCGATCCGTTGATAGTCATATCATTTGTCGCTTTCTCGAGGACAACATTATTTCACGATTTGGGATTCCTAAGATCTTAATTTCAGATGTGGTTATCCATTTCATAAATAAAGAAGTTAGAAAACTTGTGAAGGAGTACAACGTTGATCATCGTGTCGTACCTCATTACCACCCACAATCCAATGGATTGTAAATAAAGACTTGTTAGGAATCTTGAAAAAACTTGTTATGACGAATAGGAAGAATGGGTCTCCACTCCTTGATTTAGTTCTATGGGATTTTTGAACTGCTTACAAGTACCCTTTATGAATGTCTCCCTACCGCCTTGTTCATGGAAAGCCTTACCATATGCTATCGGAACTCATTCATCAACCACTTTGGGCAGTAAACATTTGTAATTTGGACTCACAGACTAGTGGTCAGGACTGAAAGATTGACCTGAACAGACTCATGGAATTCAGATACTATGCCTACGATAACAACCTAATGTACAAGGAGAAAGTCAAATGCTAACACGACAAGCACATCCGAAGAAAGACTTTCGAGCTTGGATATAAGGTGTGGTTATTCGATGTGAAGTTGAAGATATTCCTGGGAAAATTAAATAGTAAGTGGATAGGGACATTCCTAGTGAGAATAGTGTGTGACAATGGAAGTATTCTCACATCAGAATTGTCATTTGGCGCACAACCAATTGTATTCAACGGATGGTTGTTGAAGTCGTACCTAAAGCATGATACATTATTTTTTGTTGTCGATTCAATCAATGTGATTTTTGAAAAAGATCTCCTAACCGCAACATAATAAGATTCAGACCATGCTTTGAAAATAGTTTTGATTGATTCTTTCTCTTTTCATTCTTTTTCATTCTTTCATTCTTCTATTATTTCATTCATCCCATTCGTATGTGTTATATTTAGAATGACCAGATTCTAGGCATAGGAGGGATGAGTGCATTTGAGTTATTATTCATTATTCCCTCGCTTGTCTTCTATCTTGTTGATAATTATTTTCTATACTTAGGTATATTGTACCCTAAGTATAGGGGGAAACAAGCTGATTCATTAATTATTTTTTGAAATCTAATCCTCGATCATCCTTGCTTTTTATACATTCTATTATACTTAGGATTAGTTGGTCCTATTATGGGGATAATCGACTTTTTATTCTATTTTAGTCACTATAGTATCAACTTTTCTATATTTAACAAGAGTTATGTCTTCCTTTTTGCTCTTTGATCACTATGCGGACATAGTTCGAGCAAAGTATAAGAGAGTCATATATATGTTACGTGTGTATGTTAGCCGTAACATGTACTTCCTCTATGTTTAATAAATATGGCAAATATATACTACATTAAGTAAGGTTTTACGAACAAGTACAACAAAGAAAAAAATCCATCCATCCATCCATCCATCCATCCATACATACATACATACATACATACATACATACACACACACACACATACATACATACATACATACATACATACATGCATGCATGCATGCATGCATGCATACATACATACATACATACATACATACATACATACATACATACATACATACATACATACATACATACATACATACATACATACATACATATACATATATATATATATATATATATATATATATATCTGTGTGTGTGTGAATGTGTGTGAAAATTTTTGAATAATTGCTTGTAAAAATTGGTTTGAAATTGTTTTACAAATGATTTTGGAAAATGGTTGTAAAATGTTATATAAAAATATTATGAAAACCTTTGTAAAATATTTATAAAATATTTTCAAACTATTTCAAAAATATTTCCTTTGTAAATATTTGTAAAAAGTTTGTAAAAAAGTGTTCTGCAACTTTACAAAAATTTGCAAAACTTTTTGAAAATTCAATAAAATTTTCAAAATTAGAACTTATATTTTATATATTTTTAATAAATATCGTAAATATATACTACATTATGTAAGGGTTTACGAATAAATATAATAAACAATAAAATCATATATATATATATATATGTATGAAATTTTTTAAAAAATATCGTAAAAATTGGTTTGAAATTATTTTACAAATGATTTTGGAAAGTGGTTGTAAATATTTTAGAAAAATATTATAAAAACATTCATAAAATATTTGTAAAATATTTTTAAACTATTCAAAAAATAATTCCTTTGTAAATGTTTGTAAAAAGTTTGTAAAAAGTGTTTACAAACTCTACAAAAAATTGCAAAACTTTTTGAAAATTCTATAAAAAGTTCAAAATCAGACAATGGTTTCACAAAAAGATTTTCTACATTGCATAAGCATTTTTTTAAATGATTTGGATAGTCGACGAGTTTAAATAAAATTTGAAGATTGGAGCTTGCTCTAGAGCTTAATCCACTTAATTTCATAGGAACCTTATAGGAACTATAATTAAGACTTTTCACGTTAATGAGACTTAATTCTTTGAGTCGACAAAACTTTGTTCACATATCATCTTGATTACCTAAGTAGAGTATCTCTAAGAACATGTATGACTCTTGCTGATAATGACCCAACTTGGACAAGCACTCTGCACTCAGCTAAACTATGATGAGGTGGTGAGGGTAGTATTCTTTGGCTTAAGAAGCACACATGTGGAAACATATGTCGCCCCAATAGGTGACCAGTGCACCCCATCCCGGCCTAGTGGCATGGATGTCTAAATACAAGATGTTGTGGGTTGCAATAAATCTTCAAAATGGATAACCTACTAGCTCAAGAAGATAAATTCATGATGTAAATAATTTTATATAAAAATGATGAAAAATCAAAAACTCTAAAAAGAATAGATGGGCAAAAATCAATGAAAAATAAATCCTGTAACAATATGTATCAATAAGCAAGGCATTATGCTGCAAAGTAAAAGGCATCAAGGTTTCCTATAGGTAGAGACTTGGCTACACTAGCCAAGCTCCTTAGGATATGTGACTATACTAGTCACATTGCTTTCTTCACTCTGCTCCCTCTTCTTGAGTCGGTTGTACTTGAACTTAGAAGGAAATACACTGTTCCTCAAGGAAAGAGTACATATATTAGGGAATTAGGGTTATCCTATTGAGGGAGACTATTTCTTACCATTTCTGATGAGAAGAGAGTAGCTAGATTAGGGAATTGGGGTTATCCTACTGAGGGAGGCTATTTCTTGCCATTTCTGATGAGAAGAGCTATATTGACATACATTATACAAGTGAGACTCGTAATCATAAGGGTTTGCATATGAGTAAACTTATTCAGACATGGCTATTGAGGTGACCTAAATAGAGGATTGTGGAACTCGAGGGTTGTTATGTTTTAGATTTTATTCCCATCATGCTTCCGAACACATTAACAATCCAAAGGTCTTACGTGAGCTCCAAACTTTTATTTTTTAAATATAATTTTAAAAGTTATAATCATTCTAAGTTCTTTATTTTCCTTTAATTTATTTTTCTCTTTTTCAATACTTATTCTTCTAATAAGTGTTTGCTAGGGACCAACAAAGGTAAATATAGGGGGTGATGAATAGCCATTTATCTACCTTATTCTTCTATTTTGTCTTAAATTCCAATCAAAACACATGTAAATAGTGATACCTTGTACAAATTAACATTCATCATTTATATGTAAAAAATACATAATTATATGCATTTAAATCCAAAATAAAGGAATAAAAAAAGGGGAAAATGAAGTATCAAAAATACTAAATGACCCTAAACCATGATATCATGTTAATATTAACTTGGTCGATAAGGAATAAAGTAGGGGGGGGGGATAAGGGCCAATCACTGAACACAAAACCCTAATTTTTATACTCTAAATATAGCCTTACACTATTTTATTCTTCACATTACACTCTTCAAATAATAAAACGTTCAACATGAAACTTGTACATATTAATATATAGAAAATTTAAAAAATAATAGACCATAAAAATAATGCATAGTGTAACTAGGACACATAGTTGAAAAAGTCACAAACAGAACTTGACAGATCAAAATATCCTCTATACAAATTCAAATTGAACCAAACTCACCTCCATTGTATTGCAAATTAAATTACCTATCTAATGAAGGTGGTTTCATTAATAATGGAGTTAAGATACAAAACAAAGCTTTCCGGGGTACCATTGTACTATGTATCTACACATAATGATCATATATTTTATTTTTTTATATTTTTACTTCTCTTATTTTTTACATAATTGAATATATTATGTAAAACATATGTAAAATATATACATAAATGGAAACATTAAAAATACGCTAGAATAAACAAAACATTAAAATATGCATGTGTACTTTACCTGTAATGTACATATATGTAATTATTTACATATAACAGCAACAAAGCCTTCTTCCCATTTTAAGTAGGGGCGGGTACATGGATTTTTTGCCTCCATTCAAATCTATCTTGGGTCATTCTTGGTCTTAGATCCAAAAAACTAAGCTCCCTTCGTGTAGTCTCATTCCAACCCTTCTTGGGCCTTCCACACCCTCTTTTAGCCAGCTCAACATTCCCAAACTCACATCTCCTAGCTGGTGCATCAGCTGACCACCTTTGCAAATGGCCAAACCACCTTATGTGCTTTTCTCGCATCTTATCCTCGATCAGAGCTACACCCACTTTCATTCTAATGGCATCATTCCGAATCCGATCATTACGTGTGTGTCCACACATCCACCTTAGCATTTTCATTTCTGCTACTGCCATTCTATGCACATGTCTATGGTTCACAAGCCAACATTCAGATCCATAGAGCATACTAGGTCTCATAGCTGCTTTGTAAAACTTTCCGTTGATTTTCAAAGGGATTTTCTTATAGCAGAGAATAGTAGGGGCTCCTCTCCACATTAGCCAACATGCATTTATTCTATTTGTAATATCTCTATCAGTTTCTCCATCATGTTGCAAAATATATCACAAGTATCTAAAAAATCTCTCTTATGAATGCTATCATCACAAATCTTAACATCGATTCCTTCAACATTACTTGCATCAAAAGTACACTCCATATATCCAGTTTTATCCCTACTTATACAAAATCCTTTAGTCTCCAAAGCATGTCTCCAGAACTCAAGCTTCTCATTTACTACATCTCTAGTCTCATCAATCAACACAATATCACCAACGAATAACATACACCAAGGTATCTCATCCAAAATGTGACTTGTCAACTCCTCCATAGTCAAATTAAAAAGGAATATAGTCAAAGTTAAAACTTGATGAAGACCAGTGTTGATGTCAAAATAGTCCGTCATCCTAGATTGTATCCTTACACAAGATGAATGCCTGTTATACATATCTTTTATGATGTTAATATATATGATAGGTACTTGTCTCTTTTCCAAAACTCTCCACAATATCTCTCATGGAACAAAATCATAAGCCTTCTCTACATCAATAAAAATCATACGGAGGTTCTTCATTTGACCTGGCATGAATCCGAATTGGTTTACTTTTACTTTGAAAAC
This sequence comes from Ottelia alismoides, assembly GCA_037367405.1. Taxonomy (NCBI): domain Eukaryota; kingdom Viridiplantae; phylum Streptophyta; class Magnoliopsida; order Alismatales; family Hydrocharitaceae; genus Ottelia; species Ottelia alismoides. The sequence goes on along the minus strand of JAZKJV010008316.1, from coordinate 551,679 downwards.
TTGCCTCAACCTTCTTTCAATCACACGCTCCCAAATTTTCATAGTGTGACTCATCAGCTTGATGCCCCTATAATTTGAACAATTTTGAATATCTCCTTTGTTCTTATAGAGAGGCACCACGGTGCTTCTCCTCCATTCTTCAGGTATTTTCTTGTTTCGCAAAATAACATTGAATAAATTTGTAAGACAAGTCAAACCAAGCTCACTTAAAACCCTCCAAACTTCTACATGAATGTTATAAGATCCTACGCCTTTCTCATGTCTCATAACCGTCAAAGCCTCCTCTACTTCCTTCTTGTGTATTCGTTTGTAGCTTGCACGATTCAGGAAAAATAGAAATTAAATCGTGCATTAGTTCGATAAAAAATGATTTTATTATCTAAAACTTAAAACATGAAAAGTTTATTATTTTTAAACTATTTTATCATGATTTTTATTTATTTTTACAACTTTATTTATCATAAGTTACTTTTTATATGTATATTTATTAGTATATTTACCTATATGTTGTGTATTTTATTTTTATTTTGTATTTTTATATTTATTATCATATTTACATATTCTATATCTAAATATTATTAAATACATATTTACATATATTTATTTTATTTTTTAATTTTATTTATGTATGTAAATATATAATATGTAAATATTTACATACATAAAAATTATAAAAATAAAATAAATGTAAATATGTATTTAATAATACTATAAATATAGAATATGTAAATATGATAATAAGTACTAAAAATACAAAATAAAAATCAAATAAACAAAATATAGGTAAATAATTCTATAAATATATATAGAAATTAACTTATAATAAATAAAGTTGTACAAATAAAAATAAATCTTGATAAAATAGTTTGAAAAATAATAAACATTTTCATGTTTAAAGTTTTAGATAATGAAATCATTTTTATCGAATTAATAAGCGATTTAATTTCTATTTTGTCCTGATCTAGTCTTATGTGGACCGATGAGAAACACTGGACTATTAACCACCCGGTTAACAACCCCTCCTGCACAGCTTCTCTCTGACATTTGTGAGAAGCTAACGAGACACCTTCTTCTCCCATTTTCACTCCATCTTCCATGAATCCATCTTCCTCGAGCTACCCACAGTTCTGATCACCCCAATACCCTCTTCCATGCCCACTCCTTAGCCTCAACCAACCACCACTCTCCTTTACGCAATCTCCAACCCAATCCATCCGATCACCATGTATATGAATAAAACATTCCAACCTTATTCACCTTTTTGATCTATCTTCTTTAATTGTAACCCCAAAGGGACCCATCTGTGATTGAATCCTTGGTGATAGCAAGTGATTCCCAACCCTATCGGTGAGGCTAAGGTTGAGGAAGGGTGTGATCTAGTCGTCACTGGAGCTCATCTTAGGAGAGGTTCCATATGCTCCAAGTAACCTGTAGAATTGTAAGTTTAGGTTAGTTTAGTTGAATTTTCATTTCTTTGTTTAATCATACAGTTCATTTCATGCAATTTAGCTTATATTTATTTAAATATGAGTATCGTTGTTCATTGGAGCTTAGAGCTCTGGTCTCTATTCATCGTGCTTCTAGCATGTTCCAACCACACCAACCATCTCACCTTCTTCCCATTCCATTTCTACGTAATCTAGACCACCCATCTAGCATCGATCTTGCACAAGTTGAGGAGTTAGGTCTCCCTTCGCTGCTCATTACCGGAGATACACCATCTTCATCCATGTGCTTTCAGCTTCAATTTTTGGGACAAGGAGCACCACCCTTGTGCCCTTAATGATTTTGTGCAGAAGATAAGTCATGGAAACCAACTGGAGCTCGATTCGAAGGAACAAGTGGTTCCTAGGTCGCCTGGACTAATTTGACCTCCAAGCCTCTTCACAACGAGTTCAAGTCTCCATTGAAGTCCCCTACAGGTGCAGGAGCCCCTAGAAAGGAGTGGAGCTCATCAGCTTCATTAGAGACCACCATAGGGATGTGGAATGAACGAAAGAATATTAAGGAAGAACATGTTCTTCCCTGTCCTTCCACTTATCTCTAGGTTCGTCAGATGTAAGGCATGACCCAGATATAATTTGGGTCGTTGATTGAAGATGTGAAATGATGTGTGTTGAGGGTCATGGGATTTAAGTGAAGCATATGCGACACTCGTTTAGCCGTCTATATTCGCCAGCACGCACAAGGCGCATGCCTTTGGAGTATATTACCCCCCACCCCTGCCCCTGCCATGCCCACATTTTTTTGTATTACATTTAGTCATGTAAATATAAGATCTGGTGTACAAATTTTAGGATGTTTTGCTAAGAGGACCTTGAGCTTGAGTGTAATTACATTTCAATCCTCCCGCCTCATGTGTAGTGGCATGTGAGGACCTGTAAATATTGAATGCGTACCCTTGTAATTTTGGGACTTGTTATTTATTGTATTTTAAGATTATTAAAATTGCAATTAGGTCCATGTAAAGTGTGGCATTTTATTTCTTATAATCTATGGTTATTAAATTTTTTTATTTCTACAAATTTGTTGGCAAAATAATATAGACGCATGTAACCATGCTTAATCTTGCATAAATTTTGTGTAGTGTTTTATTTAATTTTTCTATTTTCTAAAAATAAAAAAAGATGCATTTTTTTCTTATTTAAATATAAATGGCCGTAAAAAATTTAAAACTTTTTCCAAAACTTTGAAAAATTATATTAGCAATATTACATCATATTTTACCATATATCCAAAAATAACTAAAATACAAAATATAAAACATAAAAATTACGAAACCCTAAAAATATTATAAAAATTAGCAAAAAATCATGACGAATCAAAAATATATATTTTGGTTTTTGAATGTTTTATACTATATATTAAAAATATTTTAAGGTTAATTTTATACCTAATTCTATTTATTAAACCTAGAATAGTGTTAGATATTTAATCTGTGCATTAGTTTATATATTTTATAAATTTAAACTACCTAAAAATTAGTAAAAAAATCTATTAAAATTACCAAAAATAGAGAAAACTTTAAAAAATATAAAAAATTTTATTTTCCAAAATTCAAATATATTTTTATATATTTAAATGATAAGTAGCTATATTATGTATATTACTTATAATATATATAATATTTGTATTATTATAAATAAATATATATCTCATTATAAAAATCAAAAAGAAAGTTAAAACTAAAAAAATTAAAAATCAAATACAAAATTAAAAATATAAAAATATAAAAATATAAGTAAAAATATAAATAATTTAAACTTTATAAAATATAAATATATATAACCTACATAAAATAAAGTAAGCAGAAAAATAAAAAATAAAAATTATTAAGGAAATAATTACAGTAATTATTATTTACACATTATTTTCTCCCTATGTTCGTCCTCTAACATTGATTACAAATATACACTTCTATTTTAGAGTTGTAAAAAAAATTGACTAACAGTTATTCTTATTGATTTATCTATATGTCGTGGGTTATTTGTTGATTGATTGGGGAGTTGATCACTTCAGCGATTAGGTTCCAGCCTTGTGAGGAACTTTAGATCAAATCCTTGTCATCAGTTACATGGTACACTCAATTGAAAAAGCCACGAACACATTATCATTTATCAATATCTCTTTTGTATGAACTCAAAATAAAGTAAACTCACCTTCACTTATTTCAAATTGAAATATCTATAAAACGAAGGTCTTTCATTTAAATTGGAGTTAAGATGCAAAAGCCAATAACTAGGGTACTATGTACTTGTATATCTATATATAAAGACATTATATTTTATTTTTACTCTCCTTTAATCTTTGAATACTTATACATATAATATTACACCTATAAATAATGAAAATAAAAATAACTCAAAAATATTAAAAATAATCAATAAACCCCAATATATATGTATAATATAAATATATTGTAAATAAATATATTTATTTATCCATATAAACAAAACCATAAAAATCCCATAAAATATCTTAATAGGTATTAAATAATGTTGTAATTACTAAATTATTTAAAAATGGTATTATGTATAAAAATAATAAGATAAAAATATAAAGACATAATATATAGGTATAAATACATATAAATAATATTATATAAATAGTATAATAGTTTAAATAAGGTTGTACAAAGAATAAAAAATCATTTAAAAATAGTTTAGAAAATAAGAAATACTTTCATGTTTTGAGTTTTTAAAAATAAAATAATTAACTATTTTATTTTTAATCTCCTTTCATTTCTTATTTTTTATTTTGTCTTTTAGTGGTACTACATAGACCAATCAGAAGCTTGGGAGTTTTGATCCCTCGATCAACACGCCCCTTGCATAGCTATAGCCCCATGTACATGTCAGAATGAATGAGGTACTCACCTTCTTTAAATTTTCATGCCGAATTCACACCTCTTTTTAGACTAATTGCTTGATGAAAATCGTTCGTCAGATCATGATTTATGACACCCTATACATAGGTCTCACCAACCTCCATCGATTTGAGTGAAATCCCGATCACAATTCACCCTCTTCATTTCTGTTATAAAACTAAAACCAACTCCTCTTGCTTAAAGATGATCTCCTTTCATGACGTCATAACCCCGTCAATCTATCATGTGGTGCGTGCCCTATTGACAAGAGTTGTACCCCCTGATCTGAGGCGAGGAGAAGGCTGGTCAGAGTTGATTTAGACCGTCATCAAATCTCCTCTGCTGGTTTTAGTTCCCAAGTCATCCTGGCTAGGTCAAGCTCTTATTTTTAGTGTTTTAGTTTTATTTTTAATTCCTTATTATAGTACTACCCTTTAATTCCATTTTTTACTTATATCTCATCAAAATCAAAAAAATCATACGTTGGAGCACTATGCTCTAGCATTTGTTCCCAATGATACACTCAGTTCCGAGACATCTTATTACTTCATCTACTTCCCCTACATCCTCTTCATCTACCTGAACCATAAAATCACCTCGATTCTGCGAGTCGAGCCCTCGACCTCCCTCTTTAGTTGTACATCAAAGGTTCCCATACATTTACAGTTCTAGTGCTCTGCAGCTTCATTTTTGGGTCGATAGCTTTGCTCTCAAGCACCGAGTAACTTCTTGTAGGTCTCGTACTTCTAGAACCCTTTTGCAGAAGTTTCAACTCATGATACCAACTACTAGGTCGCTCGTTCTTCCCCGAGCTCCATGACTCGATCAATGAGGACCATACCATTTTGAAGCCTTCATCATCTACATATCATGCACAACAAGGTTTTGAGCCCCTTTCGAGCGAGAGAGGTGACCAGAGGATAGAGATTCGCTCGATCGAAGCTGAGAGAGAACATATTCTTCCCGTTCTTTCTGACACCTCCAGAGCTATCCAATGGAGGCAGAGCTCCAGATCTAATCTGGGTCATTCAAATCAGGGTGAAGCGTTACACAACCTCCACCATCTAATCCACTTAAGTGAATACCTTCAGGTCCATACCCCCCCCCACGCGGATCACACAAAGCCCACCATGGGTATTTGTGATCGACCCCCTCATCATTTTGTATTTTACTTTTTAGTTTTGTAAATTAATCAGTTTATGTATATTTAGGGATATTTTGTATTGAACCTTGAACTTGTTGCTATTTGCATTTGTACCCCTACCATGCGCTAGAATCTTTAAATATTGGATATTTTGTGTAGTTAGCCCCTATATTTTGTGTACATGTTATTAAATGCATGCAAATTATCTAGCAATTTCAAATATACCCATGTGCTACAGTTTTTATGTATTTAGTATATATTATCTTTATTAACTGTTTCCTTCATGCCAAAAATTATAGAAAAATTACCTTAGATTCATCGAATATAAGTATATCATATATTTTTATTTAACCATTAAAGTTGTTTTTATTAACCATATTTAAATTTACTGTTTAGAATTTACAAGTCCATAAAATTTCAATTATGTCTCCAAAAAACTCAAAAAAATTATATCAAGTAGTTTACACTATATTCAACCACATAATAAAAAAATCACTAAAAAATACAGAATATAAAACCGACAAATCTAAAAAAATAATCAGAGTCTTATAAAACTTATAAAATATTCTACAAAAATCCAAAAATATATCTCTCTATCTCTAAAGTTTCTTTATTATGTTTAGCTTCTATTCAAGCAAGTTTAAATTAATTTTGAAATTACATATAGGTTGAAAACCCCAAACAAGTTTGTGAATTTAATATATTCATTGTTTTGGAAATTTATTACTTTAAAATCCATAAAAATATAAAAAATCCACAAAAATATTTTATTCTTTTTATTTTAACTTTTTTTGACTAATTTAAAAAAAATAAAAACATCTCTCTCATCCTTTATCTATATTATTATCTATATACATATATATTATCTTGATTATAAATATTACCCATATACGTTAGTAATTACCCAATTTTAAAAACCAAAAAGAAAATAAAATTGCAAATTTTCAACATAAAAATATAAAATATATAAAATCATAAAATTTTGCATATCATTAAAAATCCACTAAAATTATGAAAAATAAAAAGATAAAAAACCTAAAAAATATTGGTAATTATAACTAATTAGTAATAGTTAACCATCTATCACTATTTGCTCATTGTGTTTGTTTGATACTCTTCTCTACTTACATCTATACACATTTTGAAGAGTTATAATATATATATTTCATTTCGATATATTTTGTGGGTTGATTGTTGATCTATTGTGGATCGGTCACCGCAATGATTGCTTGTCTGACTTGTTGGGCATAGCAGGCCAGTCTCCATGATAATCAAAGGGTGGTTGGGGTTGTTGAATTCGGGTGAACACGATTGGGATTTCTTCGGAAGTCAAGGGAAAATGTAGAATGGTATTGAGGAACGTGCGCCTTATCAAATTGGAGGACAAGAATAAAAATGATGTGTGCGTGCGTGGGTGCGTGTGTGTGGGTATCTATGTGTGTGATATTAGATTCGAGATTTATAATGAAATGTTAAAACCTGTAAAATTTAATTGAAAAGGGAAAATGATGTCCATCAACATTTATTCTCTGATAAATAAAATTAATTAATGGCTGGGATTCTCTCCCTAGAAGACAGTGCTATACGAAGAGTTAAACGTCTAATGCTCTTTTAATTGTGGGCTTCAAGCCCAATGCAAATCCACATTCTTAATCTATCAAATCGTGTTTCCTTTCCACAAAGGACGGACAAAGAAAGAAGGGAAAGGAAAGGACAAGACACGAGAAAATAATATACCAATTTGCTTTTGACTTTCTAACCACCACCCTCCCCCTTCTTAATCAAAAGCCTAATGATTGAAAAGGTGCAAATACCAAGAATCCCACAACCCACTTTTTCTCTCCCCATAACGAAGTGGTAACTTAAGTATCTTATTTCATGCCAACGGGAAGCCATATAGGATTAATCTAATCAAGGTTGTGATCGGAGAAAGAAAGATGAGGTCTTGGTGGAATCCCACCTTCTAATCACTGCGTGATAGGCAACAAACATTTCGCCATCTTCCTTTCTCCGGATTCCCTTTTTTTTACTCACGCACCCATGTGACTCCCACCAGTAACGAGTAGCCACTCCTATATAAATTAATCACACGAACACTATTATTATAGGCCCAAATGCCGATAATTAGAGGACAACGCATTTTTTTCTTATTGTAACCGAACATAGTGATTGCTTTACCAACTTCACTTTTTTCAAAAAAAAAATTGTGCTGTGGGGATCGGTGCCGCATTCAGATTGTGTCGCAGAAGAAGATTTCCTTCGTATAGTTTAGGGACTCATCATGAAAACTCAAGACTTTAGGGTCCTTCTGATATATTTGGAAGTCGTTATATAATAATTGTTCCGGAAATTCTAAGATTTGATGTGAGAGGCGTTCGCACTTAAATATTAATTGTTTGGCTTTTCGAACAGAGTTCTTAAACTGGATTTTTTACATTTGTACCTTTATAAACGATTTGGTTATCAGTTGCTTCACAACATTTTTTCATACTAAGATCATGATCTTTTTTATGACTTTCGTAATTACATTTTGACCCTACAGCTCCATTGTTATATTTGATTGTCTAATGTATATCTTTTAAATTGAACCCTTATGAAGCTCTGTAATAATATCGATGCCCTTGCATTTCTCATAATTATACTAGGGTAAATTACAAAAAAGGGACTGATCTTTACATTGATTCCCAAGTTAAGGACCGATCTTTAGTTTGTAACAAATAGGGGACTAAAGTTTAACTTAACGTTTCAGTCCCCAACGCGTCTATGAGCGGCTCAATACATGGTTTTACTTGACGAAATTATCCCTAACCAATTCTACCCTCACCAAAAGAGCTTCTGCTCGTGGAAGGAGAGGAGGATGACGGCGGCGCGCTCCCACGCCCAACAACCTCGCCGATCATTCTCAGCCCCTCCTCAACGTCGACGCCCACACCCCGAACACCCTCCTCGTCGCCGATGCGAACCCATCTCTGCAACCTCTCTCGGCATCAAGTCATCCACAATCCGAGGGAAATTATCCACCCATGCTACCCGGGACTCGCGGTGGTGCTCTAGTTCAGGCTACCGCTACGGAGAAGAGACGGCCTGTGAGGACCCAACAACAGCAAGTTCCACCCCCTATTTTGGTGTTGCAGACGTAGATACTAAATTAGGAAGATACCCATCTCACTCAAACACAACTCCACCTCCCCTCCACCACCATCATTCCCCAATCATCCTCGCCAACCACCACCACCAACTACGACTGCAGAAGCCAAACGATCGCAGACCCAAAAGACATCGATCAATCGTCATCCGCGTGTATGGGACGAGATCAGGTATGGTGCCGACATCTTTGACTCCAGCTCCACGCCACCGCTAAGGAGCCCTAGCGAGATCGCGGCCGCGGTGTCCAAGATGAGGTCGAGCATTATGTACATGTGGATGTCGTAGGCGATGAGCACAACCCCGCGAGGGTAGAGGTGCCTCTATGGGTAGAAGGAGACGACGAAGGAGAGCAGACTACCTTGGTAGCGAAAGGCGTGAGAGGGTGGAGGATTTCCCTTCTGGAATGTTGGGTAACTCCGGGCCGGCGGATCTTGATGGGGAGGGAGGCCAGGGCAAGGAAGGTGGGGAGGGAGAGGGTTGGGTTGGAGAGGGGGCCCTTGTGGAAGGAGAAGAGGAGGAGCTTGAGGATGGCACTACCGTGCAAGGAGATAGCGGAGGATAATGAGATGCGAGGAGTGCATAGCAAAGCGTGCCATCGTCATCCCTGCTTTCACAAGCAGAAGCTCTTTGGGTGAGGATAAAATTGGGTAGGGGTAATTTTGTCAAGTAAAACAATGTATTGAGCCGCTCATTGACGATGTTGGGGACTGAAATGTTAAGTTAAACTTTAGTCCCCTATGTGTTACAAACTAAAGATCGGTCCCTAACTTGGGAATCAATGCAAAGATCAGTCCTTTTTTTGTAATTTAGGAGCATTTATTTAAGCTGAAATTTATTTCGTATTTTTTACTTTTATATACATTTTTATGAACAAGTTAGAGAAATAATTAGCCAAAAAGGAGTTGAAATTAAATTATTAAAAATACATGAAGTTTTGGGCTATTTACAGGTGAAAAACTCCTTTAATTTTGCGGCCTTTTATTGTTAATTTATTTTGTACAATCTATTATATGATAATTAGTATGTTTTATTTACAAGAGTAATTTTGTTAATTTATTGATTTTATGTACATTTATTTGGGACTTTACTCAGGGATTTTGCTAAGATCAAGGTATTGAGATGATGCATCGTGGATTCATCACCCCCCTATACTCAAACTTTCCTAGTCCTCGAGCAAATAAAGAATGAATAAGTTGGGTTAACTCCTGACTGTGCATGTTAATACAAGACTTGATCCGTTCAAGAACTCTCGATTTCAGATATCCTAAAATTCAAAGCTGAACCAAGCTCTAGTGAAAAGGTATCCAATTTCCTAGTCGTCAGACTCTCTTTGTATACATATATAGTGAGGATATGACTTAAGTGTTGACCACAGTTACAAGAGTAGAGTCGCAACGTCACTCAAGGTTCCAGTCCAAGAGACTCTCCTAAGAACCCGATACTCAACACTAGGGAATAAACCATTTCGTGCATCCAATCCACCGTCTCTTTAGTTGTCAGACTTAAAAGTGTAGATGGAAGGCCAGTTGATGGAGGGCATAGGATTGTATCATTTCTTCTCTCCCTCTCATTGGAACAAGTATCCTCTCGAGTGACTTATTACTCAATGCATATTCTTGGTGTTGATCAGTGCGTCCATCAAGAGAAGTTGGAGTCGTCTGCATTTGTTTTCCTGGGAGTGGACCAGTGTGTGCCTTTTTTGAGTATCTATTATACCTTCTACACCCAGACTTGTAGAATTTATGATGCAGAGTCCTTTTTTGGTGCAAGCCCGACTCCTGATCCTAATAGCGGTGGTTGAAGTGGACACTTTTGAAATGGTTGGGAGCGCTCGCCTTTGGTGGAAGCTCTTTTATATTTGACTTTGTGGAATGAGAGCTTTTCTTTAACATTTCATTGCTTTGTAGTATTTTTTGCTAGCTCCACTGCTTTTACCAAGAGTTGGCATACATCGATCAACATTTTTTTATCACACCCTGGTACATAGGTAAATGTCAAGAGATAGTACATGAACCATGTTCTCATACTGGCTAAAGGTGCTGACACTCAGGTTTCATGAAACCTTCATAGATTTTATCCCATCTTCGAGCATCATCAAATCAAGTCCAAACTCAAATCCGTCATCCCAGTTCCTCAAGTGAAATTTCAACTCATCTCATCATAACCACAGTCGTGTATGTGAGGTGTTGATCATATTCTTAAGGTAGAGACTAAGCATGCAATATAGTACACAAATCTTTCAAACTAGGGAAATGTGAATAATTAAGTCAAGGAACCTAATGACTAAGGTTGGTTAACTCAAAATCTCAAGACCTCATAAATCAAGTGTTCTTGAACTTCACTAGTCTTGTGTGAATGTGAAGGTGTCAGGGATTAAACCAACTTATTAGTTAGTTTTTCAATTTAAATTTCATGATTTTTTGATTTTTTTCTTTTTTTGAAAAACAAAGGAAAGAACAAATTTTTATTTTAAGTTTTTTTATAAAAAGTTTTTTTCAAAAGATAGGTAAGTAAGAAAGGATAATTTTTTTTGAAAAAGTATTTTTAAAGCAAATACGAAATTTTTTAAAAAGGCTTTTAAGAGATTTTTTTTGAAAGAGATTTTTTTGTTTTTTATATTACCCACCCCGTAATTATTGTATAATATATACAAAAATACGTAAAAGTATGAGCTATGGATAAAGTATATATGTAATATATACACGCCCCCTATACTTAGCATGTGCTATATCCTCATGGAACTAGGCGACAAAAAGCCATAGCTCGTACTAAGTATAAGTGGGTGAGAAGAAAATAAGAATATGGGAGAATACACATCGGGCATCGGGCCCCCTATTCTTAGGCTATGGACAGCCTAAGTATTGGATAGAACACAAGATTAGGGAACCGATGAGAGTGGAAAAGAGTATACACGAAGAAATGGAGCAACACAGTACACTCATCCCCCTATACTTAGGATCTAGTCATCCTAAGTAACGCCATAAAATGAAAACGATACGGAACTGGGGCGAGTGATGAGAATCACGGGGGAGGGAGGGAAATAAAGAAGGAAAAATCTATACAAGGAGGAGTAAGAATATATAAAGATCAAGAAGATTTGTGACGGACTTTCTTGCGGGAGCGAGGAGGTGGGTAGTACACACATGTGTCGCTGTCAAAATCGTCCTCCGAAGAATAATAGTGAGGTGTAGGGAATGTCCAACGAGGGTCGACACTCGGCTGCTTGCCAAAATATGGCTTCAGAACAACCGAACTGAGCTCACTCATATAGATCACCTCATCCGGACATGATGAGGACTCCTCAGAAAGTTCCTTCTCTAGTACATCGATGTAACTTTCTTAGCCAGTTTTCTAGTACTTGAAGCATCAAGAGGAAGAGGAGAGTGATACATCTTGAGGAGTTCAGGGGAACACCTCGAGGAATCAATACCCGTCTTCTTCTTATCAGATGACCGGCTAGAGGATAGAGGAACCGATTTATCAAGATTGGTCAATTTGGTCCCAGTTGTCTCTTTTGGTGTAGATCTTGGATGTTGTGTGTGTGAGGTACTGACCAGAGGTTCATCATCAGATGAGTTACCATATGCATTGTAATACTCCTGCAGGGTTAACAGACGTCTCTGGTATGGCACGGTGTTCTCAGTTTGCTTGACATCAGTTGGCTCATGCGTCGGATAATCTAAATAATAAAGGAAATCAGTAATGATCTTGTCCGACTCAGGGACAACTTCTGATTGTGAGTCCTCTCTAGAAGCTGTCACGGTGGTGGTGATGCAAGCAGTACATGGTGTGGGGGGTATAGGGAGTCTCTGAACCAATGGTCGTCTGGACAGTTGGTATCTCAGGTGTAGTAGAGAGATATGACTCAACTATCTCTAGAAGGTCACGACGGTCTGCAACTTTACGGATTACCTTGGAATATCGTGTGTCCTCAAAGATCGGGTGAGGTCGAAGTGCTCCCAAGGCAGTGAAATCGATATACCTGGTCTCACAATCTATAGTTGCCTTAGCCCAGGTTAAGAACGACTTTGCGAGAATGATCGGAGACTGGGTGAACTCTCCTAGGTGCTCAATGTCAATAATCATGAAGTCTACCTTCAATAGAGCGCCTTGGAAAGTAATGATGACTGAAATGATTCCTCTCGACCGTTTAATGGACCGATCCGCCAACTGAATGATCTCTCTTGACTTCTTGGCAGATCCGAATTTGAGCTTGGCAAACACAGAGGTCGGGAGGATATTAATCGGTGAGTCATCATCGATTCTTGTATGGGAGAATATGGTATCTTTGATTTCACAATCAAACCTAGGCAATCCCTTTACTCTGTGGCTCTTGATTTTTCTCCCTATCATCAAAGATGTGGCCATAGACATTATAGGTCTCTCAGTCCTTGTCCTCTTATTGCCCGACCTTTTAGGCATCAATTTACTTCTCACAAATCTTTTAAGGTCGATAAAGTGTTCAATCAACATTATTAAGGGAAGCTAAAAAATCAACTTTCTATCCAGTGCTTCCCTAACAATAAGATCCAATTTTTTTAGATCTTTTTTTTTTCATTTTTTATGGTATTTTCTGATTTGTCTATTTTTTGTTCTTTTTGATAGGTGAAGGAGGACTAGGAGAATGTACAGACTCAAGTTTGGAAGGAAAGTGGTTAGTAGAAGAGGGAGGTAGAAGGGACTCCAACTGTACATGACGTGTGGTCAATCCGGTGTCTTCCAGGTTTTCAAAATTCAATCCTCGAAATCTATGATTCACATTCCTACTTGGACTTTTGATCGGTCTACACATGTCATCCTCCAATAAGTTCTCATGACATCTCATGAGAGAAGTTTGTGCAATTGGATGATACTATTGAGAACTCGGTCTCTTATACTCAACACACCTTGACTTAGGCATGTAATGCTGGGTTGAGTATGGCCCATTTGTATGGCAGATGTTGGTTGAAGACTCATAAGGTGGAGTCAGTAGACAAGGGGTTTGTAGATCGGTCTCATAAGTCCAATACCCTGTATGTGTCGGCTCTCCGAATGGGTGATATGAATGTTGGTCAATATGAATTTGATCACTCAAGTTCAACAAGTTGGGAAGATCATGTAGTGTAGGCCTCTCCATTCGATTTGTTTGGTTGACCTTGTTGTACCCAAAGATTGAGTTGGGATGTGTATAGGTCAATTGTTGTTCGGTCCCAACTCGAGGTGAGAATGATGTCCGTGGGGGCAACTGATTCTGCCAATCATTCATCTCAGCAGTCGCTTGCTCTTCGATTTATTCCTTTATTCCAGCAAACGGATGATAATATGGTGAGTCAATCCAGGGTGGATGTGGGTCAGGGTTGTAAGAATGTGGGGTAGGTGAGAAGGACGAAGAAGTGAAGAAGTCAGTCGGAGTTCTGACTTCGCGGTCGGGGTGTGGGTATGAGGAGGAAGAAGAAGGTGGAGATGATCGGAATGAGGTCGAAGAAGAGTGGCATGGATATGGTGACCAATATTCTGACATCTTGGAAAGGAGATGGGAAAATGAAGCGGATCGAGAAAGAAAGCATGCAAGTGCACCAAATAACACATAAATAAACAAACACAATAGCAAACCCTGAATTCTCCTACTCAATACAGTGATGGTCGCAAAAGTCCGACCATTTATCTTTTCAATTAATTAGATGATAAATCAATGTATAAGTCCAATTATGCAAGGCTTAAAAGTAGGTTTTGGGCACTATCTTAGGGATACGTCCTCACCTCTCAACAATCATAATAGCCAAGCATACAATGAGGGTTTTGCTCTCCCAAAACAAGTGTTAGTTTTAGTCAGTTTTTTGGTCAACTTTGTTTAGCAGTCCCGATTTTAAGTTTGGTTATCACTTGATTAGTCCACTAAACAAAGCACGCCTAACAATCAGTCCCGATTTCCTTTTAACCTAAGTTTCAAAAATCAAGGGGAGGGAGTCGAGAAAACCCAATGCAAATAGTGAAATCAATGATGCACGCTCAGTTCAGGAGACTTACAGTGATCCTCAAGTTCTACATGCAAGATGCAAGGTAGAATTGAAATTTTTCACTAAATGAATGCAAACGAGAAAACCGTTCCTAGACAGGCAGTTCTATTAGCAAGTGATGAACAAGTTAAATTTGACTAACAACACTACGGTTTAAGTGTGTCTCACTAAAAGTTATGTGTGGTCCTAAATATTACGAGCACAAGCAATAACATATTCTAATAAAAAATTCTCTAAGAGCCGTGAGTGCAAGTCCTACTCTACATCAATTAACCACACGATCACGAGAGGGTCTAATGTCTAGTCCGGATACAAGCGCGATCCCTCAAACAAGAGCCACTGTAAAAGGGTGAATTACCTAAATTATTACAACATGATAATTACAAAAAAAATTGCGAAAATTCTCTCAAAAATAAATTAAATATCCTCACACTTCAGCAGTCGGCGTGCGTCACGTCCGTCGACCTCCGATGCACTCCAAGTTCACCGGGCCCTCGCAAGGAAAATAAAATTTATGTTAGAGAGATAAAAAACAAAATATATACAAGAATAAGTAGAGAAATAATTGAAAAAGAATGGACTAAATACAAGGTGGCTGGGGGGTCAGACTACCTGAGTAAGAAAACCTAAATCAAAATTTTCAAATTAATCCCTAAGCTGTTTGCCTCCCCGGCAACGGCGCCATCTGAAGAGTCGCTATATACGTTATATAATTTGGATATGTTGTAGTATGTATACGTAGCGAATCAGTCAGAACCGAGAGAAGATCTCCGTGAAGTGTGTCTCGACTTTAATTTATATCCAAGGCAAGTCCAGGGTCGAACACAGGGTGGCAAAGGAACAACTTGAGGTTAATTCAAAATTTAGATCTAGATTTTCTAAGCATATTTTTTTTATTTTTATGCAAAAATAAATGCAAAATGCACAATGCAAGTGGATTAAGAAACTAAGAAAGTACACAACTAGGCCAAATTAATTTTAATGCGAAATTAATCCAAGTTAGCCTAATTATATTTTTCCAGTAAACTTAATTTAATGATCAATGCAACATATATTTTTTGGAGTTTTCAGGTTAAAATACAATAATTAAAAATGCACACTTTTTATGGGTTTGTTCACAATTTTTCACACAACCAGTAAGCAAAAATTATGAAAATTTTACTGGAACATAAACATGATACAATGAAGGTATAATATTTTTTGGATTTTTTTCGGACAAAATATGAATTTTTATGGATTTTTACTGAAAATAAAGTGATTGCAAGTAATTAATTCCTAATAAATTCATATTAACAAATCAGACAGAGTGCGAATTATATCAAGAGGCTATTTAGAAGAACAATCCAGGAGAGTTGAAATTTCGTAAAAACATGATTTGTGGATTTAATTAAAATCATATACTAAAAACACTCTATAATTTATTACAGGCACAAGACAAATCCAATTAAGATGAAATTTGGAAAGTAATTAGAACACATTTCAAGGCATCATCTCTAATTTTCGTGGAATATTTGGAGCAATAATTAGTGAGATATGAATTTAAGAGAACAAATTAGGTAAATATGTAATATTTCAGTTGAATATTTTTAGTTAATTCACAATATCTCACAAAAATATAAATAAATATTCAAATGACAGAGAGTGATTTGTTCAACATAATGCTATTTTTCCTGAAATAAAAAGATGTAAGATTGAAGTCCAAATTAAAATATGAACACAGGATTGTCTCTGCAATGTCAAACTAAACTTAAACAACACAAACTGTGCACCGAGGTACGTTTGTAATTACAGAAACTTAAAGGGGAAACATGCAATTTTTACAAAATAAAAAATGAAAAAGGCCTTTCTTCTTCTTCGTTGCGCAGATGGGGCGGCGAGGGGGCAGACCTGCGGCTGGCGGCGATTGTTGTGCAGGGGGCGGCGGTGGCTGCCGCTGCTTCCCTGCACCTTTTTATTTTTTTGATTTGTTTTGAAATTCTTTTGTTGTGATTTTGATTTTTTTTTAATTTTTTTAAACACGAAATAAATGTGGATATATAAAAAAGGGGAGAAATGGTAGAGGAGGATGATGAAGAAGATGAAGGTGGTGGAGATGGTGATGGTACGACGTGATATAAAATGATGATGGTGGTGTAAATAACAAGGAAACAAAATGTGAGACAAACAAAAATAACAAGAGAAATACGAAGGAATACTTACCTGAATCTTCGCCGGATTTGCGGAGTAGCTACGCTGGACTCCTGTCATCGCCTCGATCCGATTGGCGAAATAAAAATCAGAGAAACTACATGAGCTAGATGGGAAACTCGTGACGCGGAGGGAGCTCCGCGTATCTCGCCTGAAGGAGGTCGTCGCTTGAGGAAGACGCTCCACCGCTGTCACCAACAAAACACTCCAAGCTCTTTCCTTTTTCCTATTAGAATGGCACATGGGAAAAAATGAGGATGAACAAATGAATATAAAGAGAAGATAAAGGGTGGTTAGATAGGTGGTGGAGTTGAATGGGAGGTTAGATTATTGGTGGAGTTGAATGAGAGGTTAGAAAAATGGTGGAGTGGAATGGAGGTTGAGATAAAGACTTGGAGGTTAATGGAGAAAAATGGAATTTATTGTATAGCATGTGAATTTAAATAAAATACAATAAAAGTAGGCTACTAAAAAGGGAGAATAAAAATAAAAAGAGAAAAAGTAGAGAATTTACAAAAGAAGACAAACAACATGTACATTTTTTGTTTGCTTTTCTAATTTTTATTTTTTTATCTTTTTAATACGAGATATTTACAAAAGGAAAATATAATAAAATACTAAGATCAAAATACAACATAAACATGATTTTTTTGTATTTTTAGTAATTAAGAAAGATAAAATAAAAAAATGAAGAAAGAATGAATATATACATAATATACAATGTACATCTAGGTCCCCGAATCCAATTTTTTCAAATGAGCTCCGATTTTAATGAAACCACTTCCGTTGGATAGATAATTTTCTAACTTGCACGTAAAAGTGAGTTTGGTGAATTTGGAGTTCATACGGAGCATGAATTTGGCCGGGAAGTTGGACTTTACAACCTTTTCTCTTTAGGATCTAGGAGCATTAATTTGAGATGAAATTTGTTTCATATTTTTTAATTTTTATATACATTTTTATGAACAAGTTAGAGAAATAATTAGCCAAAAAGAGTTGAAATTAAATAATTAAAAATACATTAAGTTTTGTGCTATTTACAGGTGAAAAACTCCTTTAATTTTGCGGCTTTTTATTGTTAATTTATTTTGTACAATCTAATATACAATAATTGGTATGTTTTATTTGCAAGAGTCATTTTGTTAATTTATTGATTTTATGTACATTTATTTGAGACTTTACTCATGGATTTTGCTAAGACCAAGATATTGAGATGATGAAAAGTGGATTCATCACCTGTTCCATTACATATTCTTTAAAACATATAGGGTTTTTCAAATGCTTGAGTAAACATTACATTCTACTAAACATTTGTGATTAATATTTAGTCTATTTTATATTTCTTTGAAACATAAATCTCAAATGTTGGAAATTTAGTATTGTAATTTTTATAATTTTTATTAAAATACTACAAAAATTTGATAATTTGCATGTGCCATTGCATACTCCATGTCTTACTTCCTTAATTTCTTTTAATAGCCTAGCTGAAAAATTTTGTATATGATATTTCTAGACCTTGTATACAAAATCCTAAATGATAACGTTTCATTCTTTTCCAATTCTCTTCTTTTTTATCTTCCTCCAAAACCTATTTTTTTCGTATCTCTTTCATATTCTTCCCTCATCCACCTCCTACTAAATATTATATTGTAGCAGCACATGAGCAAAAGAGATAATTAGGGAGTTATTATGAGATAGAGGTGAGAATACATATTATGACATGATTGCGATTGAGGGAATGTGTATAATATCAAATGAAAGATGATGGGTAGTGAGCATGAGGGAGAGGAAGAGCTCGTAGTGGGAGAGAGGAGTGACAAAGCTTGCAAATGGCAGGAAGAGTGTGTGATTAAGGGAGAGTGGTGGACATTGCATCATAGAGGTAGAGCTTGACCTAGCCTCATTACTTTGCTAGAGCTATTTAAAGCTCCGACTCTGTAAATTCATCTTCCACCAAAAGCCTCGAGCTAATTCTCCAAACATTGCAATCCTCGTTGCTATTGATCCCTCTCCATAATGATGGCCCTATCCTTCTTTCTTTGGAAATTCGCTTGACGAACTCTTCCCATACACTAAAATAGTGGAATCTTCTAATGAGAGAGTTAATATGTCAGGGAGCAAGACGGAGACGGGGAGGGGGTGAGAGACTCATTTGTCCTTAAGTTACAAATCCGATGATGCAGACATAAATGCCATCTAACACTATCCGGTTAACTATAGGTATAGGGGAAAGACCATCCTTTATTTATTGATCCTAATGTAATGGAAATATGCAAAATGATTGACTACTAAACAAATTAATCAACGAATAAGTGATATTAAGATTTCAAATCGCTAAACAAAGTTTCTTTTCTTGTTTTATACTTAGAGAAGTGATTCTTTCGAATAAAAAAGTTATAAATGCAATAAGAACTACAAGGAAAATTTGATGCATGCACATAGGTGTTAGATATGTAAGACCATGGTTAACCACTATGTAATAAAAATTATTACAATTATATCATTTCTTATTTTATCGAAAAAAAATTATATTTGCATTATTGTTAAGGTCCCTTAATATGAGTAGGGATACAACTAGCATCATAAAGTGATAATAAAAGAGGATCAATAATCTGAGAAGAGATGGTGATCTTCTCTAAAAACTAATATCCGACTGACACTCCTGATGCATGTCTTCTGCAAATGAATGGAGATTTGAAGATGTTGGATGAGTTAAGTTAAAAAGATAATACAATGAGATCAAGATAATAAGACCTCTGTCATAAATTGTCATGAAACAGACACATCCTTTGACCGGAGATAAATATACATCTTTGTGTTCAAATGTGTACATCTGAAAGATCAATAGGTTGATGTCATGACAATGTCTATATAATAGTGAGCCCATGCATGTACGAGGATATATGGGGGATGTTATCTCTAAATAATCATACAAGTTCCTAGCAGTGAGACAAAAAACAAGAGTTCACTCGTGATAAATTTTGGGTCATAACGAATTACAATGTTGGTCATATTGTTTAGGAAATATGATACAAATTAAATAATTTTAATGTATACTTTTGTAAAGCATGTGATTAATATTGCCACATGATGAACCTACAGATAAACTCTAAGATAAAACAATCAATAATGGGAATGAACACTTCTGATTTTAAAGTCTTCCTAATTGTAGGGTGTGTGAGTATTGTAAATACTCAAGGTTGATGTGTTTGTAATAAGTTATATATCATTATACTTCAATTCCAAGAGAATGAAAAACATGGTGAATTTTAGTGGACCCATAAAGAGTCCAAGCGAATTAGTTATATTTGGATTAGATCTCACTTCATCAAACTACTAAATCAAACATTCGAAATCTTTGAATAGTTCAAAGAATCCATTACTTTGGTTGAGAACCAAAGTAATAGAAAGATCAAACATATTCAAGATGAGCAAGATGGGGAATACCTTTCCGATAAATTAAAGGAATACCTTAACGAGAGAAGAATTGTATCTAATCTCACTCTTCACAGAACTCTCCAACTAAATGGAGTTCTTGAAAGATGCAAGAGGACCATAATGGATATGGTTAGATCAATGCTGAACAAAGTACACTTACCTCTTAGTTTCTGTTGAGAACAGGATCGTTACAGCATATGATAAACATTAATTACACGGATCCAAATGGATTAAAAGAAAAGCATTATAGATTATCAATATTAATATCATGTAGTTCCAATCCAATATCCGATTACAGAATGCAGGCAAGGACCGATTAAACAAACGGAAACATAAATTAGGGCGAGATCTAAAAAAGGTACAGAAATAAACGAATTGCAGCAAACAAAATATAAGAAAGATTAGATTAGAAATCACCGAAGTATCCATGAAATGGACTGTCCTTATAGAGGATATCACCCCCACAATACTGGTGCGTAGGGTACTGGAGATACGCTCCCAGGATATGATGTTACACGATCTTCGTTTGCGTACACCGACGAGATCGTCCTCGAATGTACCTCAGAGAACTGCAGCCGAGAGAAAGAGAGGGTGGTTCGTCTGCGAGAGGAAGAACCAGAATGCGAACAGAGATGACGTGAGATTTTCTTGAGAGTGAAGAAAACAACGTCGGGGAGGGGTATATAAAGACAGTCACGTGCCCTAGCGCGTTACCCTTCGATTTCCTAAAACGCCCCTCAACGGGAGCGTCATTTCGGATCCCGAAATCGCGACCAGAATCACGTACATAACGACGAGTTAAATTCTCATTTTAGTTGACTTACCAAATTAATCGTATGATTAATTTAATCGACTTACCATATAAAATCCGTAGAAAAAGTATCGAGATCCGAATTGACTTTCCTAAGCCGGAGTCGGAGCCGGTGCCGGAGCCGGCGACGGAGCGGAGCACACGCGCGCGTGCGTTTGTGGCCCTCCATTCCTCCTATCTACTATTTCTACAAGATCTTGGGGTGTTGACGAGTCACTAAATACGATATTTAATTCGGGTACATTGTAGTACGTATACTTAGCGAATCAGTCAGAACTGAGAGAAGATCTCCATGAAGAGTGTCTCGGCTTTAATTTATATCCCCGGCAAGTCCGGGGTCGAACACAGGGAGGCAAAGGAACAACTTTGAGGTAAATTGAAAATTAAGTTCAAGATTTCCAATGCGGTTTTTTTATATTTTATATTTTTTATGTAAAAACAAATGCCAATGCAAAATTCGGGTGAATTAAGTTACTAAGAAAGCACACAACTTAGCCAAATTAATTTTAATGATAAATTAATACAATTTATCCAAATTATATTTTTCCAGTAAACTTAATCCAATGATGAATGCAACAAATATTTTTTTTGAAATTTTCAGGGTTGAAATACAACAATGAAAAATGTACACTTTTTATGGGTATTTTCACATTTTTTACACAAACAGTAAGCAAAAATTATGAAAAATTTATTGAAATGAAAACATGATGCAAGGAATTTATCGTAATGTTTTTGGAATTTTCTGACAAAATATGAATTTTTAATGGACTTTTTGGTGAAAACAGAGTGACAATGAGTAATTAATTCCTAATTGATCCATAATTTCAAATTAATTAAAGAGCGAATTATCTCAAAAAGATATATATACAAACAATATAAGAGAGTTGAAATTTCGCAAAAAGGCTGTATGTGGATTTAACTAAAAATCAAATTGAAAAATTACTTTATGATTTATTTCAGGTACAAGACAACTCCACTTTGGATGAAATTTGGACAGTATCTCAATCACATATCAAGGCATCGTCTCAAAGTTTTGTGGAATTTTTAGAGAAAGTGTGTGTCAGATATGAATTTAATAGAACAGAATGGGTAAAATATGCAGAATTTTAGTTAAATAATTTTAATTAATTATCCAAATATCACACAAATATAATAAATATTCAGATGATAGAGACTAAGTTGCTCAACACAATGACATTTTTATTGAATAAAATGACGCAAAGTTGATGTCCAAATTAAAATGCAAACACATGGGTGTCTGTGCAAATTAGAAAACAATATTTACAATGCTAATTATATACAGGGACTGAATTGTATTTACGGAAACATGAAATATAAAATATGCAATTTTTACATGAAATAAAAAATTCAACCTTCTTCTTCCTTCTTCCTTTGCTGCACGAAAGGGGGAAGAACCCAACAAGGGTCGACGGGGTCAGTGGCGGCGAGGAGGCACGGCGGAGGCGCAGCGGTAGACAGAGAGGTGGAACGGCGGAGGCGCGGTGGCCCGCGCTGGGGGCGACGGAGGCGCGGTGGCCCGCGCTGGGGGCGACGGAGGCGGAGAGGTGGCACGGTGGAGGCGCGCGCACGGCGCAAAGGGGGCGCGTGCTAGCGGCGCGGGCAGTCGCGGCTGAGGCGGAGCTGTGCACGGCAACCGCACGGCGGCTAATGGTCGCGGCTGAGGTGGAGCCGCACGCTGCGGTCGCATGGCGATGGGGTTGTGGTGGGCAGCGGCGGTGGGAACTCCCCCTCACTGCTGCTGCGTTACTTTTTTCAATTTGTTTTTTATTTTTTTAATGCAGTAAAGAAACTTTTTTGTTTTAATTTTTTAATAATTTTATTTTTTAATTTTCTTTAAACTAGGAAACAATATGTACACCAAGAAGGTGGGAAAATGAGGGTGTGAAGATGTGATAAAATGATGGTGTTGGTGGTAATGTGATAAGAATATAAGATAATGAAGATTTTTATTAATGATTGAAAGGGACGATGAATGCGGTCGCCTATGTTGTGCTCACGAGAGCACGGTCTTCGCTCGAATCGTCGACACGCGATGAGCTCGAGCAGCACACGTTTGCGGCTGCGATGTTGGCCAAAAAGCCAACAGATCTCACCGGAGAGAGGGCTGTCGTCGCTCGACCGCGGTCGCGTCGCTGTCACTGATTCAACTCTGGGAACTAGGCTCTCCTCACATAAAGATGGATCAAGTGCAAATTAAGGAGTATGTGATGTATATAAAGAGGATGAAATGAGATGTTATTAAAGTAGTGGGAGGTTATATTATTAATAGAGTTGAATGAGAGGTTTAAAAAATGGTGGGGTTGAATGGAGGTTGGTGGTAGAATGGAGTTGAATGGTGTTTATTGTAGAGAATGTAAAATAAATAAATAAAATAAAATAAAGTAGGCTACTTTAAATACAATAGAATAAAAGAGAAGAAAATAAATAGTGGAGAATTTACAAAAGAATACATACAACATGTACATTTTTTGTTTTCTTTTCTAATATATATGTTGTTTATCTTTTTAATAAGAGATATTTGCAATGAAAAAATACAATAAAATACTAAAATCAAAATACAACACAACCATGATTTTTTTGTATTTTTATAATTAGGAAAGATAAAATAAAAAATGAAGAAAGAATAAATATATACATAATATACAATGCACATCTAGGTCCCAAAACCCAACTTTTGCAAATGAGCTCCGATTTTAATGAAACCACTTTCGTTGGATAGATAATTTTCTAACTTGGACTTTAAAAGTGAGTTTGTGAATTCTGAGTTCATACGGAGCGGAAATTTGACTTGGAAGTTGGACTTTACGGCTTTTTCTCTTTGGTATCTAGGAGCATTTATTTGAGGTAAATTTTGTTTTGTATTTTTGTATTTTTATATATATTGTTATGAGCAAGTTAGAGAAAGAATTAGGTAAAAAGGAGTTGAAATGAAGTTATTAAAAATACATGAAGTTTTGGGCTATTTACGGGTGAAAAAGTCCTTTAATTTGGGGCTTTTTATGGGTAAGTTATTTTGTACAACCCAATATACAATAATTAGTGTGTTTTATTTACAAGAGTCATTTTGTTAATTTATTGATTTTATGGATATTTTTTTGAGATTGTACTCATGGATCTTGCTAAGAACAAGATATTGAGATGATGAATCGCGGATTCATCAGGTGTGAACTCATATATAAGTCCACCAAAAGTTTAAAGCTCCAAGGTATGGTACTAAACTTCCACCCAATCTTTTCCATGTTTCAAATTTGGGAATTCTCAACTTTCCCTCCAAGCCATTTGGTTTCTCAATTGAAACCAAATTAACTTCAATTGTAATTGCATAGACTTTCCAATTAGAATATAATTACAATTTTTAATACAACAATCCCCCACGAATTCATGAATTTGAAAAAGAGATCCAAAGAGAGTTAAAACACAACTTTCGGCTGCCACACTTTGCTTTCAGTAAAGATACCTTCTGGCTTGAACCTCTACTTGAGTTTTACTACTTTCACTTTAACATGAACGAAGTTAACTACGTCTTGAACTTCAGTTGTTGGTGTTAAAGTATACGGTAGAAACAACAAAGTGTTGTTCTTGGTACAATCTTCAGGGTTGGTGCTCTTAAAGACCGTGCACCCTTATCATGTTTCATGAGTGTATTCAGGAAAAAACACTCTTCCTTTAACTGCGTCCCACAGTAACACTCACATAGGTGGAGTTCTCCAAGGATGCATTGCTAACATCCTGCCCAAAGGTTTGAACTCATTCTGAGCATAACCTCTTCCTAAACTTGCAGCTTAAATGGCACTCAGGCTTCTAGGGATAAGATACTCATGCGTAAACATTAAACCAAGAGTGCCAAACAGTTCTCCAGATAGCTTGTTATTACCACATTGAACCTACTTTGTGGGATCTCCACTCATATAGGTTGTGATGTACTGTAGAGGAACTCCCAATGGGTCTCAGTCTCATCCCAAGCCTAGACTTTAGGACTAAAGATATATCAATTCCCTTAGTCATAGGATCTGTTGTGTTGTCTTTGGATCCAATAAAATCCACAGCCAACACTCCTCGAGACACCAAATCCCTTAACGTCTTAAGTCTGATTTGTATGTGCCTTCTTGTTTTCTGATTGAACTTTGAACTCTTGTACTACGCAGTTGTGGTCATATTATCACAATGTACCGAGATCGCAGGAACTGGCTGACCTACCATGGGAATTTCAGACAGAAGTTCCCTTATCCATTCAACCTCAATTCTAGTGGTGTCCAAAGCACACAGCTCGGCCTCAAAGGTGGATCGAGCTAGAATGATCTGCTTCACAGACCTCTAGGAGACTGCACCGCCTCCAAGGGTAAATACATACCCGGTAACACCATTACTCCCATACTCCTATACTTTCCCTATCCACCTTGCATCACTATATCCTTCTAGTATAGATGGATGTCTACGATAATGCAAACTAAGGGGAATAGTTCCCTTCGAGTACTTTAGTACTCGATCCAGAGCCTCTCAGTGAGTATAGTTAGGACAGCTAGTGTATCTACCCAGCTTTGCAATCGAGAATGAAATTCCAGGTCTCGTGCAATTTGCAAGATACATTAAACTTCATATCACTTGTGAATACCTTAGATGAGCTACAGGTACTCCACTTTTATTCTTAAACAGTGTTTTGGATGAATCAAAGGGAGTGCTTACAGCTTTGCAATCTTGATATCCAAATTTCTCAAGTACCTATTCAACATAGTGAGATTGAGAAACTACAATCCCATCAACTGACCTTTTCAGTTTGAGACCCAAGATCACATCAGCAACAACCATGTCCTTCATCTCAAATTTTCTACTTAAGAATGCCTTAGTCTCATTAATAATCCTCACATGTGATCTAAACAATAATATGTCATCAACATACAGGCACAAGACAATACACTCATCACCTTTTACCTTGGAATATACACATTTATCGGATTCATGAATCTTAAAGCCACATAACGAAATTGTTTTGTCAAAATTTTCATGCAACTGCTTTGGTGATTATTTCAATACGTAAAGGGATTTGACAAGATTGCAAACCTTTCCCTCATTTCCAGGAGTCACAAGCCCATCAGGTTGATCCATATATATCTCCTCCTCAAGATCACCATGCAAGAAGGTAGTCTTTACATCCATCTGGTGGATAGAGAGGTCATATACATATGCCAATGCTATGAGCATCCGGATTGTGGTCATCCTAGTCATAGGGGAATAAGTATCAAAATAATCGATACCTTCCTTTTGCCCAAAGCCCTTGGCAACTAACCTGGCTTTTTACTTTTCAATTATTCTGTCAGGCCTAAGATTTCTCTTAAACACCCACTTGCTCCCAATGGTAGAGCACCCTTTGGGTAAATCAACCAACTCCCAAGTTCCATTAGCCATAATGGAATCCATCTCAGATTTGATGGCTTCCTTCCATTATTTCACTTCAGATGAAGCCATGGCTTCCTTGTAACTTGGTGGATCACCCTCGATCTAGTAGACAATAAAGTCGCTACCTAGATCCTCGGCTATCCGAGGTCGTTTACTTCTGAAAGGTCATTGGGTTCAATTTGAGTCTCAGCCACAACATTCGTTATCTTTTCCACTTGATCTGGAATGGATCCTAATGTGGAGGCGCTATCAATGGTCAGATTATGAGGAATCCCAATCTTCATAGGGAAGACATCCTCAAAGAAGGTAGCATCACGGAGTTCAACAATAGTGTTCACATCTATGCCTGGTATCTCGGATCGAATTACCAAGAACCTATATGCATAGCTATTTTCCAAGAAACCTAAGAAGACCGCATCAACAGTTTTAGGGCAATCAGTTTCAAGCATCGAGATTAACCCTATGTTGGTTAACCAGATTTTCATGCGTTGTTAGTAACGCTTGAAATTCTGACCACCAAATTTTTCAGGCATACCCGTCATATCTCCCTCAATTTAAACATCGTTTCTGACATGATTTTAAAAATGATTCTAGATATCCTCTCTAAGATTGTTGATAACAAGATCGTTATCGCATATAATAAACAGTAATTACACATATCCAAATGGATTAAAAGAAAAGCATTACAGATTATCAATATTAATATCATGCAGTTCCAATCCATTATCCGACCACAGAATGCAGACAGGAACTGATTAAACAAAATAGAAACATAAATTAGGGCGAGATCCATAAAAGGTACAGCAAAAAATGAATTGCGGCAAACAATAAGAAAGATTAGATTAGAAATCACCGAAGCGTCCATGAAATGGACTGTACTTAGAGAAGATATCGCCCCCACAATACCGATGAATAGGGTACTAGCGATCCACTCCCAGGATACGACGGCACACGATCTTCGTCTGCGTACACTGACGAGATCGTCCTCGAATGTACCTCAGAGAACTACAGTCGAGAGAAAGAGAGGGTGGTTCGTCCGCGAGAGGAGGAACCAAAATGGGAATAGAGACGGTGTGATATTTTCTTGTGAGTGAAGAAAACATTTTGGGGGAAGGGGCATATAAAGACGGTCGCGTTCCCTAGCGCGGTACCCTTCTATTTCTGAAAACGTCCCTCAACCGGCGTGTCATTTCGGATCCCGAAATCGGGATAGAATGACGTCCATAATGGTGAGTTGAATTCCCATTTTAGTCGACTTACCAAATTAATCGTGTGATTAAATTAATCGAATTACCAAATAAAACCAGCAACAAAAGTACCGAGATCCGAATTGACTCTCCCGAGCCCGTGCCGGTGCCGGCGCCGGAGCCGGAGCTGGAGATGGAGCGGAGCGCACGCGTGCGCGCATGTGTGGCCGTCCATTCCTCCTCTCTACTATTGCTACAAGATCTTAGGGTGTGAACTCATATATAAGTCCATTAAAAGTTTAATGCTCTAAGGTGTGGTACTAAACTTTAACCCGAACTTTTCCATGTTTCAAATATGGGAATTCCTAACTTCCCCTCCAAGCCATTTGGTTTCCCAATTGAAACCAAATTAAATTCAATTGTAATTACATAGACTTTCCAATTAAAATCTAATTACAATTCTTAATACAATAATTTCTTGGGATATTGATGAAATCACACAAAACTCGGTCTTCCATACTAAAAGAAGAGCGGTCAATGTTGCGACCAAACACAAATCAGCATAAAAATTATTAGTGAGTGTTTTATTTTTATTTATACTCGTAAGTTTGTATAGCAGTTAAGTATGATAGTCGAACTTGCGGATAAACTTCCAAAAAATGGTGATGTAGTTATTAATAAAATTTTCTTACTTTTTTTAGATTTTTAATGAATTTTATGGTTTTTATATTTTTATTTGGATATTCTAAAATTATATTTTTTATATAATTTTATATTTTTAAATTTTAATTGATTTTAATTTTATAAATTTTATGTATTTTTAGCTTTAAAAATCAATTTATGTAATAATATACAAAAAAAGCAAAAGACTTTTTTTTAGTTTTCATATATATCAAATAAAATCTAAAAATAAGGAAAATAAATGTTTTTATGTTATATATTTAATTGTTTTTAGTGATTTTTGGAATATTTTTTATGTTTTATGAATTTAAATTAAAGTTGAAAAACAATTTTAAGGCAAAATAAGCAACTGTTTTTGAGATTTTCAAAATATAAAACAAATTGAAATACTCTCGAAAATATTTTCGATAAAAATATGTTAATAAAGATTTAAATTTGATGTTTTATTAATTTTTATGATTTTCTATAATTTTTATAAGTTTTCCAAATATTTGACTATTTGAGGTTTTTTATTTTTATTATGTTATTTGGTATATGCAAAAAAATGATAAAATATAGCTATAATAAATCTTTTTTATAATTTTTTAAATAATATTCAAATTTGTATGGATATTCCAATTTAAAACAAGGAATTATGTTTTTGTTTTGAATTTTTAAAGTAGAAAATGATGGTACACTTCGAAAAATAAATTTTCTTGAGACAAATCAAGTTACTAGATATAAATCCAATTTATGCAAATTTTTAGCAATGGAAATTATTTAATTAAAACAATAAAAGAACTCTAATATCTAAGGTTGTAGAAATAAATAAAAAACATGATAAATAAGTTTATAAAATAATAAACTTTTTGTGTTTTGAGTATTTTAGAATAAAATCATTTACTGTTTTATTGTTAATTATCTTTTATTTTTATTTAAGCTTTGTCTTCTAACAGGCTGACGTGGCCCAATCACAGCTCAACGAGTGTTGACCCCATTGTTAACAGCTCCTCTGCACGGACCCTATCCCCTTTTTTGTTAGAAACACCGACCCACCTTCTTCTCCAATTTTCCACACCAAATCTATGTCTCTATTCACCTCGATTCCTTCATAAAAAATGTGTACTCCATCATCCTCTACCACACCTATGCTTAGATCTCACCTACCACCATCGATCTGAGCGGAATTCCAATTCCAAAATAACATTCCAACTCAGCTATAAAATGAACTCATCTTCTTCCATATCAAGTTTGATCCCCTTTGAACCCCGTAACCCTTAGAGACCCTTGTTAGAGGTAACACCTAGTGACATGAGGAGCATCCCCTTTCTCGCGGTGCGGAGAAGGTGACCAGAGTGAGGTCCACATCACTAGAGTAGCTTCCAAGCAACGTTCCAGCTTCCCAGGTAATCCCTTGGTCGAGTCATAGTTTAGTTAGGGGTTTCTACTTGCATTTTAATTTCTAGTAAGGCTTAGCCTTTACTTTCAGTTTATTTCATTTCATTTTCATTAAATCAAAAATCAAAGTTCGTCAGAGCTCTAGGCTACGGTCAATGTTCACCAGATCCACACCTATTACCGATTCACTGACATCTCCATCACACCCCCCGTCATGTTCTCCATCTATTAGAGCCATCATAACACCTCAATTCTCCTAGAATCGAGTTCTCGGATCTCCTCCCCCATCCTTCGTCGAAAATCAATCGCCCCTCCATTCCATTTGTTGTTTAGCTTCAATCCTGGGTTGAGGAGCATTACCCTAAAGCAATCCATCTTCCTGTGCTGGTACCAGATGTAAAGTTTTAACGCCCCTCCTTAGCAGGAGTGCATCTCGACGTCCATTCTCAATAATTACCCAACAATAGTTATATACATCATGCATGATAAAACATTCATACTAAAAAATTGGTAGGAGAAATTTATACTCAAATGGAAAATGACCATAACTTGAGATGACAATAATAATCCAAGATCTTATTATTACATCCATTTTCCATTTGAATATAAATTTCTCCTACCAAAATTTTTTAGTATGAACGTTTTATCATGCATGTTGTATATAATAGTTGTTGGGTTATTCTTGTGAATGGACGTCGAGATGCGCTCCTGCCAAGGAGGGGCGTTACATTTGATATCAAAGCCCAATTACCCCATCAGTTGTAGACAACTATATGATAGGAAGAAAAACTTTATACATTAAACAAGTAATCCCCTAATTCATGTCTGAAAATGGCATAGTCCACTAAACATCTAATCCCATCTCTGTCTGATTTTTTTGTCTTTCTCCTAATGCAGATCATGCCACCTCGTAGAAATCAGGCCACCCAGCAATTAGCTGCAATGATGGCATTGCTGCAAGATGTGCAACAAAGATAGCTCACTCTTGAAGAGTGGTTCTCCATATCAGTATCCAAGGGTGGGTCTGACATGAGTGGGGAAGGTGTTGATCTTCCACCACCACCATCTCCTCCTCCACCTCCTCTACCATCATGACAGGAAGATATCTTTTCAGAATACTATAAGGAGAAGGTTCCAGAATTCTTGGGAAACACGAGCCCCGATGAGGCACAGAGGTGGCTGAAGTGGGTTGAGAAGGTCTTTCGTACCATACATGTGCCAGATGAAAAGAAGGTAACCCTAGCCACATACTCCTTAGCTAGATATGTTAAGGAACAGTGGACCTCTATGGAGCCACAGATTGCAAAACTGATTACTTGGGAGTTATTTATTGAGGCCTTCCAGGGGCATTTCTATCCGGAATACTGGATAGAGCAGCGGTTTGTGGAGTTCGCACCACTCAAGCAAGGGAACAGAACCGTGACTGCTTATTTGAACAGATTTACGAAGTTACTGAAGTATGTTGCTAGCATTGTACCAACTGAGTCTGATAAGGCATTCAAGTTCTTCTATGGGCTTCGCAAGGAGATTCACGAGAGATTGGTACCCCTTCGGTTGGTCACTGATGACACGCCACGCGACTCAGGTAAAGGTATCTAAAATGGTCGTTGTGACCAAAGTCACCAGACGTGGTCAATCAAGAAAAAGAGACCACCAATATAAGATAAAATCAAGTCGAAATCAATAGCGGTCTTGCTATTTTATTAACCTGGTATAGCGACCAGGGTCGAACACAAGGAGCACGTGATGGCCTTACGGCCTACGAAGTAGTCAAAGAGAAGAAAAGAATATTTTTGGTGGTTTTTAATTCTTTTTATATTTTTTTGGATTTTTGGAGATTTAAGAAAATAAGGAAAACTAATGAGCAAGGCAATTCAACAATTTATTTAATGTATCAAAAATCAGTCAAAAATTCCAATAAAAATATTTTTGTGTGTTTTATATTTTTTACTGTTTTTGGTGAATTTTTGGGATTTTTCTGATTTTTATATGATTTTCTAAAAATGAAACAATGACTGAAAAAGGAGGTACTGTCCATTAAGGAGAGAAAGGCCAATTTAAAATGTAAAAAGGGCTCCCAGCTCCTGAGGGTAATTTTCCTATAAACTAGAAAGTTTAAGGAAATTTTGGGCACTGGATTTATGATTTTTGGATTTTTAAATTATTAATTAGAATTTTTCTAAGTTTTTAGGGGTTTTGCAATTTTTATGAGATTTAGATAATGAAAAATAACCAAAATTGGCTAGAAAATAAAACACCACAAAAGAAACAGTAACTATTTTTTTGTAATTTTTAGATAGGTTTTAATATTTTTTGTGTGATTTTCAAAGTTA
Organism: Ottelia alismoides; assembly: GCA_037367405.1. NCBI lineage: Eukaryota > Viridiplantae > Streptophyta > Magnoliopsida > Alismatales > Hydrocharitaceae > Ottelia > Ottelia alismoides. Next base: position 519,597 of record JAZKJV010008316.1, on the reverse strand, counting down.
AACGGTAACGAAAATTGATGTTTTTGAATTTTAAAAAATATCAAAACAAAACAAAAATGTCTCCAAAAATTCCAGAAAATTTTACACTATGGCAGGAGCCAGTATCCAATTTTCATAGGATTCGGAGTTAATTTTCTATTTTATTCAAAAATAACAAGTAGGTACTGTGCACAGGGACCTGAGTGCAAATACCAAGAGTTCTGGGGGGTCCGGTGCAAAATACCCAGGAAAATACGCGCGTCGCACGTGCCTGAGGCACTCAGGGACCTAAATGTAAGGAAAACAAGTTCCGGGGGCTATTTGGTAACAGGTACCAAAAGTCCGAGGGCTTGTTTGCAAATTACCCAATAAAAAACGCACATGCACAATTAATTCACGCACAGGGGTATAAATGCAATAATCCAAAAATATTCATTCATTCGATAACCAACCAGAACTATAGGGAATAAAGTGCAAATAGCCCAACAAAGCACGTGTCGATGCACGTGCTACACCATACACAGGGGCATAAATGCGAATGAAATAAAGCACATGGTCCACTATGCAATTATACCAAAAACTAAACAACTAAACTATATATTTAAAAGATTAAACACGAAATAAAGTAAAAGGAAGGGCCTAAGGGTAAATTACCCTTTATTAATGTAGACGGCTGGATGGGCGCCACGTGGTGAATGGACGGCTGAGATGCGGGTGGCGCCCAACGAAGGATGTCCTCGTCCTGATCGAACGGTCCAGGTGCAGCCACGTGGAAGATCGAGTGGCTCTGAAGCAGCGTGAGAAGGCGCCTCTGATCGGACGGTATGGATCGCCTCTCCAAAGATCTGACGGTGACGGGACCTCCTCAGATGGACGGCCGAGATGTGAACTGGAGGTCGAAGAGGATCCAACGGCTGCTGAAGGTTCTGGAAGAACTGTCGGCCGGCGAACTTCGCCGGCCCAATGCGCGCGCTCCTGGCCTCCTCGCGGGGCTCTGGTGATCGGGGAAGAATCGTCGGGGGCCTCTGCGTCAGATGGGACTCTCCGATGGAGCAACGGATCTCTAAGGAGCCCGGTCAGCTCCGGCGGAGAAGCGTCTCCTAGCTCGAGTCGGGGGACCTCATATGGCCCTCGTTGTACCTGCAAAAGGGGTCCAGAAGACTCGCGGGTCGAGGGCAAAGTGCCTCGACCCCATTAGGCGTGGTGAAGGTGGTCTGGGAGTCGGTGCGGGCGAGCTCCGACGAGGGGGGTAGACGGAGGAGCTCGAACCCCAGCTCCTGTACGAGCTGGGTTGAATGGGAGTGCGGAGAATGTGCGCGGGAGAAAGGCGAAGGCTATGGTGCAGCCCGATGATCGAATGGATAGGTGACGTGACCGGAATCGAAGGTGGTCGGCGGAGCGGCGAATTGGGGGTAATCGAAAATCAACGAAAAGGAAAGGGAGATGGGTCTACCTGGGTGATGGAATCGACTGTGGGTGAGCCGGCGATGCTCTGGGTCGTGGCCTCGCAGGTCGTCGGGGCCCGAGGCTCGAGCTCCACCTCTGGGCTGAGCACGGCGGCAAGAAGACACCGGATCAGTGGTCTCGCACTCCCTCCTCGCTGCAACACCACGGGGAGCGAGCTGTCACTCTCGCCGATGCGATGGAGGTCCTTGGGTGGAGAATGGAGGAGCCAAAGATGGGAAATGGAGTGGCGGAGCTCGAGCTTTATACGGTGGAGGGTCCGGGAAGATGAGAGCGGGTAGGGCAATGGAATGCGCGGATCCCGAGGCAGGGGCTCCGGCGAGGATGTCGGATGTGCGGGAATCGATACAGACCCGGGGTTTAGGAGAATGGTGATCGGGTTTGGGCGCAATAATCGGGAGAAATCGGGTCGCGCGCCTAAAACCCGTGCAAGGTGGTCCTGGGGGGAAGTTGACTGGGCAGTCAACAATCCCCCTGGACCAATGGGAAGCGGCCGCGTGGCATATATTTGGAAATTAAATTAAAAATAGCTAATGGCTGAATTATTAAAAAGTCAAAACATGAAATATTTTTATTTTAATTTTTTCTAATTTTAGTGATTTTTAATTAATTTTTCAAAGTAAAAATAAGGTATTTACAATATAGCACTATACATAGATATATATACAATATGGGGTTTTAATTTTGATTTTTAATTTGTTATTTTTATACAATTTTATTACCATTTTATATTTTATTTATTTATATAATAAAATAAGGAATAAAAAGATATTTTTATTTTATTTTATTATTTTTATACATAGGTGAAATAAATAGATATGTACATATATATACATGGTATATTTACAAAGTATTTTTGATTTTTAATTTTGTTCTTTTTATTTTGTTTTATTTTGTTTTAATTTATTTTATTTATTTACACCATAAAGGATAGAAAATATACAAGATTTTTGGAAATTAATTTTATTTATTTATAAGGCTAAATAAATACAAGGTGAATGGACTATATACATGGGGACTATGTACATGAGTGGTGTTTTTTTTAATTTTTCTATTTTTATCCTGTTTTTATACAAATATTTACAAACCCTTTTTTACTATTTTTGGGAGGAAAATATTTTTATTTTATTTACATATATATTTACACACATGAGCCCCTGTCTCCCTCTACTTTGGCTTTTATGCGGTCGGGCCCATGATGAGCCCACCCTTGGGATTAGGTCGCTCAATATTTATTCTAAATATTTCCCTCTTTTCTTTTTACTCTTTATTCTTTTATTTTTGCACAAAAACATGCTAATTATTAAACTTTATACAATGCATGCTTTTTGATAATTATTTGTATTTACATGAATATACATGCATTTGCAAAGGTTTTTGTAGCTAAAATATAAGAATAAAGAGTGATGAATGGGCATTCATCACCCCCTATACTTAACTTTTGCTAGTCCCTTAGCAAACACTTATTTGAAAAAGAAGTGAAAAAGAAAGAAAGAAAAAGAAAAAGAGAGGAATATACATGGATTAAGGCTGATTATTAAACTTGCCTTCATTAAATTGAAATATGGAGCTCGATCAGATCTTTGGATTATTAATGTGTCGGAACCTTATTTAGACTTAAGCTTAAAACTCAACAGCCTCTAAGTTCCACCAATCTATGGACAAGACTCCTCAATAAACCAGATCAGAACAAGTCTACATACACAAACTCTAATGACCATGAATCTTTCCATGCAGTGTAAGTGATATGTAGCTCCCCACCTCAGAAGTAACAAAGAAACAACCTCCCCCAACCTGGTAACTCTAATGCCTCGGTCTAGCAACTCTTTCCTCGAGAAGCGGGGTATTCCCTTCTAAGTTCAAGTGCAACCGGCTCAAGAAGAGGGGGAATAAGAGGTATAGACTTTTGGGAGCTCAGCCAGTGTAGCTAAGCTCCCGCTGCAAGCTTCATGAGATGTAACATGGATACCATAAGCTTTTGCTTTATTAAACTATGTACACTCCGGTGGGGTTATTAAATTTTCAATCCGACCCACCACTTTTTTGGAGTTCTTTTTTTGCATTTTTTTCAAGTGCCTCTGTACAACATATCTACATGGTGCAACATATATACAAGAAATTTTCCTCTTGAGCCAGTAGACTATCCCTCTTTTGAAGCTTTATTGCAACCCACGGCTTCTGTCTTTAGCCTTCATCACCACAAGACCAAGTTGAGGCGCACTTCCTTCACTAGAAGAAGAAGAGAGGTTCTGCCTAGAAGTACTACCCTCATATGCTACCCCAAGCCAAAGGAAACTGCCTCCTCACCACCTCATCCGTGGAGAGCTATGTGTAAGGTGCTGGTGCATGTCAAGCCATTGTCTCTAAGAGTCATGTGTGTGTTGTTAAGTGTTCTACTTATTTAAGTGTTCTACTTAGGCTCATCAAGATGACATATGCTCATAGAAAGCCTTAACCCTAAGCCCTATAAGGTTCCTCTTAGAATTAGGTGGATTAAGATCTTAATCAAGCTCCATTTCCCAATTTAATTCCAGGCTTCGTTTAAATGTCAACTATCATCCAGAAAAATTATATACATATATACAAAGATGCTATTTACACATATTTACAATCGTGCAAAATTTTTGAAAAATATTTTGAAATCATGAATGGATGGATGCATGAAGTGCAAGTTTTGCAAAAGTATTTACAAACATTTACACAAGATTTTTGCAAACTTTTGATTTTCAAAACATTTTGGCAAAATTCTGTACTATATACATAATTTTGATAATAAAATATTTACACAATCTTTACACAAAAGATTTTTGAAAACATTTTTACAAAAATAATTTTGTACACTATCTATGTATGTGCAATAAAAGAATGATTATTTACAGGAAAAATTTTTAATTTTTGTGATTTTTAGGGTTTTTAGCCATTTTATTTATTAGCACACTCACACAAAGTACGCGTTATGGCTAAAGTATATATGAAATATATACACACCCCCCTATACTTAGCTCGAACGATGTCCTCAGAGTGATCAAGAGCGATGAAGAAGACATAACTCGTGCTTAGTAAAAGGGAAGTGAAAAGGAATGGCTTGGTACAGAAATGAATAAATGAATAGAATGAGGATAACTCGGTGGTTTCCCCCTATACTTAGGATTAACTAATCCTAAGTATAGCAAGCTGTACATGAAGGGAAATCCGAGTAAAGAATGTACAGAGTCTGCCCCCCCCATACTTAGGGTAAAATATCCCTAAGTATAGGCAGCAAAACAGGGGTAGAAAGAATGAAAAGAATACCCGCAGGTCCTACATCCCCCCTATACCTAGGGTAAAGTACACCCTAAGTATAGCATAATCATAAGATGAGAAAAGGGATGTGGGACTAAAGAATAGAGTGATATGGACAACTGGATCTATACAGGTCAGAAGAACAATGATAATCAGGCATGAGATGCAATAGATGTGAGTCAAGAGACCACATCTCACGCAAAGTGAATAGGGGCAACATCAATGACCCGCGGCTCATGATCTAGAAATGGCTTGAGCCGCTGGCCATTCACTCGAAAGGTACTCTCAGAAGACAAGTCGGATATATCAATGCTACCGTTGTCATGTACCTTTCTCACAAGATAAGGTCCCTTCCATTTGCTCTGTAGATTCCCTGGAAATAGACGAAGCCTAGCATCAAACAACCATACTCTCTGTCCAGGCTCAAAATGCTTGTGGCTGATATGAGAATCATGCCACTCTTTCACTCTCTCCTTATACTGTAGGCTGTTTGAGAAGGCTGTATCTCTAAGCTCCTCCAAGGCTGCTAACTCTGCCCTCCTCTGGTCTCCTACACTATCTGGATCTAAAAGAATATCCGTGACTGCCCAAAGTGACTTGTGCCTCAACTCAACAGGTAAATGGCACGGCTTGCCATAAACTAGGCGAAAGGGAGATGTGCCCAATGGTGTCTTGAAAGACGTCCTATATGCCCACAAGACCGAGTCCAAAAGCTGTGACCAATCCTTTCGGTCAGGGCGGACGACTTTCTGCAAAATAGTCTTGATCTCCCTGTTCGAGACCTCGGCTAGACCATTCGTCTGTGGATGGTATGGAGTGGCAACTTGATGGTCTATGCCGAACCCACTAGCAAGTGCCTTCACCTGGTCGTTGATGAAATGAGACCCCTCATCTGAAATCAATATTCGAGGTACCCCGAACCGCGTGATGATGTGCTTCCTCAAAAATCTGCAAACAGTCCTCGCATCAGCAGCTCGGGCGGGGATAGCCTCAACCCAACGACTAACATAGTCAACGGCCAACAGAATGTACTCAAATCCCTGAATCTTAGGGAATGGACCCATGAAATCGATGCCCCATGCATCAAAAACCTCACAGAAGTGAATGGGCTGCATTGGCATCATATCACGCTGTCCACAAGTGCCCATCCTCTGACAGTCAGTACACCTCTTCACGAACTCATCAGAGTCCTTGAAGAGGGTAGGCCACCACAAGCCGGATTGGAGCACTTTCTGTGCCGTTCTCCTCCTAGAGTGATGTCCTCCTGCCTCAAGCTTGTGGCAGTAAGTGGGGACGCTATGGTGCTCATCTTGAGGGATGCACCTACGCCAGACACTATCCCCTCCTTCGTGGTAAAGGATGGGATCCTCCCAGTGGTAACACTTGGCCTTCGCGAGGAAGGTCTCAAGCCTCAGTCTGGGCCAACCTTGTGGGACTTTCTTAGCGACAAGAAAGTTCACAATATCGGCATACCACGGGAGTGAGGCGATAGCGAGGATCGACTCATCTGGGAAGGTCTCACAAATGGGATCAATCTGCTCAGACTCCTCAGGCTGCTCTAAACGGGAGAGATGATCCGCCACCACATTCTTGACTCCACGCTTATCCTTGATCTCAATATCGAACTCCTGGAGTAGAAGGATCCATCTAGTCAGTCTGGCCTTGGCATCCTTCTTTGCCATGAGGTATCGGATGACGGTATGATCTGTGTACAAAGTCACTCTAGATTCAATGATGTAAGATCTGAACTTATCTAGGGCGAACACTACTGCTAGCATCTCTTTCTCTGTGACTGTATAATTCCGCTGGGCGGAATCCAAGGTGTGGCTAGCATAGTGGATAGCAAATGGGACTCCATCCCTCCTCTGTCCCAGCACGGCCCCCACGGCAAAATCGGAGGCGTCCGTCATGATCTCGAATGGGAGAGACCAATCTGGTGGCTGGAGGACAGGAGCCTCAACAATACACTGCTTGAGAGTATCAAAGGATGAAAGACACTTGTCATCGACAAGGAACTCGGTGTCTTTCGTTAGAAAGTCAGTCAACGACCGGGCAACCCTACTGAAATCACGGATGAACCGCCGATAGAAACCGACGTGCCCCAGGAAAGACTGTAACTGCCGCAAGTTGGACGGTGGTGTGAGTTTTCTAATGACATCAACCTTGGCCGGATCAACCTCCATGCCCCTGTTGGAGATGATGTGGCCAAGCACCGTCCCTTGAGTCACCATAAAGAGACTCTTCTCCCAAGAAAGAACCAAGCGGACCTCAATACATCGCTGAAGTACTCGGTCTAGGCAGTCAAGACAGGAGTAGAATCCGTCGCCGTAAACCGAGAAATCATCCATGAAGACCTCTAAGCACTCCCCTACCATGTCCGAAAAGATCGACAGCATGCATCTCTGAAAAGTCGCAGGGGCGTTGCATAGCCCAAATGGCATGCGTCGGAAGGCGTATGTGCCGAAGGGATAGGTAAAGGTGGTCTTCTCCTGATCCTCATGAGCAATGGCCACCTGGTTGTAGCCCGAGTACCCATCCAGAAAACAATAATGGCTCTTCCCTGCCAGTCTCTCAATAATCTGATCAATAAAGGGCAGGGGGAAATGATCCTTCTTGGTGGCCTGGTTGAGTCTCCTGTATTCAACACAAACCCGCCAAGAAGTGGGTACTCGTGTAGCAATCTCCTCTCCAGACTCGCTAATCACTGTAGTGATGCCCGTCTTCTTGGGAACCACATGCAAAGGGCTGACCCACTTGGAGTCTGAGATGGGATAGATAAAATCGGCGCTCCACCATTTCGAAATTTCCTTCATGACAACCTCTCTCAGATTTGGGTTCAGCCGCCGCTGGAACTCACGCGACGGCTTCGCCTCATCCTCGAGATAGATATGGTGGGAGCACAGGGCCGGACTGATCCCATGGAGATCTGCTACGCTCCATCCTATTGCCTTGCGGTTCTTTTCAAGAACCCCCATCAGACGAGATTCCTGCTCTCCAGTCAAATCGGCTGAGATAATGACTGGGTACATCTCATGCTCACCCGCAAGGAATCTATACTTCAGCGACGCAGGAAGTGGCTTCAGCTCTGGACAACTGGGTGCTGGCAAATCTGGCTTCGAAAGAAGTCGCGTGTATGCTGCCAAATCTGTCCAGGAGACCGAGAGCGTATTCTCGCAAACTGGATCTGGAGAAGGCTGCTCAACTGAACTGTCTCTAATCTACTCAGCATCTACCTCCTCCTAAACTGTAGGCTCAGTGGAAATCAGGTGTGGCATATAATCATCACAATCTGCCCACTCAGACTCTGACTCCGAGGGATCTGCATCACACAAGGTGGCATCAATACCACCATCGTCACAAAAATCCGTGTCGCGGTCAAGAACCTGCTCTGCTGCCTCTAAAGTATCGTGAACCAGGAATGTGCTCTCCAAGCTCTCCTCTGCTGTCATCTCTGCATCAGCGGTGTCTGAAAATGAGAGGATGGCCTGTGCTGCTGGGTCTGCCCAAACTGCCTCATCATCTGTGATCACAAAGTCACAGTCCTGGTGGATGTCTAGCCCTGCATCTGTCAGCTGCTCTGTATCTGAAGTGGTCTCTGAGCATGATCTCTCTCTGGATCGGCTATCCTCGACCGTCTCTATTTGTACACTTTCGCCCTCGACGCGAAAGTATACCTTCCCGCTATCATGATCAGTCACCGCCTTGGCTGTGGCCAAGAACGGGCGACCTAGAATGATGGGGGTATCGGTCACTGAATCAGGGATCTCCATGTCCAACACTACAAAGTCCACGGGGAATTGCAGACCCTGAATAGTGACGACAACGTCTCGCAACAACCCCTTCGGCCTCTTGACAGATCTATCAGCAAACTGAAGGACTGTCCTGCTCTGTCTAAGAGTGCCCAACTCGAAGCGGTCGAGAAGGGCTGCCGGAAGAAGGTTAATAGACGATCCGCTATCTAATAGAGTGCGGTCAAACCTCTGCTCACTAATATGACATCTGACATATGGGGCTCCTGAATCTGGCCTCTTGGCCGGCAAACGGTTCTGGATCGCGAAACACGTGGCTTTCGTCAGCACATGGATCTCAGAGTGGTGGTTCCTCCTCTTCCTCCTGACTGTGGTCCTGTCTCTCAACGAACGCTGAAGAAGGGGGATGTGCTGCAAAGCCTCCTGAAGAGTCAGCTGTATGTGAAAACGGTCTATCATCTGCTGGCTGAACTCTTCCTGATCTCTCTTTTTTGGATTTTCTATTTTCTTCCCCTTCCCCATCTGAAGGGCTCTAGGGAAGGGGATCACTGGGTCCTTCTCAGATGAAGGACTAGAAAAGGGTCTAGGCGGTTCGACGACCGGATCCACACATACATCATGCACCACAGTGGGACCAGAAGAAAATAAACCCTTTTCTTTATTCACAGAACTGTTCCGAGATACAGGTGCATAAGAAGGAAATACAACATGTCTCTCAAAAGTATGGGTGGCCTTAGTACCACCATCGGTTGGCTCGGCTGTAAAACTCGCGACCTCAGTACCGCGCTCTGGCTCGGCATCAGGAGTGGCCTCAGTACCACCTCCTCGAACTGGTGAAACGACGGCCTCAAAACCGTCGGTGGAATCAGCATCCTTGGTGGCATCATCGGTACCACCGTCATCATCCTCCTCGTCGGGCGCTCTAGGTGGATCCTCATGATGTAGCTCAGACGAGGCGCCGCCTGCTGGCATCCTACCGCTCCTAAGTGTGACAAAATCAGTATCAAACAGATATCCAGTCATATCACCAAATGTATCACTAGGAGTGGTATACTCAGTATAAACTACCTGCTCAGATTTCCGCTTCAGGTTGTTGGGGTTCGACTCGATCTGGGCAGGATGGCGGCCTTCCCTCTCACAATGTCCAGCATCTCCTGGTGGAACTCGTCCATCTCCCGTCTGAAAGTAGTCTGTTGATCCGTGAGGAGGCGGGCTATGTCGTCCAAAACAGGGTTCTCATGAGAACCCGACGGGTAGCCCCTCTGGTAGTGAGCTGCTGGATCTGCTGCTACTGTGGCTGAGAGGGGTATGAGTGATGCTGTTGCTGCTGGTGGTGAGGCTGCTCACGCCTCCAAGACTGTCCCTGTTGATAGGGACGAGGACCATAGGAAGACTGCTGCTGCTGCTGTGGATGGTACATTGGGGGCTGCTGCTGCTGTTGGTGCTCTCTCTGCTGGCTGTACTGGCCTCCCTGACAAGATGGTTGCTGCTGGGGCTGGGTACCTCCACTCCCCCACCTGAATCCGGGATGGTCTTGTCGGATTCCAGGCTGAGGGCGGTCATACCAAATCCTGTTGACATCCATCAACGGCTCTGCATCGTACGGGGCTGGAGGGAGTACTGCCAGAGGCTGATCAGGCTCATATACCACCATCTGCAAGTCTGGAGATGGTGGTGACTGGTAAGTGGGCTGCGGCTGCTGGTACGGCTCCGCCTGTACAAGGTGAACCTGTCTAGGCTGCTGGTGTGAGCTGGAGCGCTGGAATGAGCTGCTGCTGCTGTCGTGATCGCCTCGCGACTGAAGATGGGGCTGGGAAGCCGTCTGTGCCTCCTGGAGACACAAGAGCTGGGTCTTCATGTCGCTCAGAGTCTGTACCATCTGCTCCATCTGAGTGATGCTCTGGCACTGCTTCTTCTCAATCAGCTCCATCCGATCCAACTTCTCGCTAATGATGCCCATGTCCACAGCTGTGGACTCTGCCTGTGCTGCTGCTAATGCGGACGAACTAGAAGGACCGGCGTCGACCCGTGCTATCCTCTGGTACTGCACGGGTCCTGGCTGCTGGGGTCTGCCCTGAGTGTACAACCTGGTCTGGGACATCACCATGTAGTTCTCGGCCATCTCCTCGTAGATGGCCCAGACCTGGTCGTGATCCTTGGTGAAGTAAGACCCGCCACAAGAAGCATTCCCCAAGCCCTGAAGCTCAGGTGTCAGCCCGCTGAAGAAGCTCTGAACAAGGTTCGGCTTCGAAATGTCGTGGTACGGGCATCTGTCGGTCAGCTCTCGAAACCTCTCCCATGCCTCATGGAATTGCTCGTTGGGGAGCATGGAGAAGTTGCTGATCAGGGCTCTCGCTGCATTGGTCCGCCCGAGTGGATAGTACTTATGCAAGTACTCGGCGCGGAGCTGCTCCCAAGTGTAAACAAACTTCCCCAGATATTTCAGCCAGGTGGCTGCTCTGTCTGCCAAGGAGAAGGGGAAGGCAATCATCCGAATCGTGTCCTGGTCCACTTGACGATCGTGGACTGTACTGCATATCATCTCAAACTCCTGCAGGTGGAGATGAGGCTCCTCTGTGGCCAAACCGTGAAACTGAGGTAAGAGCTGCAAAGTGTTCGGGGGGGACTTGAAGTCCCCCACGATGGCTGGAAGTACCACCCAGCGGTGTGTCAAGGTCGACCCGGGATTGTGGTTCTCCCGCATCGATCTAAGTGGTGGTGGTGCTCCTCCTGCTGTCGCTGCTGCTGCGGCTGCTGCCGCGGTTGCGGCTGCGGCGGCAGCTGCCGCATCGTCGGGTCCTCCTCCTCCTCTGCGGTTCTCGCGGTCGGCTCTCATCTGCTCAAGCTCTCTCCTCATATCCATCATGAATGCCCCCTGATCCCTCAACTGCTGCTGCACTGACTCGAGGGAGGCGATCAAGGTGGAGTTGATCGAACCCTGGTCCAAAACGAAATGCTGATCTCCCCGTGGACCTCCGGTGTGATCGTCGGAACTACCGGCCATCGTCTCTGAAAAACCAAAACAACCGAACTCAGGTGCCGATAAATCATCTGTCTGTCTCTCCTCTGGCACTGGTATCTCTGAATCAGAAGAAGAAGGGTGATCGAGGGGGAACAGGGCGGAGTCATACTCGGGTTCGGAGAGCGGGTCTGAGCTCCCACGAACCGACCTAGATGAATGGACAGGAGTGCTAAAAAGCGGTGCAGCCAGAGGCTGCCTAAGAGACCTCCTGCCCATCATCGTGATATGGCGAGTAAGGCGGATGAGATCTGGAAAAACTACGATCACAAGCAAACCCCCAGTTCACCAACGCAACGCGAGCTGAAGACTGTAAAGGCTCGGTCAAATTATCTTGTCAATTTTTATTTTGGCAAACAATCAGAATATCAGAGCGATTACGTGACCTGTTGGGATACCCAATACTCTCTCAACCGACTGTCCCGCACAGAAGAGTCGGTAATCAGTCGAGATGAGCACCGGAGGGCTTTACCTAGTGTACGGGTCACTCTCTCGCACAATCAAACCAAACAATGAGGGGGTTGCTCTCCCCAAGACAGATTTTTTTAGGTGAGGTGTCTTTTAGGGTCGATAGTTTTAGCAGTCCCAATTTTATGGTTTTTCTTTTTTAGATTTTTTTAATGCAAGCAAAAACGCCTAACGAATTTTTCGGTTCTCCTGGTTATTAAGTCAAAAATAGGGGGGAGAAGACGAAAAACCGATGCGTGATAAATCAATGATGCATGCAGAGATAGAAATGCGTACCTGACTCCAGCAGTCTACATGCAAGATGATCCGCGCAGAAATGTAAAGACTGAAAAGAAACTACCTATATGGTGCAGCGGTGAAAACCGAGTCCTAAACAGGCAATTTCTACTCGACAGGACCGTCTAGCTGGTCACTCGCCCTCGATCCAAAGAGTCCGGTCTAGACCCACCCCTCCACTTCTCGATAGGTCGAGTTCAGGAGTAGCGCTTAACGGGGCAGGCTCGCGGCGCGTAGGCTCTCATGAAAGCGACTAAGCTATTTTTATTAATGAATTATTAGTAGGTCCAATTACGATCTATAGGAACAGGTAAGCAATTAAGTGTGGGGATCCTACTAATTACGACACAGTCAAGCAGAAAATCCTAAGTCTAGGGGCTCGAGAAAAACCGCGAAAAACCGTAAAAGGCAGCGAAAAATCTAAAGCCGCGAGAAAAGCCGCGAAAAATCTAAATGGGTCCCCCGAGCACACCGATGCTCGGCGAAACAGACCCGAGAGTCCAAGTCCTGCTGAGTGTACCTGTATTATTACAACAGTTCTAATAATGCTGGAAATAAAAGCTAATCTAATCTACACTAATCTCGCGGCTATCCTGCGGCTCCCGCACTCTTGCTCGCTCCTCGCGCTCTCCTACGGCTCTGTAAAGAAGAGAGCCGCCTCCGATTCCCGTAGTTACTCGGCTCCCGAAGAAAGCCGCCTCGGTCCTCGGGCCCTCGCAAGAAATAAAACAAGAGTGGTCAGACCAGATAAATGTATAAACAGGTCAAATGTATATAAAAAATATGTACAAAAAGCCGCGAAAAGAAAACCGCGGAAAAACAACTACTAAGCCGTACTCCCCGGCAACGACGCCATTCTGATGACACGCCAAGCGACTCAGGTAAAGGTATCTAAAATGGTCGTTGTGACCCAAGTCACCAGACGTGGTCAATCAAGAATAAGAGACCACCAATATAAGATAAAATCAAGTCGAAATCAATAGCGGTCTTGCTATTTTATTAACCTGGTATAGCAACCAGGGTCGAACACAAGGAGCACGTGATGGCCTTGCGGCCTACAAAGTAGTCAAAGAGAAGAAAAGAATATTTTTGGTGGTTTTTAATTCTTTTTATATTTTTTTGGAATTTTAGAGATTTAAGAAAATAAGGAAAACTAATGAGCAAGGCAATTCAATAATTTATTTAATGTATCAAAGATCAGTCAAAAATTCCAATAAAAATATTTTTGTGTGTTTTATATTTTTTACTGTTTTTGGTGAATTTTTGGGATTTTTCTGATTTTTATATGATTTTCTAAAAATGAAACAATGATAGAAAAAGGAGGTACTGTCCAGTAAGGAGAGAAAGGCCAATTTAAAATGTAAAAAGGGCCTCCCAGCTCCTGAGGATAACTTTCCTATAAACTAGAAAGTTTAAGGAAAATTTGGGCACTGGATTTATGATTTTTGGATTTTTAAATTATTAATTAGAATTTTTATAAGTTTTTAGGGGTTTTGCAATTTTTATGAGTTTTAGATAATGAAAAATAGCCAAAATTGGCTAGAAAATCAAACACCACAAAAGAAATAGTAACTATTTTTTTGTAATTTTTAGATAGGTTTTAATATTTTTTGTAATTTTCAAAGTTAAACAGTAATGAAAATTGATGTTTTTGAATTTTTAAAAATATCAAAACAAAACAAAAATGTCTCCAAAAATTCCAGAAAATTTTACACTATGGCAGGAGCCATGTGTCCAATTTCCATAGGATTCGTAGTTAATTTGCTATTTTATTGAAAAATAATAAGTAGGTACTGTGCACAGGGACCTGAGTGCAAATACCAAGAGTTTTGGAGGGTCCGGTGCAAAATACCCAGGAAAACACGCGCGTCGCGCGTGCTTGAGGCACTCAGGGACCTAAATGTAAGGAAAACAAGTTCCGGGGGCTATTTGGTAACAGGTACCAAAAGTACGAGGGCTTGTTTGCAAATTACCCAATAAAAAACGCACATGCACAATTAATTCACGCACAGGGGTATAAATGCAATAATCCAAAAGTATTCATTCATTCGATAACCAACCAGAACTACAGGGAATAAAGTGCAAATAGCCCAACAAAGCACGTGTCGATGCACATGCTACACCATACACAGGGGCATAAATGCGAATGAAATAAAGCACAGGGTCCACTATGCAATTGTACCAAAAACTAAACAACTAAACTATATATTTACAAGACTAAACGCGAAATAAAGTAAAAGGAAGGGCCTAAGGGTAAATTACCCTTTATTAATGTAGACGGCTGGATGGGCGCCACGTAGTGAATGGACGGCTGAGATGCGGGTGGCGCCCAACGAAGGATGTCCTCGTCCTGATCGAACGGTCCAGGTGCAGCCACGTGGAAGATCGAGTGGCTCTGAAGCAGCGTGAGAAGGCGCCTCTGATCGGATGGTATGGATCGCCTCTCCAAAGATCTGACGGTGACGGGACCTCCTCAGATGGACGGCCGAGATGTGAACTGGAGGTCGAAGAGGATCCAACGGCTGCTGAAGGTCCTGGAAGAATTGTCGGCCGGCGAACTTCGCCGGCCCAATGCGCGCTCTCCTGGCCTCCTCGCGGGGCTCTGGGGATCGGGGAAGAATCGTCGGGGGCCTCCGCGTCAGATGGAACTATCTGATGGAGCAACGGAGCTCTAAGGAGCCCGGTCAGCTCCGGCGGAGAAGCGGCTCCTGGCTCGAGTCGGGGGACCTCATATGGCCCTCGTTGTACCTGCAAAAGGGGTCCAGAAGACTCGCGGGTCGAGGGCAAAGTGCCTTGACCCCATTAGGCATGGTGAAGGTGATCTGGGAGTCGGTGCGGGCGAGCTCCGGCGAGGGGGGTAGACGGAGGAGCTCTAACCCCAGCTCCTGTGCGAGCTGGGTTGAATGGGAGTGCGGAGAATGTGCGCGGGAGAAAGGCGAAGGCTATGGCGCAGCCCGATGATCGAATGGATAGGTGACGTGACCGGAATCGAAGGTGGTCGGCGGAGCGGCGAGTTGGGGGTAATCGAAAATCAACGAAAAGGAAAGGGAGATGGGTCTACCTGGGTGATGGAATCGACTGTGGGTGAGCTGGCGATGCTCTGGGTCGTGGCCTCGTGGGTCATCGGGGCCCGAGGCTCGAGCTCCACCTCTGGGCGGAGCACGGCGGCTAGAAGATGCCGGATCAGTGGTCTCGCACTCCCTCCTCGCTGCAACACCACGGGGAGCGAGCTGTCACTCTCGTCGATGCTATGGAGGTCCTTGGGTGGAGAATGGAGGAGCCAAAGATGGGAAATGGAGTGGCGGAGCTCGAGCTTTATACGGTGGAGGGTCCGGGAAGATGAGAGCGGTGGGAAATGGAATGTGCGGATCCCAAGGCAGGGGCTCCGGCGAGGATGTCGGATGTGCGGGAATCGATACGGACCCGAGGTTTAGGAGAATGGTGATCGGGTTTGGGCGCAATAATCGGGAGAAATCGGGTCGCCTGCCTAAAACCCGTGAAAGGTGATCATGGGGGAAGTTGACCGGGCGGTCAACAATCCCCCTGGACCAATGGGAAGCGACCACGTGGCAGATATTTGGAAATTAAATTAAAAATAGCTAATGGCCGAATTATTAAAAAGTCAAAACATGAAATATTTTTATTTTAATTTTTTCTATTTTTTAGTGATTTTTAATTAATTTTTCAAATTAAAAATAAGGTATTTACAATATAGTACTATACATAGATATATATACACAATATGGGGTTTTTAATTTTGATTTTTAATTTGTTATTTTTATACAATTTTATTCCCATTTTATTTATTTATATCATAAAATAAGGAATAAAAAGATATTTTTATTTTATTTTTATTATTTTTATACATAGGTGAAATAAATAGATATGTACATATATATACATGGTATATTTACAAAGTATTTTTGATTTTTAATTTTGTTCATTTTATTTTGTTTTTTTGTTTTAATTTATTTTATTTATTTACACCATAAAGGATAGAATATATACAAGATTTTTGGAAATTGATTTTATTTATTTATAAGGCTAAATAAATACAAGGTGAATGGACTATATATATGGGGACTATGTACATGAGTGGTGTTTTTTTTAATTTTTCTATTTTTATCTTATTTTTATACAAATATTTACAATCCCTTTTTAGTCTATTTTTGGGAGGAAAATATTTTTATTTTATTTACATATATATTTACACACATGAGCCCCTATCTCCCTCTACTTTGGCTTTTATGCGGCCAGGCCCATGCTGAGCCCTCCCTTGGGATTAGGTCGCTCAATATTTATTCTAAATATTTCCCTCTTTTTCTTTTTACTCTTTATTCTTTTATTTTTGCACAAAAACATGCTAATTATTAAACTTTATACAATGCATGCTTTTGATAATTATTTGTATTTACATGAATATACATGCATTTGCAAAGGTTTTTGTAGCTAAAATATAAGAATAAAGAGTGATGAATGGGCATTCATCAGTCACGATGAAGAAAGTGATTGATGCTGCTACTCGAGTGGAGCAAGACTTGCGTGAGAGTAAATCAATGCAGATGAGACCAAACTTTTCTGGCAGGACAGCTCACGATGATAGAGCAAGAGCACATGCAGGACAACACTTCCATCCTCACCGTTCCAGGGTGTCAACTAGGTCTACTCACAGAGGAGCACCTACCTTGGGGCAAGTACTTTATGAGATAGTAGGGACATCTTGCTCGATATTAAGTACTGTTACAGATGCTCGTGTGGAGGATCGGGTCTGCTATCGATGCAACCAAAAAGGTCACATACAGTTCAATTGTCCCTTGGGATCTTCACAATCTGTAGATACAGTATGAGGAGGATGCCCCCAGCAATAGGGGCGCGGCTTTACATCTCGTGGAGGTAGGGGACAACCTTACCTGACTCGGAGCATGGCAAGATCAAGTAGACTACAAAGAGAAGGATAGTTGAATGCTATTACTGACGGACAAGCTCATGCCTCAGGATAGGTAGTGCGAGGTATGCTTTCTGTAGATGACTTTACAGCTCATGCTCTCTTTGACTCTGGTGCATCACATTTTCTCGTATGGTTGAGCATTGCAAGTATCTTAGGTTGAGAGTCTACCATAGTTACATATCCTTATCTTATTGAGGGACCTAGAGGTCAATTGTTTGTGGTCTACCGGGTGTTTCCTGATTGTCCGGTATATATCAGAGGTTATATGCCAAAAGCATACCTATTACTCTTACATATGGAAGACATTGATGTATGTTATTCTTGGTATGGATTGGCTTGAGAATCACCATGCATGCCTTGATTGCTTCCATAAACAAATTATTTTCAATATTCTCAATTTACATGAATTCATATTTGATGGGAGCACCTCATCTATGGGAGTAGCAAGCATATCAACATTACACGCACATCGCTTGCTTAATCAAGGGTGTGAGGGATACATTACACATGTCTTTGGGGATAAAATGTAGCACAAGGAGATTTCTGATGTAGAAATTGTTAAGAACTTTCTAGATGTTTTTCAAGATGAATTGTCTGGACTTCGTCCACAAAGAGAAGTAGAGTTTGAAATAAATCTTATCCAAGGAACTCAACTAATTTCTATTGCACCATACTGAGTGGCGCCAGCTGAACTAAAGGAACATAAGGTGCAGCTGCAGTAATTATTGGAGAAGGGCTTTATACACCTTAGTACATCACCATGGGGGGCGCCGATCCTATTTGTTAATAAGAAGGATGGATCTATGCACATGTGTATAGATTACTGGTAACTAAATAAGGTGACAATCAAGAATCGTTATCCATTGCCTCGAATTAATGATCTTTTTGACCAACTACAGGGATCATCTATTTTCTCCAAGATTGATCTTCGGTCTAGTTAACATCAGTTGTGAATTAAAGATGTCGATATACTAAGTCTGCATCTCGGACCAGATACGAACATTACGAGTTCATGGTAATGCCCTTTGGCCTGACAAATGCCCTAGCTGCTTTTATGGATACGATGAATCGGGTATTCAGGTCATTTCTTGATAACTTTGTAGTGGTTGTCATTAACGATGTCCTTATTTACTCGAGCGATGAGGAGCAATACCGAATACATTTACAAATAGTGCTAGAGACATTTGAGGAAACACAAGCTATATGCGAAGTATAGTAAGTGTGAGTTCTGGCTTCGACATGTGGCATCCTTGGGCCACGTCATCTCAGGTGCAAGAAATGTTGTGGATCCTACAAAGATTGAAGAAGTTCCTAACTGGGTACAACCAAAGAATGTGTTAGAGGTCTGTAGTTTTCTTGG
Source organism: Ottelia alismoides (assembly GCA_037367405.1). Classification (NCBI taxonomy): domain Eukaryota; kingdom Viridiplantae; phylum Streptophyta; class Magnoliopsida; order Alismatales; family Hydrocharitaceae; genus Ottelia; species Ottelia alismoides. The sequence goes on along the minus strand of JAZKJV010008316.1, from coordinate 501,052 downwards.
CTTAGTAGGGTATTATAGAATATTCGTGAGGGGGTTTTCTCATATTTCCCTTCCCCTTACTCAGTCGACCAAGAAGGAGACAATGTACACATGGATAGACAAGTGTGAGAAAAGCTTCCAACGTCGAAGGACAAACTTACTACAGCTCCCATCTTAGTGATTCCATCAGGAACAAATGGATTCACAGTATACACCAATGGATTATGTGCCGTTTTGATGCAACACGGTAATTACGTCAATTAAAACCACATGAGAAGAATTGTCCAACTCATGACATGGAACTTGCGGCAGTTGTCTTTTCTCTGAAGATGCGGAGGCATTATCTATATGGGGTGGCCTTTGAGATTTTACGGATCATAAAAGTTTAAAATATTTATTTGATCAGAAAGAACTAAACATGCGGTAGCGATGATGGATGGAGCTCCTGAAGGAGTACAAATGCACTATATCATATCTCCCTGCTAAGGCAAATGGGGTGGCAGATGCACTTAGTCGTAGGCCGCACATGAGTGAATCCTTCCCCAGCTCAAGACATGGGATCTTGTCGCATCTTTTAGCGATTGGGATCCCTTTCAGAGTAGCTGAGAGACGCTTATAATTACTTCTCGTTCCTGTCCTGAGCTAGTAGAGAGTATAATTCGAGGACAACTTACAAATGAGAGTCTACAGAGCCTCAAAGACAAAACCATTGTGAGGATCTTGTTGAGCTTTTCATATGAAAATGGTGTGATGCGAAATGGCAATCGTTTGTGTGTTCCGGCAGATATAGGACTAAGAAATGAGATCATGCGTGAGGCACATAGCTCCCAATTATCGATACATCCTGGTGGTACCAAGATGTCTAAGGATTTAAAGAAAAAGTTCTGGTGGAAGTAGATGCGAAGTGATGTGGCTAATTTTGTGGCAAGGTGTATGACATGCCAATAGATTAAGGATAAGAATAAGAAGCCACCTGGACTCATGCAAACCCTTCCAATCCCCGAGTGGAAATGGGAATGCATAGCTATGGACTTCATTACAGGACTTCCTAAAGCTTATAGTGGTCATGATGCCATATGGGTAATAGTTGATAGGCTGACGAAGTCAACATACTTCATAACTGTGAGCATGGCTTGCACTCCAGTACATCTTGAAGTTATTTTTATCAAAGAGATTGTCAAGCTTCATGGTCTACCGAAGCAAATTATATCTGATCGTAATTCGAGATTTACCTCTAATTATTGGTGAGAGTGTATGAACTCTTTGGAAGTACAATTGTGCCTCAGTTCAGCTTGTCATCCTCAGACTGATGGACAGTCTGAGAGGACTATACAAACATTAGAGGTTTTTCTTCGAGCATGTGTGCTAGAATGGAAAGGGTCTTGTAAGGACTATTTATCGTTAGCAGAGTTCTCGTATAATAATAGTTACCATGCTAGAATAGGCGTTGCCCCTTTCGAGGCAATATATGGGAGACGATGTACTACACCTTTGAGTTGGCAGGAGGTCGGGCTAACCAGCTGCTTAAGGTGGAATATTTGGAGGAAACTGTTAAGGCCATTAAGACGTCTTGGAAAAAGCTGCTTACTGCACAAAGTAGACAAAAGAGCTATAGTGATAAACGGTGCACTGATCTTAGCTTTAAAGTAGGAGATTTTATCTTCCTAAGAGTATCTCCAACCAAGGGAGTGCAACGGTTTGGAGCAAAGGGAAAGCTAGCCCCTCGGTTTGTTGGGTCTTTTGAGATCCTTAATAGAATTGGCAGTGTTGCTTATAGATTGGCACTTCCCCCTCACCTGTCAAGAGTACATAACCTCTTTCACATTTCCAACGTAAGGAAATATGTGCATGACCCATCGTACGTGATCAACTAGGTGATCTTTATGTGGACACAGACCTAAGCTACCCTAAGGAACCGGTCCAGATCATCGATCGCTTGCTGAAGAGGTTGAGGCATAAGAAGATACCATTGGTAAATGTCCTTTGGCAGCAACTTAACTCTGAGGAGGCCACTTGGGAGCCTGAGGCAGATATGCGACGTGACTACCCACATCTTTTTGAAGGTAACCTCTAAATCATACTTACGTCTTTATCGATCAATCGATGGGTCTGAACCTTTTAAGGTTGTTATGTTACATCCCCTGCATCTTAAGTCTCAAGGATGAGATCGTTTTTAAGGTTGTTATGATGTGACGACCCAGAAATTCCAGTTTTTTTTTGAAATTCTAAAACATATACAATATCATATTCAAAATAAGCTTCTCATCGTAAGCTTTCCAACGAGACCAAGAATGCATGAATCCGAGTTCAGATGCGGAAGTTATGCCCTTTTTAGTGAACCATGGTCGGGGACATTAATGGAAAATTTGGACCCACAGATTTTGATTTTTTTATGATCGTTGGAGATATTTCGAGGTATAATTTTACCTCAAAATTGAAAACCGTATTTCCTATTTTTTCACCATTGAATGGTGTTTAAGATCCTTTTGATCTCATTCCATTCTCACAATTCTCAAAGTGGATTTCTTGATTCTTTTTCGCTATAGAGACGAGAGGAAGCGCTTCTTCCCTTTGGCAAGCCGCGAAGTTCCGAAGTTTCGTTACAAGGAGAGGAAGAAGAGCGTCATCACAAGGGGAAGGCGTTGCAGCACTCAGATCGTTGATCGTGTGCTCGAATCAAATGTTCGCATGAAGGTAACAGATCTTGACTCTCTACCTTTCATTTCCGCATACCTTGCACTTTTGGATAATGTCATTTCAGAGTTAAATACTTATTTTTTGATCCTAACCCCAGGATCCCTTCTTGACGTTGGTATGTTGTGATTGGTTTCCGCTGATCATTTCCTTAGTAAAATTTGAAACTCCATCATGATTAACAGGAATGTTGTTGTTCTTGTGATTTACCGTTTCCATCACATTAGTAAGAGTTGGACGGCCATTTTGATCTCCGAATCCTGGAGAATATCCAACCATCTCTTAACCCTAGGTTTTATAAGATATGGTTTATGATAATAACAATTGTCACAGCTGTTAGGAGAACTTGGTTTGTGAATATCATAATTTCGGGCTTGTATCAGTTTTTTTTAAATCTATACGAATGCTCAAGTCCCTCCATGTTTACACTTTTATCGAGTTGGATTTATACAGTGACAATGATCGTTAATTTAAATGTATTCTATATACTTTATATTGAAGTAATCATGGCAGATACTATGTATAGGTATTAAATTACAAGTACACAGTTCTGTAGACCTTGATTTCCTAATACATAATGTACATTCCCTATTTTTCTAATGGTAACTTAAGTAACAAGTAAATGAGGATTTATGTGGACAAATTAACGTACAAATAATTATGTCGATGCTTGTGTTCTAGCCATATACATCACATGACTTAATTGTATATGTGACACGAACTTAGAGCCTTCATATCATCCTTTGAAACTTCGTAAGTTATATATATGGATCGATGCCATCATGATCTATATGTGTGACATTAACGAGATGGTCTTTTTCTTTTGATGCACTAGGACCCTGACATGGGTACTTTTTATAAGATAATTGTATTGTATAAGTTGCTATATATACTACCTTGTATCTTTACCTTTAGGGCCTGTTTGGTTGCTGGGTTGGACTGGGTTGGGTTGGGATGGATGAATAGTAATCTGTGAGGAGGAAGTACCCTTGTGAATAGTAACCTGGGTTGGGCCAACCCTGCCCAACCCTGCAACCAAACAGGCCAACCCATAGGTTATAGAATATATAGGTAGTATATATAATTATATTACTACTCGGGTAATGTTACCATAGGTTAATTATCATGGGAAAATATTGTAGGCCAACCCAATTGTTATAGATCTACTACTCATGACACATATATCAGGTATGGCACTATACTTTTTGTATATTCTTTTTTTTGTTTAAGAATTTTTCCATATTTTTTAAATCATCATACCTGATCAACCAAAAATACCTATTTGTTTGTAATATTAGGAAACTAACAACTCTAATCCATGGATCACTTTTGAGCTTATAATACAACATGATAATACTATGGCCTTGAAAGATCTATATACATTAATGGTGGAATGCCACTAGGTATTGCATAATGTGGTACTAAAGATTAGTGCTATGAGTCGGAATGTTCTTGTTTCTTTAAACTTTTTTTTCTATTTTTGAGGAATACAATATGTATATTTCTTTTGGTGATGAAGCATGTAGACATACTTTATAATATTTCCTTGTGTAGCAAAGTTTTGTGATTGAGGATTATATTTATTTCTTTTTTTATCAATTGGGTAATTGGAAGCTATTACCCAGTCTCAAGATTTGTTATTCCACATGCAAGGGGATGAAAGATTAATACTGCAAGGTGAGTGCACACTTTTGTAGTCCGACTGAGCCACCAGTGAGTCACCCCCACTTGAGGGGCATCACATAGTGAGGTGGTGGCAGGTACTCTGGAGAGTTGGGTGGATGCATGCGTGCATCGCACCATATAGAGTTGTAGTGTTGTATTTTGTTGGACGAGCAGGACTCCCCCGTTTGACTTGGTTGGCGGAGTCGCAGTTCCTCGGACTATATGCCCCTTGTTCTGAGAGTTAGAGTATTACCTACCAGACTAGCTGAAGGATCGCGCTTGCGCACATGTCTTAGTCTGCACTCTAAATGAAGTGATGCAGGCTTCATTCCTAGTGTATACTTTCTCCTTTGACGAGTGAGTCTGGAATAAATAAATAAATAAATGAGCTACGGATAAAAGAACTTGAAGAAGTGAATTAATTGTTTGTCATAATTAGAAACTACCTACTTGAGTCTTCTAGAATTTTTATTCTTTTCCTCTATAGTTACTGCACTTGCATTGCCTACTAAATTTTCTTTCATTTATAAATTATGGTTATATCCTTATTGAGTCATTTGACTCACAAGTTACCCCTCTTGGAATTCTAACAGGAAATCTTGAGCAGGAGATCGAGGTGAGATTTTTTAGCAACACAGTTGAGAACCATTTCGGAGGTTGATATCTATGGAACTTATTTCTTCTTTACTTTTCTTTTTCCTTTTTTAGTGATGTAATAATAAGATCTTGGATTATTATTGTCATCTCAAGTTATGAACATTTTTCATTTGAATATAAATTTCTCCTGCCAAATTTTTTTTGTATGAATGTTTTATCATGCATGTTGTATATAAGTGTTGTTGGGTAATTCTTGTGAATGGGCGTCGAGATGCGCTCATGTCGAGGAGGGGCGTTACAAAAGGAGCCCACATAAGGTGAATTTGAGCTTCAACTAAATCGTTCAAGTTGCTAGAAAAAGAACTGACCTCCATGCCTCCTCCAATGAGACTCGGAGCTATCTGAGGTCACCTACAGCTGTGAACGGGTGCTAGGAACCGTTTGCACCTCTCTCAAGTGAGAGAGGTGACTGGAGCAAGGAGCAGGACTCAATCGATCTCAGGGAAGAACAAAGATCTCCCCTATTCTTCCAAGTATCCTGGTATCGTCGAATGAAGAACAAGAGTTCAGTTCTAATCTGGGCCGCTAATAAATTGTGAAGCGGTACACGCCTCTGGTCATTGGATATTTGTAAGTGAAGCACCCAAGATCATTGAATAAGACGTGCCTCTACTTGTCATGTTACGCACCCGCTATTATATTTGCTCCCAACCACCTTTGCCTTTTATTATTTCCTTTTGGTTTTGCAATTTGTAAAATCAGTGTAATGTTTTAGGATATTTTGTACATTTGGACCTTTGGAATTGTTTTATTTTCATGATTGCCCTGTCCAAGCGATGAAATATTTTAAATGTTGGGTATTTTACGTAGTTAGCCCCAAAAGTTATTTTGTGTGTTATTAAATGCATGTTAGGTTTCTATATATTACAAATGGGGTCATGTTCTAATGTTTATTTTATTTTATTGCATTTTATTTTTCTAAATGCTTCTTATATGCTCTAATTGTTGCACAAATATGTCAAATGCCTTGGACCATGCTTATCACGTATATTTTTAGTAGGAATTTAAAATAATTTTCCTATTTATAAAAAAATAAAAAAATAAGCATATTTTCCCTGTTTAGCATTTAAAATCCATAAAAATTCAAATATCCCACTAAAAATTCCAAAAACTATTATTAGCAATATTTTACTATATTCTTCCACATATCAAAAATTACTAAAAAATACAAAATCTAAACAAAAAAATTTCAAATCCCTAAAAGCCTATAAAAATCAACAAAAAATATAAAAATTTAAAAAATATCTTCATATTTTTGAATTGTCTTCATTATATATAGTTCATATTAAAGTAGTTTAGGGTTAATTTTGGACTTATAAAGATTTGTAAAACCCTAAACAAGTTCACTGATATAATATATTTACTATTTTGTGTATTTATTATTTTAAAAATCCATAAAAACTAGAAACTACCATAAAAGTACCAAAAATAGAGAAAATATAAAAAATACAAAACATTTTATTTTCTTCATTTTCACTTTATTTGACGTGTTTACAAATCTAAAAAAGCTATTATCTATATATTTTTTACATACATTATATATATATATATATTACTAATTATCTTATTTTAAAAATAAAAAAGAAATTAAAATTTTGCAAAAATATAAAAGAATAAAATTAAACAAAAATATAAAATAAATTAAAAATACAAAAAAAATAAATACAATTTAAAACCCAAATAAAAATAAAAAAAACTATTAATAGAAAAATAATATTAGTTAGGAATTAATAGTAATTCTCTACCTCGTTCGCTCCCTAGTGTTTGACACTCTACCATACTTATGTCTATACATATTTCTGTAGAGTTATAATAAATTTGAATCACATGTACTTCATTTTAAGACAAATTGTGGGTTGATTGTTGTTTTATGCAGTGATCGGTCTCTACAAAGATTGTTATTCCAGCATTGTAAGGAACTTCAGACCGACCATCTAGGATGAACAAATGGCGCCATTACCGGGGAAGCAGTGGTATGTTAGGGTAGATTTGTACATAGCTGTTTATTTTCTTATCTACATATTATTTGTCTTTATTGTATATGTATAAATTATTATAATCGTCTCTTGTTTGACTTTATTGCGAGGGCCCGTGGAGAGAGGTGAATTTTCTAGGAAATCCAAGGCACCCGAGCAAGGTGAAGGTAGACAGTTCTTGACCCACTGATAGGGGGGAGAGAGAGAGAGACGAAGAAGATTGAGGGCTGATGAGTCGCGAATCTACCCTTGTTAATAGTGTCTAACTGACATTTTCGTTGCAGTCGGATAAATCCAGGTCGATCAAAAATAACCCCACAGATCGATGAATCGTCGAATGAATTAACCCACGGTTTTATGTTTGTTTAGCCTAGGCAAGACCCAAGGTTGAATCAAGGAGGCAAAGGAACAACTCGGGATCAAGTTAGAGGGATTAGACTGCGGTTTTCCAAGTAGGATTTTTTTAATTTTCTTATGTAATAAAAATGCCAAATGCAAAAATGCGGATAAAATAGGTTATTAAGAAAATCAAAAACTTAGCCAAAATTAATTTGAATGTGAAATTAGACCAAATTGACCAAATTGTATTTCTCTTGTAAATCTAATCCAATGATTAATGCAAAATGTATTTTTTTGGAATTTTTGGATTTAAAATGCACACATGAAAAATACAAACTTTTTTGGGGTTTTTAAGCAATTTTTCATGCAAATGATATGCAAAAATTGAAATTTTACTAGAATATAAACATGATCAAATGAAGTTACAATAATATTTTTGGAATTTTCTAACACTTTGTAATTTTTTATGAATTTTTTACTGAAAACAGGGCGACTGTGGGTATTTAATTTCTAATAAATCCACGAAGTTAAATTATCCAGAGATTGATTTATCTCAAATAGATATTTCGATAGGTAATCAATGAGAGTTGAAATTTATAAAAAAATATTATTCGTGGATTTAATTAAAAATCATTTACAAAAATCACTCTAGAATTTATTTTATGCAAACGAAAACTCTGAATTGGACGAAATTTGTACTGTAATTAAAGCACACTTAGAGGCATCATTCACAATTTTTTCACAATTTTTGGATAAATAAATGACTATGTGCGAATTTCAGAGCTGAAATGGGCAAAGTATGATTGATTTTCAATATCTAATTTTTAATAAATAAGATGATGCTCCCAAAAATGCAAATAAATAGCCAAAATGTTCAGAATTAATTTGTAAACAACATGCTATTTTTGTATTAAAAATTGATGCAAAAATAATGTCCAAATTAATGCTCAAAGCCAAGGGTGTCTTCGCAAGACAGAAATAAAAGAAACAAATCAGAAATCTGCACAGGGGCACTTTTGGAAATATATAAACTTGTAGGGAAATGTTTGTAATTTTTACAAAAAATTAAATTAAAAATAGATCTTTGATAACCGTGAGTTCCAAGAATGGAACCCACTTCCCCACCACGCTAGGGCACACAGGGATGTTGGTGACGGGCCTTGGAAGCGGTGGTGCGCGGGCGTGCAGCCACCGCGCGAGGGGCTGCTGGCGGCATTGGCGGTCGGTGCAGCGACGCTACGTAGCTGGAGCAGGCGGCACTGCACGAAGGGGTAGCACGGGGAGTTGGCGGTGCAAGGGCGGCGACCGCTTGCGTGGCTGGTGGCGCTCCTGCGTGGGGAGCGAAGGCGGTGATGGATGGTATAGATCAAGGCGCCCATAGCGAGATCGGATGGCGCACAGAGTGCCACGTGGTGGACTGTGGGCAAAGCGCTAGCAGACGATGCAGATGTGAGCTGGGGATGATCAAATGGTGGAAAGCAAGGGCGTACGTGGAAGTCCTTGGGCCATTGGATCTAGATTGAGATCCAACGGTCAGGGATGCGGGCGGGCTGCGTGGTGCAATTAGAGGGCGCCACGTGGCCAGCTGTGAGTGGCTGAGAAGAAAAATAAGATTAGAGGGAGAAGGCGGCTGAATTTGAAAAACTCAAAACATGAAAGTTGTAGATCTCAATGAGATCTACAAGTTTCATGTTCACCAAAAACAGAGATGAGGTTAAATGTGATACAAAAATACAAGAATACAAATATACATATGTATAGTATACAAGGAGGCCCAAAAACCCAAGTTTTGCCTACGAACTCTGAATTGAATGAAATTAATCTCATTTTAAAAGTCTATGGATGTGTATTCATTTGGAGGTGAGTAGACTTAATTCGGAGTTTGTAAGAGAGAGATATTGGCATTCTAAGGTTCAGGGGGTTTGGGGCTTTATTGGGTATTTTACAAGACAGGAACTCTGGCCTTCTTCCCTATATTATTAACTAATGGTGTACACATTATAAGGAAGGTGTTATTTCATTTTGGAGGGGATAAAATACAAATAAATAAGAGGATATTTTACAAGTGTATTTTACAAATGGATTGGCTTCTTATTAAATGCAATTATGAATGCTAAAATGCATATGGATTGATGCATGAAGGCTATTTATGCAAGATAAAGGGAAATATGATGCTAAATACCCGGGGACAAAGCTCTATTTTCAATTTTAAGAGTGATGAATCATAGATTCATCAACCCCCTATATCTAAACCTTGCTCGACCCCGAGCAACTAAAATGAAATGCAAGAGTGAAATGATTTTGGGTTCCATACCAAGGTCATGAACAAAAGTTGAAAACGGGGCTTGACTCGACCTTTGGATTAATTGTGTTGTGGAACCTTATTGGGATCTGAACTTAAGTCCTAACAGACTTCAAGTTCCCCAGGTCTTCTATTCAAGACGCCTCAACAGTCAGGTCAGAACAAATCCTCAAACGCAAATTTCTGATGACTATGATTCTTACTTGTACCGTGTAAGTGATAAATAGCTCTCCACATCAGAAATGGCTTAGAACCAGCCTCCTCTAACAAGGTAACTCTAATTACCCGGTCCAGTAACTCTTTCCTCGAGGAGCGGGGTATTACCTTCTAAGTTCAAGTACGACCAGCTCTAGAGGAGGGGGTGGAGAAAACAATGGACGATAGCCAGTGTAGCTACCTATCCCATGATGCCTGACCAGTGTAGCCAAGTCATCCAGTTGCAGACTTCTTGCTAATATACATACTCCGATAGGTATTTTATTTTTACTTGGACCTGTCTGATTTTATTGGCATTTTTGCATTTTTTCGAACTATATACAGGGTGCAGCATGTACATCAGGAGTTTTTCCTATTGAGCCAGTAGAGTATCCCTCTTTTGAAGCATTATTGCAACCCACAACGTCCTGTCCTCAGACTTCAACACCACCATATTAGATTGAAATGCACTACCCTCCCTAGAGGAGGACGGATGTTTCCACTTATGTGCTACTCCAAGCTAAAGGATTCTACTTCCTCACCACCTCATCAATGAAGAGCTACATGCATAGTGCTTGTCCAAGTTAGGTCATTATCTAAAAGAATCATGCGTGTGCACGAGATATTTTACTTAGACTAATCAAGATGACATGTGAACATAGACTTGCAGACTCAAAGAATTAAGTCACTTGACCTGAGAAATCCTAACTCCAGTTCCTATAAGGTTCCTCTTAAATTAGGTGGACTAAGGTCAAATCAAGTCCATCCTCAATATCTACTCATAACTTGGTTCAGAACCCACTAGCTTTTCACCTTGCATATGCAAGATATGCGGATGAGATGCAGATGACATGCTATGAAAATGCAAGACTCTTTTTCTCTCTCTTCTGATCTAGATATGCAAGAAGCCTTTGAATTTTTCACAATTTTTTTCAATAATTTGGTACCCTTCTTATGTTACAGAAAATTACAAGGTTTTTATAAGTATTATACAGACTATACAAGTGTATTTTACAAAAACTTTTTCCAAATTTTACTTAACCCATAATTATTGCTAATATATACAAAGATACGTAAAAGTACAAGCTATGGGTAAAGCATGTATGTAATATACACACGCACCCCTATACTTAGCGTGTGCTATGTCCTCGGAACACGAAAGGCAAGGAAAAAGACATAGCTCGTGCTAAGCGTAAGAGAGCCAAAAAGGACGAAAAATGTATAGAAGTCGTCCTACCCCCTATACTTAGGCTCTGACAGCCTAAGTGTAGAAGAGGGTCAAAAATGGGGCAGACGAGGACAGGAAGAGAAATGGATGAATATATACAAGGAGGGCATCGGTCCCCCCTATACCTAGGCTCAGGTCAGCCTAAGTATAGGATTGGAGTGAGCATGAGGACCAATGTGATCTGGAGGATGTACAGAGAACAGACTCAGGTGGCTCATCCCCCCTATACTTAGGATTTGGTCATCCTAAGTATAATCTAAGATGGCAATCAATGAAGTGGAGATGAGTTACTAGAGTCGCAGGGGAAAAAGGACAGAATGTACAGGAATGACGGGTATATACACGGGTATCAGTCTGAATCTTTCAAGATGCTGCTGATGGCTAGAGCTCACTGCTGCAAGGTCACATGCGCGGCTTGATGTGTATCTGCTTAATCTGTCTCGTGCATGAGTATAATCTCCTCAACATGGACTAACTGCTCATTGGATTCGACGAAGTGCTTCAACAATTGTCCATTCACTAGGAATATCGGTGCATCATCTGCGAGATCTGAGATCTCGACACATCTACTATCATGCACCGTACGGACAACAAATGGGTCCGTCTACTTAGACTTCTACTTGCCTCGGAAAATCTTCAGCCTTGCATTAAACAACCATACCTTCTGTCCAGGAACAAAGGTCTTTCGTCTGATATATCTGTCGTGCCAACGCTTAACCTTGTCCTTGTACACCAAACTATTGTCATAAGCACGGTTTCTGACTTCCACGAGCTCATTCAGATCCATTTCTCTGCACTTATGCCCAAGATGCGTGTTCCAATTGACCTTCTTGATTGTTCATTCTGATTTATGCACTAACTCTGCAGACAAATGGCACGGCTTTCCGAATACCATTCAGAATGGGGAGGTTCCTAACGGTGTCTTTTAAGATGTCCTATAAGCCCATAGGACTAGATCCAGGATCTGGGACCAGTCCTTCCTGTCTAGGCGGACAAGCTTCTGCAATATAGTTTTCACCTCCCGATTTGACACCTCAGCCATACCATTAGTCTGTGGGTGGTAAGGGCTAGAGACACGGTGTTCGATGCCGTAGTCCTTCAGAAGTTTCTTCACATCTTTGTTTACAAAGTGGTTGCCCCCATCTGATATCAACATCTTGGGGATCCCGAACCTAGAGATGATATGATCTTTGATGAATTTACAGACAGTCCTGTTGTCTGTGGCTCGGGTTGGGATAGCCTCCACCCACCTGGATAGGTAATCTACCGCAAGAAGGATGTATTCGAATCTGTGACTAATAGGAAACGAGCCCATGAAATCGATGCCCCAGGCGTCAAAGACATCCTAAATGATGACAGGCTGCATAGGCATCTCATCCTTGGAACCAATGGTTCCTCCCATTCTCTGGCATACTGAGCACGACTTCGCAAAGGTGATGGCATCGCAAAACAGAGTCGGCCAGTAAAAGCCACACTAAAGTACCTTCCATGCGGTCTTCTTCCCGGAGTGGTGTCCTCCCGCCTCCAAGCTGTGGCATAAAGAAAGGATACTCCGGTATTCCTCCTGAGGAATACACCGCCTCCAGACACAATCCGGTCCTTCAAAGAAAAGGATCAAATCCTTCCAATGGTAGTGTCTAACATTCGACTTCAGTCGATCAATGTGGGGTCTTGGGCCAATCCTAGGGAACCTTCTTGGAGACAAGATAGTTCACGATATTGGCATACCATGGGGGTGAGTCGACAACAAAAATCGACTCGTCAGGGAAGGAGTCTCGAATTGGTGAATCCTCGGAAGTATTAAGATCTTCGAGACGGGAGAGATGATCGGCTACTGCGTTCTCCTTTACAGGTTTAACACGAATATCCAAATCAAACTCTTGTATAAGCAAAATCCACTCTTGTATAGGCAAAATCCACCGAAGAAGACATGCATTCGCATCCTTCTTTTCCATCAAGTATCGTAGCGCCGTATGGTCAGTGAACACAATTACCTTGGATCCGATTAAGTGAGATATGAACTTGTCCAAGGCAAACACTATTGTAAGCATCTCTTTTTCCGTAACTGTATAGTTACGCTGAGCGGTATCAAGCACTTTGTTTGCGTAGTGAATTGCAAACAGGACGACATCCCTCCTTTGTCCTAACACAACCCCTATAGCAAAATCTGATGCGTCCGTCATGATCTCAAAAGGTAGAGACCAATCTGGGGCTTGTAGGATCGGGACGTCCATGATCATTCCTTGCAGTAGCTTAAAGGCCTCAAGACATTTGTGATCAACAATAAACTCCATGTCCTTGCCTAAAAGCTCAGTTAGCATTCGGGCAATCTTAGAAAAATCTTAAGTAAATCTCCGATAGAATCCGACATGTCTGAGGAAGGACCCCAACTGTTTAATATTGGTGGCTGGCTGGAGTCATCTGATCACATCCACCTTGGCAGGGTCAACCTCCATTCCTCTCTTGGAGATGACATGTCCCAACACAATGCCCTCCGTTACCATGAAGTGACCTTTCTCGCAGGAGAGCATCGGATTAACCTCACAACATCTTTTGAGGACTCGGTCCAGATTCCTAAGATAGGAACCGAAGGAATCGCCGTGGACCGAGAAGTCATCCATGAAGACTTCCAGGAATTCGCCGACCATTTCGGCGAATACAGCAATCATGCACCTTTGAAAAGTACCTGGAGCATTGCATAACCCAAAGGGCATGCACCTGAAAGCATAGGTACCAAAGGGGAATGTAAACATGGTTTTTTTCCTGATCCTCTGGAGCTATGGCTACTTGATTATTGCCCGAGAACCCATCCAAGAAGCAGAAGAATTCTTTCCCCGCTAGTCTCTCTAGGATCTGATCAATGAACGGTAGGGGGAAATGACCCTTCTTTGTCGCAGCATTCAGGCGTCTGTAATCCACACAGACGCGGCACGACGTGGGTACTCGCATCACCATCTCCTCTCCATCCTCGTTGGTGGTTGTCTGAATTCCCGACTTTTTTCGGACAACATGAATCGGGGCCACCCATTTAGAGTCGGAGATGGGATAAATGAAACCCGTGTTGCACCATTTCTCTATATCCTTCTTCACTACCTCTCATAAATTTGGATTCAAACGACGTTGGAATTCACGAGAGGGTTTGGCTTCATTCTTTAAGTAGATATGGTGCGAACACTGAGCGAGATTTATCCCGTGGAGATCGAAAATGCTCCAGCCTATTGCCTTGCAGTTTTTCTCCAGGATCTCTAGCAAGCGAGATTCCTGCTCCTCGGTCAATCGCGAACTGATGATGACAGGATATTTCTTCTCTTGACCCGCAAGGAAGGCATACTTGAATGTTGTGGGTAAAGGCTTGAGCTCAGGTAATGTGTGATCGTCTAGGAAGTCTGGCTCAATCAAATCTGGTTCAGTGTTGAAAGTGGCTGGATCTGTCTCTGAAATTGCTGCCACCAAATTATTCGGCTCTGGAGTCAGATCGTCAAGGGTCTCTATGTGATCGACGGAAGCCACATCCGACTCATCATCCTCATCTTCTGATTGTCCTAAAGAGGGAATGACTGACAAGACCGGCTGGGCTTCTAAGTCATCGAAGATGGAGGGGGATGCAAGTTCTGAGGTGTACTCGTTTTTGAGGAAATCGCAAACTACCTCATGCACAAGATCATCTCTGGAGGGGATGGACTCATCGATGTTGGTTGGGTTCTGCCTCCATGGACCAACTATGTCTACATGATAGCGATCTGCTTCGGACGAAAAGTACTTGGTGTTGGATTCAGAATCCGGTCTCTACCATCTGGTTTGCTTCATCTCAAGTTCCTCATCTCTGCCTGGAGTTTGGAACTAGATCTTCCCGATCTTGTAATCAAACAAGGCCCCTGCTGTTCTGAGGAAGGGCCTACCTAAGATGATATGGGAATCTCTCCAATTAAGAGGGGTTTCCATATCTAGGACAATAAAGTTCACCATGTATTCCTGACCCTCGACTTTTATGACAACATTCCTCAATTCTCCTTGGGACCTCTTGGTTGATTTATCAACGAACTGCAGGAGGGCTCTAGATTTCCTAAGAGGTCCGAGATTAAGCTGTTCATAAAGGGTTGTAGGCATTAAGTTGATTGAGGATTCGTTGTCTATGAGAGTGTGTGCAAATGCAATGTCATCGACATGACTCACCACATAATGTGCACCCATGTCTCTTCGTTTCCTAGGAAACGAGTTCTTTATTGCACAAGTCGTGGCTACTGAAAGAACGTGTTTCTCAACACGGCTTTTGATCTTCCTTCTACCCCTAGTAGGTATGCATCTCACCTTAAGGTATTTCTGGATGCGGGTGTCATTTTCACGTACTCGTCAAAGGGGATTGTGACCTTGATATGTTTGTTGCAGAACTCTGCCATCTCAGGGTCATATTTTTGGATTTTTTTACTTTTCTTATTTCCATCCTTGAGAGCTCGGGGGAAAGGGATTATTGACTCTAACTCAGACATGAAACTGAAAAGTTTTCATTCAAAGCGGGAACTGAGTTCTGTACAAGACTCGGACTTTGAAACAGACTCGGACTCTAAATAAAAGGAAAATGCTGCTGCGAAACTGGTGATGCGTCTACCGTGACTTCTGGACGGTCCTCCTCATATGGAGGAGCAGGCTCTTCATCGGTTTCGGTGGACTCCCTGCCGGTGCGGTTCCGTTGCTGCTTCAAGGACGCAGAAGTCCTCTTCTTCTGCCGGTGGTGGTGATGGTGGTGCTGCTCCTCTTCTGCCTCCAAGTTCTCCTCAGGTAGAGACTTGGTAGCTTCTTCCTTCAGTGCCCGTGCCCGATCAGGTACGATCACGGTCCTGCCGCTCTTGAGGGACATATGGTTTACATTATCATACGAAAGGATCTCATGTTCATATAAAGACTATCTGAATAGTATACCTGATCACAAGGTTGGTTCTGGCCTTGATTTAGGATGTTCGGGTTGGCCTGAACCTAGGTGGGAATTGGGATCTTTGGTGCCATTTGTTGATCCAGGGTACGAGAAACACCATTCAGATCGGTTCTCATATCCATATAGTCATTCTGGATCTGTTGGACCCTATCAGACAGGGTCTGGATCGCCAAGGTGAGGGACTCCAATTCGGTGGGCTAGGCTGGCAGATGTTGACTCGCAGATGAGGTTCTGTACTGGCCCTGTTGACCATGCTGATACTGCTGTTTCTGGTGGGACGGTGACGGGCCCTGCTGGCCTAAGTGGAACATACGCAGCTGCTGGTGCTGCTGAGGTTGGTACCCTCGTTCGGGCCTGCACTCAACAAAGCGTGGTGCGGGGACAAAGCTGGTTTCCTGATAAGCTAGGGAAGGTCGGTGAGGCTGACCGTTCCCCATCCCCGACTGTCTGCCGACGGGGTCATGGCTGTACCACAACCCATTGATCTCGAACTCTTGCGGAGGCTCCTCGTATCCGGTATTCACTTGTGGGGGTGCATGATGGTCCTGCTGGGTGTAAGTCTGCTCCTCTACCCAGCCATTCTGAGGCCTTGGTGCCTGTTCCTATACAAGATGGACTCGGTGTACAGGTACAGGTGGTGCAGAAGGGGCACGTAGCTTTTTTTAGCTACCCTTTTAGTAAATTCCTCCACTTGCTTCGACAAACGTGAGAGAGACTCAAGGTTAGTGACCCTCTTGTGGATCTGCTCGACCATGGTTAACTTATCAGCTATCATCCCCATGCTGGGAATGAGGTCCTCTGTTAGATCTGCTACAGTCCTCCTGGTTGTCTCGTTGGATAGAATTGATGGAGACAACTGATAGGCCCTGGTGGCCTGCGACCTGCTTGTTTCCGCCATCTGCTCTAGTATCTTCCATACATCATTCTCATTCTTGTTCAGATAGCTTCCTCCACAAGCGGCACTTACTAACCCCTGCATCTCTGGGGTTAAACCACAGAATAAGGTCTGGACTAAGATCACCTTAGAAATGCCATGGCAGGTACATTTTTGAATTAGGTCATTAAACCTATCCCAGGCCTCATGGAATGGTTCACAAGGTCCCTGGGAGAAACTAGTGGTCTTCGTTCTCATTTGATTAGTCCTACTGAGTGGGTAGAACTTCTTCAGAAAAAGGTCCTTGAACTGCATTCAGTTTGTAAATATCACCCCAAGATTTTTCAACCAATGTGATGCCTTACCTCCCAAGGTGAATGGGTGGCCTTCAGTCGGATGTAATCTTGTCCAACCCTAGGGTGACTAAGTTTGTTGCAAACCAGCTCGAGGTCTCTAAGGAAGTCATATGGTTCTTCATTCACATGTCCACTAAACTTCGGTGGCAGTCTAAGGAAATGGGACTTGAGCTCGAATGCTTCGGGGGGAACCACTGGTGCCAACCAACTTTGCATCTCGTTCTCTGCTGGGATATAGGTATCAACCATTGGTCGGTCGATTCCTCCTGCCGCAATGATTTGTCCCATTCTTGCTGTAAGATCCGCATTCTGTTGTTCGGCTGTGGCGAGGTGAGCCAAGATTTGCTGGAGTGGGTCACCTTGGTGTTCTCCCTCATCTGGGGGTCGCTTTGGTGGCATCTTGTCCTCTAGTCCTGGGAAATGGAAATGATCTGGATTAGAGGATAAATCAAGGAAGGGATTCTTACCGAGGCGATGGTCTTCCTCGGTAAGCTTATAGGAGAGGAAAGGGTTGGTTTGAGAGTAACCACCCTGGGTGTGAGGGATCCAGACCTCAAGAGGGTCATGAGCTCTGGGTGGTCCAAGTTGTGCTTGGTCCGGTGAAGATGATTTTTGTGGGGGACTCAAAGAGAGATTGGCAAATAATGTGTCGATATTCCCCCAGTTAGTCATCTTGAATTGGCGAGAAGAATCAGGAGTTCTAAGTAAAGATAGGATTTTACTCCTACCTGAAGCAAGCAATACAATCCAAACCATGTATTTTCACACTCAACACGGTGAAGGACCTGAAATCGAATCCAATTATTCTGGTTGATTTTAAGTGTAATTTTCAAGAAAATAGCAAAGGTTACGTGTCCTAGAGGGAAGTCGGCTCAAAGCCGTATGCATCTTCCCTGTTTAACCTATCGCCTAAGATACATGTACCCTTCCTTTCTTCGCTCCTATCCCAAGTTGATGGATTCAAAGACCATGCCCCTATCTACCTGCAAGCAGGCGGAGGCTGACAAGGCTGGAACTTTGCCCTGAAGGGTTACTAGCAGCTTGTCGCGGAGTACCGATGGTTCACCCCTGACTACCCTAAAATAGGCGAAGGCTACTTGGTACTAATCGATGAACCTGAAAATATTCAACTCGTGATATTTGCTAGGATCAGTTGGAACGTGATATGGAAGGTGGGGATTTGGGCTCTGTCTTAAGATGTTCACACACACTCAAGTACCCTCACTTAGCCTGAAAACAAGGTCGGGGTTAATATCCCGCAAGCAGAATTTCCAATTTTATTGAAATATTTTTTTGGTCAATAATGTTAGCAGTCCCGATTTTAAGTTAAGTTTTCACTGGTTTAGTCCAATCTACACAGCGCGCCTATCGTCTAGTCCCAATTTCCTTTAACTTAAGTTGGAAAACAAAGAGAGAGAAATCGAGAAAAGCCGATGCACAAAAAACAATGATGCTTATGCTGAGTGAAGAATATGTACAGTGATCCCTTCGCTTTTATGTAGGATGCAAAACAGAATTGAAATCTTTTTACACTATATGCAGATGCAGACGACAAAATCCGCTCCTAGACAGGCAGTTCTATTAGCGAGTGAAGCACATATTGATTTGACTAGATCTACGGTCTAAGTGCATCTTTTAAGTGGTTGTGTGGTCCTAAAAATTACGAGCACAAGCAAACCCTAGAGTGGCTCGAGGAGCCGCTAGTGCAAGCTTATTCTAAAAATTCAAACCATACGGCAACCGGGGACACAGTTTCACTATGTTTACACTCGCGAGTACCCAAACGGGAACCGCTGGAAATAATGCAAAATTAAAGAAAAATGAGAAATACAAGTCCTCTCAAATCGCTCAAACAAATTAAAATGCAGGTTCCTTGAAGCATCTTCGACTCCTCGCGCCCCTCGCATAAAAACAAGCTGAGGTCAGATAGAGAACGACATAAAAATACAATAATTAAAAGACAGAAAAATATTCACAAGAAAATCGGGGGGTCAAACTACCCAGGGATAGAAAATCAAACACTCAGAATTTTACTGCAAATTAACCTAAGCCGTGCCTCCCCAGCAACGACGCCATTTGATGAGTCGTGGATCTACCCTTGTTAATAGTGTCTAATAGACGTTTTCATTACAGTTGGATAAATCCAGATCGATCAAAAATAACTGCACAGATCGATGGATCGTTGAATGAATTAACACGTGGTTTTATGTTTGTTTATCCTGGGCAAGCCCTAGGGTCGACTCAAGGAGGTAAAGGAACAACTCGTGATCAGGTTAGAGGGATTAGACTGCGGTTTTCCAAGTGGGATTTTTTAATTTTTTTAAGCAATAAAAATGCCAAATGCAAAAATGCGGATGAAATAGGTTATTAAGGAAATCAACAACTTAGCCAAAATTAATTTGAATGTGAAATTAGACCACATTGATCAAGTTGTATTTTTCCTGTAAACCTAATCCAATGATTAATGCAAAATGCATTTTTTTAGAATTTTTGGATTTAAAATGCACACATGAAAAATACAAACTTTTTTGGGGTTTTTATGCAATTTTAGTGCAAATGATATGCAAAAATTATGAAAATTTTAGTGGAAGATAAACATGATGAAATGAAGTTACAATAATATTTTTGGAATTTTCTGACACTTTGTGATTTATTTATGAATTTTTTACTGAAAACAGGGCGACTGTGGGTATTTATTTTCTAATAAATCTACGAAATTAAATTATCCAGAGATTGATTTATCTCAAATAGATATTTCAATAAGGAATCAAGGAGAGTTGAAATTTATAAAAAATCTTATTCATGGATTTAATTAAAAATCATTTACAGAAATCATTCTAGAATTTATTTTATGCAAACGACAACTTCGAATTTGACGAAACTTGGACTGTAATTAAAGCAGTAGAGGTATTCACGATTTTTTGTAATGTTTGGAGAAATAAATGACTATGTACGAATTTTTTGTAATTAAAGTATGTTTGATTTTCAATATTCGATTTTTAATAAATAAGATGATGCTCCTAAAAATGCAAATAAATAGCCAAAATGTTAAGAATTAATTTGTCAACAACATGCTATTTTTGTATTAAAAATTAATGCAAAAATAATGTCCAAATTAATGCTCAAAGCCAGGGGTGTCTTCGCAAGACAAAAATGAAAGAAACAAATCAGAAATGTCTACAAGGGCACTTTTGGAAATATATAAATTTGCAGGGGAAATGTTTGTAATTTTCACAAAAGAATTCAATTAAAAATAGACCTTTGATAACCGTGAGTTCCAAGAATGGAACCCACCTTCCCCACCACGCTAGGGCATGCAGGGACATTGGTGGCGTGCCTTGGAAGCGGCGGCGCATGGGAACGCAGCCGCCGCGCGAGGGGCTGTTGGCGGCGTTGGCGATCGGTGCGGCGGCACTACGTGGCTGGAGCGGACGACACCGTACGAAAGGGCGGCGCAGAGAGCGGGCGGTGCAAGGGCGGTGGCCGCTTGCGTGGCTGGTGGCGCTCCTGTGGCTTGCGGAGGGCGGCGGGTGGACACGTGTCGCAGGGCGACGCGCTAGTCGGCGGGGAGCACGAGGCGGAAGGTCGAGCAGTGGCCGACGTGCGGTTGGGTTGGGGCATGCGGCGCCGATGAATACCCAATCATCACTCTTTATTCTTTTATTTTAGCTACAAAACCCTCGCAAAATACATGTAGATATGTGTAAATAGAATAAGTTACCAAATAGCATGCATTGTGTAAATATGCATATTTAGCATGTTTTTGTGCATAAATAAAAGAATAAAGAAATAAAATAAAAAGAGAGAGATATTTAGAAAAAAATATTGAGTGACCTAATCCCAAGGGAGGGTTCAGCATGGGCCTGACCACAAAAGAACCCAAGTAGAGGGAGATAGGGAAGCTCATGTGTTGTATCACCTATAAATAAATAAAAATTATTTTCCTCTTATCCAAAATAAAATGGATGTGTATTCATGTGTACATATTTGTAAATATAAAATCAAAATAAAATGGAAAAATAAAAATAAATAAAAATTCACTTCATCATTGTACATAGATCATGTGTACATAATTAATTTATCTATTTATTTCTCCTTGTAAATAAATAACTAAAATTTAATAAAAATATGTATATATTCCACATTTTATGGTGTAAATAAATAAAAAAAATCACAAAAATAAAAATAAGATAAAAAGAAACAAAATAAAAACCAAAAGCCACCTTGTATATATACTATGTAAGCACATATATAAAACTATTTATTTCACCCTTGTAAATAATTAATAAAAATAAAATAAAAATATCCCCTTATTTCAAATTTTAACTTATAAATAAATAAAATATAAAATTGGATTAATTTATATAAAAATAAAAAATTAAAATTCAAAAATAAAAAATACATATGTTCATACCTATATATAATAATAATATCTTGTAAATACCTAAATTATATTTCAAAAAAATAAATAAAAATTATAAAAAATAATTTGAAAATAAATAAACATTTTTCATGTTTTGAGTTTTTCAAAAATAAGTCATTTACGATTTTTAAATAAATTTCTAAATAATTTACAAACGGAATAATTTGATTGGTCCACGGGGGATTGTTGACCCTCGGTCAACTCTCCCCCTGGACCACTTTCTTCCTGGATCTGCGCCCGACCCGCTCTTCTTCCATTTTTTCCCGCATGATCCTCCACCCACTTCCTCAAACCATGGGCACCATGTATTCCCTGTAGATCCGAGACCCTCGCCCGATGTTTTGCCTAGGGATCCGAGCTCCAGTATGCTCGCCCGATCCTCATCTTCTCGGACCCCTAGTCGTATAAGACCCCAGCTCCGCCGTGCATTTCATTCCATCTTTGACCTTCCCCCTCGATGCCAGTGAGCTCCTCCACCTCGCTTGAGTAACAGCCGTGCGAGAGAGAGTCGAAGCGAGGCTCGGGCAGCCGGGAACCATCGATCCGGCGGCGATCACCGCCGTGCTCCGCCACTGAGCGAGTTCAGCCTCGGTATGCGACGTTCCCTTGAGGCAATGACCCCCGGAGCTCCCTGAGCTCCAGCACAGTTGACTCCACCCGCCAGGTAGCTCCTTTAGCTTGTACTTTATCCTAATTTCGGTTTTCCCCCAAATCTCTCCGCCACCATCCCTGACCAATTCAGCTCGCTCCGACCACCCATTTGTCCACTCGACCCGACCATCACCTTCACCAGACCTCTCTCCACCTTCTACGCCCTTCCATCCAAGCCAGTTCGCCCAGGAACTAGGAGTCCACCCTCCTCCACCGTCGCATCGCCGGAGGGTGCCGCCCCGACCAATTTAGACACCCATTTCACTTCTAACCGGGTCGAGGCAATTTGCCCTCGACCCGAGATTGCTTTGGTGCCACTGTGCAGGTCAAAGGACCCCATCTGGGAGGTCGAATCATTTGGGCACCCGAGCTCCGAGCCTCCTCGTCGCCAGAGCGTCTCCGACGTCTCCAGCCTCATCGGAGGCATCCACGAGCTGCGGAGCACCTTGACGAAACTTTTGCACATCTCAGCAACAGCAAAGGAGGTCCCCCGCGCGAGTATCGGGCAGGCGAACTTCACCGGCGACCTATTCTTGGAGACCTTCTCGTAGCCGTCCGATCAACCTCCCGCTCCAGATTTGATCAGAACCACCCATTCGCGAGGGTCCTACACCGTTCGATCCATTGGGGAGCTGATCTGGGCCCTCCATCGCAGAGGAGAGGCGTGCACGCACTAGAGCCGTTCGATCTTACACGTGTCACGCCTTTGTCCGTCGGATCAGAGCCACGGCTCTTCGAAGAGGTGCAGCGCACCTCCACCGTCCGATCAGCCACGTGGCGCGCCTCCAGCCCTCGGATAATAAGTGGGGTAATTTACTCTTAGGTCCCTTTTGTTTTCGCATTTATTTCTTAGTCCTGTAAATATCAAGTCCAGTTGTTTTAATTTTGGATATTTTGCATAGTAGACCTGGATGTTTCTTATATTTGCATTTTAGTCCTTGTCCACGTGTACTACATGCCTCGACATGTGAGTTTTGGGTATTTTGCATGACTTGGGCTGGGTTTTATGCTCTGTTATGAAATGCAAGTAAGTTTTAGATAATTGCATTCATACCGTTGTGCGTAAATGAATTCGAGCATGTGATCAATATTTGGAATTTTCGCGTGTTTTATCCTACAGTTCCAGCACGTGTTACATTTGGGCCCCTGGAAACATATTTCTTGCATTTAGCTCCCTGTGCACTGTGAGCCTATTTTGGATTTAAATAAAATATCAAACTTAACCCAAATTACGTGGAAATTAGAAATGTGGCTCCTGCCACTGTGTAAAACTTTCTCTAATTTTTGGGTACATTTTTTAGGCTTTTTATTATTTTTAAAAATTCAAAAACCTTTGTTTTTGTCTCTGTCCAGATTAAAAATTCATAAAAAATATAAAAACTCTTTTAAAAATTCTAAAAAATCAAGGTTTGTTTATTTTTGTGTGTTTGAATTTCTGTGCATTTTTACTATTTTTGGATTGATAAAAACCCTAAAAATTGAAAAATCACAAAAAAAAACTTATGAAAATTCTAAAAAAATTGTAGAAAACTCAAAAAATAATAAACTCTTTTTCTGAATTTTCCTTATTATCTATATTTTTCATTAAAATTACCTCCAGGCCTTTATAGGACCATTTTATATTTTATTTTGGTCCTTTAAGCCTAGCTGGATAGTAGCTTAATTTTGATGCCTTCTTTGATTTTTAGAAAATTATATAAAAATTATAAAAATCACAAAAAATCACCAAAAATAGTAAAAAACATATAAAATATAAAAATATTTTTGTTTGAATTTTTGGACCATGTTTGAGTGATTAAATAATTCATTGACTGTGCTTGTTTCTTGCCTTTCCTTACTTTCCTCATTTATTAAAAATCCAAAAAAATATAAAAATATTTAAAAACCACCAAAAATACTTGTTTTTGCCTTATTTCATTTTTGACTACTTCGTAGGTCGCAAGGCCAACTCGTGCTCCCTGAGTCCGACCCTGGGTGCTACACCAGGCTAATCTCATAGCCAGGGTCACTATTTTTGATTTGCTTGTTTTATCTGCTTGTTTGGTGGTCTGATTCTCTTTTTTCTTGATTGAACCCAGATTTCTCTCTTCGAATCACAACAACTCTGACTATTTATATCAGATCTAGATAGTGAGATTTTTTGGCTCATCAGAATGGCGCCGTTGCCGGGGAGCGCGGCTTAGTAGTCGCTTTTGATATTTCCTACGGTTTTCTTTTCCGCGGCTTTTGTGCATATTTTGTATATATATCATTCATCTGCATACTTTTTCAAATAACCTTGTCTGATACACTCTGCTTGTTTTCTTGCGAGGGCCCTAGGACCGAGGCAGCTCCTCTCGAGGAGCCGACGCAACCGCGGGAATCGGAGGCAGCTCCCTTCTGCACGGAGTCGTAGGAGAGCGCAAGGAGACAGCAGGAATGCGGGAGCCGTGGAATATGCGTAGGGATTAGCAGTAGAATAGATTTAGTTTAGATTTACTTTTCAGCCAGATTATTTACTGTTGTAATAATAAAGGGATAGGACAGAGACACTTAGACTATCGAGGTCTGTTTCGTCGAGCACCGGTGTGCTCGGGGGACCCCACCGGTTTTTCGTGATTTTCACGCGGTTTTTGGACCATTTATTTACTACTTGTCTGATTTACGCGGATTTTCAGCCTTAGCTTAGGAGTTTGCTTGATTGGTGACGCAATTATTTAGGATCCCAGCACCTAATTGCTTGCATGTTCCTATAGCTCGAATAATTGGACCTAAATAATTATTTCACAAAAAAAAGCCACTTATTAGAGCTCTGGTCTACGTGCCTTGAGGAGTCACATACAGCGCGTGCAGGATCCGTTGTGGCAGACACCAAGTGGTTCCCAAGATAGGACTACGGACCTAGGCTCGAGTACCCGACTACCATTCTTTCGTGTAGAAATTGCTCTGCTAGGGATGATTTTCCGCGTGCATCATATAGGTAGTTTATATTTTGTCTTTTGTTTCATGCGTGGATCACTCTGCATGTAGGATGTTGGAGTCAGGTACACATTTCTTACTCTGCATGCGTCATTGATTCTCGCGCATCAACTTTTTCGTCTTCTCTTCCCTGTTTTGGATCGAAAATAACCAGGAGAACTGAAAAAATTCGTTAGGTGTTGTTTTTATCTGAAAAATACCTAAAAAGAAAAACAATAAAATCGGGACTGCTAATCACACTTGATCTAAAAGACACCACATTGAAAAATCTGTCTTGGGGAGATTAACCCCCTCCTTGTTTGGTTTGGATGAGCGAGAGAGTGACACGTTCCTAGGCTAGAGCCATATCTGATTTCTTAACTGACTACCGACCTTTTATTCGGGACAATCCGTTGAGAATATTGGATTCCTATCAGCTCACGTAATCGCTCTGAAAGACTGACTTGATCACCTAAAATAAAATTGACAAGATAATTGATCGTTCTCTTACGGTCTTCAGCTCAGTGTGCGTAGGTGAATCGAGGGTTTTGCTTTCTCATCTTGTGTGATTCCAGTTCCCTTAGGCCTTCTTCCCTTCTACCTTCTCCTCTACTCATTCTTTTCTCCCACCCACCCTCCCTTCAGTCTTCTTCTTCTCTTCCCATTCTGTATCCCTGGATGATGGTTCCCCCTCACTCCTGGCCGACTCTTGCGGCTTCTTCTTCACCTTCTGACCATCAGTCCAGTCCACCTTCGAGGGAGGTCGGATCTCCGACCAACCTCCCGCTCCCTCCCTCCCATCCCATTCACTACTCTGGGCATGTTGCGCTAGATATCCGTGGATATCAGATGGAGAAGATGCGAGACCCGGACGATGTCGTTGCTGAGTTGAGAGTGCACTCCGTTTGTAATCAAAGAGAGCAGACGAGAGTATCAGATAGATCCTATTCCAGTATGGTGGATGAGCAGATATGACAGGGAGCTCAGCCAGCTTCTACACTAGGCCCATTCGTCCTGGATCGGGACCTTCTTCAGAGGTTGCCGGCATTTTCAGAGGAGGCGCACGAGGAGCCCTATCTTCACTTGTCCGAGTTCGAGGAGTTTTGTAGGATACAGATCTATTCAGATATCACTGCAGAGGAGATGATGCTGAGGACCTTCCCGTTCACACTTCAGGACAGAGCCATGAGATGGCACAGACGATTAGGGAGGAGATTCGCTACGTGGGGAGAGCTACATCGAGAGTTTCTACAGAGATACTTTCCCCAGCGTAGAGCAGATATGATGCGGTCTTTGATCACCGACTTTTCAGTAGACCCCCAGGAGCCATTGCATGAGGCATGGCCGATGTTTCTTGACGTCTTGAGGAGATTTCCAGACCACGGACTTTCACTAACAGAGCTTATTGAGATCTCCATGCGGGGGATGACCGCAGAGCAGATAGCACGGGTGATTACCACATGTGGCAGTTCACACCGCAGTTTCAACATTCACTTACTGGATACCATCTCGATCTTACTTTCACAGAGACCATTTTCACGAGATGCCGTAGTCGGGACAACACATGGGGATGATGCAGTACCAGTGCGGTGTGTTACAGTACATGAGGATACAGCTTCTACACACCAGCCAGAGGACTTGGTCGATGCAACACCACAGACGACAGAGGAGATGACTGCAATAGCAGAGGTTCTGACCCGGAGTCTACTCGAGTTCCTGTTGGTCTTCCAGCTAGAGTTCGATTTAGCCCCAGAGTTCTCAGTTGACGAGTCTTAGATATCAAATCTTCTGATACTCCAGGAGCCAGAGGAGCCCCCGCTTTTATAGCCATTGATTCAGCCACTTCAGTGTCCAGTCTCAGAGGAGTCAACTTCTTTTCTGCAGAGACACTTCTCAGAGTCCGACAACCACCGTGACTCAGCCCAACAGTCACAGCTCGATACAGGACACCACTTTGAGAGACTAGACATAGATAGTCCCGTATTCAAGCCTTTTGTCCTCCACTTTGACGAGACAGACACACTTATTGAGGACCGGTTGGCAGCCAGCAGTGCCGCAGAGCGAGGATCAGCCGCAGACACACTTCCAGCCTCCGCGGTGTTGACCAGTACCTTCTCCTGCTTCCAGATTGCCGAGAGCCACACTTCAGATGATGATACAGCCTGGTGCACCGAGTGGATACTTGACAGCAGCGCAGATGCCCTTCTAGATCGTGATCCTCTATTTCTCACTGATGATCTTGCTTTTCTCCCCGAGGGTTATCTGTAGGAGAATGCTACACATGATGTGTACTCGGTTTCACCTTCTGAGAGTGTATCCGATCTGGCAGATCACGAAACTGAGTCTCCTAATCCTTCCGATTCTGAGTTATCTCACCTCGATGACCCCCGCGAGGATGAGCCGATCCTTGAGATATTCGATGATCTATCTGATTTGTCTCTATCATATGCATCAGATATCAGTCTTCTTCGAGGGTCTCCTGATCTTTACCTTCCACACCTCTTCGAGACACTGATTGACGTGGAGGATTCTATGACTGATCCATCCTTCTCCACGTTTGATTTCCTCGGCTCTATACTTCTACTCCAGTCTGATCCAGAGTCGACGATTGCTTTTCTGCTACCGAATCCCGATCATATATTTCCATATCCTTGGCCGGTAGCAGACACCCGCCTGATTGCCTACCTGGGTGTCATTCTTTACACTTTTGAGTTTGTCGTTGTTCTCACACAGAGACTGCGACGACAGTACGGCATTCGCCTTAGAGATGCCATCCTAAACCTTGACACTGCATTATCCTAGCCTTCGCGCCCAGCTAGGGGCGTAAAACCTAGCGCTTGTTGAGAGGCACCTCAACATTGTATCCTTTTGTATATACGTGTTTCGTCTTAGTTTGATCTTTCTCTCTACCGTGTTTGTTTTCACCCCAGGTCTCGCTTAGGATTATCTTTGTTATACTTAGGATATACCTCATCCTAAGTATAGGGGGTGGAAACACCGAATTGTTCCTTTCGTTTTGTTTCATCACTTCTGTTGTTGCCTATACTTAAGGATTCTTCACCTTAAGTATAGGGGGAGTGATGTCCCTCCACCTTGTATATACTTGTTGATCTTCTTCGTGTCTTTCTACCCCTGTTTTGTTGCCTATACTGAGGGATATTTCACCCTAAGTATAGGGGGGTAGACCCTGTACAGTCTTTACTCGGCTTTCCCTGTGTGTACAGTCTGCTATACTTAGGATTATTTGATCCTAAGTATAGGGGGAAATGCCGAAATCCTCATTCTGTTCTTTGATTTGTCCTTGTATGTAGCCATTCCTTTTCACTTCCCTATACTAAGCACGCGTTATGTCTTCTTCATCGCTCTTGATCACTCTGAGGACATCGTTCGAGCTAAGTATAGGGTGGTGTGTATATATTTCATATATACTTTAGCCATAACTCGCACTTTGTGTGAGTGTGTTAATAAATAAAAATGGCTAAACACCCAAAAATCCATAAAAATTAAAAATTTTTCCTTGTAAATAATAATTCTTTTATTGCACATACATTGCTATTGTACAAATTATTTTTGTAAAAATGTTTGTAGAAACTTTTTGTGTAAATAATGTGTAAATATGTGCATATCAAAATTATGTATATAGTACAAAATTTTTCCAAAATGTTTTGAAAATCAAAAGTTTGGGAAAACTTTGTGTAAATTTGTGTAAATATTTTGCAAAACTTGCATCCATGCATACATCCATGATTTCAAAACATTTTTCAAAAATTTTGCACATATGTAAATATTTGTAAATAGCATCTTTGTAAATGCTTGTACAGTTTTTCCTGAATCATAGTTGACATTTAAACTAGCCTGGAATTAAATTGGAAAATGGAGCTTGATTAAGATCTTAATCCACCTAATTATAAGAGGAACCTTATATGTCTTAGGGTTAAGGCTTTTCAGGTCCATTGGGACTTAACTCTTTGAGTCCACTAGGCTATGAGCATATGTCATCTTGATGAGCCTAATTAGAGCATTTAACAACACACACATGACTCTCAGAGACAATGGCTTTACTTGCACCAGCACTTTATACATAGCTCTCCACGGATGAGGTGGTGAGGAGGCAGTTTCCTTGGGCTTGGGGTAGCATATGTAGTACTTCTAGGCGGAACCTCTCTTCTTCTTCTAGTGAAGGAAGTGCGTCTCAACTTGGTCTGGTGGTTATGAAGTCTAAAGACAGAAGCCGTGGGTTGCAATAAAGCTTCAAAAGAGGGATAGTCTACTGGCTCAAGAGGAAAAACTCCTTGTATATATGCTGCACCATGTAGATATGTTGTACAGATGCACATAAAAAATGTGCAAAAAAGAAAAGAACTCCAAAAAAAGGTGGTGGGTCGGATTTAAAATTTAGTAATCCCACCGGAGTGTATATAGTGCAAATAAAGCAAAAGCTTATAGTATACATGTTTCATCTAATGAAGCTTGCAGCAGGAGACTCAGCTACACTGGTTAGAGCTCCCAAGGATACATGGCTACACTGGCCATGGTCCATTCTCTTCTTCCCCCTCTTCTTGAGCCGGTTGCACTTGAACTTAGAAGGGAATACCCCGCTTCTCGAGGAAAGAGTTGCTAGACTGAGGCATTAGAGTTACCAGGTTGGGGGAAGTTGTTTCTTTGTTACTTCTGAGTTGGGGAGCTACATAGCACTTACACCGTACAAGGAAAGATTCATGGTCATTAGAGTTTGTGTATGTAGACTTGTTCTGATCTGGTTTATTGAGGAGTCTTGCCCATAGATTGGTGGAACTTAGAGGTTGTTAGGTTTTAAGCTTAAGTCCAAATAAGGTTCTGACAAATTAATAATCCAAAGATCTGACCGAGCTCCATATTTCAATTTAATGAAGGCAAGTTTTATAATCAACATTGATCCATGCATTTTCTCCTCTTTTTCTTTTTCTTTTTCTTTTTCACTTCTTTTTCAAATAAGTGTTTGCTAAGGGACTAGCAAAGTTAAGTATGGGGGGGTGATGAATACCCATTCATCACTCTTTATTCTTTTATTTTAGCTACAAAACCCTTGCAAACATGCAGACATGTGTAAATAGAATAAGTTACCAAATAGCATGCATTGTGTAAATATGCATATTTAGCATATTTTTGTGCATAAATAAAAGAATAAAGAAATAAAATAACAAGAGGGAGATATTTAGAATAAATATTGAGCGACCTAATCCCAAGGGAGGGCTCAGCATGGGCCTGACCGCAAAAGAACCCAAGTAGAGGGAGATAGGGAAGCTCATGTGTTGTACATACACCTATAAATAAATAAAAATTGTTTTCCTCTTATCCAAAATAAAATGGATGTGTATTCATGTGTACATACTTGTAAATATAAAATCAAAATAAAAATGGAAAAATAAAAATAAATAAAAATTCACTTCATCATTGTACATAGATCATGTGTATATAAATAACTTATCTATTTATTTCTCCTTGTAAATAAATAATTAAAATTTAATAAAAATATGTATATATTCCACATTTTATGGTGTAAATAAATAAAATAAAAATCACAAAAATAAAAATAAAATAAAAAGGAACAAAATAAAAACCAAAAGCCACCTTGTATATATACCATGTATGCACATAAATAAAACTATTTATTTCACCCTTGCAAATAATTAATAAAAATAAAATAAAAATACCCCCTCATTCCAAATTTTATCTTATAAATAAATAAAATATAAAAATGGAATAATTTGTATAAAAATAAATAATCGAAAATAAAAAAATACATATGTATATACCTATATATAATAATCATTTTTCATGTTTTGAGTTTTTCAAAAAATAAGTCATTTACTATTTTTAAATAAATTTCTAAATAATTTACAAATGGAATAATTTGATTCGTCTACGGGGGATTGTTCACCCCCGGTCAACTCTCCCCCTGGACCACTTTCTTCAAGGATCTGCGCCCGACCCGCACTTCTTCCATTTTTTCCCGCACGATTCGCCACCCACTTCCTCAAACCTCGGGCTCCATGTATTCCCTGTAGATCCGAGACCCTCGCCCGACGTTTTCCCTAGTGATCTGAGCTCCAATATGCTCGCCCGATCCTCATCTTCTCGGACCCCTAGCCGTATAAGACCCCAGCTCCACCGCGCATTTCATTCCATCTTTGGCCTTCCCTCTCGACGCCTGTGAGCTCCTCCACCTCGCCTGAGTGACAACCGTGCGAGAGAGAGTCGAAGCGAGGCTCGGGAAGCCGGGAACCGTCGATCCGGCGGCGATCACCATCGTGCTCCGCCATTGAGCGAGCTCAGCCTCGGGATGCGACGTTCCCTTGAGGCAATGACCCCCGAAGTTCCCTGAACTCTAGCACAGTCGACTCGACCCTCCAGGTAGCTCCTTTAGGTTGTAGTTTAGCCTAATTTCGATTTTCCCCCAAATCGCTCTGCCACCGTCGCCGCCAATTCAGCTTGCACGGACCACCCATTTGTCCTCCCGACCCGACCATCACCTTCACCAGACCTATCTCCACCTTCTACGCCCTTCCATCCAACCCAGTTCGCCCAGGAACTGGGAGTCCACCCTCCTCCGCCGTCGCATCGCCGGAGGGTGCCGCCCCGACCCATTTAGACACCCATTTCACTTCTAACTAGGTCGAGGCAATTTGCCCTCGACCCGAGATTGCTTTGGTGCCACTGTGTAGGTCAAAGGACCCCATCTGGGAGGTTGAATCATTTGGGCACCCGAGCTCCGAGCCTCCTCGTCGTCGGAGTGTCTCCGATGTCTCCAGCCTCATCGGAGGCATCCATGAGCTGCGGAGCTCCTTGACGAAGCTTTTGCACATCTCAGAAGCAGCAAAGGAGGTCCCCCACGCGAGTATCGAGCCGGCGAACTTTACCGGCGACCTGTTCTTGGAGACCTTCCTGTAGCCATCTGATCAACCTCCCGCTCCAGATTTGATCAGAACCACCCATTCGCGAGGGGCCTACACCGTTCGATCCATTGGGGAGCTGATCTGGGACGTCCATCGCAGAGGAGAGGCGTTCACGCACTAGAGCCATTCGATCTTACACGTGTCACGCCTTTGTCCGTCGAATCAAAGCCAGGGCTCTCCGAAGAGGCGCAACGCACCTCCACCGTCCGATCAGCCACGTGGCGCGCCTCTAGCCCTCGGATAATAAGTGGGATAATTTACTCTTAGGCCCCTTCTGTTTTCGCATTTATTTCTTAGTCCTGTAAATATCAAGTCCAGTTGTTTTAATTTTGGATATTTTGCATAGTAGACCTGGATGTTTCTTATATTTGCATTTTAGTCCTTGTCCACGTGTACCACGTTCCTCGACACGTGAGTTTTGGGTATTTTGCATGACTTGGGCTGGGTTTTATGTTATGTTATGAAATGAAAGTAAGTTTTAGATAATTGCATTTATACCCCTATGCGTGAATGAATTCGAGCATGTGCTGAATATTTGGAATTTTTGCACGTTTTACCCAACAATTCCCGCACGTGTTACATTTGGGCCCCTGGAAACATGTTTTCTTGCATTTCGGTCCCTATGCACTATGAGCTTATTTTGGATTTAAATATAATATCAAACTTAACCGAATTACGTGAAAATTGGATACGTGGCTCCTGCCACTATGTAAAATTTTCCCTAATATTTGGGTACATTTTTTAGGCTTTTTATTATTTTTAAAAATTCAAAAACCTTTGTTTTTATCTCTGTCCAGATTAAAAATTCATAAAAATATATAAAAATTCTTTTAAAAATTCTAAAAAAACAAGTTTTGTTTATTTTTGTGTATTTGAATTTCTGTGCATTTTTGACTATTTTTGGATTTATAAAAACCCTAAAAATTAAAAACCACTAAAAACTTATAAAAATTCTAAAAAATTGTAGAAAACTCAAAAATAATAAACTCTTTTTCTGAATTTTCCTCATTATCTATATTTTTCATAAAAATTACCTCCAGGCCTTTATAGGAAAATTTATATTTTAATTTGGTCCTTTAAGCCTGACTGGACAGCATCTCATTTTTGTTGCCTTCTTTCATTTTTAAAAAAATTATATAAAAATTATAAAAATCTCAAAAATTCACCAAAAATAGTAAAAAACATATAAAACATAAAAATATTTTTGTTTAAATTTTTGTACCATGTTTGAGTGATTAAATAATTCATTGACTGTGCTTGCTTCTTGCCTTTCCTTACTTTCCTCATTTATTAAAAATCCAAAAAAAATATAAAAATATTTAAAAACCACCAAAAATACTTGTTTTTTCCTTATTTAATTTTTGACTACTTCGTAGGCCGTAAGGCCAACTCGTGCTCCCTGAGTCCGACCCTGGGTGTTATACCAGGCTAATCTCATAGCCAGGGCCACTATTTTTTATTTGCTTATTTTATCTGCTTGTTTGGTGGTCTGATTCTCTTTTTTCTTGATTGAGCCTGGATTTCTCTCGTCAGATCACAACGACTCTGACTATTTATATCAGATCTAGATAGTGAGATTTTTCGGCTCATCAGGCGCATCGAGGGCGGCCTGGTGGCGGAGGACGAGGCGCAGTGGAGGGCGGCTGGTGGACACGCATTGCGGGGCGGCACGCTGGTCAGCGGGGAGCGCGAGGGAGTAGGTGTTGGCGGCGTGAGTCCAGCCGCAGGTGGAGAGGTGCGAGGCCGCTGGCGTGGAGGTAGGGGGCGGCTGAACTGCTTCCCCTGTTTCCTTTATTTTTTTATTTTTTGTGTATTTTATATATATTTTTGTAAACAGGGAATAAATATGTAAAAAAATGCAGGGAAGTGGAGTAGTATGATGTAGTGTGATGATGATGTGTTGATGCAATGAAGATAGATGATGTAAAAAGAATATGATGATAATGATGAAGGATGTTGGTGAATGAAAATATTTTGCTGGTGATAAAAATGAGGTGATTGTGGTGTGGTGATCGTGATGATGGTGGTGGAGTGATTTTTATGTGATGATGATAAAACAACAAGGAAGAAAAATTATTAGATAAAAATGAAATGACAAGATGAAGATAGAGTACTTACCTGTGGTTCGCCGTATTGTGGAGCCATGGTGTGCGGCTTTTGTCGTGGCCTCGATAAGGATGGCGGAGTCCTTCGAAGCTGAGCAAGTCCAATTGCATCTCGCGACGCGGCAATGGTGGTGCGCGGATCTCACTTTGAGGTTGTCGTCGCTCGACTTGTCTCCTACAGCTATCACCTGAAGGTTAAAGGGGCTCAACCTCACTTCTTTCGAAAATGGCAGATGGAGGTGAAAGTGGCCGGAGGTGGCTTATTTATAGGATGAAGGTGATGGGGTAGTTGATGACGAGGTGGAGTTGGTGGACGTCGTGACGCGAAGTAGAGGTCTTTATGGCGAAAGAGGGGGTTGGCGAGAATGAGGGGAGAGTGGGCTATGTCGTGGTGGCGCCAGGGATCGGAGATGATGGTCGACGTGGAGCCCAAAATAGAAAGGGGGTGGCCCCTTGCGTACGGTGGAAGACGTGGGTGCGGGGTGTGCGGGAGGTGGGAGATGAAGCTTCGACCATTGGATCGAGCGATCCAATGGTGAGGAGAGGGGCGGAAGCGAACGTTGAAGATTCGATCGGCTGAGCGAAATCGAGGGCACAAGTCACGCCATGTGGCGTATGCAGGGCGAGGCGCTAACGGACGGGCGTGATTAGATCAGATCTGTGATCGGATGGTGGGGAGCGAAGGCAGTGATGGACGGTATAGATCAAGGTGTCCATAGCTAGATCGGATGGCACACAGAGTGCCACGTAGTGGACTGTTGGCAAAGCGCTAGCGGACGGTGCGCATGTGAGCTGGGGATGATTAAACGGTGGAAACCAAGGGCGTGCGTGGAAGTCCTTGGGCCGTTGTATCTAGATTGAGATCCAACGGTCAGGGATGCGGGCAGACCGGTCAAAGGGGGCGGGCTGCGTGGCGTAATCAGAGGGCGCCACATGGCCAGCTGTGAGTGGCTGAGAAGAAAGATAAGATTAGAGGGAGAAGGCGGCCGAATTTGGAAAAACTCATAACATGAAAGTTGGTGATCTCAATGATATCTACAAGTTTCATGGTGACTAAAACTGGAGATGAGGTCAGATGTGATACAAAAATACAAGAATACAAATATACATATGTATAGTATACAAGGAGGCCCAAAACCCAAGTTTTGCCTACGAGCTCCGAATTGGATGAGATTAGTCTCATTTTAAAGGTCTCTGGATGTGTATCCATCTATAGGTGAGTAGAATAATTCGGAGTTTGTAAGAGAGAGATATTGGCATTCTAAGGTTCAGGGGGTTTGGGGCTTTATTGGGTATTTTACAAGATAGGAACTCTGGCCTTCTTCCCTATATTATTAGCTAATGGTGTACACATTATAAGGAAGGTGTTATTTCATTTTGGAGGGGATAAAATACAAATAAATAGGAGGATAATTTACCAGTGGATTTTACAAATGGATTGGCTTCTTATTAAATGCAATTATGAATGCTAAAATGCATATCTTGTTGATTGATGCATGAATGCTATTTATGAAAGATAAAGGGAAATATGATGCTAAATACCCGGGGACAAAGCTCTATTTTCAATTTTAAGAGTGATGAATCACAGATTCATCAAGGGCTGAGAAAAGTAGTGCAGCGTAGATTAGATTAGTTTTTATTTCTTTTGTTGAGAGAGTGATTTAGATAATTAGTTTGTAATAATTAGATACTCTCAAGACACTTAAAATATACGGATCTATTTTACCAAGTGCTTGTTAACTTGGGGACCCGTTCTACCTTCTCCATATTTTCCCTTTGTTTTTATTTTATTTCTTGTATTTGGAGTTTTCACCTTATTTTCTATTACATCATCATTGATTGAGCTCGTAGAATTTAGGATTGCTTGACTTGGTAATTAGTTCCAAAGCTCTAATATCTTTCATGTACCTATAGACTCTAAGCTTGGAATTACTAAAATCAAAAAGTGCTTCACGATATTAGCAATTCCTATTATAGAGTGATTTTCATCAAATGCTTCTTCATATAGATTAGTTTTTTTGTGTTTGGATCACTTACATGTAGAGTGCTGGCGTAAGGTACACATTCTTATCGCTAGCATTTGCATTCATCGATTGTCACAGATTGACATTTTTGAATTCCTTCTAGGACTTAGAAAATAAAAAGTAATTGGAAAAAACATTAAATATTTATCTGAAAAATACCAAAAAAGTGATAACCTAAATAAAATCAAGACTGTTAACTCCACTTGACCCTAAAATTAAATGTAACGTATTCATTGATTTGGGAAGAGCAACTCCCTCATTGGACACAAGTACTCTCCTGATCGAATGAAGCATACACTTAAGGATTAGAGCCCAAAGCAATGGCCTAGTGCCCTAAGTGCTTGGAGTAACTTTCGGATCCTGTTACTGCTACAAGCACTTGTCTCAAACCTTAATTTACGTAGTCTTGTGTTAAGGTAGGTGTGATTTACTGACTCGAACATGGACTATCCTAGGAGACTACACATGTGAGCTTGATTTAAAAAACTATTTGAATCACATAACTCTAAAATTGAAAAGAAAACGACGAACTCTTATGGTCATTACTGAGTTGAGTAGGTGAATTGAGAGTTTGCTTTGTGTTTAGTTTTAATTTGGGTTCGTTGCGTTCACTTCCTTTGAGTTCTAGCATTCTTCGAGTTTTTGTCATCTTTGTGTTTCTTTTTCTTTTTTTCATTATCTATAATGGGTCATTATTCCTCTCAACCAGATCTTACTACTTTTTTTCACCCACACCACCTTCGATCCCTTAGTCTGGTTCAAGATGAATCTCTTCTTGAACTGCAGTTTTGTCGTGTCCCGTATGAGATCGATCCCTGTACGATCAATGTTTTGTCTGGTATTTTGTTCTACACTTTATCTTCCATGTCCTCTTTGTCCATGCCTGTATCCCATTCTATTTCTCCAGAACATGTTGTATTACAAGATAAGACATGCGGATGGGATACTACATATATTAAACCATGTCGATATCAAGTTGAAATGAAAGTGCAATTTTGTGAGATTTTAGGATGAGATCATTGTGATGCACTTCTCGAAGAATCAACGAATACACACAAGTCATGAGAATTACTTGATGCCACAGTATTGGACTGTGGATGATGATACAACCATGGGGAGATTCTATTTTTATATACCCATCATGTTTCCACTGGTTCACCAGTCATCATATGAGTCGATTCACTTCCCATGTCATGACCTCTCTGATCCAACTACTCAGAGGCACTTCTTAAATCCTGATGAATATCTTGAACCATTCCAACATCATGGGTTATGCGAGGGTCACCATTATATGCCAGATATAGGGAGTACCACATATGAGCCTTTTATACTCTTAATTGAAGAGTATGATATATTTTATGAGGACCAAATGAATACCAACATTGCATCGATCTTCGCCGAGGGGTTTGCTTTTTTCCTCGAGTGTTATGTTTGGAGGATGCAACATCTTCTTTGTACTTAGTTTCACTTCCCGAGTGTGCATCCGATATGTCAGATCCCGTGATCGAGTCTTGTAAGTTTTTTCTCCTTGATGACGCTAGTAAGGATGAGCCATGCCTTGGGATATTTGATGATTTATCTGATATATCTCCATTATGTTCATCAGATACACAGTTTCTCATTGAGCCTCCTGATCATGACTTCTCATATCTTTTTAAGAACGTGATTGTAATGGATGATTCCAAGACTAATCCATCTTTCTCCATGTTCATTTGTCCTGATTATTTTAATTCACTCTATTCTTTAAGCCGATTATTCCTTTGATTCTACCGGATCCTAGCTTACTTTTCAATTCTATTTTCTTAGTATTAGACACCCCCTTGATTGTATACTCAGGTGTTTGTTTTTCACTTTTGACTTCATTATTGTTATCACACTGAGATAGCTACTAAAGTACGACATTTGCTTTATTTATGCACTCTTGAACCTTGATACAATGTTGTCCTAGCATTTACACCCAGCTAAGGGCATAAACTCTAGCGCTTGTTGAGAGTCACCTCAACATTATCTACCTTTATTATTGATGAATCTCAGATTCACCATTCTAAGTCTCATTAATTAAAGCTCAAGTCCCTCAAAATCAATTGCATTTCTGCATTTATCCTGCATAATTAGCATTCAGGCATGATTGCATAAGAATTGCATTTTAGCATTAAGTTCTGCATAAAATAAGAAGCCAAAAATCCAAGCCAAAAATTGACCTGTAAATAGCCTAACTTCCCCTATTTTTAACCCCTTCACGCTAACACCGCATACCACAAACTCACTTCCACTGTGTACACATCACTAACAAGAATAAATAAAAAATACAAAAAAATAATTAACCCTGTTAAGTGGACCAAAAACCCAAACCCTAGTTTTAGGATTTTCGGACTAAAAGCCACATATCTTTCCCATCCAGTGTCCGATTTGATCCTACTCACTTTTGAACTAATGCACATTCAATTACCTTCAAAACAAGACCAAGTTCAAGTGAATCAGAGCTCGTATGTGAAAGTTGGGTTTTGGGCCTCTTTTGTACATTGTATTTTCGCGGCTTTTTGACCTGTATTTTATGTGTTTATTTTCTTAATTAATAAAAATCCAAAAAAATTAGATTTAGATGTCTTTTATTTATCTTTGAATTTTCCTTATTTTTCCGGATTTTTTATCGAGTTTAAAATTGACAAAAAAATTGCAAAACCCAAAAATCAAGGTATTCTATGTACATAGGATACCCCAAAAATTCACTTTTCACATTTGACCGAATTTGGCTTTGATGTCTTCATGAAAGTTGTAGATCTCGTCGAGACGAGCATTTTTCGTGAAGGAACTTTTTCGATCCGAGGTCATTTGCTATTTCTTTTTGATTTTACAAAACATTTATTTTTCGAATTTTCTGGAGGTGACACGTGGCAGCCCCTGAGGCCGCCACGTGTCATGGTTTTTTTGGGCTTTTTAAATCTTCGTTTTTATTAATAAAAAAAAAAATAAATAAATTAAAACCGAAGCACGTGCATCGCACGTGCCCCCAGGCACGTGCTCCGCACGTGCGGCGCACCCGCTCCCTCTGCCCTTATTCTCTTCGCCACGTGTCGCTATAGGAGCCGTTCGATCTCGTTTGATCGAACGGTGCCTGGGCGTCGTCCACCTCCCGCGCCTCTCGCCCCGCAACCTCCTCCGCGATCTCGGCCAACCACCTTCGCGCCCTCCGCCGCCTCCTCTCCTTAACCTCCATCGCCGCTGACCTCCCAACGGCCTCCGCTTATCTCGCCGACGAACCCCCCTTCTATCTCGCGCCTGCCCGACCTCCCTCTCCCCTATAAATACCCCATCGCCGCCCCCAGTCCACGCATCCGCCGACCTTCACCCTAGGCAGGCCTCCGAGGTGGTGACAGCCCTCCGCAACCTCGCTCCGCCGGCGTGATCCGAAGTTCCCCACCCCCTCGGTGCTTCGTCGCAGCCCCTTCCAGGCGCTGCCGTGCTCCGGCCTTCACTCGCCGTCGAGCCTCCTCCTCCAGGTATCCTTCCTCCCTCCCTCTCTATCTCTCTCTTCCTCTCCCTTCCACCCTCCGCTCTCGCTATCAACCTCGCCGCTCCGGGCTCTTCGCTCCGCTCGGAGCCACACCCTCGCCTCCGCCTTCGATCCTCTTCTCCGACCGTCATCGACAACCTCGGCCGACACGCCAGCTCCGCCACGCGCTTCTTCGACGACCGCCGGCCGTGTGTCGGCCCTGGAGCTATTTCTTCTCCACCACGCAAGGAGCCACCTCCAGGAGCTCTGCTACCGGTCGACGCCCCCGCCTTCTCCTCCGCCTTCGACGCATTCGCCTCCTCCAGGCCGTGTGTCGGCCAGAGGCACGCCACCGCCTCCGCCAACTGTCAGCCACCGGAGTCCGCTCCGCCAGGCGCAACCCGCTCCTTCGCCAGCCACCTCAGCCACCAACTCCGCCTCCTTCGCCTTCGTCAACAGCCACTGCGCCTCCATCTTCTCCGGCCACTTCACCGCCGCGCATCGTCTTCCCCAACGCCGCCTCGACGCCATCTTCCCCGACCGCTCCAGCCAACGCCGCCAGGAGCAACCCACTCCTCCGCTGCGCCTCCGGGCTGGGTGCCCGAGGCCCTCCCACGTGCACCGCACGCGCGGAGGGAACGACGCCAAGGTCCATCAGCCCAGGGGTCACGTGCTACGCACGTGCCCCTTGGGCAAATTGCAAGAAGGCCCTTCGGCCTTTCTCCATTTACGCATCAGTCCAGATCCAGAAGGTCACGTGCACCGCACGTGACCCCCTGGCACAATTGCATCTTCGCCCCGGTGATCTAGGTAATTATAAATAGGTCCCCTCTGCATTGTTGTTATTTATTTAATTATTTACATCTGTACCCCTGCATTCCTCGTTCAGTTTAGACCTCTGTTTTCCATCATTTTATTTATTTAAAAATAGCATTTTGTTCATCTCTTAATCCTCTACATTTTGTCATGTCTTGGATATTTTTGTGATTTACGGTTGATTAATAAATAATTATTTTGTGGAAATTAGAATTTTTTGCCCAATCTGTGCTTGGAAATTTGTAGTTAATTAACCGTGACTCTAAAAATTCCCCAAAAATCACATATTGTAGAGATTAAGTTGCTTGACATTGTGCCCAAAAACCATTGCATTTGCATGCATCATTTGTCTTGTATAAAT
The DNA here is from genome assembly GCA_037367405.1 of Ottelia alismoides. Classification (NCBI taxonomy): domain Eukaryota; kingdom Viridiplantae; phylum Streptophyta; class Magnoliopsida; order Alismatales; family Hydrocharitaceae; genus Ottelia; species Ottelia alismoides. Next base: position 460,112 of record JAZKJV010008316.1, on the reverse strand, counting down.
CATTTTGCATATTTCACTGTTTAATTTTTAATAGGTATTAGACCCCACATTTTTGTGATCTAGGATTTTTCTGGGATCCATCACCTAGTGATAGATCTTAGATAATTTTAGTTCTCGAAAATAAGTAGGTTTAATATTTATTAAAATTAAATATTGAAAAATCATTTTGTTCGCATTAAAAATTCGTAAAAAATTCACATTGCATCTAAAAATTCCAAAAAAATTACAGTGACCTCATTTCATCATTTTTTACATTTCGGCCAAGTTTCGTAATTTTCGGACACCGTTTGAACGTATTTTACATTTTAGTCCCTAAATTAGGCCGCATTTGCATTTCGCATCTCATCTTGCATTGAAAAATTCCAAAAAAAAATACCGCCTTGAAAACCGAACTAAAAATTGGATAGACATTAATCTAGGTTGTTCCTTTGCCTCCTTGTGATCGACCTTGGGACTTGCCCAAGTAAAATAAACATACACCACGAGATTAAAATTGACTCATTATTTTGTGGTTATTTCTTGACTGTTTCCGAATCGCCGCCTACAACGAACGACATATTTATTTTCACGATCGACCATTAAAAACGATTTCTTATCGCGGCTTTTCCGGGCTCGTCAGATGGCGCCGTTGCCGGGGAGGCAAACGGCTTAGTTTGTTGTTTTGAAAATTTCTGTTCGGTTTTCCGAATTCGGGTAGTCTGACCCCCGAATTTTTCATTGTAAATCCCATTTCATTTCTTGTATTTATTTTTCAGCATTTCTTTCATTTATTTTATTTTTGATTATTTTTTGAGTCACTCTCTTACAATCTCTCTCTTATTTTTCTTGCGAGGTACCCGGCGCACGTGGAGCGGTTTTTCAAGAAACCGACGCATCTTCACCGACACCCGAAGAAACCGCAATTAAATTAAGATCGAGTCGAGTCGTGAGAGAGCGTAGAGTCTAGGTTTTTAATTTCTGTATTTTTATTTTCTGCTCATTTATAGCGGTGTCCGTTTGGACTCTCGCGTGTGTACAAGGACATTGAACTTTATTTGTGGTGTGTCGTGGCCTGTTTCACTCTCCGGAGAGGGTGGGGCCCGACTTGAGTGGCGATTAGGATAGACTTGCACATACGGCTCTTAGAGCATTTTTTTTATTTCTGATTGTGCTCGTAGGATCTTAAGCCACACTGCACATTAATCGAGACGCACCTTAGATCGTTCAACTTAGACAAAAATTTAACTCAATTCTTCCCGCTAATAGAACTTTCTGTTTAGGTGCGGTTTTCATCGGCTTGCACGCATTCAGTGTAATTTTTTAAATTCTGTATTGCATCCCACATGGAGATTGCGAGGAGGCACTGTAAGTCTTCTAACTGAGCATTCATCATCGTTTTCCGCGTGCATCGGCTTTTCCCGACTTCCTCCCTCTTGTTTTATCACTTAAGTCTAAAGGAAATTGGGACTGGACGGTAGACGTGCATTTGTGTTCACCTAAATTCTACAGTGATCGCCTTAATAAAACTGGGACTGCTAAATATAGCCGATCTAAAAAATCCACAAAATCAAGAATTTCTGCGGGAGAGCAACCCCGTCATTGTTTGATTTTATCTTGCAGCGAGGAGAGAGACGCACACTAGGATAGAGCCCAGCTCCAAACCTAACATCTCGTTTAAACGGCTTGCAAGATTGAATTCTCACCAATTAAAACTAACAAGATAATTGACCGAACCTTTACGGTCTTCACTTTGAGTTGAGTTGGTGAAACAACCCTTGTATTGTGTTTGGTTGTGCGTAGAAAATAGTGCATCAACGAATACCACACAATTGTGTCTACATCATAAAACATCTTGTTGACTCCGAGAATGGAGAATTGTGGTAATTTTTGTTCAGGCTCGTATCTCTCTACCGCAAACTCCCCAATCTTAAATGCCCAGAGAAACTCTTACTCTGGACCTGCTTGGCCTCCGGGAAATCATTCCCAAGAACTCAATTCTTACGATTCTTTCTTCTTCCTAGAAGGAAGACAGACCCAACCTATCTCTCTATCACCAAAAATTGAGAACAACTATTACATCAATTCTTTCCAATCTATTAACTCGAACCCTTTGTATTCTGAAGGTGAAGAAGAAGAGATGCCTCCCAGAAAAGACCCTGAAGATAAACCAAATGAGGACGCCATTCAAATGATCCTAGCAAGACTGGCTGCATCTGAGCAGCAACAACAGTTACTAAGGACACAACTTGAGCAATTGAATGCTGGGGAAGAAGTGCCAATGGAAGTGCCAATGGAAGCCGCTTACAACCCTGGACAGTACCAAGTGTGGAACTATTTACAGCCACCACAGCCGGAGATCCACTATGAATTAAAGCCACACTTTGTCAGTCAATTACCTCAATTCCATGGTAATACGACTGAGGAGCCATATGAATTCCTGAGGGACCTAGAGCTGATATGTTCTAATCTGAGGCACCCACAAGTCAGCCAAGACTACATTCGTCTCACTGCACTACCTTTCGCCTTGAAAGGGAAGGCAGACTACTGGGTGAAGAACTTGGGGGTGACTGTGACGACTTATGAGAGATTCAAAAACCTCTTTCTGAAGAAATTCTACCCCTTGAGCCGGACCAATCAAATGAGGACCCGCATCACCAGTTTCGCTCAGATGCCCAATGAACCACTTTGTGAGGCATGGGATAGGTTTAAGGACCTGCTACAAAAATGTCCCTGCCATGATCTGGACAACAACATCCTAGTCCAATCACTCTACTCTGGCCTCAACCACGAGACTCAAGGGTTAGTTAGTGCTGCCTGCGGAGGGAATTACACATCACGTGGAGCTGAGACCGTCTGGAAAATACTGGAGCAGATGGCAGAAACAAGCCGGTCTCAAATTGCCAGTCGTGCATACACTGATTCCCTGAACACTCTTCAAGCCAAAGGCGGGAAGCAGACTGTGGCAGAAATAGCTGAGGACTTAATTCCAAGCATGCATTTTATTTCTGATAAATTGTCAATAGTGGACAAGAGAGTGAGCGACATCGACAACCGGATCTCCCAGTTCCCAAAGCAGATGGAGGAGCTCACTACTAAGATGTCCAAGATGGGGGTACCTGCTGCACCAACAGTCCCGGTCTACCATGTGCACCATGTCCAGGAGCAGCTAGGAACAGAACAGCAACAATCCTGGGTACAGGACCAATCCTATGCCCAAGCTTCTCAGCAACCACCCCCACCGGCCGAGACAATCCAAGAAGCCCCGCCCCTGACCTTCGAAATAAACGGCATTTGGTACACCCAAGACACTACCCGACAGGGTAATATGGGAGACCGTCAGACTTATCAGCGCCCACCCACTTTCTATAATGCCGCATTCCAGCAACCGAAGCAGCAGCAGCCCTACAACCGCCCAAACCAATCTCAGCAATACCGTCAGCAACACCAAGCTCCCAGACCTTCGGCTCAATCATCCAATCCTCCGGAAGAACCTGTTGATATCCAGAGACAGATGTTGGAAGAACTTCGCAGCTTCCGAAGTGAGCTATATGATCTGAGGGTAGATGTTAATCGTCTATCCCGATGGAAGGATGAGCAGACTGTCCCCACTACAACCATTCCCGCCCAAGTTCAAGCTAACCCTAATAGCTTGAACCGATCTCAATCATCTCAACACACTGGCCAGGTATACTCTTCGGATTTTTCCATGTCCGAACATGAGAACCTTTCGTTTGACAATATACATGCCATGTCACTCAGGAGCGGAAGGACCGTGGCCGTGCCTGATCGGACTCGGGAATCGGTTCATGAAGACTCGGAGGATCAGCCGGAGGATGCTTCCGAGGAGAATGAAGAAGGACACCTGAAGATCCCAGCACCAGAGAAGGGGAAAGCATCTATGGAGTCTGCAGAGGACCTTGAGCCTCTAGTTGCTGCAAAAATACCTTTGTCACCTTTTCAGCAACCTGATTTTGATTATTATGATTGTAATAAAAACTCCAAGTCGAATAAAGATGCTCGTATTTTTGATTCTGATCCTCTATCTCCTGTCTCAAATGCATCCATTCCTTTCCCCCATGCCTTAAAAAAAGAAAAGCAAAAGAAAAATATCAAAGACGACCCAGCCATGGAAAAATTCTGCCAACAAAACATCACAGTCAAAGTACCCTTTGATCAATACGTGGCAGGTAATCCAGCCTTTCAAAAATACTTGAAGGCAAAATGCACCCCCACCCGGACTCGTACAAAGAGAACAAGTCAATTTGTGGAGACTCATATCTTGACAGTTGCCACCACCAAATGCGTCAAAAATCAGCATCTGCCAAGAAAGAAAAGGGATCTAGGCGCCCATTATGTGGAAAGTCACATTGGCGGCATAGCATTCACACGCACACTTCTCGACAATGGATCTTCCATAAACCTTCTACCCTTAGCCTTATATTATCGATTGGAGTTGGGCCCTCTCAAGAAATCATCATCTTTACTCCAATTTGCTGATAAATCCACTAAAAGACCTAAGGGAGAAGTGAAGAATGTCATCATCATCATTGAGGGTACAGAATACAAAGTAGACTTCACTATCCTGGACATGGAGACCCCGAACCATTGGAAGGAATCACAAATCATTCTCGGAAGACCTTTCTTAAGAACTGCTAAGGCCGTATTCGACTACGGAACTGGCATGATGAAATTCCGTTCTCCAGGCGGAGAAGTGGACTTGGCGATGAAACAAACAAAGTGGCAAAGACCAGACTCCGAATCCACGACTGAAGATGCCGAAACATCAGAATGCAATCTTCTCAGAACCACTGGGCCATGGGACCAACTGCCAGACATCCAGATAGAAGGCACATCCTCGGAAGAAGAAATAATCCACCATGCAGTCTCTGAGATCTCTACACCCCCAGACAACACTGAAATCCTCTTGGATTTATCAAGCACCTCACCTTTGGGACAGACAATCGATGATGAGTCAGACACGGCTCTGGCCGAATTACCATTCTCCTCTATCGATCCAACTCACTTTTCTTTGGAATTGGTAGCCAATATCTCACCCAGTGATTCACCACCAACCGATACTGAGACAGAAGCAAAAGTCATTCAACCAGACTTGATCGACGATTCAGAATTGCCAGAGCTGAAATCACTACCTCCCACGCTGAAATATGCATTCCTCAAAGGACCCAAAGAAAAATTCCCTGTGATCATTAGCTCATCATTAACCATGGACCAAGAATCCAGACTGATCGAAGTCCTTGAGCGAAATCGAAAAGCCATAGGTTGGACTGTGTCGGATCTCGTAGGAATAAACCCTGCTCTCTGCTCGCACCAAATTTATGTTGAGGATAATGCAAGGCCTTCCCGTGAATTTCAGAGAAGATTAAACCCCAATCTTCGGGAAGTGGTGAAGAAAGAAATAGAGAAATGGTGCAAAGCAGGATTTATTTACCCCATTTCTGACTCCAAGTGGGTAGCCCCCCTTCATGTCGTCCCGAAGAAATCGGGAATCCAGATGGTTACCAACGAGGAGGGGGTAGAGATCGCGACCCGAGTACCCACGTCGTGGCGCGTCTGTGTCGATTACCGGCGCCTGAATGCTGCGACCAAGAAAGACTACTTTCCACTGCCATTCATTGATCAAATCTTGGAGAGACTTGCAGGGAAAGCATTCTTCTGTTTTCTTGATGGGTACTCCGGCTACAATCAAGTAGCTATCGCTCCCGAGGACCAGGAAAAGACCACATTCACATGCCCATTCGGTACTTACGCATTCAAGCGCATGCCATTCGGGCTTTGCAATGCCCCAGGCACATTTCAGCGGTGCATGATTGCCGTATTTGCCGAAATGGTTGGTGATTTCCTGGAAGTCTTCATGGACGACTTCTCGGTTCATGGTGATTCATTTGATACATGCTTAGCACACTTGGACCGAGTCCTTCAGAGATGCAGGGAGGTAAATTTGGTACTCTCCTGGGAGAAGAGTCACTTCATGGTGACTGAGGGTATCGTGTTGGGGCACGTCATCTCCAAAAAGGGAATGGAGGTGGACCCTGCCAAGGTGGATGTGATCAAGAAACTTGAGCCACCAACCAACGTCAAGTCAGTGAGGTCGTTCTTAGGGCATGTTGGATTTTATCGACGGTTCATTCCTGATTTTTCAAAGATCGCCCGCCCACTGACTGAGCTCTTAGGAAAAGACACCGAGTTTATTGTAAATCACAGATGTCTAGAGGCCTTCGAGCTCCTGAAAAAGAAAATATGTGAATCGCCGATATTACAAGCTCCCGACTGGTCTCTTCCCTTCGAGATCATGACTGATGCATCGGATTTTGCTGTCGGAGCGGTGCTCGGACAAAGAAGAGATGGAATTCCTTATGCGATTCACTACGCGAGCAAAGTATTGGACCCTGCACAGAGAAACTATACAGTGACTGAAAAGGAAATGCTCGCGGTTGTTTGGGCCCTGGAAAAATTCAGATCATACATATTGGGCTCCAAGGTGACAATCTTCACAGACCACACAGCAATCAGATATCTCATGGATAAGAAGGATGCTAAGGCACGACTTTTGAGATGGATCTTGTTAATCCAGGAATTTAATTTGGAGATCAAGGATAAACCTGGAATAAAGAATGTTGTTGCTGATCACCTTTCTCGAATCGAGCAAAACGATCATCCTGATATCGGACCAATCAAGGAGACTTTTCCAGACGAATCGATTTGCGTCATTGAGTCAACCCCATGGTATTCCGACATAGTGAACTATCTTGTCTCCAAGAAAGTTCCCTATGGTTGGACCAAAAAAATGATTGATCGATTAAAGTCGGATTCGAGGAAATACCATTGGGACGATCCTTTCCTTTTCTATGAAGGACCGGATTGTGTCTGGAGAAGATGTATCCCTCAGGAGGAATATCAGAGCGTCCTCACACACTGTCATTCTCTCGAGGCTGGAGGACACCATTCGGGAAAGAGAACCGCGCACAAGGTACTCCAATGTGGATTTTACTGGCAGACCTTATTTCGGGATGCTAATGAATTTGTACGGTCATGCCCGATTTGTCAAAGAATGGGAGGGACTATGGGATATAGAGATGAAATGCCCATGCAACCAATAATTTTCTGTGATGTTTTTGATGCATGGGGGATTGATTTTATGGGTCCCTTTCCCAACAGCAATGGATTTGAGTACATCTTGTTAGCGGTGGATTATTTATCAAGATGGGTAGAGGCTATTCCAACCCGAACCGCAGATAGCAAAGTCGTCTGTAAATTTATCAAAGATAACATCATTGCGAGGTTCGGGATACCAAAAGTATTGATTTCTGATGGAGGTAGCCACTTCGTGAACAGGGAGATGAGATCTTTGGCTAAGGAGTATAAATTTGAGCATAGAATAGCCAACCCGTATCACCCACAATCTAACGGCATGGCAGAGGTTTCTAACAGAGAGGTGAAGAGCATTCTCCAGAAATTGGTTCGTCCCGATAGGAAGAATTGGTCAACACTGTTGGACCAAGTTCTATGGGCCTATAGGACAGCCTATAAGACTCCACTCGGTACTTCACCTTTTAGGATGATCTACGGCAAGCCATGTCATCTTCCTGCAGAATTGATCCACAAATCTGAGTGGGCGATCAAAAAGTTGAATTGGAGTTGTCACCTCGGGAAACTATGTCGAGACTTAAATCTGAATGAGCTAATTGAAATCCGAAATCGGGCATATGACAACAGTGTGATTTATAAGGACAAGGTCAAGAGATGGCATGATAGACACATTCGAGAGAAGACTTTTGTCCCTGGACAAAAAGTGTGGTTGTTTAATGCTCGTTTGAAGATTTTTCATGGGAAACTCAAATCAAAATGGACGGGTCCCTACATTGTCGTCGATGTGCATACCAATGGAAGCGTAGACATTGCCGAACTCAAAGAGAATGCACAACCGTTCTCAGTAAATGGACAAATGCTGAAGCCATACATTGAATCATCCAAAGAACAAACAGTTCAAGTCGAGGCCATCTATTTCACGCAAAGCGAGGATATTGAAAATCTATCTGACCACACCCTCCCTCCCTCCCGACCACATCGGCCTCCGTGTACAGCTTCTTCCTTTACTTAGGCTAAGGCCTAAGTATAGGGGGGACCGATGCCATCTGTATACACCATTCTTCTCCTAACTCCTAATCGCTTTATATCCACCCTTCTTCCATACTTAGGCTGTTCAAAGCCTAAGTATAGGGGGAACCGACATCCATCTGTATTTACTCGCCTCATTTCCTGACCGCTTTTCTGACTCTCTTACGCTTAGCCCGAGCTATGTCTTCTTCACGCTTCTTGTGCTCTGAGGACACAGCACTCGCTAAGTATAGGGGGGTCTGTATATACTATGTATATATTTTACCCATATCTCGTACTTTCGCGTAAGTCTATATGTATTTACGGGGTGGGTACTAACAAAAAAAAAAAAAAAAAAAAGAGTTTTTGCTACTAACACAGACTTGCCCAAAAAAATTTTTGAAAGAAAAAAATGGCTTCTTATTTCATCTTTGCACACACACGAAAAAAAAAAAAATGAAATGTCTGCATTTCACGCACCTGCACTCCATCCAACATCACATACATTTGCATCTGTGAAAAGTCATTGGGTTCTGAACCGAGTTATGAGCCGAAACCGAGAGTGGTCTGGGCTTGGCTTTAATCCACCTAATTTTCAGAGGAACTTCACCGAGAAATAGAATTTTAAGAGCTTCAGGTCTTTTTGACTTAATTCCTTAAGTTCCACATGACAATGTACAGCGTTTGACTCTTAGTGTCTAACCTGGTCTCTTCATTCTGGGTACCACTCTGGAATAGGGAATTAATTCGCACTCTCTCACTATGCACTTAGCTCAACCCAAACGGGATGTTGGAAGACTGTGTGAGTCTCTTTTCTGGTAGCGTGGAAATCTAAAGACCGGAGTACGGGTTGAAATAAAGCTTCGGAAAAGGGATGGACGGCTGGGCACAATTTTTTCTAAGACCCCAAAAAATGTACGGAATAAAAAGATGCTATATCCGTAGGGGCAAAACAAGATCCAAGCAGAACCTCCAAAAATTCCAAATACAAAGAATCATTCTACCAAATAAAAATTCGACCAAAAAGGTCCAAGCTTCAAGAAACCTGCAGATCTTGGTGGAGACTTGGCTACACTGGCCATCTTCACAAGGAGAGGTGACTACACTGGCCACCCCCTCCAGTTCTTTTCTCTTTCTTCTAGCTTCTCCCCCATTTCGATTGTGAACACAGCGCGACAGACCTTAGAAGGAAATACCTGACTCCCCGAGGACGAGTTACTGGAGAGGAGAGGAGCATGGTAGTCCGGCATTCTGGATGGGAAGAGCTAAAAACCCTTCACACACATGAGTCGGTTATTCAATGTTCATAGGGTATACTTTGGGAAGAGGATTGATCTAAGATGACTTCTGAGTTGAAACTGTGTCAATGATGTGTAGAACTTGAGGGCTGTTGATTTTGAAATTCTAAGTCTCACAGAAGTTCCGCCACACTATTAATCCAAAGGTCGAGTGTAGTTTCACTTTCACCTTCAGTTCATGATCTTGGTATGGAACCCAGTCTCATTTCACTTCATGGCATTTTTTTTAGATGCTCAGGGACGAGCATGGTTTAAGTATAGGGGGATGATGAATCTCAGATTCACCATTCTAAGTCTCATTAATTAAAGCTCAAGTCCCTCAAAATCAATTGCATTTCTGCATTTATCCTGCATAATTAGCATTCAGGCATGATTGCATAAGAATTGCATTTTAGCATTAAGTTCTGCATAAAATAAGAAGCCAAAAATCCAAGCCAAAAATTGACCTGTAAATAGCCTAACTTCCCCTATTTTTAACCCCTTCACGCTAACACCGCATACCACAAACTCACTTCCACTGTGTACACATCACTAACAAGAATAAATAAAAAATACAAAAAAATAATTAACCCTGTTAAGTGGACCAAAAACCCAAACCCTAGTTTTAGGATTTTCGGACTAAAAGCCACATATCTTTCCCATCCAGTGTCCGATTTGATCCTACTCACTTTTGAACTAATGCACATTCAATTACCTTCAAAACAAGACCAAGTTCAAGTGAATCAGAGCTCGTATGTGAAAGTTGGGTTTTGGGCCTCTTTTGTACATTGTATTTTCGCGGCTTTTTGACCTGTATTTTATGTGTTTATTTTCTTAATTAATAAAAATCCAAAAAAATTAGATTTAGATGTCTTTTATTTATCTTTGAATTTTCCTTATTTTTCCGGATTTTTTATCGAGTTTAAAATTGACAAAAAAATTGCAAAACCCAAAAATCAAGGTATTCTATGTACATAGGATACCCCAAAAATTCACTTTTCACATTTGACCGAATTTGGCTTTGATGTCTTCATGAAAGTTGTAGATCTCGTCGAGACGAGCATTTTTCGTGAAGGAACTTTTTCGATCCGAGGTCATTTGCTATTTCTTTTTGATTTTACAAAACATTTATTTTTCGAATTTTCTGGAGGTGACACGTGGCAGCCCCTGAGGCCGCCACGTGTCATGGTTTTTTTGGGCTTTTTAAATCTTCGTTTTTATTAATAAAAAAAAAATAAATAAATTAAAACCGAAGCACGTGCATCGCACGTGCCCCCAGGCACGTGCTCCGCACGTGCGGCGCACCCGCTCCCTCTGCCCTTATTCTCTTCGCCACGTGTCGCTATAGGAGCCGTTCGATCTCGTTTGATCGAACGGTGCCTGGGCGTCGTCCACCTCCCGCGCCTCTCGCCCCGCAACCTCCTCCGCGATCTCGGCCAACCACCTTCGCGCCCTCCGCCGCCTCCTCTCCTTAACCTCCATCGCCGCTGACCTCCCAACGGCCTCCGCTTATCTCGCCGACGAACCCCCCTTCTATCTCGCGCCTGCCCGACCTCCCTCTCCCCTATAAATACCCCATCGCCGCCCCCAGTCCACGCATCCGCCGACCTTCACCCTAGGCAGGCCTCCGAGGTGGTGACAGCCCTCCGCAACCTCGCTCCGCCGGCGTGATCCGAAGTTCCCCACCCCCTCGGTGCTTCGTCGCAGCCCCTTCCAGGCGCTGCCGTGCTCCGGCCTTCACTCGCCGTCGAGCCTCCTCCTCCAGGTATCCTTCCTCCCTCCCTCTCTATCTCTCTCTTCCTCTCCCTTCCACCCTCCGCTCTCGCTATCAACCTCGCCGCTCCGGGCTCTTCGCTCCGCTCGGAGCCACACCCTCGCCTCCGCCTTCGATCCTCTTCTCCGACCGTCATCGACAACCTCGGCCGACACGCCAGCTCCGCCACGCGCTTCTTCGACGACCGCCGGCCGTGTGTCGGCCCTGGAGCTATTTCTTCTCCACCACGCAAGGAGCCACCTCCAGGAGCTCTGCTACCGGTCGACGCCCCCGCCTTCTCCTCCGCCTTCGACGCATTCGCCTCCTCCAGGCCGTGTGTCGGCCAGAGGCACGCCACCGCCTCCGCCAACTGTCAGCCACCGGAGTCCGCTCCGCCAGGCGCAACCCGCTCCTTCGCCAGCCACCTCAGCCACCAACTCCGCCTCCTTCGCCTTCGTCAACAGCCACTGCGCCTCCATCTTCTCCGGCCACTTCACCGCCGCGCATCGTCTTCCCCAACGCCGCCTCGACGCCATCTTCCCCGACCGCTCCAGCCAACGCCGCCAGGAGCAACCCACTCCTCCGCTGCGCCTCCGGGCTGGGTGCCCGAGGCCCTCCCACGTGCACCGCACGCGCGGAGGGAACGACGCCAAGGTCCATCAGCCCAGGGGTCACGTGCTACGCACGTGCCCCTTGGGCAAATTGCAAGAAGGCCCTTCGGCCTTTCTCCATTTACGCATCAGTCCAGATCCAGAAGGTCACGTGCACCGCACGTGACCCCCTGGCACAATTGCATCTTCGCCCCGGTGATCTAGGTAATTATAAATAGGTCCCCTCTGCATTGTTGTTATTTATTTAATTATTTACATCTGTACCCCTGCATTCCTCGTTCAGTTTAGACCTCTGTTTTCCATCATTTTATTTATTTAAAAATAGCATTTTGTTCATCTCTTAATCCTCTACATTTTGTCATGTCTTGGATATTTTTGTGATTTACGGTTGATTAATAAATAATTATTTTGTGGAAATTAGAATTTTTTGCCCAATCTGTGCTTGGAAATTTGTAGTTAATTAACCGTGACTCTAAAAATTCCCCAAAAATCACATATTGTAGAGATTAAGTTGCTTGACATTGTGCCCAAAAACCATTGCATTTGCATGCATCATTTGTCTTGTATAAATCATTTTGCATATTTCACTGTTTAATTTTTAATAGGTATTAGACCCCACATTTTTGTGATCTAGGATTTTTCTGGGATCCATCACCTAGTGATAGATCTTAGATAATTTTAGTTCTCGAAAATAAGTAGGTTTAATATTTATTAAAATTAAATATTGAAAAATCATTTTGTTCGCATTAAAAATTCGTAAAAAATTCACATTGCATCTAAAAATTCCAAAAAAATTACAGTGACCTCATTTCATCATTTTTTACATTTCGGCCAAGTTTCGTAATTTTCGGACACCGTTTGAACGTATTTTACATTTTAGTCCCTAAATTAGGCCGCATTTGCATTTCGCATCTCATCTTGCATTGAAAAATTCCAAAAAAAAATACCGCCTTGAAAACCGAACTAAAAATTGGATAGACATTAATCTAGGTTGTTCCTTTGCCTCCTTGTGATCGACCTTGGGACTTGCCCAAGTAAAATAAACATACACCACGAGATTAAAATTGACTCATTATTTTGTGGTTATTTCTTGACTGTTTCCGAATCGCCGCCTACAACGAACGACATATTTATTTTCACGATCGACCATTAAAAACGATTTCTTATCGCGGCTTTTCCGGGCTCGTCAATTATACATGTTTCATCTTTTTACTCTCTCCATATTCCGTTTGTTTTCTTACATCCCAGATCTTGTTTAGGATTTTTTTGATGATATTTAAGATGCACTTTATCTTAAGTATATGGGGGTGTAGACACTATATTTTTTATGTTCATTTTGTTTCATAACTCATGTTGTTTCTTATACTTAAGGATCCTTTACCCTAATTATAAGGGGTGTGATGTTGTTCATTCTTTCTATTTTGATTTCATTTTTAGTTCATATGATCCCTAACTTGTTTCTCAACTTGTTAATATTCTGTCTATACTTATTAACACTTTATTGTAAGTATAGGGGGAGACAAGTCGAGACAATGATTTCCTAAATTCTAACCCTTGATCATCCCTTCTGAGTGTACAATCTTCTATATTCAGGATTAGTTGATCCTATGAATAGGGGGATGATTGACTTTTTATTCTTTGATTGAGTTATTGTATTATAATCCCTCTCCAATCCCATTTTATTTGTTGAGAAATAGAAGCAAAAATCAACAATTCTAAACCCTTTCTATGTCATGTAAGAGCACATCACATATCAAGGCTAATTCTTTTAGAATCGAGTCTACATTTTTCTTGAATGTAATTTCAACTGCCCGGAGCTACCAATCAGAGCATTTGCATGTCGAGATTATACTTCATCTGGAGCAATTTCAAGAGTAGAGCTGAGCAAGAACACTATTTCACCTGAAGCCATAACAAACCCAATCCCTTCCACCTTCAATCCTATCCTTGCAGCAGAAGAGCTCAAAGGGGGAGGAGCCCCCTTTTGGCTCCATAAGAGTCGTTCCAATCTTTCAACCATGTCGATGATCACCACAATCTTTATCGGAATTGAAAATCGTTGCTACTACTCTTCATTGAATTAGGGAAGAACTTCAAGATCGCAGGCTGATAGGTGGGTTACACAAGTTCACAACGAACGACCGAGATCCACTCTGGCATTCTAACCCAGATCACCCAATCTGAACTAGCAAAAAAATTGCCTAAATATCCCAACATAGTTTCAAAATTCATCCACGCCTTCAAAATTTACTAGATGTGCATTTAGGTCCCTCTACAGGGACTAAATGCAAAATCTTTCTTATCAAGCCACTGTCTCAAGAGTCGTACGGATGACATGAAAGGTTCTAGTTAGACACAATTAATCGAATCATGAACATAGTCTCATGGAGCATAAAGAATTAAGTCAAGGTGACCTGAAGCATCTAAATTCCAGTCCTTAAAAGGAAATTGTCAGTTGTAGCGATCGCGAAGAGAAAAACGCTATAAAACAAAAATATAATAGAAGAGAGAAGGAAATATATATATATATATAAGGTAATTTCTCTATCTCCTATTTTCACTTGAGAATTATCATGTAAGTGTCCCTGGGTCGAACATAAGGAGGCAGGAAGTATACCTAGATTTCGAGATTGGATTTTGTGATTGATTTCTTCTTCTTCTAAAAGGTCTTTTTGTGGTTTTATGTTTTTGAAGTTTTTATTTGGTTTTTATTTTGGAAAATGTTTATTTTATTTTTATTTTACAAATTTTGTTTGATTTTTCAAAAATTATTAATTTGGAAAAATGATCTTACAATATATTAGACGGATTATATTATAGTATACTTATTCTAATATAAAGAAGAAAAGAAATGAAGTAAAGAAAATGGATTTTTTACTTTCAAAAAGGGAGAATATATTTTCAAAATACTATACTATATAGTAGATAGGTGATAAAGTATAGGTGGTACTATATAGGTAGGTGATGCAAACGAAAACTGAGTAGGGGGCTTGAAAGACACACAAAATGAACTCAAAACAAGAAGTTTGCTCAACCCAGATGGATTTCTTCTTCTAAAAGGTCTTTTTGTGGTTTTTAGTTTTTACAGTTTTTTTGTTTTTATTTTTGCAAAATTCTATTTTATTTTTATTATACATTTTTTTATTTTCAAAAATGATTAATTTGGAAAAATGGTCTTACAATTAGACGGAGTATATTATAGTATACTTATTCTAATATAAAGAAGAAAAGAAATAAAGTAAAGAAAATGGATTTTTACTTTCAAAAAGGTAGAATATATTTTGAAAATACTATACTATATAGTATGTAAGTGATAAAGTATAGGTGGTACTATATAGGTAGATGATGCGAACGAAAACTGAGTAGTGGGCTCGAAAGACACACAAAATGAACTCAAAACAAGAAGTTAGCTCAACCCAGATGGATTGTTGAATGATCTTGGAATCTAAGTCGTGACGATACTAGGTCGCTTCACTCAAGGGTGGCTCGGGAGCCATTCTTTGGGACTACCGAAACCAGTACTTCAACCCACTTCTTCTGGTAGCATGGACATCTAACGACTGGAGACTGGATTGAAATAAAGCTTCTGATGGAGAATGTTCTACTAGTACACCATTCTTCCAAGACCCAAAAACATGGGTAGATCAAAAGATTCTATATCCATCAGGGAAAAACAAGAATGTAGAGCAATGAAATCAAAGAAGATATCCAAAAGAACACTACACCAAAAATTATAAAAAATATTAAGATTCCAGGAAAAGCCTACTTCTTGTTGAAGAGTCGATTACACTAATCGAGCTTCGTAAGGGAATGTGACTACACTAGTCCATTCCTACTCCTTTCCCCATTTTTCTAGCTTCTCCCCTTTTTCAGTTGTGAACTAGAACACAACTGGTCTTAGAAGGAAATATCCATCTTCCGTAGTATGAGTTGTGAAAGGAGGAGATAGCTTGATAGTTCAATGGTTTATATGGGAAGAGCTAATCTAATACACACACATGGTATTTGTCATTTCAAGGTTGCGAGAGTATGCGACTAAGAGGATGGTTCTAACCAAGCAAAGATTTGAACAGAATAGAGGATTATGGATTCTAATGTTGTTGTGCCACACTTTCTAACCTTAATGTGGTTTCAAACACACTAAAAGTCCAGAGGTCTTAACTAAGCTCCAAACTTTGACTTCATCAAGATAATTCTCAAAGTCAAAATTATTCAAAGTTCTTTATTTTTATTTTCTTTATTTCCTTTTTGATGCACTCATTGTCATAAGTGTTTGCAAGGGACTAGCAAAGGCAAGTATATGGGGGTGATGAATATGCACTTCATCACCTTTATTCTTTCATTTTGACCTTAAATCATTAGCAAACTACATGTATATAGCATTAATTTGTACATAATAACACTCATTAGTTTTATTGAAAATATTGTATAAATATAAATAAATATATATACTACCAAAATAAAAGAATAAAGGTAAGAACAGAAAAAATATGAAGTGTCAAAGACATTGAATTACCCTAGACCCTGAGACCCAATCATCATGATGACTTGGTCGACAAGGAATAAGTAGGGGAGATAGGGCAGAGAAATTGTATAGAAAACACTCAAAATCCCAAATTTGATTTAACAATAAATAACCAATTTGGGTCTTATTTTATTATCCTATTTGTTACCTCAAATAGCAAACCCTCAACATGAAAGTTGTACATAAAAATACAAAGAAAAATACAAATATTTTTCCACACAAAAATAATGCACAATGTGCTCACGACACATAGAATAAAAGGTCGTAAAGAAAACTTCACAGACTTGTATATTCTCCATAAAAAAATCAAATTCAACCAAACTCACCTTTATTGTTCACACAATTTAATTATCTATTTAATGAAGGTGGTTTCATTTAATTTGAAGTTGAGATGCAAAAGTTGACTTCGCGATCCCTATTATACTATATACATGTATATAATATTCAATATATTTATTCTTTATATTTTTGAATTTTGTACATTTTTCGTACATGTAAATACTATTTGAAATAAAACGATTTAAAATCCATCAAAATAAATAAAGTATTAATATACACAGGTAAACTATGCCTATATAGTACTTATACATATTTATTTAAGCCAATAAATAAAATAAAAAATACAGTACAAAAATTTAAAATATGTCATAAAATAAGTTTTAAATATATAAAAAAATATACACATATAATAATAAAATAAAAGATACAAAATAAAAATAAAATACTCAAAACATAGGTTTATATACCTATGTATACACTTGTAAAAATTAACACCCAATAAATTAAGTTGTATAAATAAATAAAAATAATAAAAAATAATACATAAAATAATAAAAATTTTTAATTTTCATTTTTTCAAATAAAATCATTTATTAATTTTTATATAATATACAAGGTTTTATTTATTTTTATCATGTAGCAGTCCTACACGGACGACTTACAAGTAGGGGATTGTTGACTTCGGGTCAACACCCTTGTCTTTTCCTCGAGCCCAAGGTGGTTTTGAAAATGTCAGAACCACTGATTTATGCCCTTTCTTCCTGCTTGAACCAATCATCATTTTGCCTTAAGCTCTGAAAGAACTCAACAACATAATCTCCATGTTTCACATTATACTTTGAGGATCGATCAATTCTCTTTGATCAAGGCAAGATCTTTGTTGGAAAACCCCCTATCCACTCTGTCTATAAAATAAAGAACCCACCTTCAATCCACTTTTGACCCCCCCCCTCCCCCCGCTTCATGCTCTGTAACCCCAATCTTCAAGTCATTGGAGCTTGTTGGTGACAGCAACAAGGTCACATGATCTTTGGCATGGAGAAAGAACGATCAGAGATGGTGATCATGCTCGCCGGAGGAGGCATCGATGACACTTCCTCCGCACCCTAGAATAACCAGGTTTGAGCTGCTTTTCCTTTTGTTTTTATCACATTTCATCTCCTTAGCTTACTTAAGTCAATCACTCAGTAGGGTAGTTAATTTTAGGATCTTTGTTCACTGGAACCTTAGGTGAACTCGTGACCCTGACCTGTTCCGACCGTCATTCCACGATCACTACAGACCCCATCATGTTCTCCATCATTCCCCTCACTTTTAACTGGGATTCAACAAGAATCTGATCCCATCACACTCTCCTCCTCTGTCTTATGCCAGAGAGCTCTTCCCGACTCCGCCTCACAGTGATTCCACTCCAACTGAGGTTGAGGCAGTTTTCCCTCGACCTTTGATTATTTTGTGTACAGGTTTTGCCTTCTAAGAGCTCATTTGGGCAAGATTTAGACATGCATGAAGCATTATAGGTCAATGTTCATTCTCGAACTACAGGCCTCTCCCTGGCGAGGCCTGGATCATTTAAAAGACTCCATCAGCGGCGGAATCATTCTCAAAGTTTTGAAAAACCATCAACAACGAGATAGAGGACCAGAGATGAGAGTTATCAGCGATCGAAAGAGCAACCACCGGATTTTCTTCTGAGTTCATCCAGGTGCCTCCAGAGCCGTCAGATTAGAGACGAAACACTAGGTCTACAGGAGTCGTCCGATTGAGTCCATCCCCAATCATCAATTCATTCCTCATATCTAATCCCAGCCATCCATTGTTGAAGCGTCATTGATAAATCTCAGTAGTTGGGTCACCTTTTAAAAAAGTTTTGTAAAAATTTCATTGGGCCCCTCGAACTTCTTTGAAATTGAAATATGTTCCTTTTCTAGGTCACCTCGCATGCCCTTGCACGTGAAGGGATTGGTTATTTTGCACTCGACTTGTGGTATTTGTATCGGGTCCTGAACTTGTAAAATAAGTGTTATATTTTGGTATATTTTGCATTGAAACCCTTGAGGTATATTTTTATTGCAAAAATAACCCTACCAGATTGTTTATATATATTTATGCTTTCTATTTTATTAAATAACTCCAGTGCCCTATAAATTTAGGAAAAATGGTAGTAAATACATGACATGATGCTTGCTCACTCTATCACTTTTATTTAGCATTTTACTGCATTTTATCATTTGAGGTATTTTCTATATTTTTATATTTATTTATTAATTTTTACTCTCTTCACTTTGATTGCTTCATTCATATTGCATGGGTTGATTGTTGTTTGATTTTGTCGGTATTGTAAGTTGTCGTCTCTGTGATTTATGTTCCAATCTTGTTGAAATAACAGACACTGGCAAGACCCTAATCAACAGCAACCTAAAGGTTAATTTCAAGATCACAAAAAAAGGAAATTATAGTATATAAATTAAAGAAATCAATATATAAATGCACCCTATATAGAGACATTCTTACATGCTATCACGCAGCTTCGTAGTTTCCTTGCTTCTCAAGCAACAGACCATGCTTCCGCACAAGCTTCTCTTCTTGGAAGTTCTTCTCAGATATAAAACTCGGTGCATTATGTGAAGGTTAGTGTAAGCAAGTTTGTTATATTAGTTATATATATTATCACTGGCTGCGAATGATTTGAAATTGTTAGAAGATATAAAGAAGTATCTTTCCGAGAATTTGAAAATGAAAGATAACAAAATTGACTCGTCCATGAAAGTGCATCTTTTCCATGTTTCTAAGCTATTTTTTGTGAATTTGAGATACAGAAAACGAAACCTATTTTTAAAAGGAAATATTCATTGATTTTTGTGTCAGTGTAATTTATTTTCAGTAACTTTTTCATAAAGAGTCATTTTCGCCTTGGTTGATCCTATCCTACTTCATATATGCTGCATCATCCATTTGTATTAATCAGTTTGAATTTCTTAGAATCTTGGATTTATCCCAAGGGTAGCATTTGCAATTCTCTGCACTTAAAAAAATCCTTTTGCTATGACTTGCTAACTGAAACAATAATGAAGGGATGGTATCCAACAAACCATCATTATTGTGATAGCTTGGTACTCCTTTGTCATTCAATCATTCGATTCCTCCTTAGTCACAAACAAATGCTGCTTTCTTGCAGTCGAAAGAAAAGGTCAAGTACCAACCATGAACGCACATTGTCGTTAACAAAACAAAAGTGTTCACTTTGCATAGATATGTAAAATTCGATATTACACGAATGTCCTAAAATGTTTGGCAAATTATTTGCTTCTTCAAACATCGTTCTTTTTGTACATAAAATCTCTATTATTGCCGATTTTTTTAAAAGATATATGTTGATCCAGCCACTGACTCACAATGTGTGCGTGTGTGTGCGTATGTTCGTGCGTATGTGTATGTGTGTAAAATAGGGCTGCCTCCAGGGTGTAGCCAACATGGCTGCCCTCACCTTATTTATCGTGATTATTTTTATTTATTTTTTGAAAAATATCATCTTGTATATTCATCCCCGTATCTGTCATATATGCCATTCGAATTTCATCAAAAACAGACTCATGCAACAATATATATATATAGAGAGAGAGAGAGAGGGATAAATGGGACTGCTCCCTCGGAGTAGCCAACGGGCTGCTCCCACCCCCATTTTCCCTCAAAATTTTTTGTTTTTTTTTGGAAAATAAAATTTTTTATATTCATGACTATATCCTTCTGACATTCTATTAAAATTTCGTCCGAAACAAAGACTCCTACAGCCTCCATCCAAACATGGCCGATTTAAAAAATCCTGCGACCATTAAAAAAATGGCGTCTGGATGGAAGGCTTAGGAGTCTCTGTTTCTGATGAAATTTGAATAAAATATTAAAGGGATATAGTGACGAATATACAAATTTTTATTTTCCAAAAAAATAAAAAAATGAGGGAAAAATAGGGGTGGGAGTAGCCTCGTTGGCTACTCCCAGGGAGCATACTCCTTTTTCCCATTAAATCGACACCATCTCGTTGGGTTTTTTTATTTTTTTCAAAAAATATCGTCATGCATATTCATCTCTATATCTCTCCTATATGCCATTCGAATTTCGTCAGAAACTGAGACTCCTACGACCTCCATCGAGATGATGTTAATTTAAAAAATCATGTTACCGTTAAACAATGATTGTCTGGATGGAGGCCATAGGAGTCTCTGTTTCTGATGAAATTCGAATGACATATAGGAGGGATATAAGGATGAATATACATAGTGATATTTTAAAAAAATAAAAAAAATGCCGAAAAGACAGGGGGCAGCCATGTTGGGGGAAACCCAATTAACCTCTATATGTATATAGGGTAAAATGTATATGCCCTTTAGGGGAAGCTAACTTAGCTCCTCCCCTCCTATTTTTTCGTATTTTTTTATTTTTTGAAAACAAAAATCGTGTAAATTTATTATTAAATCCCTCTATTATGTCATTAAAATTTCATGCAAAACAGCGACTCCTACGGCCTCTAGCTAAACGGGGCCGATTTAAAAAATCCTGTGATCATTAAAAAATGATTGTCTGGATGGAGGTCGTAGGAGTCTCTATTTCTCACGAAATTTTTATAACATAATATAGGGATATAGTGATGAATATTCACGGAAAAAATTCAAAAAAAATAAAAATGGAGAAATGAGGCGGAGGGAGCTAGCAGCTCCAATTTACCCATATATATATGTATATGTGTGTATACACACACACACACATATGAGGATTGATCCTATGAGAGCAAAAAGTTGTGAGAGCATGAGAGGAATGATTTTAGACCACATGATTCACCCAGGAGAGAGAAGATCAGGAGAGAGAAAATAGAATCATGTGGTCCAGAATCATTCCTCTCATGCTCTCGCAAGTTTTTGCTCTCATATGATCACTCCTCATATATATATATATATATATATATAGAGAGAGAGAGAGACGATCCTATGAGATGTGATTTTGGTGAGATGGGAGATTCTGGACCACTAGTTTCACCAAGAGAGAGAAAACATAAACTAGTGGTCTAGAATTTCCCATCTCACCATCTTACAAAATCTCATCTCATATGCTCACTCATATATATATATATATATATATATATATATATATATATATATAGGGATCATTTCAAATGAGGTGGGGTCTCACCAATATTGTGGTGAGCCATCAATCGGATTCGTCAGATCACAATCTGACGATGGCATCAAAAATATTATCTAAAAGGGTATTTTCGTCATCTTGTTTTTTTTGTAAATTTGAATTTCATTTAATGGATTTGAATTACCATTTAATGTTTTCTGGATTTGGTATTTTTGAATGATAACTTTACTGGTCTTTTTCCAATTTTGCGCCGAATGAATTGGGTTAAACCATATCTTTGTAAACGCCCGCAAGTTTTTTGTGAAAATGTATGTTCTTTTTGTAATTTCGTTAATGATTTCATTTTTCACATTTTCATTTGTAAATTGGTAATTTTGTTTTGTAAATGGGTACATTCGTTTTGTAAACTCCAATGAGCTTTTGTAAGAGCAATTATCCTCTTTGTAAACTCCGATCTTTTTTTGTAAATGTATATATTCATTTTGTAAAATTTATGTGACCTTTTGTAACTGTATCACGCTCTTTTGTAAAATTTACGTAGAGCTCTGTAAAAATATGATAAACAACAATGATATTTGTAAAAAAGTGAATCAATATGTAAAGCGAAAGGTCAATTATGTAAATTATCAAACCACAATGTAAATCCATGCATTACCATTGCACATCCACCGATCGACCCCCTTTCGCTTGGAGGAACCTCACAGCCCTCGACGAAAGCCCCTTCGCCATCGCCGCCAGAACCACCACCGAGCTTGACCCTCCTTCTCCATTGTTGCCGCCAACCACAGGAGCACCACCCATCTGCCAGGAGCCCTCGTCGGAGAAGAAACATCATCCACTCTTTGCGTGGAGGAGAACCTCTGCCAGGAGCTTGGTGCTCCGTCGACCATCAATAATGCCTCCTCCATTGCCTGGACGAACGCTGTCGCCGCCCTCGATAAAGAAAATAAGGAAGGAGCGACACTCAAGAGAGAGGAAGAGACCAAATCAGGAGAGAGAGGGAGAGAGGGAGGGAGGTGTCAGATTAGGTGAAATAGTTGTCACATTCTAAATATAGAATGTGATAAAATGACCAAAATAGGCTTCTAATAATTAAATTAATTTAATTAATATGTCAATAAATCCAACCGTGAGATCAAAGATAGAAGGATGAGATTGAGGGTTCACCACAATATTGGTGAGTCCCTGTCTCATTTGAAGTTTCTCCTATATATATATATATATATATATATATATATATATATAGGAGTGATCCTATGAGAGCAAAAAGTTGTGAGAGCATGAGAGGGGTGATTCTAGACCACATGATTCACCCAAGAGAGAGAAGACCAAGAGAGAGAAAACAGAATCATGTGGTCCAGAATCATTCCTCTCATGCTCTCACAACTTTTTGCTCTCATATGATGACTCCTATATATATATATATATGGAATAAATGGGGCTGCCCCATAAAGGGATCTAACTTAGTCCCCCCCCCCCCCCGCCTCATTTTCTCTATTTTTTATTTTTTTGAAAATTCCCTTTGTGAGTATTCATCACTATATCCCTATATTGTGTCATTCAAATTTCGTGTGAAGTAGAGAATCTCACGACCAACATCCAGACAATCATTTTTTAACGGTCACGGGAATTTTTAATTTGACCCTGTCTGGATGGAGGCCGTAGGAATCTCTGTTTTGCATGAAATTTTAATGACATAATATAGGGATTTAATAATGAATTTATACGGATTTTATTTTCAAAAAAATTACGTGAAAAATGAGGCGGGGGGAGCTAAGTTAGCTCCTCCTAGAGGGCATACACATTTTTCCATATATATATATATATATGATTTTTATCCAATGCGCACATGACCCATTAGCATTTCAGTGAGTACCATTTGTAGGCCACACACGTGTATTACTAATTGTATGGTTACATATTTCTAAGGATATCATTTTTGGAAGGATATTAAAATGTAAAACGATTTAACAATAAATGATATTCCAATTATATCGTGTCCTAATAAAAGGAAGACCATTTTGGAAAGAAAACGTCGAATCAATGATTTCTTTTAGAAAATCGAGATCCAAATATTTGGGTCAGTAATATATATACAATAGTCAAGTAAATGGTCGTTGCGAGATCAATATTATACAAACAACGGTTAATAATTTACATTCAATTTATTATATGGTAGAGAATTCACTAATATGTATACAGTGGTCAAGTAAGTACTTGTTGTAAAGTCAGTAAAATCATAACAAATAGTTAGTAACCTCCATATGTATTATTACGTTGAACAGATTTCAGTAATTTAGAGACAATACTTAAGTAATATATATACAATTCTCAAGTAAATTTTTGTCGTGTATTCAGTAATGTACATATATCTATATCTTATGTCACATGTTAGTAATATTTATGTAATTCTCAAGTAATGACTACTATGAGATTAATAATAATAAAATAAATGGTTGGTAAGTCAAGGACATTGCTCAAGTAAGATAGTAACATATAATCATTAACATATTCACCTTCTATACGATTCATATGGAAATAGTCTTTGAAAAAAGTTCTTAAATACATACACATAAGGAAAAACGAATTAGTGAAATAAATGGAATGCTTCGTTGATGAAAAAGAAAAAAAATTGCAGAAATGAATGCAATGTGCATTACATATACAATGGTATTACTAATCATTTGTTATGTTATTACTGATCTTCCAACACACATTTACTTGACCATTGTATACATATTACTAAATTCTGCACAAGTTAACTATTTGTATGTAAATTACTGATCATTGCCTTAATATTACCGATCTCATAAGAAGCATTTACTTGACCGGAATATATTTATTACTATCTTGCCATTTGGATCTTATCATCCGCGCGAAATCATTTATTTGAATCTTTTTTTCCAAAACCGCCATCCCTTTTTTAAGGACACTGTAAAATTGAAAATATAGTCATTGTTAAATACGTAGTAGTCTATAATTAGAAAGTTATGACTACTACACATGTATGGCCCAGAATGTGTGCTCACTAACACGCTAATGGGCACATGGCTCATTCGATAAGCCACACACACACACATACATACATACATACATACATACATACATACATACATACCTATATATGTATGTATGTATGTATGTATGTATGTATGTATGTATGTATGTATGTATGTATGTATGTATGTATGTATGTATGTATGTATGTATGTATGTATGTATGTATGTATGTATGTATGCATAATATACGGGTAAAATGGGGCTGCCCCCATGAGGGGAGTCAATTTAGCTCCCCTCGCATCATTTTGCTCGATTTTTTTATTTTTTTTGAAATTTCTTCCGTGGATTTTCATCAATATATCCCTATATTTTGTTATAAAAAATCAGTGCGAAACAGAGACTCCTAAGATCTCCAAACAGATGAGGTCGATTTTAGCAATTCTGTTATCGTTAAAAAATAACTGTCTGGATGGAGGTCATAAGAGTACATGTTTCGCACAAAATTTTGATGACATAATATAGAGATATATTGATAAAATTTCACGGAAGAAATTTTGAAAAAAATAAAAATACAGCGAAATGGCGTAGGGGGAGCCACGTTAACTCCCTTAAGGGGCAGCTCCATTGAACTCTCTCTCTCTCTCTCTATATATATATATATATATATATATATATTATATATAGAGAGAGCGAGAGAGAAAGAAGAGGAGTGATCCGATGAGATCAAAAAATTATGAGAGCATGAGATGAATGATTCTTTACCACATGATTCTATTTGCTCTCTCCTGGTTTTCTCTCTCCTGAGTGAATCATGTGATCTAGAATCATTTCTCTCATGCTCTCACAACTTTTTTCTCGCATAGGATCACTCCTATATATATAGGGATAAATGGGGATGCCCTCTAGGGAGAGCTAACTTAGCTCCTCCCGTCCCATCTTCTCTATTTTTTATTTTTTATTTTTAAAATTTCTTCTGTGAATATTCATCACTATATCCCGTTATTATGTCATTCAAATTTCGTATGAAACAGAGACTCCTACGGCATCCATCCAGTCAGTCATTTTTTAACGGTCTCAAGATTTTTTTAAATCGACCATGTATAGATGGATGTCGTGGGAGTCTCTGTTTCGCATGAAATTTTAATGACATGATATAGGGATTTAATATCGAATTGACATGGTTTTTATTTTCAAAAAAATAAAAAAGACGTGAAAAATGTGGTAGGGGAGCTAAGTTAGCTCTCCCTAGGGGGCATACACATTTTCACATATATATAAATAAATACACACACACACACACACACACACACACACACACACACATATATATATATATGTATAGAGAGAGAGATGGCTTATCTAGAGGGTCCTGTGCCCATTTGAGATTTAATGAACACCATATGAGAGACGTTGAATAATAATCCAATGGTTAAAATTAAATATAAAATTTAAGAGTATCTTTGGCGCGATCTGATTTCCATAACCATTCTAGCGAATTTCTCGTGTGTTGATTTCCTTTTTAAGAAAGGAATTAATATTCGAATAATTACCAAATAATTCATTAGGGATTTCTGGTTGCCGCACACGACGAATACACAAAGAGAAACCCTATTCTCATTTTCTTTGGTAATCGATTGAAGGAACTTCTGCACCGACAATCAGTAAGTTTTTTATTTTATTAACATTCAATCAACAAGTTTTAACGCATGAAATTTTTTAGTACATTTATCATATGTGTAAAAGTTGATTTATTATATGTATAAGAAATTGAAGATTTCAACTTATGAGATTCTTTTAGTATTTGAATGCGAAAAAATGTATTAATTTCTAATACAAGTTCTTACATATTTTAAAACGAATCGAAATTCTTATGAAAGATTACGAATTTAAGAAGCGATTTTTTTTGTTACTGGAAGTATTCCAAACCTTAAAAGTTACGAAGATATTTCATACTTGTTAATGGCAGTAGTTTAAATCTTACGTATACAACTTGCAAATTATATATTACTAATGTGTAAGTAAAGTTACTGACAATTAAAAGAAAGTTACTTGTCTTACTAATAAGGTTACTGATGCATAACTTTGTTGATATGTTACTTGTGATTAATAAGAATATACTGATACATACTTTAAAGTTACTGATGGTAAGTGTATAAACTACTAGTTGCATTTTAAACTCATCGAAATACTTTTGAAAGCTTCAGAAGTTACGAATCGTTTTATTAAGTGTTACTGTTAGTACTATATTTCTTACGTATAGAACTTTCGATTCATATATTACTATTTTTTAAAAAAGTTACTGATAATTCAAGTAATGTTACTGAAGGTCGAATTAGAATTATAATGTTACTCATACAAAGTTTTTAAATACTTTTGTAATATTACGAAGTTACGAAGATATTCATACTTTTTAATGGCAGTAGTCTAAATCTTACGTATACAACTTGCAAATCATATATTACTAATGTGTAAGTAAAAGTTACCGACAATTAAAAGAAAGTTACTTGTCTTAGTAATAAGGTTATTGATGCATAACTTTGTTGATATGTTACTTGTGATTAATAAGAATATACGGATACATACTTTAAAGTTACTGATTGTAAGTGTATAAACTACTAGTTGCATTTTGAATTTATCGAAATACCTTTGAAAGCTTCGCAAGTTACGAATCATTTTATACTGATAATTCAAGTAATGTTACTGAAGGTCGAATTAGAATTACAATGTTACCCATAACAAGCTTTTGGTCATTCTTACTTATATTACATATGAAAGTTACTTGTCTAAATTATAATATTACCATCGTTAAATTTAAAGATATATTTAACCAAATGTTACTTTATGTCGACTTATCAAAAGTTATTTTTTGGGTTACATTCAAAAGAACATGACCTCTGGTGAACACGTTCGGTTCCTAGGCGGAGCGAAAGAAAAATTTTTTTGGATTGCATTAGAGGGCTTAAACATTGGTTTAACATAATTAAATTTGAAAGGAGATTAGACACGGTAAGAAATCTTTTATAAATAACTTCTTTTTCATTTGAATGATAACTCGATTTCTATACGGAGTTTTAACGTAGTGTACTAATTAGGGTTTCGTTATCGACATTCATTTTTAATTTAATTATCTTACAAATAATAACTGCATGTATATTGAAAACTTGCGGATGATTACAATAACACCTGCTGCACACTATTATGCTTACTGATGAATCATATGACTTACAAATATAACTGAAACGACTTTTTTTAATCGTACACTTGCTGAAATTTATCGGAGTTACAAATGCAAGCTCTAGAGTTATTTGTGTAATCTATAACACTTTTTGTAACTGAAAGCTATCTGACTTACTCGTGTAATCTATAACATTTAGTTACTTTGAGACTTACTAGGGATAATTGTGTTACATAGAAACTTACCAGCGGGCGTTACTCAACCATAATCACGTTATATATTCACATGTTACTTGTGCTACTTAATGACTTATTAATACAATTAAAAAAGTTACTGTTCTCAATACGAAAATTACTTCTTACGTTTTTAATAAAATAAATTACTAAAGTAAATACTGAATGTTACGAATCATCTGAAATATATTACTTGTCACATTCTTATTATTGCTTATGAAAGAACATTTATATAACCAACTTACTTATATATCACAGAATATTACTAATACTATTATATGACATTTTGTTACATTTACTATATAGTAACTTACTAACAAAGTAAAGATATTTACTAATTACAATACAAAAATTACTTCTTAAGATATATATCACAGAACATCACTTGATACTTGTGCTACTTAATGACTTACTGGAAGCTATAATACTGAACATTGAAAGCTATATAGTTATTGGTGAGATCTACCACACTTACTTGTTTATTATACTCTTAATTTAATAATTGTTGAAAGCTATATATTATAACAATTTGTTGTGTATTTATATCTTTTGCAGATGGATCAAGTAAAAGAATTTGAGGTTTCATAAAGGAGACGAAATCAAGACAATGTAAAAAAAATGAAAATTCGAATCTGCAAGTGGTACGTTTGTTATAAATTCTAAAATATTTATATACTACTTAAATTATGTATTAAGAAAATATTTTTATGCAGACACTAGCTTTGAACTTGATAAAGCGATTGAAGTTTCCATTGTTAAGCTATCATATCAACTCCCAATAATGTATTAAGGATTGATTAAACTTGTTAATATAGAAAAAAGTATCAAGTTTGAAATCTAATGTGACACTTGATACAATAAAATCTAATGTAAACATGGAAACCATTACAGGTAAGTTAATATAGCATTACAGATTTAGTTGTGAAAAAATTTTATTTAATTGCTAAATTTTAATTGATCTTATTTTACAATTTGCAGAATGATATTGCGTCCAACATCATTTTTATATAAAATAATTTGTCACGTATCTTGGTAACAGCAAGTTGTCTGAAAGACAAAGATTTGATAGATAAGTCCACTTTTTCAAGGATAGTAACAAAACTTGATATAAATTATCAAGTTTTGGACTTGATTGTTCAAAAATATCAAGTGGATCGGGTTTTTAAGTTTGGAGAGAAGGAACTCACATTCTCAGATATTGACATAGATTTAATTTTGGGATTGCCAACATCTAGATTTCCAATCCATGTAAGGGTATTTTCATTTAAATGGCTAAGTTCATACAAGGGGTTAGTTTGTCAATCAAGCATGTTAGTAAATCGTTACAATATTTGTGATATGCTTCATTCTTTACGAAGTAAAAAAGATGATCAATTAGTGAGGATGTACATAAGATGCCTAATCTCATTAATGTTTTGTACATTTATATTCCCTGAAACCAACTTCTACTTCTCAAGAGTCCTAGTAAATTACATAGACTCAATTGAAGACACTCGTTTCTTCAATTGCTCTAATACAGTTGGGACTATGATAATGCACCGTATGGAAGATATAGTTGAAAAAATGAAAAAGCGTGTAACATTAGATGGAAAATGCACAGTTGGATACTTAACTGGATATGTTGCATATTTATATGTAAGCTTAATTTATTTAATTCACTGTTATTTTTTTATTCAAAAAATACATTATTCATATCTTTGAATTAAATTTCAGGCATGGGCACTCGAGCACCTATTTCCGTCACATGCATTAAAACATAATCTCTTGATAAGAATTAGAAAATGGTCAACTCCATGCAAAGTTACCATTGAACAATTTTGAACTTTGATAAAAATCAGGTACAGTGAGTTTTAATACATTTTCATTTCTGTTTCTTATTCAAAACTATATAAGGAAAATTTTAAAATTTCACTGTATGTTTTTTGAGCAAAACAATGGGGTGAAATAGTTACTGTTACTATTAAGAATACCAGGATACAAGTGCTACTTAGTGACTTACTAATATATTCAAGAATGTTACTGTTCGCAATACGAATATTACTTCTTAGGCTTTCATTAATATAAATTACTAAAGTAAGTTCAAAACTATAGAAGGAAAATTTCAAAATTTGATTGTATATTTTGATCAAAACAATGGGTGAATGGTTACTGTTACTATGAAGAATACCACGATACTCGTGTTACTTAATGACTTACTTATAGGGAACAAGATAGTTACTATTCGCGATACGAATATTACTTCTTAGCCTTTCATTAATATAAATTACTAAAGCAAGTTCAGAATATTACTAATACTATTATATTGTATTTTAATACTTGTGCTACTTACTGACTTACTAGTACATTAAAGAAATTTACAAATAACAGTACAAATAATATAATACATATTTTTTCTCGTATTATATTTCTTACTTTCAACATAATATAAATTCCTTTCATTAGATCATTGTTCAGCTGGATTTTGGAGAAAAAGAGATATTCAAGGTTGACGCAAATGAGTTCATATTTGATTATGAAACCTTCGTTAACGAGGGTTTCATTTCAAATGCTTATGCCTTGCGTGTCATTGAACCACATACATGGTGCCTTGAAGATTGTTCAACAATCTCAATTGTGAAGAGTGCTCAAAATCAAAAATTACCCGAGTGTAATTGTTAAGCACACAAGAAGAAGATAAGCGATTTGGAGTCTCTCATATCTCAACTGCCTACATTGGATGACTTCCAAAAAAATGAAAGTTGAGTATGAGAGTACATTGAAGGAGAACGAGAAGCTAAAGTCACAATTCTATAGCAGTGGTTTGAAGAATTGTTTACAAAATCAATTAATGTAAAGAAACATGAGGAGAAGACATCTTTGCAGGTTCAACATTAAGAGCAAAACAAGCTCACAAAAACTCATGAATCACCAACTTTTGACCTTGGATTTGATGAAAATTTGGAAGATTATTACAAAGTTAAAACAAATCTGTCAAAGAGGGGAAGAAGAAAGAAGTGCATCACTACTAGCAGCCTTTCAAAAAGGGTGAAATCAAGAATAGCAACAAAGGGAGATGACAAAACACCAGACAGTCCACTTAAGGATAAAGTGGTAAGAAAAAAAAGGAAGCTTGTTAAAAAAAATTTGAAGAAGTATTGCATGTTGAAGATGAAGATGAATTTCAGAAGATTGAAGACAAACAAGATCTGGCTTTAGAGGTGTGAATTTTATATTATTATTCATTGTATACATACATTTTTAATGAATGTGTCTATTTTGTTTGATATTACTTGTTCATTATTTATAATTCTTGTACAAATCATTAAGTAATACTTGCTATAGTGTTACGTAAATTAAGTATTACTATTCATTTACTCGTTCAAACTTTTTATAATATATATGATACTTGTTACTTATATTTTTTCATTTAATACTAATGATAAAAACTTTGTTACAATAATTTTAAGTATTGTTACTGGTCGTTAATAAGAAATTACTGATAATGTTGCAAATATTACTTGTGTGTCTTAAGACCTTACTGATGTTGTTGCTGAAAGCAAGAACAAACTTAAAATACCGTGGGTATAGAGTTAAACTTGCAATGTTGTTGCATATTTTACTGAAAGCAAAACAAACTTACAATACTGTGGGTATAGAGTTAAACTTTTTGATATGCTTAATGATGTTGTTGCATATTTTACTGATATGTGCTTAATTGTTACTGGCGTTAATAATAACTTACTAATGATGTGACATATTTTATTGGTGTTTCTTAAAACCTTACTGATGTTGTTGCATATTTTACTAACTGCAAAAACAAACTTACAGTACTGTGGCTATTGAGTTCAACTTACAACACTGTGTGTATTGAAGGCAATAATAAATACATGGTATTGAAATAAAGATGGCTATTATAATAGATTTACTCTTACAAATAAGATTTTACTATTTACATGGGTTTCTTAAGAACTTACTGATGCTGTTGCAAAATTTAATTAAAATTTTTATTAATTTTATTTTATAGGTTTTCAATGTAACTTGCATTAATTATGCTGGATATGATGTGATTTCTGAATCTGAGAGAGCAACAATTCATGAATTCTTAAAGGATCTTGTAGCCAAGTAAGAATAATGTTATATTATGTAAATTTATTATTTAACCAAATTATGATGGGTTATTTGAATAATAAAATATCATTTACATTTCAGTATAAGAGCAACTTATCAGGGAATAGGAGACAATTTTTGTATTGGAAGACACATTAAAGAACTACTATATAACAAAATAGTCATTAATGTTATATTGGACATGTTAATGGATGTTCTATTTAAATCTTATCAAGAAAGTGACGTGGAATGTCCTTTCATTTTTACGAATACGGCTCAAATGATATGAACACTTAAATATATCTCCTTTTTAAATTATATTGTATTGCCTAAGTATTTTTTTCATTGCAGCAATTATTTCAGAAGACTGTCAAAGAAGCAAGTGTAAAGGATTATGAGCCTTTGAACAATTTGTTCTCATGCACAAGGATAATGTTTGAGTATGTAAGGAAGGCTTTTTGTGTAATCCACACATTAAATCATTGGCATCTTCTCGTGACTAACTTTGATGCCAAAAAATTCATTTCCTACAATTCATTGATTGGGATGAAAAAACACTGGTTGGATGTAAAAAAATGGGTAAATATTCATTTTAAAAAAAGTACATTAAATTAATTTTTGAGTTTATTTATTTGTGAAATATTTCTTTCATTATTATTGCAAGGTTGATTGGATGGCGGAATACTTCATGTTATTCGTTGAAGCACAACTTGAGAAGTGGCTAATTGAAATAGGAAAAGGCATCCCAAAGCAATAAAGTGATTCCATTGATTGCGGATTTTTTGTAATGAAATATATGGAATTCATTTGCAAAGGAAAAGAGCCAGTCTTCGACATCGAAGATATACCTAAGTTTCACACCGAGATAGTTGCTATGCTACTTACAAGTGGAGAGAAGAAGGACTGAAGGAAATGATCTCTTTTAGACTTATAATTAGAGAAAAACTTTCAAATATATATGTAAATGATGAATTCAAATTTGGAGAAATAACAACAATTGTTTGTATACATATACATTTTTAATGAATGAGAAACTTTTGTCTTGATATTACTTGTTCATTATTTGAGCTTCTTATACGACTCATGATGTGATACTTAGTATATTGTTATTAAAGCACTTACTTGATATATATTTCCGATTACTAGAGAAAGTAAAGAATAAAAAAATTAAATGTGATACTGGTAATTATTATTAAATCATAGATAATTGTTATAATGTTACTGTGTTAAGTTCGATAGCTTAATTATGATGTACAAAGAAATTACTAAAGAGACCATCCGTTGTTACCATTAGAAATGATAAGTGTTACTTATAGTAGTGATACATGTTACTACGAACTTGTGTTACCGATAGAAATGCTACGTGTTACTTGTAGTGATAATACGTATTACCAATAGAAATGATACATGTTTAATGACTTGTTACTTGTACTACTTAATGACTTACTGATACAATTAAGAGAGTTACTATTCGCAAAATGAAAACTATTTCTTACCTTTTTTTAAAATAAATTACTAAAGCAAATTCTCAATGTTACGATTCATTTAAAAGTTATTATTAATGGTAATACAAAAAATACTTCTTAAGTTATATATCACAGAATATCACTTGTTACTTGTGCTACTTAATGACTTACTGATACATTTAATAAAATATTTTATATTGTGTTACCAATAGAAATGATACGTGGTACTTGTAGTGATGATACGTATTACCATTAGAAATGATACGTGTTACTTATAGTAATCATACGTGTTACTAATAGAAACGATACGTGTTACTTAAAGTAATGATTCGTAATTACATTATACAATTTACTTGTGCTTCCTAATATATAATTAAAAGTTACTGATAATTAAAAGATAGTAACTAAAGGTCGAAATAAAGAAATACTTTTGAAACATTACGAAGTTACGAAGTAATTTCTTCTTTGTTACTGGTAGTAGTCTAAATCTTACTGACAATTAAAAGAAAGTTATTTATCTTAGTAATATTGTTACAGATACCAAACTTTGCTCACTTGTTACTTGTGTTTCTTAAGAAGATACAAATACATATTTTAAAGTTACCGATGGTAAGTGTATAAACTACTAGTTGGATTTAGTACTAATAGAAATACTTTTGAAGGTTTCATAAGTTACGAATCGTTTAGTTAGTTGTTATTAACAGTAATTATACGGGTTACTAATAGAAATTATACGTGTAACTTATAGTAATGATACGTATTACACTATACAATTTACTTGTGTTTCCTAATACTTTTGAAAGATTACAAAGTTATGAAGCGATTTCATATTTGTAATTGGTAATAGTCTAAATCTTACGTATACAACTTGGAATTCATATATTACTAGTGTGTAATTATAAGTTATTGACAATTAAAAGAAAGTTACTTGTCTTAGTAATATTGTTACTGATACCAACCTTTGATGATTTGTTACTTGTGATTCTTAAGAAGATACAAATACATATTTTAAAGTTACTGATGGTATATGCATAAACTACTAATTGCTTTAGTACTCATGGAGATACTTTTGAAATTTTCAGAAGTTGTGAATCGTTTAATTAGGTGTTACTAATAGTAATGATAATTAATTACATTATACAATTTACTAGTGTTTCCTAATTACTTGCTGATGCTGCTGCCAAATTTACTGAGTGCAACAAAAAACTTACTTTACCTTTTCTTTTAAGATATACTTCAAACAACTCAATGTATTCTACATATGTTTCAAATTTACTCATACAAAGCAAAATCAACGTTGGAAGAGAGCATTCAATAGTAACAACATGTTACATATCATTAACATTCTACACCATAAAAAAAGGATAAAAAATTACACAACTTCAACCTGGATTAATAGTTTACAATTAACTAAAGATTTAAAGAAAGTACACAACTAGGAAAAAAAGAAAATCTTCTATATAGTGGATTGGGGAATGCCAAATTATGCTTCTATCTTGTCTTTCCTTTGCTATATCAACTTGCTTTCATTCGTCTGAAGATCATCTGCATATAATATATATCAATCTGTTGTAAAAGGGAAGAATTATAGATAATGTTAGAATAACGATAATATAATGGACATATAATATGAAACATGTCAATTACTAAATTTCTCTTACCTCTAAGAATTATTTGCAGATTTTGATGTGAAATTTCTTGAATCATGTCCAGCATTGACTTTATGACATAATTTGCATTGTCTCCGCTTTGAGGCATTCTCTTCACTAATTGATTTCAATCGATTTGTGCTTCCCTTTGGTCTTCTACTTTTTCCAGAACCTTTTAGTTTTGCTATGTTAGGATCTTTAACAACAATAACTGACTTATCACATTTTTTATTGGCATCATGCAACTCTTCAACATTAACAATTTTCCTTTTGCTCTTAATTGCTTTGACTGCTTCAGATGCATCTATAAGAACCTTCTTAATATATTTATATGCTTCTTGGTTGCCACCAGCTTCACTGATAAGTTCATTTGTCAATACTCGTAATTGACTATTGTTGTCTTGTATTATTCTCTTCCTGTATAGTGGATAATAAACATTTCCCTTGATATCTTTCTTCCATCGATTCAATAAAAGAGAGGGATCAACCTCTAACGCATCTGTATATTTTAAAACACTGATGATGTGTCTACATGGAATACCCATTGATTCCATTTTCATATAATCACAAAGGAATTTGTTGTTATGAGCATGAAAAATAACTCTGTTAAAATCTTCAATCTTCCCAATAGGGGATACTCTGTATTGCATAACGTCTTCAACTCTTGGAAATGGAATAACATTAAGTTCAATGCCTTCCAAAAGCTCTACCGTAACTATGTAAAACAAAGTCCTTGTGAAATGCTCAGGAAATTATTTTTCAATGCTCCACTGCGTAGCAACTTCGGAATTTTATTTTCATTATCATTGTCCATCTTATTAGCATGCTCTCTCATTCTTTCAACTGCAGTTTCAAATCTGGTCATGAACTCATATAAACTATTCAACTGATTAACATTGTTAGTCAAGAAAGAATTCATGCTCTTGCTCCTCTGAGTTGTATTCATGTCAGCAAAAAAAATATCTTCTCAAGTAAATAGGCACCCACTTTCTCCTGATCCGATACATAACATTGATCCATTTGTTTTTTTCCAAATTGCATTTTGATACTATTCTACGCCACTCAACTTCAAATTCTTCTTCATTTTTTGCACCCCAAATGTTCTTATTCAATGATGGAATTGTTATTTCTGCTTTTTAGGTTAAACTAATTCTCTTCTTCATGTTAGTCGTAACATGCCCACCACAATATCTATGTTTCGTAGTGGGAAAAACTTCTCTTATAGCTGCATTAATAGATGGGCACTGATCAGTAATCATTGACTTAGGAGCAACCTTAACAGCCAACAAAAAATTCTGGAAAAGCCATACAAATGAATCTTTTGTCTCATTCATTAAGAATGCATTGCAAAAAAATACAGTCTTGTTATAGTTGTTAACCTCGTAAAATGAAGTAAAAATTAGCTTGTACTTGTTCGTATCATATGTTGTATCAAATGTAACTGCATCACCGAACAATTTGTAATCTTCAATAGAATAAGAATCTATCCACATGCAATGAGCTAAACATGAATCATCGTCTCGTAAACGGTGTTATGCTTTTGTAGTATTTAAGATGTTCCAATAGCATAACCGCTTCGCGACCGTCCGTTTTTTCTTCAAATCTCGCTTCAGATTTTATATATATATATATATATGTATATGTATATATATATATATATATATATGTATATATGTATATAGCTATAGAGCCAATACGTTCATCAGAGACACTTTGCTTGTCCAAAAAATCTATTTGTTTTGCCGTAGGAATGTTAACCTCTGACATAGAAGATAACAAATTCTTTGTGGCAATAGTTATTCTCCTGTTCGGTCTTAAGTATTTCTTTTTACTTGGAGAAACAAGTTTATGGTTATGTTCCTCAACAAATGAAACAACATCCCACTGTTTTGATATCTGATTTAGCTTCACACACAACTTTGTTTTACAACCACAACGGCCTATTCCATATCTTCTTCCCTCACTGTCTATTCCCTCTTGATTAGCTTCTACATCAACCAATGCCAAACTTGATGATATTTTTCTTTTTTAAGGAATTCGAACATAATGTCCTTCCTTCCAACACATAAATTTTTTGAAAGAAAGATTCCTTTATTTTTTTCGATCAAATAAATATTTTGTGTTTCTCCTTCTAATATTAAAGCCCACTTCAGTGACATATTTCTCATAGAACAATTCACAATCCTTTAGGTTTGAGAATGAAAGACCCTCACGAGGAATAATTGCAGGATCTATAGCTGATATAGGGGAATCTTCCTCAATTAATCCTTTAAAGCTTTCATATTCATCAATGTCTAAAGAAATACACAATATAAAATATTGATTAACACTTTGAAGAGACATCAATAACCTAATAAAAATTCATTAACAAATGAACATACATCATTAATAAAAAGTATCATCAAATAACTTACGATTCTTAAAAAAATCTCTGATACATGATAAATAGTTACATGTGTCAATTACAAAATTTACTTTTATTGCAAAAACAAATTACTAACTCAGATCTCCAAATTTACTTAGGGACTTTTAGGGGCGTTACTGATATGTTAATTTTGCTACTTAGAAACTTATCAGCTGGCGTTTCTGTTCAGCGAAAAACCGAGCGACTAAGGTAAAGGTGCTAAATAGGTCGTTGCGACCTCGGTCACTCAGATGCACTTGATCAAGAAAAATTGAACCACTAAATAAATCAGAAATCAATTAAGCACGAATAAGCGGTCCTGCTATGTGATTAACCTGGTATAGCACCCAGGGTCGAACTCAAGGAGCACGGATTGGCCGAGATGCCTACGAAGTAGTCAAAACAAATAACAGAAAAGAGGAAAATATTTTTAGTGGTTTTTAATTATTTTTATATATTTTTTTTGATTTTTAAGCTTATTAAGAAAATAAGAAGAGCAAGGAAGAACACAATTCAACAAATTATTTCAAGCACCAAAAATCAACCAAAAATCAAAGCAAAAATATTTTTATGTGTTTTATATTTTTTTATGTTTTTGGTGAATTTTTGATAATTTTCTGATTTTTATTTTATTTTCTAAAAATCAAACAGTGCTAAAAGCAAGGGGTACTATCCAGCTAGGCCAAAAGTCCCTAGATAAAATATCCAAGGGCCTCAAGAGGGCCTTGAGGTAATTTTCCTGTAAGTAGAGAAAACAAGGAAAATATGGGTACCAAGTTTATTATTTTCGGGTTTTTAATTAATTTATTAGAATTTTTATGGGTTTTCGAGTGTTTTTAAGTTTTTAAGGTTTTTAAGCAGTGAAAAATAGCCAAAATTGGCTAGAAAATAAAGGAACACAAACTAAACAGTAGCTAATTTTTATAGACTTTTTAGGGAAGTTTTTATATTTTTTTGTGATTTTTCAATCTAGACAGTAACAAAAATTAAGGTTTTTGAATTTTTAAAAATAGCAATAAAACCAAAAATGTCCTCAAAAATCCTTGAAAATCCTACACCATGGCAGGAGCCATGTGTGAAATTATCATTGGATTTGGAGGTGATTTGATATTTTATTCAAAAATAACAAAAGGGTACTGCGCACAGGGACTGGAATGCAAATACCCAAAGTTCTGGGGGTCCCGATGCAAAATACCCA
Organism: Ottelia alismoides; assembly: GCA_037367405.1. Taxonomy (NCBI): domain Eukaryota; kingdom Viridiplantae; phylum Streptophyta; class Magnoliopsida; order Alismatales; family Hydrocharitaceae; genus Ottelia; species Ottelia alismoides. Next base: position 421,226 of record JAZKJV010008316.1, on the reverse strand, counting down.
GCAAAACACGCGCCACGCGCGTGCCTGGGGCACTCAGGGACCTATATGTAAGGAAAATAAGTCCCGAGGACTTATTGGTAACACGTACCAAAAGTCCAGGGGGCTCGGTTGCAAATGACCCAAAATATAACGCACATGCATAAAACAACCACGCACAGGGGTATAAATGCAATTAATTAAAACCTTTCATTCATTTCATAACAACCAGAACTACAAGGGCAAAGACTGCAAATAACCCAAAACAACACGTGACGAAGCACGTGGCTCACAACAGGCAGGGGTATATATGCAATAACACTAAAGCGCAGGGTCCTCTATGCAAATAAACCTAAAACTAAACAACGTATTTAAATATTTACAGGACTCAAACGAAATAAAACAAAGATAAGGGCCTAAGGGTAAATTACCCTTTATTAACCGGAGCGGCTGGATGGCTGCCACGTGTAGATCGGACGGTCCAAATGGGGGCGGCTCTCAACGCCGGTGCTGCTCTGGTCGATCCAACGGTCCAGGCCAGGACACGTGTGGATCTAACGGTCCTGATCTGTCACCTCGGATCTGACGTCAAAGAGGGCTCCAGCAACCAACGGTCAGGATGGCATCTGGAGCTGGAGGCTAATCCGACGACGCTGGAGGGTGCTGGAAGAACTGGTCCCCGGCGAACTTCGCCGGGCTCGTGCGGGTGCTGGCCTCCTCCTCGGAGCGCTCTGATGATCGGAGAAGAACGCTGGTGCGCTCCTGCGTCTGCTGCGGTGCTCCGATGATCGAGCCGAGCTCGGAGGAGCTCAAGCACGGTCGGCGGAGCTGGGTCTCCCGGCCTGAGTGACCAAGCCCTCAGATGGGCTCGGTAAGACCTGCAAAAGGGGTCAGAAGACTCTCGGGTCGAGGGCAAACTGCCTCGACCCGGTTAGGCGGAGCGAAGGTGGACGACGCGTCGGGGTGACGGGCTCCGGCGAAGGTGGAAGACGGTGGAGCCCGGTTCCCAGCTCCTGTGCGAGTGATGGGTTGTGTGAGTGGGTGGAGAACGTGCGGCGGAGGAAGGCGAAGATGTGGGTCGGGTCCGATGGTCGAACGGTAGTCGGAACCGGGATGAATCGAAGAAAGATGACGGCGGCGCGATTTGGGGGAAAGCTGAAATCGAACGAAATAGCTAAGCTAAGGGGCTACCTGGGTGAAGGAATAGACTGTGGCGGAGCTGGGGAAGCTCTCGGTCGTCGCCTCGAGGGACGTCTCTGCCCGAGGCTCGAAGCTCGCTCAGGTGGCGGAGCTACGGCGGGTGCGTCGCCGGATCAGTGGATTCGCCGGTTCTCCTCGCTGCAACAGGTCGGGGATGCGAGCTGTCACCTCGCTCTCTCTCTGGAGCTCACTGGAGAACTACGCAAATGGCCAAAGATAGATAAAATGGGTGGCGGAGCTCGCTTATGTATGCTGGAAGGATCCGAGAGGGAAGGCTTGGGTAGGGTCGTGGTGGTGCGCGGATCCCAATGTTGATGCCCGGCGAGGGTGTCGGATGTGGGAGGTTCGAAATGGAGCTGGGGTTTGGGTGATAGGCAATCGGGTCGAGCAGGGAAAAATCCGAGAAGTTGGGTCCGGAGCTCGAATCCGTGAGAAGTGGTCCTGGGGGGGCCAGTTGACCGGGCGGTCAACATCCCCAGGACCCAATGAGGTTTGGCCACGTGGCTGAATCTTGAGGTGACAGATAGAGGTGGCTAGGGCTCGATTCAGCCAAAACTCAAAACATGAAATATTTTTCTTTTATTTTTTTCTATTTTTTGGTGATTTTTAATTAATTTTTAAAAATAAAAATAGGCTATATACATAATATGTACTAGATATAGGTATATACAATATTTATAGGGTTTTTGATTTTTTATTTTTATATATTATTTTTATACAATTTTATTCCCATTTTAAATTTTATTTATTTACATTATAAAATAAGGAATAACAGGGTGTTTTTATTTTATTTTTATTATTTATATACATAGGTAAAATAAATAGATATGTACATCTATATACATAGTATATGTACAATGTATTTTTGTATTTTTGATTTTTCTATTTTTATTTTGTTTGATTTTGATTCTTTTTATTTTATTTATTTACAATATATAGCATAGAATATTTACAAAAAGTTTGGAAAATGACTTTATTTATTTACAAGGTTAAATAAATATATAGGCATGGTTTATGTACATGATGAAGGGGTATTTTTAATCTTTTTGATTTTTAACTCTTTATTTTGTTTTTATCTTTTATAAATATATACAAGTATTTACAAGCATATTTTTGGGTGAGGAAAATATAGTTTTATTTATTTACACAAATATTTACACATGAGCCCCTATCTCCCTCTACTTTGGCTTTTATGCGGTCAGGCCCATGCTGAGCCCTCCCTTGGGTTAGGTTGCTCAATATTTATTCTAAATATTTCCCTCTTTTTCTTTTTAATCTTTATTCTTTTATTTTTGCACAAAAACATGCTAATTATAAGTTTTTACATAATGCATGCTTTTGGTAATTATTCCCATTTACACATATCTACATGCATTTGCAAAGGTTTTTGTAGCTAAAATATAAGAATAAAGAGTGATGAATGGGTATTCATCACCCCCCTATACTTAACTTTGCTAGTCCCTTAGCAAACACTTATTTGAAAAAGAAGTGAAAAAGAAAAGAAAAAAAAAAAGAAAAAGAGGATGTACATGGATCAAGGTTGATTATTAAACTTGTCTTCATTAAATTGGGGTATGGAGCTCAATCAGATCTTTGGATTATTAATGTGTCGGAACCTTATTTAGACTTAAGCTTAAAACTCAACAGCCTCTAAGTTCCACCAATCTATGGGCAAGACTCCTCAATAAACCAGATCAGAACAAGTCTACATACACAAACTCTAATGACCATGAATCTTTCCATGCAGTGTAAGTGATATGTGGCTCCCCACCTCCGAAGTAACAAAGAAACAACCTCCCTCAACCTGGTAACTCTAATGCCTCAGTCTAGCAACTCTTTCCTCGAGAAGCGGGGTATTCCCTTCTAAGTTCAAGTGCAACCGGCTCAAGAAGAGAGGGAAGAAGTATAGACTTTTGGAAGCTCAGCCAGTGTAGCTAAGTCTCCCGCTGCAAGCTTCATGAGATGTAACATGGATACCATAAGCTTTTGCTTTATTTGACTATATACACTCCGGTGGGGTTATTAAATTTTCAATCCGACCCACCACTTTTTTGGAGTTCTTTTTGCATTTTGCAATTTTTTTTTCAAGGACTTCTATACAACATATCTACATGGTGCAGCATATACAAGAAATTTTCCTCTTGAGCCAGTAGACTATCCCTCTTTTGAAGCTTTATTGCAACCCACAACTTCTGTCTTTAGCCTTCATCACCACTAGACCAAGTTGAGACGCACTTCCTTCACTAGAAGAAGAAGAGGGGTTCCGCCTAGAAGTACTACCCTCATATGCTACCCCAAGCCAAAGGAAACTGCCTCCTCAACACCTCATCCGTGGAGAGCCATGTGTAAAGTGCTGGTGCAAGTCAAGCCATTGTCTCTAAGAGTCATGCGTGTGTTATTAAGTGCTCTACTTAGGCTCATCAAGATGACATATGCTCATAGCCTAGTGGACTCAAAGAATTAAGTCCTTATGGACCTGAAAAGCCCTAACCCTAAGTCCTATAAGGTTCCTCTTGAAGTTAAGTGGATTAAGATCTTATTCAAGCTCCATTTCTCAATTTAATTCCAGGCTTAGCTTAAGTGTCAACTCTCATCCAGAAAAACTATATACATATATGCACACAAGATGCTTATTTACACAAATTTACAATCGTGCAAAATTTTTGAAAAATGTTTTGAAATCATGGATGAATGATGCATGAGGTGCAAGTTTTGCAAGAAGATATTTACACATATTTACACAAGAGTTTTGCAAACTTTTGATTTTCAAAACATTTTATAAAAATTTTGTACTATATACATAATTTTGATACAAAAATATTTACACACAAGCTTTACACAAAAGATTTTTGAAATCATTTTTACAGAAATACTTTGTACACTAGCTATGTATGTGCAAATAAAAGAAGTTTATGTACATGAAAAATTTTTAAATTTTTGTGATTTTTAGCCATTTTATTTATTAACACACTCACACAAAGTACGAGTTATGGCTAAAGTATATATGAAATATATACACACCCCCCTATACTTAGCTCGAACGATGTCCTCAGAGTGATCAAGAGCGATGAAGAAGACATAACTCGTGCTTAGTAAAAGGGGAGTGAAAAGGAATGGCTAAGTACAGAAACGAATAAATGAATAGAATGAGAGGGACTTGGTGGTTTCCCCATATACTTAGGATTAACTAATCCTAAGTATAGCAAGCTGTACATGAAGGGAAATCCGAGCGAAGAAGATACAGAGCCTGCCCCCCCCCCCCTATACTTAGGGTAAAATATCCCTAAGTATAGGCAGCAAAACAGGAGCAGAAAAAAATGAAAAGAATACCCGCAGGTCCTACATCCCCCCTATACTTAGGGTAAAGTACACCCTAAGTATAGCATAATCATAAGATGAGAAAAGGGATGTGGGACTAAGGAATATAATGATATGGACAACTGGATCTATACAGGGCGGAGGAACAGTGAAAATTAGGCGTGAGATGCAAAAGATGTGAGTCAAGAGACCACATCTCACGCAAAATGAATAGGGGCAACGATAACGTCCCGCGGCTCATGATCTAGAAATGGCTTGAGCCGCTGGCCGTTCACTCGAAAGGTACTCTCAGAAGACAACTCGGATATATCAATGCTACCATTGTCGTGTACCTTTCTGACCAAGTAGGGTCCCTTCCATTTGCTCTGCAGCTTCCCTGGAAACAAACGAAGCCTCGCATCAAACAGCCATACTCTCTGTCCAATCTCAAAATGCTTGTGGCTGATATGAGAATCATGCCACTCCTTGACTTTCTCCTTATAATGTAGGCTGCTTGAGAAAGCTGCATCTCTAAGCTCCTCCAGGGCAGCTAACTCTGCCCTCCTCTGGTCTCCCATACCATCTGGATCCATAAGAATATCTGTGACTGCCCAAAGTGACTTATGCCTCAGCTCAACAGGTAGATGGCACGGCTTGCCATATACGAGGCGAAAGGGAGATGTGCCCAATGGTGTCTTGAAAGAGGTCCTATATGCCCACAAGACCGAGTCCAAAAGCTGTGACCAATCCTTTCGGTCAGGGCGGACGACTTTCTGCAGAATAGTCTTGATCTCCCTATTCGACACCTCAGCTAGACCATTCGTCTGTGGATGGTAAGGTGTGGCAACACGATGGTCTATACTGAACTCGCTAGCAAGGGCCTTCACCTGGTCGTTGATGAAATGAGACCCCCCATCAGAAATCAGAACTCATGGAACCCCGAACCGCGTGATGATATGCTTCCTCAAAAATCTGCAAACTGTCCTCGCATCAGCGGCTCGGGCGGGGATAGCCTCCACCCAATGACTCACATAATCAACGGCCAACAGAATGTACTCAAATCCCTGACTCTTAGGGAATGGACCCATGAAATCGATGCCCCATGCGTCAAAAACCTCACAGAAGTGAATGGGCTGCATCGGCATCATATCACGCTGTCCACAAGTGCCCATCCTCTGACAGTCAGTACACCTCTTCACGAACTCATCAGAGTCCTTGAAGAGGGTAGGCCACCACAAGCCGGATTGGAGCACTTTCTGTGCCGTTCTCCTCCCAGAATGATGTCCTCCTGCCTCAAGCTTGTGGCAGTAAGTGAGGACGCTATGGTGTTCCTCCTGAGGAATACACCGACGCCAGATGCTATCCCCTCCTTCGTGGTAAAGGATGGGATCCTCCCAGTGGTAGGACTTGGCCCTCGCAAGGAAGGTCTCAAGCCTCTGCCTGGGCCAATCCTGTGGGACTTTCCCAGCAACGAGAAAGTTCACAATATCGGCATACCACGGGAGTGAGGCGATAGCAAGGATCGCCTCATCTGGGAAGGTATCTCTAATAGGGTCAATCTGCTCAGACTCCTCAGGCTGCTCTAGTCGGGAGAGATGATCCGCCACCACATTCTTGACTCCAGGCTTATCCTTAATCTCAACATCGAACTCCTGGAGTAGAAGGATCCATCTAGTCCGTCTGGCCTTGGCATCCTTCTTTGCCATGAGGTACCTGATGGCGGTGTGATCTGTAAACAAAGTCACTCTAGATCCAATGATATACGATCTGAACTTATCTAGGGCAAACACTACGGCTAGCATCTCCTTCTCTGTGACCGTGTAATTCCGCTGAGCGGAATCCAATGTGCGGCTAGCGTAGTGTATGGCAAACGGAACTCCATCCCTCCTCTGTCCCAGCACTGCCCCCACGGCAAAATCGGAGGCGTCCGTCATGATCTCGAATGGGAGAGACCAATCAGGCGGCTGGAGAACAGGAGCCTCAATAACACACTGCTGGAGAGTCGCAAAGGACGATAGACACTTGTCATCGACAAGGAACTCGGTGTCTTTCATCAAGAGGTCAGTCAACGGTCGGGCAATCCTGCTGAAATCCTGAATAAATCTCCTATAAAATCCAACGTGCCCCAGGAATGACCGTAGCTGCCTCAAATTGGACGGTGGTGCGAGTTTTCTAATGACATCAACCTTGGCCGGATCAACCTCCATGCCCCTGTTGGAGATGATGTGGCCAAGCACCGTCCCTTGAGTCACCATGAAGTGACTCTTCTCCCAAGATAGAACCAAATGATACTCAATACATAGCTGGAGTACTCGGTCTAGGCAGTCAAGACAGGAGTCGAATTCGTCGCCGTAGACCGAGAAATCGTCCATGAAGACCTCTAAACACTCCCCTACCATGTCCGAAAAGATCGACAGCATGCACCTCTGAAAAGTCGCAGGGGCATTGCATAACCCAAATGGCATGCGTCGAAAAGCATATGTGCCGAAGGGACAGGTAAAGGTGGTCTTCTCCTGATCCTCAGGAGCGATGGCCACCTGGTTGTAGCCCGAGTACCCATCCAGGAAGCAATAATGGCTTTTCCCTGCCAGTCTCTCAATGATCTGGTCAATAAAAGGCAGGGGGAAATGGTCCTTCTTGGTGGCTTGGTTGAGTCTCTTGTAGTCAACACAAACCCTCCAAGAGGTGGGTACTCGTGTAGCGATCTCCTCTCCCGACTCACTGATCATAGTCGTGATGCCCGTCTTCTTGGGCACCACATGCAAGGGGCTGACCCACTTGGAGTCGGAAATGGGATAAATAAAATCTGCACTCCACCATTTTGATATTTCCTTCATTACGACCTCTCTCAGGTTGGGGTTCAGTCGCCGCTGGAACTCACGCAACGGCTTCGCCCCCTCCTCGAGATAGATATGGTGGGAGCACACTGATGGGCTAATCCCATGGAGATCTGCTACGCTCCATCCGATCGCCTTGCGGTTCTTTTCAAGAACCCCCATCAAACGGGATTCTTGCTCTCCAGTCAACTCGGCGGAGATGATGACTGGGTACATCTCTGGATCGCCCGCAAGGAATCGATACTTCAGCGAAGTAGGGAGCGGTTTCAGATCTGGAATGCTGGGTGCTGGCAAATCTGGCTGCGGAAGAAACTGAGTGAAAGCTGCTAAATCTGCCAAATCTGCTTGGGAAAGTGAAAGCGTAATCTCGCAAACTGGATCGGAAGAAGGCTGCTCAACTGCACTGTCTCTGCTCGGCTTTGCATCTACCTCCTCCTCATCTATAGGCTCAGGTGGACTCAGATCTGGCATCTGATCATAGCAATCGGCCCAATCAGACTCTGAATCCGAGGGATCTATATCAATCGCGGTGGCATCAGTACCACCGGAAAACAAGGTGGCCTCAGCACCACCATCACTAAACATCGTGTCGCGATCAAGGACCGATTCTGCTGCCTCTATGGTATCCTGAACCAGGGCTGTGCTCTCCTGACTCTCCTCTGCTCTCATCTCGACATCAGCTGTAACTGAATATGAGAGGATGGTCTGTGCTGCAGGATCTGCCCAAGCTGCCTCATCGTCTGTGATCACAAAATCACAGTCCTGGTGGATGTCTGGCTCTGTGTCTGTCAGCTGCTCTGAATCTGTACTCGCATCTGAGCGGGCTCTCTCTCTAGCTCTGTAGTCCTCGACCGTCTCTATTTGTATATTCTCGCCCTCGACGTGAAAGTACACCTTCCCGCTATCATGATCAGTCACCGCCTTGGCTGTGGCCAAGAATGGACGACCGAGGATGATGGGGGTATCGGCCACTGACTCAGGGATCTCCATGTCCAACACTACGAAGTCCACGGGGAATTTCAGGCCCTGAATCGTGACGATAACGTCTTGTAATAACCCCTTCGGCCTCTTGACAGATCGATCAGCGAACTGAAGGACTGTCCTGCTCTGTCGAAGAGTGCCCAACTCGAAGCGGTCGAGAAGGGCTGCCGGAAGAAGGTTGATCGACGATCCTCTATCTAGAAGAGTACGGTCGAACCTCTGCTCACTAATCTGGCATCTGACATACGGGGCCCCTGAATCTGGCCTCTTGGCTGGCAGGCGGTTCTGGATCGCAAAACACGTGGCTTTGGTTAGCACGTGAATCTGTGAAGTGTGGTTCCTCCTCCTCCTCCTGACTGTAGTCCTGTCTCTCAAAGAACGTTGGAGAAGGGGGATGTGCTGCAAAGCCTCCTGGAGGGTCAGCTGGATGTGGAATCGATCGATCATGCTCTGGCTGAACTCCTCAAGCTCTCTCTTTTTCGGATTTTCTTTTTTCTTCCCCTTCCCCATCTGAAGGGCTCTAGGGAAGGGGATCACAGGGTCCTTCTCAGATGAAGGACTAGGAAAAGGCCTAGACGGTTCGACGACCGGATCCACACATACATCATGCACCACAGTGGGACCAGAAGAAACTAAACCTTTTCCTTTATTCAAACCAAAGTTCTGAGATACATCAAAGCGAGGAAAGACAACATCTCTCTCAATACAAACACTGGTGGCCTCAGTACCACCACTGGCTGGCTCTGCTGCTGCTGCTGCTGGTAGACGTCTCGCGGCGTCAGTACCGCAGGCTGGCTCGGCTGAACGGGTGGCATCAGTACCACCTCCTCGAACTGGTGAAGCAGCGGCCTCAGTACCGCCGATGGGATCAACATCCTTGGTGGCATCAGTGCCACCATCATCATCTAGAGCGGCCTCAGTACCGCTCTCCTCCTCCTCATGTGGCGCCTCTGAAGTATCCTCGTGGTGAAGCTCAGATGAGGCGCCGCCGCCTGCTGGGGTCCTACCGCTCCTAAGTGTGACAAAATCAACATCAAATAGATCCGAAGACATATCACCAAATGGGTCACTAGGAGTGGCAAGCTCAGTGTGTACTACCTGCTCAGATTTCCTCTTGAGGTTGTTCGGGTTCGGCTCAATCTGGGCTGGAATGGCGGCCTTCCCTCTCACCAAGTCCCGCATCTCCTGGCGGAACTCGTCCATCTCCCGTCTGAGTGTGTCCTGCTGGTCCGTGAGGAGGCGGGCGATGTCATCCAAAGCGGGGGTGATGAATCTGAACTGCCGGCCATAGCGACGTCTGCAAAATCAAACGAGCCCAACTCAGGTGCTGTCAAATCTGCTAATCTCTCCTCGGGCTCATGTCTCTCAGTACCAAAAGAAAGGGGGTCGAGGGGGAACATGGCGGAGTCGTACTCGGGCTCGGAGAGCTGGTCTCGGCTCTCGCGGGCCAACCTAGATGATCGGGTAGACGTGCCCGAAAGCGGTGCAGCCAGAGGCTGCCTAAGAGATCGTCTACCCATCATCTTGATCTGGCGAGTAAGGCGGATGAGATCTGGAGCAACTATGATCACAAACAAACCCCCGGTTCACCAACGCAACGCGAGCTGAAGACCGTGAAAGTTCGGTCAAATTATCTTGTCTATTTTATTTTGGTGAACACACAAAATATCAGAGCGCTTACGTGACCTGTTAGGATATCTGATGCTATCCCAACCGACTGGCCCGCACGGAAGAGTCGGTAATCAGTCGGGACTAGCACCGGGGGGTTCTACCTAGGGTGCGGGCCACTCTCTCGCGCATCCAAACCATCCAATGAGGGGGTTGCTCTCCCCAAGACAAAATTATTAGGGTGAGCGTCTTTTAAGATCAATAGTGTTAACCAGTCCCAATTTTATGGTTTTTCTTTTTAATATTTTTCAAATATCAAGCAAACGCCTAACGAATTTTTCGGTTCTCCTGATTATTAAGTCCGAAAACAGGGGGGAGAAGACGAAAAAGCCGATGCACGATGAAATCAATGATGCATGCAAAGTAAGGAAGGCGTACCTGACTCCAATACTCTACATGCAATATGATCCGCGCATAAATGTAAAGACAGAAAGGAAACTACCTATATGATGCAACGGGAAAGCCGAGTCCTAAACGAGCAATTTCTAGCGAAGAACCGTCTAACTTAGTCACTCGCCCTCGATCCAAAGAGTCCGGTCTAGACCCACCCCTCCTCTTCTCGACAAGTCGAGTTCAGGAGTAGCGCTTGACGGGGCAGGCTCGCGGCGCGTAGGCTCTCAGGAAAGCGACTAAGCTATTTTTATTATTGATTTATTAGTAGGTCAAATTAACGTTCTATGGGAACAGATAATCAGTTAGGTGTGTGGATCCTACTAACTACGGCACAATCACCAGAAATTCCTAAGTCTAGGGGGTCGAGCAAAAACCGCGTAAACACCGGAAAAGGCAGAAAGAAAATAAAATAAAACCGTGAAAAACCGCGAAAAACCGTGCAAGTCCTAAGGGTCCCCCGAGCACACCGGTGCTCGACGAAACAGACCCGCAACGGCAAGTCCACAAAGGTCCAAGTCTGAGTCCCTGTATTATTACAACAATAATCAAATATTCCTAATCTAACCTCACCCACTCAACTCTCTCTCTCGCTCTCTCCTGCGGCTCCGTGCAGAAGGGAGCCGCCTCCGAGTCTCGCGGTTGCATCGGCTTCTCGAAATCGGCCGCCTCGATCCTCGGGCCCTCGCAAGAAAAAGAGTCAAGTGGTCAGTCCAAATTATTGTCAGAAACTATCAGAAAAATGTATCTACAAAAAATCTATACAAAAAGCCGTGAAAATCAAAAAGCCGTGGAAAAGCTAAAAAAATGACTACTAAGCCGTGCTCCCCGGCAACGGCGCCATTCTATTCAGCAAAAAACCGAGCGACTAAGGTAAAGGTGCTAAATAGGTCGTTGCGACCTCGGTCACTCAGATGCACTTGATCAAGAAAAATTGAACCACTAAATAAATCAGAAATCAATTAAGCACGAATAAGCGGTCCTGCTATGTGATTAACCTGTTATAGCACCCAGGGTCGAACTCAAGGAGCACGGATTGGCCGAGAGGCCTACGAAGTAGTCAAAACAAATAACAGAAAAGAGGAAAATATTTTTAGTGGTTTTTAATTATTTTTATATATTTTTTTTTGATTTTTAAGCTTATTAAGAAAATAAGAAGAGCAAGGAAGAACACAATTCAACAAATTATTTCAAGCACCAAAAATCAACCAAAAATCAAAGCAAAAATATTTTTATGTGTTTTATATTTTTTTATGTTTTTGGTGAATTTTTGATAATTTTCTGATTTTTATTTTATTTTCTAAAAATCAAACAGTGCTAAAAGCAAGGGGTACTGTCCAGCTAGGCCAAAAGTCCCTAGATAAAATATCCAAGGGCCTCAAGAGGGCCTAGAGGTAATTTTCCTGTAAGGTAGAGAAAACAAGGAAAATATGGGTACCAAGTTTATTATTTTTGGGTTTTTAATTAATTTATTAGAATTTTTATGGGTTTTCGAGTGTTTTTAAGTTTGTAAGGTTTTTAAGCAGTGAAAAATAGCCAAAATTGGCTAGAAAATAAAGGAACACAAACTAAACAATAGCTAATTTTTATAGACTTTTTAGGGGAGTTTTTATATTTTTTGTGATTTTTCAATCTAGACAGTAACAAAAATTAAGGTTTTTGAATTTTTAAAATTAGCAAATAAAACCAAAAATGTCCTCAAAAATCCTTGAAAATCCTACACCATGGCAGGAGCCATGTGTCAAATTCTCATTGGATTTGGAGGTGATTTGATATTTTATTCAAAAATAACAAAAGGGTACTGCGCACAGGGACTGGAATGCAAATACCCAAAGTTCTGGGGGTCCCGGTGCAAAATACCCAGCAAAACACGCGCCACGCGCGTGCCTGGGGCACTCAGGGACCTATATGTAAGGAAAATAAGTCCCGAGGACTTATTGGTAACACGTACCAAAAGTCCAGGGGGCTCGGTTGCAAATGACCCAAAATATAACGCACATGCGTAAAACAACCACGCACAGGGGTATAAATGCAATTAACTAAAACCTTTCATTCATTTCATAACAACCAGAACTACAAGGGCAAAGACTGCAAATAACCCAAAACAACACATGACAAAGCACGTGGCTCACAACAGGCAGGGGTATATATGCAATAACACTAAAGCGCAGGGTCCTCTATGCAAATAAACCTAAAACTAAACAACGTATTTAAATATTTACAGGACTCAAACGAAATAAAACAAAGATAAGGGCCTAAGGGTAAATTACCCTTTATTAACCGGAGCGGCTGGATGGCTGCCACGTGTAGATCGGACGGTCCAAATGGGGGCGGCTCTCAATGCCGGTGCTGCTCTGGTCGATCCAACGGTCCAGGCCAGGACACGTGTGGATCTAACGGTCCGGATCTGTCGCCTCGGATCTGACGTCAAAGAGGGCTCCAGCAACCAACGATCAGGATGGCATCTGGAGCTGGAGGCTAATCCGACGACGCTGGAGGGTGCTGGAAGAACTGGTCCCCGGCGAACTTCGTCGGGCTCATGCGGGTGCTGGCCTCCTCCTCGGAGCGCTCTGATGATCGGAGAAAAACGCTGGTGCGCTCCGCGTCTGCTGCGGTGCTCCGATGATCGAGCCGAGCTCGGAGGAGCTCAGGCACGGTCGGCGAAGCTGGGTCTCCTGGCCTGAGTGACCAAGCCCTCAGATGGGCTCGGTAAGACCTGCAAAAGGGGTCAGAAGACTCTCGGGTCGAGGGCAAACTGCCTCGACCCGGTTAGGCGGAGCGAAGGTGGACGACGCGTCGGGGTGACGGGCTCCGGCGAAGGTGGAAGACGGTGGAGCCCGGTTCCCAGCTCCTGTGCGAGTGCTGGGTTGTGTGAGTGGGTGGAGAACGTGCGGCGGAGGAAGGCGAAGATGTGGGTCGGGTCCGATGGTCGAACGGTAGTCAGAACCGGGGTGAATCGAAGAAAGATGACGACGGCGCGATTTGGGGGAAAGCTGAAATCGAACGAAATAGCTAAGCTAAGGGGCTACCTGGGTGAAGGAATAGATTGTGGCAGAGCTGGGGAAGCTCCCGGTCGTCGCCTCGAGGGATGTCTCTGCCCGAGGCTCGAAGCTCGCTCAGGTGGCGGAGCTACGGCGAGTGCGTCGCCGGATCAGTGGATTCGCCGGTTCTCCTCGCTGCAACAGGTCGGGGATGCGAGCTGTCACCTCGCTCTCTCTCTGGAGCTCACTGGAGAACTACGCAAATGGCCAAAGATAGATAAAATGGGTGGCGGAGCTCGCTTATGTATGCTGGAAGGATCCGAGAGGGAAGGCTCGGGTAGGGTCGTGGTGGCGCGCGGATCCCAATGTTGATGCCCGGCGAGGGTGTCGGATGTGGGAGGTTCGAAATGGAGCTGGGGTTTGGGTGATAGGCAATCGGGTTGAGCAGGGAAAAATCCGAGAAGTTGGGTCCGGAGCTCGAATCCGTGAGAAGTGGTCCTGGGGGGGCCAGTTGACCGGGCGGTCAACATCCCCAGGACCCAATGAGGTTTGGCCACGTGGCTGAATCTTGAGGTGACAGATAGAGGTGGCTAGGGCTCGATTCAGCCAAAACTCAAAACATGAAATATTTTTCTTTTATTTTTTTCTATTTTTTGGTGATTTTTAATTAATTTTTAGAAATAAAAATAGGCTATATACGTATTATGTACTAGATATAGGTATATACAATATATATAGGGTTTTTGATTTTTGATTTTTATATATTATTTTTATACAATTTTATTCCCATTTTAAATTTTATTTATTTACATTATAAAATAAGGAATAACAGGGTGTTTTTATTTTATTTTTATTATTTATATACATAGGTAAAATAAATAGATATGTACATCTATATACATAGTATATGTACAATGTATTTTTGTATTTTTGATTTTTCTATTTTTATTTTGTTTGATTTTGATTCTTTTTATTTTATTTATTTACAATATATAGTATAGAATATTTACAAAAAGTTTGGAAAATGACTTTATTTATTTACAAGGTTAAATAAATATATAGGCATGGTTTATGTACATGATGAAGGGGTATTTTTAATCTTTTTGATTTTTAACTCTTTATTTTGTTTTTATCTTTTATAAATATATACAAGTATTTACAAGCATATTTTTGGGTGAGGAAAATATAGTTTTATTTATTTACACAAATATTTACACATGAGCCCCTATCTCCCTCTACTTTGGCTTTTATGCGGTCAGGCCCATGCTGAGCCCTCCCTTGGGTTAGGTTGCTCAATATTTATTCTAAATATTTCCGTCTTTTTCTTTTTAATCTTTATTCTTTTATTTTTGCACAAAAACATGCTAATTATAAGTTTTTACATAATGCATGCTTTTGGTAATTATTCCCATTTACACATATCTACATGCATTTGCAAAGGTTTTTGTAGCTAAAATATAAGAATAAAGAGTGATGAATGGGTATTCATCAGTTTCTCATATATAATCACGATATATAATGAATTGTTACTTGTGCAACTTAATGACTTACTGATACAATTAAGAAAGTTACTATTCGCAATGCGAAAACTAATTCTTATGTTTAATTATAATAAATTACTAAAACAAATTTTGAATGTTACGAATCATTTGAAATATATTACTAATGGCAATACAAAAATTACTACTTAAGTTATATATCACAGAATATCACTTGTTACTTCTGCTACTTAATGACTTACTGATACATTTCAGAAAGTTACTGATTTTTATACGAAAATTACTTCTTATATTTTTATTAAAATAAACTACTAAAGCAAGGTATGAATGTTACAAATCATTTGAAATATATTTACTTGTCACATTACTTTTATTACTTATTCAAATTATGTGTATATAATCAACTTACTTATATATCACATAAATGACATATAGGAGGGATATAGGGATGAATATACATGGCAATATTTTTCAAAAAAATAAAAAAACGTCGAAAACGACGCGGGGACAACCCCATTTTTCTCTATTACTAATACTATTGTATTGCATTTTGTTACTTATGCTACTTAGTGACTTACTAATACAGTAAAGAAATTTACTAATGGTATTACAAAAATTACTTCTTATGTTTTTTTAAAAAAATTATTTAATAAAGCCAATTCAGAATGTTGTGGTTCATTTAAATTATATAAAAGATACCTGATCTTTCAGAGTTAATGTTCTCATCAGCATAATCCAGATGTTTGTCTTCAATATCGACTTCACAGCAATAATCTTCACTTCCTAAACCTTCGAGGAAGTCGTTTTTCATAATTGCTTCTGAAATATTCCGATCACAATTCGCGAATTGTCCATATGCGAAACCTAATGAAAAAATATTAGCAACGAAATAACATAGAAACATAAGAAAAATCTATCAAAATACATTTGAATCCGAAAAGGCTAAGGTAAAATAATAAAACACAATAATTCCGTGAGAACGATCGATCGATCCCCTCTCGAAATGTGACAAAATGATTTTTTTCTCAATACAATATCGGATGGCATCAAAAAAGTCTATTGCTATTTACGGAAATTCATTAATATTCAAATTTAAAATCATTGACGTTGCCATTGTCGTTCCTAAAATTATGGGATTGAAAGATTTGACCAAACGATGTATACGAAGGGCTCAAATTAACACTTATGGGCACAAGACCCTCTGGATAAAAATCATATATATATATATATATGATATCTTTCAAATGAGACTTGGTCCTTCCATCCAAATGGAAGGCCAAGCATCCCATTCGTTGGATCCCTACCATCTTTCCATCAACGGCTATTAAGAAAACCACCTTCCATAAGCAAAACCGGCTATCTTATGAGTGTCGCGTCATCCAAAAATGGAATTTGTTTTTCAATGGCAACACATTCCGGAATTTATGCTCCATAAAAGCCCATAATTCTACCACTGCGTGTCAATTTCTCAGATCATGTTTTCGAGTTCCTGTTTCCAGAATTATTCAGTGGCACATTTTTATATGATTTTGCATCCATTATAATGTATAACAATTTAATGAAATTTAACATAATCGTGATCTTCCAATGTCATTATATTATGTACAGTCATCCATTAAATTTAGGTATTTTTCTGTTAGCATTAATTAAATAAACACGACTTTCAAAGTACGGGACCAATTTCTTTTGTATTTCATAATATTGTTGTATCCCACAAACGTTCTTCATTTGTATATATATAATGATTGTTTTGTATAATATACATGTATAATTGTATTCTAAATACCCGGTATTTGAAGCATGTTTTTATAACCTCTCATATCGAATTTACTTTTTTGATATTCAGTCAAGAACCCCTTAAATAGAAATTTCGTTATTAGAACTCCCATAATTATAGGAACAAATAGTTAAAGCCTTTCCTGAAAAATAGCATCTGATGAAAACCGTAATATTTTGTTTTGTATATTTTATATCTCACTTCTCAGAACCATGTTATGTTTAGTATTTTAAATTGTTTCTTTGTAGGATATATAGATTTTTTGTACACAAAAACACACGTTCTTCAGCCATTTTTGTCACATTCTAAAATGTGAAATTTCTTTATTAGGCATCCCTTAAATTCAGGGAACGGTAGTTATTGTTAATCCGGTTTTTGTAGAATAAGGTGGTTTTAATAATATCCGTTGAAATTAGATCCGATGGTCAGAATGCTTGGCCTTCCATACGAATGGAAGGACCAAGTCTCATTTGAAAGGCCCCCTATATATATATATATATATATATATATATATATATATATATATATATGGAGCCTTTCAAATAGGACATGGTCCTTTCATCTCTAAAGAAGGTCAACCAATTTGTCCATTAGATCTACTTTCAACGGATGTGATCAAAACCACTTTATTATACAAAACCAGATTTGCAATAACTATCCGTTCCTAATTTTAAGGGGGCTCAAATATTGAAATTTTGAGGAACGAGAGAGATGCAATTATGTTAAAATATTATTTCTTCGAGGGATTTTTATGTACAAAAAAGTTACATATTATACAAACTCAATAATCTAAAATATAAAATAAAGGTAATTTTCAGTTAACTAGTACTGTACTATACAAATATTCACACATTTCTCTGCCCATGATTTTAGGAGGGTTATTATGAAAACTTCAACCGAACGTACTATATATATATATATATATATATATATATATTTGTAGTCATTTAGTACGAGGTCAATTTCTTTTGTATTTCATAATATTAATGTATATCATCTACGTACTACATTTGAATCTTTAAATTTTATTTTGTACAATACACAAGTCTAATAGTATATCAAATCCCTCAATTTCAACCATCTTTTCTGCCCTCTTGTATCGAAATTACCTTTTTTTTTACATTCCATCATTTTCTTAGATGGAAATTTCGTCATTAGACCTCGCATAAATCTAAGAACTAATGGTTAAAGCATTTCCTTAAAAATAGCAACTGATGAATATTGGAACATTTTGTTTTGTATAATTTCTTACTAACATCTCATAATCATGTTGTGTTTTGTAGAATAGTACCTTTTTTGTACACAAAAACCTTGTTCTTCACCCATTGTGTCACATTCTCATTTCCGAAATTTCCTTATTAAACTCCCTTAAATTCAGGAATCGATGGTTATTGCTAATCTAGTTTTGTATAGTAAGGTGGTTTTAATCACATCCGCTGAAAGTGGATCTAATGGTTAAGTGCCTTCCTTAGGAATGGAAGGACCATGTCACATTTGAAAGGCCTCATATATATATATATATATATATATATATAGGGAAAATTTCAGATGAGGTGCACCTTTCCTTGCTATAAGGAAAGCCACGAATCTTGGCCGTCTGATCTATATCTACGGCTATGATATGTCTGTTTTCAGTCATGCGAAACCATGTGAAACCGCCCAATAAACCACTCTCGGTATTCTATTTTTAGTAAACTAATTCATTTAAGATGTAATCAAATATGTTAAAATCGCATGGTTGTCAATAAGTATTCTACTTCCTATTTTTAGATTCGTCATGCGTCATTTAGTGTACTTAATTATCCCATATTTTATGGTAAGTGGTTTTGTGTAAATAATTTAATTTCATTTTTTCGTTTAATTTTTCGTATTCTCAGTCGTTCTTCGTCATGGAAGATCCGTCATCTTCATCAGACGATGATTCTGCATCTGAGTTTATGTCTAATTATTTTGAAGAAATCTATCAGGTTCATACATTATATTTAGTTGTTGTTGTAATTATTTCGTCTTGATGTACATTATCATGTTTTAAACAGGATAATAGCACCATAGATACAGGTCACGACAATTCTGATATCGGTTCTCTCCATCCAGGTGTTGTTCTTTCTATTCTATATCTTCATTTTAATATAAATAATATGATTTTTATGTATCCATTTCATTCGTTCCTTATTGGATTCATAATTTTATTTTCTATTGTACTATATTTACCAATATGTTACATAACCATGTTTTTTACAAAATAATACATATTTATAGTTTACTATATTTCTTCATATTTTTCAATATATTAGTTTCATATAATATATGTAATTTCAATATCCAGTGTAACTTATGAGTATTTATTTTACTTTTTATTGCTCTTGAATACTATTTCCTACGACAGTATGCAGAATTTCACTTTATTTTTTTTGCTAGGACAAATTTCTGGAGCTCTTTATTCCAAAGATATTACAGAAGAACGTCTTCCATATATTGAGGTAATGAGACACCAAATAATTATCTATTATTAATTTTGTTTTTTGAGAATTTATGTCTCTGCAATTTTTATATTAGGATTCTGCTGCAAACATTATATACTCAGAGTGCGTAGAAACTGATGCATCCTTTGCAGGTAATAATATTATTGTGTAAATTTATTAATGATGCAAACAATATATCCTCAGGTAATAATATTAATATGTTTTCGATTATATTTAAAATAATGCAGTTGATCCATGTTCCCCTACTGCTAATTGTCATAATTATCAGCATATACCCGCTGTTGGCATGGTTTTTGGTTCCGTTGAACATGCGTATAATTTTTATGAAGCTTATGCTACAAAAGAGGGATTCAATGTACGCAAAAGTAGCACAAGACATAGAGTTGATAGATTAACTAAAAAGAAGACACTTGTGTTTAAGAGTTTTGTTTGTTGGAAAGAAGGAAAATCAAGAGCTTCTTCATCATCAAGAGGTGCATACTCAGTTGAAAGTGATTGCGGCGATGAAAGTATGTTTGAAAGATCGGAGAGAGCTGTTGGTGTTGTTCGAACTGGGTGTAAGGCCATGATGTCGGTTAAATATAGGTTTGATGATCATGATTGGATAGTGTTTTCTTTCAATGAAGAACACAATCATAACCTAGTATCCCCCAGCAAACGGTTGTATCTTCGTGCCAATAGAAAGTTTTCTAAAGCTGCTAAAATGCTTATCAAGTCCATGACTGATGTTAACATTCCTGCCTCAAAACAATCGGCATTTTTGGATAACGACTTCATTATAAACAACAAAGTTGGTGGCATTGTACGTGATATATACAACCTTAATAGGGATGAGAGAAGACGTCGCGATGGTTTGGATGCAAAACTTGTGTTAGATCTCTTTGATAATTGCAAAAAGTTGACGCCTGAATTTTTTTACTCATACCGAACTGATGAGGATAATAGACTCACCCATTTATTCTGGGCAGACAGTGTATCAATTGAAGATTATAAGGTTTTTGGCGATACAATTTCTTTTGATACGACATATAGAACCAATGAATACAAATTAATATTTGCCTCTTTCTGTGGAGTTAACCACCATGGTTGCTCAATTTTTTTTGGTAATGCATTTATAAATAGAGAAACAACAGAAAGTTTTACATGGTTATTTAATCAATTTCTTAAAGCTGGTAGAAAATACCCCATTTCTATAATTACTGATGAAGATCCAGCAATATGTGCTGCAATCCGTCTTTCTTTTCCTAACACTGTTCACAAGTTTTGTACTTGGCACATTATGACAAAGCTGAAACTTAGACTGGGTAGAATAAAGGAAATTGTCAAGGCTCTTAAAACATTCAGCAGACTTGTTTGGCGGAGTGAGTCTATTGATCAATTTGAAGATGGTTGGTCAGCAGCCATATCTGAGTTTGGATTGCTTGAGAATAAATGGTTAGCAGAGAAGTATGACATAAGACACAAATGGATAGATGTATACACAAATGATACATTCTTTGCAGGGATGCGTAGCACTTAAAGGAGTGAAAGTATGAACTCATTTTTACAAAATTCTATTACTAAACAGAACACTCTTTTAGAGTTTGTTTCCAGATTCCAGACAGTCATCCAGAGGTTAAGAGAACGTGAGAATCACATGGATCATGATTCAAAGACTAGAAGGCCTAAATTAAGAACCAAATGGACTTTGGAAGAACAAATGGTTGATGTTTATTCGAAAAGGAATTTTTACAAATTTCAGAAAGAGTTGAAGGAGTTAATGATGTTAAATGTTCGTGTTTCTGAAATCAAAGATGGATTGTCATGTTACAATGTTTCTTCAATTGATAAGTCTGTAAAAGATAGAATAGTTTCCGAAATACATCAGTCTGATTATCTATCTTGTGAATGCAAAAAATGAAATTTCAAGGAATACCATGCAGGCACTTACTTGCTGTTATCAAGTTCAGAGGATATTCATTTCTTTCTAGTTCTTTTATCCTGCCCAGATGGACCAGGAATATTAAGAGTTCTGGTAATTATCCAATCTACAACCAAAATCCACAACATGAAAGGTCTGGACAGTTAAATAATATTTGCTCTCAGATTGTGGCTGAAAGTAGCGTAGAATATGATGACATTTTTTTCTCGTCAAAGCAAAGCTTGTGAAATTGCTCTAAGAAGTTCAAAGTTTAAATGCAAAAAAAGATTATCAAATGTATCACAGGATCAACCTCATTTGGAATCTCATGATAATAATAATCATGTTCTTGTTCCGGTTACTGCAAAAACTAAAGGTAGTGGAAGGGGAGGAAGACCAAAAGGTTCAGGTAGTCGTCGAATATCTCAACAAGAATTTAAAAGAAATAGAGGCAGGCAGTACAAAGCGTGCATGAAGTACAATGTTGGGCATGATTCTAGGAATTGCCCTTCAAACAAGATTCAATCAACTTCAGACTGGTATGAAGTGTTAAACAGTATATATTTTTTATATATTTCTATTGTTTTTAAAATCTGACAATTTTTACATTTAGTGATGATTCAGGACAGTCAGAATGATAACAAATATATTGCAAATTTCTTGCATGCTAGATGGTATATTTTTTTAACACTTTATTTCGTTATTATATTTTATTCATATATTTAGATATCCTTTTTTCTTTCTACAGAGTTTACTCAGGAGAACATATTTCAGATATCACATACACAATTATTTAAAATCAGCATGGTAAGTTACACATTAAAATTGTATATTTTTTCGATTTATTATATTCAATCAAGCTTAGTGATGTAGTGTCCTTTTTCTTTGCAGGATCTTTTTGATCAAGATGGAAGAGTACATAGTTGCATCCATTAGAAAATACAGACTGATGTTTTAAAACTATATTTATATGTATTTTTTCATAAATCATGGTGTTGATTGATTTATATTGGTTGTATGATCTGATGTTACTCAAACAATAGATGGTCATTATTGATTTAATGTTATATTTTTTGTAATTTGTGCAAACATTTGAATCTAATATCTACGAAGTAATAGTCAGACCTTGTATGTACCATATTGGGTACGGATGAATATTATTTTATGACAAAAAGTTTTGTGGTCGTCAA
The DNA here is from genome assembly GCA_037367405.1 of Ottelia alismoides. NCBI lineage: Eukaryota > Viridiplantae > Streptophyta > Magnoliopsida > Alismatales > Hydrocharitaceae > Ottelia > Ottelia alismoides. The sequence continues at coordinate 399,047 of JAZKJV010008316.1, read as the reverse complement.
ACGACACAACGTTATTCATGAAAAATAAGATTAACTAAATAAATAGCATTCGTGGATTTTATTGTTGGTAATGATTAAGAATCCTTTTCAGTGTTGTATTTGTCATATAGTTATAGTAAAATATAACAAAATATAGTAATATATTATAAGTGTAATATTGTAAAATAAAGGAATATAATGTACAATATGATACAACATATTATATAGCCACATTCTTATTGTAATATAATGTAAAATACATGACGACTGATTTATGTTTCAAGTTATCTTCAGATTGTTAACGCTAACTGATCAATTGCAGTAATTTTTAAATTTTCAGGAATATATTATTTATTGAAATGACTTATATGACGCTATCTTCAGATTGTCCACATCATAATTAAGTTAATTTTGTACTAGACCCATATATCCATTAGATTCGAATTTAGAATTTCATCATTATATCGGAGAATGTACTCAAATCCATTTAATATATAATGATCTTTGTATAATGTTATTACGATAGAGAATATCAAACGTACTATTAAATGATTATAGGTACATAATCATACTTTTTATGATGAATCAAATGATTTAGATATAATGGAAAAATATGAATTCTTAATGTATTTCATTGATGTGTAAAACAATCAATTTCAGTATTGCAGGCATGTTGCAGTTATTGTAAAATATAGTAACATATATTAAAATATATCATATTATTTTAATTTTTGCAGTGGTAAATGTAAGACCAATACAGTTAATTTAAACATTATAATGTAAAATTTGAATAAATAAACTATGGACCAAAATACATTTTGTTTTGTAATGTTAACATATATGTCGATTGGTTTATTTATCGCATTATCTTCTTATAGTTAATGGTACCTTCTCACTTCATGACATCATTTATATAATCTTAAATATATTATGCACGAACATTTTATACAGTTAAATTATAATGATTTTACATATGAATTTACAGTTATCTGCATATTACAAAATATAAGATCATCAAACAATACAATTAATTCATAATAGACGGTATAAAAGACGTAACATGGCTGGATTATGTAAGGCAAACAAAATAAATAAACCACCATTCTTCAACATTCCAGGAAATACTACTAAATACAAACCAAAGTTATCTTCACAGGAAATACTTATAAACACAAACTACTAAATATTGTTTCAGAAATCTAAATGTCGACACTATTCAACATCTATGAAATATTTTTTTGGTGTTGTCATGAAAACACCATGCACCATCATCGGTCAATTAATTTCCAGCTTCATTATCAATTTGTCCGCATGTCAAAAGAGTACATGCTATTTCTGCCCTGAATCTTGGAATGTCTTCATAGCTGAAGTCCAGAGCTCTCCCTTCACACAAGTACTCCATTGTCTTCATCACATAGACACCGCAATCCAAGCTGTGAGGAGGTTGTTGCGGGCTGTCAAACACATATATTATCTCCCAGTCATTCATTGTTTCGTCCACCAGGTTCATGCCAAAGCATTCGCACATCCATTGTAAACATAAGATGTTTTCAATAAAAAACATATTGTAAATAAACATACCCATTTTTAAGCATCTTTTTTATGAAATTTTGACCCTCTCATCGAGTTATATGTATAGAATTTCCTCGTTGTGAAGTCTGTGACCAAAAGATGCCAGTGATTCTTGATATGAATAACTGTGAAAACCTTAGACAATCCAATCGGCCTTTCATCTTCCAATTCATGAAGGCTGTCCAGATGATTGATCTCTTCCTTTGTAGCTCTATCAACCGTATTTACAAAATATTGCTGCATGTAGAAGTTGAAAGTATTATGATTTATTTGGAGATTTATATGTGATTGAAGTGCCTAATCATCTTGTAAATAGGCGTGAATAGGAATGGGATCGTGTCACCGGTACAATACCTATGTCGCAGAACATCCATGAACATTTCCAAAATCTGTATTCCAAGTAAATAAATCATCAGAGTATTTTATGGTTTATATAGAAATCTGAATTAAAATAATGTGATTACGCTATCTTCAATCATTTTCTAATATAAGAAATGATGTATCTCTTTTCCCTTGCAAAAAATTCCACATCCATTGTAAACATAAGATGTTTTCAATAAAAAACATATTGTAAATAAACATACCCATTTTTAAGCATCTTTTTTATGAAATTTTGACCCTCTCATCGAGTTATATGTATAGAATTTCCTCGCTGTGAAGTCTGTGACCAAAAGATGCCAGTGATTCTTGGTATGAATAACTGTGAAAACCTTAGACAATCCAATCAGCCTTTCATCTTCCAATTCATGAAGGTTGTCCAGATGATTGATCTCTTCCTTTGTAGCTCTATCAACCGTATTTACAAAATATTGCTGCATGTAGAAGTTGAAAGTATTATGATTTATTTGGAGATTTATATGTGATTGAAGTGCCTAATCATCTTGTAAATAGGCGTGAATAGGAATGGGATCGTGTCACCGGTACAATACCTATGTCGCAGAACATCCATGAACATTTCCAAAATCTGTATTCCAAGTAAATAAATCATCAGAGTATTTTATGGTTTATATAGAAATCTGAATTAAAATAATGTGATTACGCTATCTTCAATCATTTTCTAATATAAGAAATGATGTATCTCTTTTCCCTTGCAAAAAATTCCAAGAGGTGTGAAGTATGTGGCGTTGAACCTGCAGTTTTGAGCAGAATAACATTAAATTGTAATTACAAATTTCTATAAAACATAAATTCTTATCTTAAATCACAACTTTCTTGTCCGCCGGGTCTCTTAGGAAATCCTGAATCAGTCTCCTTTGATCCTCGATTATGTTAGCATATCCGATAAAGTCAGTCGCAGGATCACAGAGTACTGTAATGTTTATATATATATATATATATCATTTTTAGAAGATTAATCATTAAAACTGTAAATATGTCATATATATTCTCTGGATCATTGTATGATTAATAATCAAGTTCAAATACACACCTCGTGGTCTGTTTCACTTGTAATAGTTTCTCTTGTTTCCCTTGCATCTCTTTTTGCTGCATTCCTCTCTTTGACTCTTTTTGTCAACGAGCTAGGATGCACTTCTGATCTCTCCTTTCTTCTCTTCCTTTGTGCGATGTTATTTTAATCTGTGATAACGGACTCATGCTCCACAATTCCAAGATCAAAACACGGAATACACTTTTTTTTGGATAAATTAATTTCTCCTTCTTGTTCTGTATCCAACTTGGTGACAATTTCAGAAATGCTTTCCACCACAAGTGTATTTTTCTGATCATCAACCTCAGTCAGTTTGTTCTCTCCTTCCATTATCAATTTCTCATTGATTTCTTTGTCCACTTCAGCTGGAGTTGCTTTTTCCAGTTTCCCTCTCAGTTCTTCATTATCCATTTCCAACCTTCTTAACTGAATTTCATAAGCTGTGATTTTGGCATCCTTATCTTGATGTATATCATTCAGCTCTTCTATTAGCTTCTGCAACCTATCTATTTCTTTTGAAAATTCATCACACATGCATTGCATGTCAGTCCCTTTTCCAGCACGAATGTTAGTTTCTTGATTTAGACTTTTTACAATTTGAAATTCCGCCCTCTTGTATCTCCCTCTCCTTGCAGGTCCATCTTCAGGCACTTTTATTCGTGATTGGAGATTTATCTGTGGCCTTCTCAATGAGAACCCGTATTGAATGAATCTTTCATACGGGAAAACATATTCATCTGCTCCTATTTTAAATATTTCATTTTTTTTGTGGATGCGAACCTCCTACAATCTGATACATTTGTAGTTTATAAAAAAAGGTATGTCCACTTTAAATTACTATCATTTACAACATTAAGTCATATATAGTATTATTTATGTGCATATACTATTTCATACCTGTTCATTGGTGAGTGAAGCGATTCTCCTTGATAAACCTTTTATTGAGCCTGCCCATTTCCGTATCCTTGGACGTAGATCTCTGTTGACGACAAGATCTTTGCAACAGTATTCTAACATCCAGACCTATTATAATTTCCAAAAATATCTGATTAGTTACGATTTTATACATTATTATACAATAACATGTTTACTTACGTATAGGCATGCTACACAACCCGTAAGATATCTAAGTGTTGTTCTTGACGGTCCTTGCCTCCTCTGATGTATTCTATGCAATACATCTTCCATGTTGAACAAAATCATTTTTGCTACAGCGTCTGACCAGTTAAAAAATCGGGTATCTTCCAAAGATTCAACGTAAGGGAGTAAATCTCTTGGGAAAGAGTATCCACAATCTGGGAACAAGAACGTGGAAAACATGAACAATATCAAGCAAGTAACGTAAACAGCCACCGAGTCATCATCATCTCTATCGTAGAAATCTATCAAAATATTGACTAATTTCTTCCTATTGAAAATCATTGCAGAATCAAATATCTCCTCTGAAATATAGCTCTTCCACTGTAGGTGCCTGCCCTTCACAGTCACTACAAAGCCTGTGCTTGGAATTCCTAATATTGCTCCTATGTCTTCGTCCGTGAAGTTCAGAACCCGGTTCCCAAATTTAAATTGGCATCCTCCTTGATATTGTTCAACAATCCATTGCAGAATCCTCCTTTGGATATCAACCTTACCAATGTTTATTAATTTCGAGAATGCAGTCTTATTAATCAGACATTGTTGCTTTGCTGTTGGTCTATGAGCATCTATGAACTGAAAAAAATGCTCCACAAAGCAGTGGTGTTGTATGTAGCCCTTACCTTTAAAGAAGTAAACACATTCTTATAGTAATTTTGTATAAAACACATAAAACAGATTAAACAATAAGAATTTACAAAATTATCTAAAGGGATATGTAATTTGTATCTTACTGCCATATTTTTCAGTCATGCACTCTTCAATAGCCGCATCTTCTATGTCAGGTATTTTACTCATGCCTTACCCTTCACTGTAATTCACAAATAACAAATACATTATATTTTTAGAAGACACGTAATGATTTAGTTTTTAATTAATTTCATGTACCTTTCATCACCAATGAAATTGTGCGGTTTGAATCAGCAGCTTCCTTCACATTGTCCTACTCAGAAGAATTTCCGCTTAAGTTTTCTTTCATTTTTCTTGGTCCCCTTATTTCATCGAAATCTGATTCGCTGCAGCTCATCTCTACAATATTTTCATTATAATTTCTTATATGTTAAAACACCATAAATATACGTCTAAAATATGCATCTGTAATTTTAATATTATACAGCAGACATGAATGTTGTTGTTAACATTTTATCTTTTGCTTTCGCGCAGCAGCATAACTAAGTTTTATTGTTTACATGTTTTTTTACTGTCGTAATTTTGCAAAGATCATTGTAACGAGATATGAATAATCTGATGATTTAAAAATCCATCCTTTGCAATTAAAAGATAATCAGATGGTAAAATATATACAGTTCTCTCATGCATTTTCTACTGTGACGATTATTTTTTGTGAATCCAAATACTAAGAAATCTAATCAATATAACATTTTAGAGCTATGTCTGACCTGGTTGTCTTCTTCTTAGTTTCGTCGTCTTCGTCCCTTTGCCATCGTGGATCGAAAGTGATAAACCCCCTAGGGTTCTTGAGTCGCCAATGTCGTTCGGAGAGGGAGGGAACTCTGTTTCTGTCACCTTGTAACTGAAGGCGGAAATCACGGTGATAAAGTCTTCCTATATATTATTTTAAGTTATTTAAGTCAAATTAATTATGTAGCTGTATAATCAATATTTAATAGTTGATTGTATTAGCTAAAAATAAAAATATATTATTCTCAAATAATCCTATACTCTCAAATTTCAAATTTTTTCCCGTCATTGTTCATTCCACAACGTCTTTAGCTTCTTCACGTTTCCAGGTATGAATTATTTCATCCTTCTTCCAATTTTTCAATGCTATTCTTTATAAAAATTTTGAAGAGTTTTTTTTGCATCGTTGTTAGTACATAGTATTCATTGATTCATTCAAAAATAGATTTATTAGTAAAATTTCATAAGATCAATTTGTCTTATATCATGCTAATTGAATGTTTTTCAAAATTTCTTATCTATCAAAAGATGTTATTTATTAAATCGAACCCCTGTTAAGGGATCGTTTTATTTTCTATTAGATAATGTATTTTTTATAATAAATAATGAATATTTATAAAGTAACTCATTTATTTAACAAGTTCATGATTTATTATATAGTAAATTTCATCCTCTAATTATTTTAAGATTCATAACATTAAAATTTATTTTGATATTGTATTTTTTACGTTATAAAATGTATTTTATTGATCAACTTTGTATTTCAAAGTTAGAAATTGTAATATACGTGATATAATTTACTGGTTCGTTTTGTATTAGTTTGTATTTTAATGAACTCTAATGTATTGTAATGTTATAATTTGTAAATTTATGTAAATTAAAGTAAACCCAACGCTCTTATCACTTGTGAATTCAAAATTTTACTCAAGTTCGATTAATACTGTTAAGTTTTTTATAGAAATATTTCTCTTTGAAACTTGTTTCAAAAGGTAGAGTTCTTGTATGCACATATTGTGTTATGCTTTCTCATATAGTAGTTTTCGGAGACATATCTCATTAGTTTGATAAAAAATGTAAATTAAATGACAATTATTGCATATATGTGCGTATTTATTATGTATTCCTTTGCATTGTTTTGTATTGTAGTACATATTATTGTAAATATTAGTAATTTAAAGTAACACATTGAGCTTATCAGATTACAAGTCGTAGGTTCAAGGTAAGTTTTACTTATAATGTGAAGCTTTGTTATAGGAATTTTTCATTTGGTTATGGTAGTAAGAGTTAAAATTGTAGATGCAGAAAATGTGTTGTGGCTTGTTATATTGTAATTGGAAGTGTTATATATCATATATTTGTTTACAATTTCGTTATAACTGGCAACAATTTCACAAAGTCCTGGATTTCTTTTGTATTCTTTTGTAGTGTATTGTATTGTGTGTCAATAATTTGTAAATCTTAGTAATTTAATGTACACAGACCGACAATAATAGATGCAAATATGTATGCTCTTTTCGAGATTGAACTATATTTCCAACTTGCAATACATTATAACAAATATGTGTGTTTCCATTATATTGTATTATACAACAAACATATATCATATTATTAAGATATTTCTCATTATAATGTTAATAATTGTAAATCCATTAACAATTTTTGAATGTATGTCAGCATTTTTGTTGTATTCCTTTGCATAGTTTAGTATTGTAGCCCTTATTTTTGTAAATTTTAATAATTCTAAGTACCACATCGAGCTTAACAGTTTTTGTATTGTTATACAGGTCGTACGTTTTTGGTAAGGTTATAATTTATTTTAGGTATGTTTTATATTAGTAATTCGAATTAATTGTAGAAGTGTTTAAATTTCAAAATATTTTATTTTATGTTAAACGCTCATTGTCCTCCTTAATCTTAGCTAATTAGTTAGTTCGAATACCACTCCTACCTTTTCTTTGGTGGTTTTAATCTCCTCCATTAGATCACCATCTTACGGTCATTATGTGTGGCTTTCTAAGCACCCAGGAAAGGTGCACCTCATTAGAAGGGCCCTCTCTCTCTCTCTCTCTATATATATATATATATATATATATATATATATGAGGAGTGATCCTATGAGAGCAAAAAATTGTGAGAGAATGAGAGGGGTGATTCTGAACCACATGATTCACCTAGGAGAGAGAAAACAGAATCATGTGGTCCAGAATCATTCCTCTTATGCTCTCACAACTTTTTGCTCTCATAGGATCACTCCTCATATATATGGTTAAATGAGGCTACATCTTGGGTATAGTCAATTGGCTACTCCTACCCCCATTTTCTCTCTATTTTTTATTTTTTTTGAAAAATGAATATATGTATATTCATTACTATATACCCCTAACATGCTATTCCAATTTCGTTATAAACAGAGACTCTTATGTCCTCCATCTAAAGGGGGTCAATTTCGGCAATTCTGAGACTGTTAAAATTTGATAGTCTTGATGATGGAGATAGAAGTATCGAATTAAGGTAAATTTTTAGTGACACTATGGTGACATATTGCGATCTAAATTCCAATAGGTTTCATTTTAGAATAATAAAAAATACAGGGAAAAGGGGTGGGAGAATGTAAGTTAACTACACCCAGGGAGCATACTTCTTTTTCCCATATATATATATATATGTATATATATGTATATGTATATGTGTATATATAGGATATCTTTCAAATGAGACTTGGTCCTTCCATCCATAAGGAAGGCCAACGATCCTATCCGTCCATATTTAATTCGTCGGTTGTCATTAAAAGTATGTTAATCTTATTATTTAATTAATCAAACACCAATTTTAATAATTATTCATTACCTAAATATAGTATGCAATCACCAAAAATATCTCATCATTAATCACTCTCCTATTTTTCTGTTCACATTGTTATTCACGTTGTCAACCTTAATCTCACATGCACAAAACGCGGGAAGCGGAGAAGGATGTGCACGACGGAGGCGTTGGCGTTGTGAGGAGGACGTCGATCATCTCCGATGTTCGTCTCCACCGTCGTCATGAGGAAGATCGTGGTCACTGCGAGGAGGTCGTCGTTCATCTCTGTCGTCATCATGAGGAAGGTCGTTGCCGATGCAAGGAGGCCGTCGTTCATCTCTGTCGTCAATCTTTTTTACATATCAATTTTTAGCATCATGCGCGTCCTCATCGGCAAGGCAGAAATCGATGGCACGTGTTTGCTAGGAAATGATGTTGCGGCTATCCGGGAAGACCTTCATGCAAACGACGATGACAACATGTAGATCGGATGACGATGCGTGTACATGGTGTTACAACTAGTCCTGGATGAAGAACGATTCGCAGTTTGATACATATTTATGTGTACTAAACAATATTGATGTATACTATACATTACTAATGTGTATTATATAATTTTGATATGTATTATATTATTTATTATGTATTTTTACAAATCAAATGGTTGCGAATGGAAATTGTATTATTTTTATAAATCTTGTATATATTGATGTGCACTACACATTTTGGATGTGCATTATATATTTTAGATGTGTTTTATACAAAATTGATTTGTATATTTGCATTAATTAAGCGTGAATGACTACCATAATTTTTACAAAAAAAAACTATACAAATTTTATTATACAAAGAACCATATAATCATTACAAAGAACCACATATAAATTACTAATATGAATTGTATTTTACAAAGAACCATGCAAAATTTACAAATAACGGACGACTTTTTGAATGAACAACATATTCTACAGAAAACATGCAATCGTTACAAAAGGAACCTCAAATTGTACAAAAAATACGTGAGGATACAAACATATGCCACATATAATATCGTCCAGCACAAAACTAGATATTTTTTAAATATGGTACTGCGAAAAATACCAAAAATAAAACTAGCTAAATTTAGTATTTCAGAATATTAATTAGCGTGCATAATTAATGCAAAATTTGATAACCGAAATGCTCTATTGGGCAACAAAATTGAAGGTGCTATTGGATTTGAATTCGGTGGCCCAGATCGTTGGTCTTCCTTAGGGATGGAAGGACCATGTTTCATTTGAAAGGCCACCTACACACACACACACACACACACACACACACACACACACACACACACACACACACACACACACACACACACACACACACACACACACACACACACATATATATATATATATATATATATATACAGGAAATATATCTAATAAGGTGCACCTTTCCAAGGTGCAAGGAAAGCCCTCCATCTTATTCGATGGTTATAATTTATGGCTCGTTATATATATATTTTTCATGTTGAAAAGCCTATTATGATCATTTTAGCATATTCTATATTTAGACTGCAACACATATCTGTGCGATTATCTCCTCTCTCTTCCTTTCCCTCTCACTCTCTCGATGGCAACATGAGGTTCTCTCCCTCTCTCTTGCTCGATGGCGGATGAGGGGAGGAGTTACTGCTCGTCGGTGATGGCGTGCAACAACGGTGGAAGGAGAACGTTGGATGGTGGATGCAACGTGCTGCTCTATAGTGGTCGATCGTGACGTTCTCCAAGGTTGTTTTCTTGTAGGAAATGGAGGTGACGTCGCGTGGAGGTGGTGGCTGCGTGTGGAGGAGATGGATCCACTACAATAAAATTGAGAAATAGTGACGTTTTGAAAAAATCCGTCACTAAATTAGCCGTTGTTAAATATATAATGATGATATTATTCGTTGTGAAATGAGTTTTCGTACTAAAAATTAGCAATGAACATTATATTTGTCGTTATATCATTAGCAATGGTCCACATAGCAACGCTTATCCATTTATATTTTTCAAAATATCAACTAATCATTGCTATTTTTTTAGTTCAAAATTTAGCGACGATTAATTAAAATTTTGAAAAATAGCAACGAATAAGCATCGTTATGTGGACCGTTGCTAATGATATAACGACAAATATGATATTCGTTCTAATTTTGCGTACGAAAACTCATTTCACAACGAATAATATCGTCATTATGTATTTAACAATGGCTAATTTAGCGATGGATTTTTTTCAAAACCATCACTATAGATCAATTTTTCTGTAAGTGATCGTGGAGGAGAAGGTTGAAGGAGAGCGTGGATGGAGGTGTGTGGGTGGAGAAGGACGTGCATGGGGAGGTGGGTCGTGGAGGAGAAGGGCAAAGGAGGCGCGGGTAGAATAGACATGCAGGAGAAGGAGGGCATGTCCAGTTTTTACAACAAGAGATCATTTTTTACAATCTCAGATTCTTTTTTTGCAATCTTAGATCATTTTTTAAATCTCCAATCATTTTTTTACAAATTTCAGATTGCCTTTTTACATTTATTGTTTCTTTCGTATAGTTCTAACCATCTACGTTTCGTTACAGAATACAATATAAAATTTACAATCAATCATGAAATGTTACAAATGTAATGTGAGTATTAGAAACCTCAATTTTTTCATTTGCTCTTCTGATTAATAACTTAAATTATTAACTATCTATTTTTTTTGCAAATCTCCATACCTATATTACAAAATAAACACAAAGTTTTATACAAGAATTACGTGAATTACAATTAAAATAATAAGCTTATTACTAACTATGAATTTATTTTACAAAGCATGATTTTAATTTTATAATGTCAATGCGTATTTTACAAAGAGTGCAGTCATTTTGTATAGCGCAAAAATACCACCACGTTAGCGAAACATCACTAAATAAATATTAACAAAAAATGTCAAATCAAACATGCTAAAATTGTAAAAATGAAAGGATAAAATGGAATTTAAATTCAAAATGAAATTTAAATTTAAAACGAAGATATATTGATTACAATACCCCTTTGGATAAGGAACCGCTAGATTGAGATTAAACGGAGGAGACAGTGGGCTTTCCATACATTCAAGAAAGGTGTCCCTCATTGGAATGACCCCCCCCTCTCTCTCTCTCTATATATATATACAACAATTCTCATTGTGTACCTAGAAAAAGAATGCATTTGTTATGGATTAGATATATAACTGCAAGATAAAATAAATAAAAAATCAATTATAGAGCCACAAAAATGTAACTTGTGGTAATGGGATTTTCGTCATGATGATTTCGCAAAAGTTCTAAAAAAGAAAATAATCTTTTTCAAATAAGTTAAATATGGACTACATTAACTAAATATACGAAAATAAGCAACATTATCTAAGATTTTATTATTTACCAATTGAAAATGAAGTCAAATTAGAATCACTTAAAGAGATATACACATATTTTTTCAAAAAAAGGGAAGAATTTCAAGATATCATTCTTTTATAATCATGATAACAAAAATTGACTTATAATGATTTAACAATCATACAAAAGCCATAATCAAAATAACCCACAAAATTTTGACTTGTTACTTGTGCCAAAGATATGTTCATTGTCACTTTTGTAATGTTCTGAACTTAGATCCTCGGATCGTTAACAAGGGAAACTGATCTTGATAACTTGTTGGATTTAGACATATATGATTTTGTTGACAACCACTGAAGTGCTTAAACCCAAGTTGTCAATGAGTATTCCTCACCTCTTATAACACACTTACGCTTTATGAGTTTCCGATATGAGACCATATTAAAGATGTTACACTTTTTGGTGACGAAAAATTATTTAACCCTGACGATCGAAAGTTTGTTTACAAAAATCGATAGCTAATTGTTATGCTTGTCATGTGAAAAATATCTGTGCAAAACAAACATTAATATTTCTCTAACTATTCAGAAATTCTGACATGTACCAATCATTTTATTTTACTTAGATTGTCGATTGATAGGATGATGGATTTATTATATCAATGGTATGGGTCAAATGCTTTCTTAATACAATATTTCTAACCATCTTCGAAACAAAAAAATCAATATCAAATACAATTTTCAATTATAAAAATGATCAACACAATAAATAAATAATATCACATCACATCATCAATCTAACTTTCTTAACCATCCGAACATTCACTCCGCAAAATAGTGCCCATCTTATTAAGATTACTCCAACCTAATTTAACCATGTTACCAAACGAACAGGTGTTATGCGTGTGTAGCAAATCTGAATTCAGGGTGTCATATGCGAACGTTACACGAGATCTTTTATGAATTTCTTCAAGAACGTGCCTACATTTTTTACAACACCACATATTTGATAATTCCGTCTCAAAAAACGTTCTGCGATAAACAATCTGCTTGATCCAGATAAATTCAATAATCTCATTTTCAACAAGTTGGCCCTTTCCTACGCAGATAGATTCAAATGATGATCTCTCGAATTTTATAAAAAAAACTGGTCGTTGGAGGAAATGGTTAATGAGGAGGGTCATCAACTTAACGCCGACGTGCATGATGGATTGTTATCATAAATAATAAGGATCTACTTCCCTAAAAAAACTCTGTGAAAGAAACATGGGGTGTGGTGTGGAGGCATACCCTTTTTTGGTTTGACGTTCAAGGCCCGCCACCCTCCTCTCATTACCGTGGATTGCGGGTGCCATACTCTCTCCCTCTCTCTCTCTCCAATAAAAAAATATCCAATCTCCCCTATTTCTGCTCCCAGTTCAAAAAGAAACAGCAACGGCACAAATATTTATATCACATTTTTATTTTTGTACAAGTCCTACAACTTTTCGCGCTTTCTCAAAAGGTTCTCAAGTATTTTTAACGCAGAAAAATAGATAACATATAAGACCAACAGAAACTCCGCCCCATCCGTCGAAGGATATGTGCAAAAATCTCTCAGTATCTGCAACATAGCCCAACTCCACCCCCACTTCTCTCTCTCCTCATACTAATATAGTTCCCCTACCTTCACCCTTTCCACTACCTCCCACTCCCCAATTCCCACCAAACGTTCCTCCTCCCCCATCTCTAACTCGCATCATTATCGTCATCCTCAGTTCTCTCTCGTTGCTCCTTCCTTTCCACCGATTCCCCCAACTCCCACCACCCGTTTCCTCGCTAACTCCAGCGAATTCACAGAGGATGGCTCTCTTTTTTCGTTGAAGTTGTTTTTTTATGCTCCTTCTTTGATCTTGGACATGAGCCCTCTAATGGGTACTCGTTCTTTCCTCCAAATCCGGCTCCTTCCTTGATTAGCTTCACATTTCCCCACGTGAGTACTTGAATTGGCACGAGAAAATCACATCTTTCTCTTGGTTCGAGCATTTCCTCTCTAATTACTCACCTGGATTCATGGAGAAGGAAAGCAGCTTCCTCAACATGAACTGGTCGCCCGTCGAGGCTCCATTGAACTATGCTCTGTCGAACCAACTTCAGCAGAGCTTCATTACTCACTTCGATTCAAGCCTCGGCACAATTAGCCACGTAGAGGGGTTCGGTGGCTCTGTCTGTGCCACTCTGCAGCCTCAGCAATGGAGCAGCACAGCTAGCACTGATCGCTTCAGCTCCCACATTCTGAATTCAACTCCCAAGCTCAACCTTGCTCTGGTGAGTCAGGGGGGCCAAGTGAGCCCCTTTGTGCAGGGGGATGCAGCGTTCATAGAACGGGCTGGGCGGATGTCGTGTTTTAGCTTGGGGATCCCTAATTATGGCACACAATTCCCGCTATCGGAGACAGGGAGGCTGCCGAGGGGGTTGGGTCTTGTTGGTCCCGTGGAAAGCAACAATGAGATCTCGATGCCATCAAGGAGCTCGACGGGAGAGGAAGTGGAATTACGGTGCATACGAGCGGAGTCATCAGCATCCGAGCACACTGTCAATGAGAGCAATGCAAGGAAGAGAAAGCTCATTAAGGTAATGCCAATTGTGGCATTGAATTGTTATATGTGAGTGAAATTAAGATGTTTTTTCAATTGGCTTCAAGGTTGTGATATCTGAGCAGGTGGGAGAGGAAGGCAGTGAGGCCAATGCAAAAAGGAGCAGAGTTAATGAGACTGGTAAGAGTGGGAAGGAAGAGGCGAAGCCTAAGGTTGAGGTCGAGGCTACGAAAGGAGAGAAATCTCCGAAGGAGGGTGCGAAGGAAGCCGAGGCTCCTAAGCAGGACTATATCCACGTGAGAGCAAGGCGGGGGCAGGCGACGGATGCCCACAGCCTAGCGGAGAGGGTGAGATAAAGATGACATTTCTTTTATTGTTCCTTTTATATCGTAGTGCCGGCATACCTATATTTTCATCTCTCCTCTGTTTGCAGGTTAGAAGAGAAAAGATCAGCGAGAGGATGAAGTTCCTTCAGAATCTGGTGCCTGGGTGTAACAAGGTATCAAAACTTATCAGAATTCATGACTCTTTATACTGTTTCTTTCGCAATTTTATCTCAAATGAACGCATGTACCTGTGTAAAAGGGACGTTAGCAACTGCTTGGGCTCTCAAACAATGTGGTCTGTCGTTGTTTCGATTTAATCCCAAGCTCACTGTAAATACTAGACAAAACTAACTTTCAATGGAAATTTTCCTCACTGCTGAATTATTTCTGCTGCCCGTGCATATATTTGTTTATTTTATCTTCTTTAAAACTTCCGATCAATCATGTATTTGTGACCTCAGGTAACTGGCAAGGCAGTCATGCTTGATGAGATCATAAACTATGTTCAGTCATTGCAGCGCCAAGTTGAGGTACATTGTAAATATTTGCTTTTCGTCGCTTTTATGAACAGATATAACCAATTGTTTGATTAAGGTGAAGTGGAAGAGGATAGATATAAATAAACACCTTGTCTTTTGCCTCAGTTTCTGTCGATGAAGTTGGCTACTGTAAATCCAAGACTCGACATCAATGTGGAAACTCTCCGGCAAAAAGAAGTGAGTGCTAGATCGAAATTGAGTAAAAGGAGTAGTCGGGAGTTTTTTTATTAAAAATTAATTATTTTACACGGCAAAATAAAAACAGATGCACCAACCATGCGGGTCGGTGTCACGTACAGTGTATGCAATGGAGACAGCTCCATCATTTCCGTTTGCTCATCAGCCTACACAGGGTACACAATTGCAGGGTATCACCAGCAATGGTATGGAGAGCCATTGCTCCTCGAAGCCTATCGATCCAATACTAACAAGGCGCAGTTTAGGTGTGCAATTACCAATGCTCGATGGATTCACCAACGCGGGCTCTCAGGTGTTAACTGGACTCCCATGTTGAAGTGGTTGGAGTAACTTTGATTAAGTTTTTATGACAAAAAATAAAGATTGGGCCATTGTTCTTTTTCAGGTGGGGGGATTTTGGGGAGATGATCTTCACAGAGTTGTTCAGATGGGCTCTGGGCAGAATCCAGATGGTGACAAGGAATTTACTGGCGAATTCAACAGTTGAATACGAGTTGATGCATCAACATGCATGAAAATCAAGGGGACAGAGCTTCCTCTGTATATATGCAAGTATTATGCGAGTTTGGCCCATCAAGGAGATATTTGGGCCGACGCCTTCGAGTTTAATCGAGCTTCCTTTCACATTTTTGAGCTTATTCTTTCAGTACTAAATTCTTTCTGAAGCGCGCTGTAAAATGCTATCAGATAAGATATATGCGGTGTAGCGTTGTGGCATTCAGATGAAAGTGAACAGTTTTCCAAGTTACCTTCAGCGGAATATTGAAAGCCCGAATGGGAATTCGGTGTGATGTCATTCTCGTAGCATTCAAAATTTCATTAAATATGTTACTCATCAATGATGGTAGGAGTGGACTCTTGGAAGCAGCCATAATCTTTTGCATCTCGTGGCATTTTTTCCCTCGTTCATGGATATGCGTCGACGTTGGGAAATGGGAATCCGGCCTCTCTTCATGGCGACCAAGTAGTGTTTGATGTGGTTGCTGCTGCTGTGAATCTTGCCACGAGAAGATGCTGGAGTCAACTCGGGTGGTTTAGTTAATATGGAATGCTTCTTGAGTTGAGCTGAGGGCCAGCACCACGACAAAACCAAATGGGCCTGTCGTGTACTTTCTTTCAGCAAGCCAACCACATTTGCAAGGAAACATGTCTGCCTGTTTCAGGATGCTTACCATATATAGCACCTCATCATCGGCATCATCATCATCATCATCATTCCTTGATGAGTCCACATCTTCTCCGATGGTCTCAGACGAGATGTCGTTCCAAATCTGGAATTTACCGTTACTGATGTCCTCCTTGTAACGTTCAGCGGTTTGTATTATCTCCACTTGCCCCAAAGTAGATGCGAACTGTTCATGATAGAGATTCTCTTTTTCAAAACTCGACTAAATAGATAAACTTGCTTTACTGTCTTCCAACCTATACTAATAGACGACGTGCTTTATTGGGATTTACACAAATTTTAATGAATATTTAACCGGCTTGATCAATGTTATGCAGCATATATGGATGGATATTAACCGGGCTGCATGTGCGTGATGTAAACTCGTTTTGTTTGGGGAGAACACCTTCATCTTGATTTTTCTTTTTGCATGGTTCTCGTCTTTCACAAAGTGGATTTTTTATGTTGGTTGCGTATTTCTCTCGAGTTGCTTCTTCACGACGATTCTGTTGGACATGAGAGGCCACGACGAATCAATTATGAAATAAAAGTTATTGCAGATCATTTCTTAATCTGAAATGAAGAATAATTAATTTTCATAGTACACATAAGGTTATGTACGATGTCCATCTTGATATCATACATGTGTTGATAGAACGGTTGGGTCATAGAGTCTAGAGCAATGTTGAATATCTAAAGAGTTAGATTGAGGGCCCAATCACACCATCAAGTGATTATCAAGAAGGGATCTCCAGTCTGAGAAGAAGATGACAATCCTGAGAAGGAGATGACAATCCTTACTCCAAAGTTTGCCATCTAACTGACCACTTGATGCATGTCCTTTGCATAGGAACAAAGATTCGAAGGTTTAGATGAGCTAACTCAAGGAGTTGACTTTACAAGATCAAGATAATTGAGGCATATGTCTTATGTTGTCACATATAGGCACGAATGCTCTGATCATAGATATATGTATTACTATATATCTAAGTATTTACATTAAATATATCATTAAGTTGATGACCTAATCAAGGTCTATACACCGGTGAGCTAATGTGCATATGAGGGCATATGAGTAATGCGATATCTCAAAGGGATCATACATGTTTACTACTGTACCGGAAGACATGAGCTCAGTCATGAGATATTGGGATAAGTCGAAGTCCAATGTTGGTCATCTTGTTTTGGAAATAAGATAAGATTTGAAGATATGATATATGCTTTTAGAAAGATTATGATCGATGCCAACTCTTAATAATCGAATGAGAATCTTAACGATGAAACCTTGAAGTAGAAAGTTCAAATAATATCAGAACTTCTTCTTCAATTAGTCTTCCAAATTGGAGGATGTACGGGTACTATGAATACTCAAGAGTGATGTGATCTTAATAGATTGTATAACCATGACATTCATTCCGAGAGAGTGATGAACCAAGTTTGGATTTATTAACTCCACTTAGTAGTCTAGTTATCTAATCTTAGTCCAATTGTTGGACAATGGTCTAAATATGATTCGAATGAAATGAGAACATTGGATAGTATGTCTGACTTGATCATACATCTCTAAGAGGGCTCCTAGATCTGGATATGAGATTAGGTCTCACTATCCAAGTTACTATACATGGAGTATGTGGTTGCAACATTCTCATCTCCAAGTATCTGGAAAGAAGGCATGTTATTCTTGAAAGAGTATAAGAATTGTTCCATTAAAGATAATATTTGAGCATTGGAAAATAGAGAGAAATAATGATAAATAAATTATATTTAGTTATTGTAAATAATGTGGATGTGATGCACAATATTTAAAAATGTGCAAAGAGACATCTTGGATAACTAAATTGGATTTAGTTATCATAGATGAGATTAATGTGGATAGAACTATCGACAATAATCATGGATAATGTGGATGTGATTCACAATATCATAAAGAAAATTAATTGTGTATAAGATTCATAATTTAAATATTAATGTAAATTGGATTCATATTGAGCAATTAAATGTACATATATTTTACATTTAGTTTTGGATGAATGAATATGATTCATAAATATCAGTCGTCTATTTACAATTGTTACAAATAATTTGCAAATTATTTGGTGATATATTATTGATAAATTATTCCACGAATAAAAATTTAATATAATAAGATTACATTAAAGGAGATAGGAGAGAGAAAACCTCTCTCCCATCCCCAGGGTGAATGCCCGCCCTCCTAATGAAGAAGGATGTTATCTCCTTTCCTCATTCTTGAAGGTGACTCTCTTCATTCCTATTTATTCCTAAGAATGAGATCTATATTAACATTAAAATTTAGTGCAATGAATTAATACATAGTTTATTAATTCTAAATTCTATTTTACGTAGAGTACAAGTAAATAATCTCAACCATTGATCAATAATTAGGAGTGCATCTCCACCATCCAATTTGCTATAAAAGAAAGCCTAACCCTAGCTCTTTCTCAACACAATAATTAAGTTGAAGCAATTGTTGCAACAACTCTCACTCTCTCTATATAAGTGCTCTTTCTCTCTCTCTCTCTCTCAGATCTTGGTGGCCTTCCACCTAAGGTTTGATGAGAGCTTCATCGTCATAGTGTTGCCGTCGTACTGTCAGACTGGCTGCTCATGGATATCTGTCTTCTTCGCACCTTGTGCATGTGAAGGAGGCATCATCTTTCATGAGAGAAAATCAGGAGATTCCTCACTCAGATCATTGCCTTGGATTGTGTGAAGCATGCATCTCATCCACATGACCACAAGTGATCTCTCGTCAGCCTCTTCCTTTTGAGTCTTTGAGATTGTGGTCACGCTTCAAGAGGTAAACCTTATACTCATATGATCATGATGAAGCATCATGGGAATATTGTTGGATGTGCCCACGACAATCTGCTAATGCAATAAAACTTATTGTTTTATCATGTCCATCTAAAATGAATGATTGTGAGTACACTTAATATTACGATCCCATTGTATAATTAGGGTTATATACCAAGGCCATATTAAATATACTATGCAGTTGGGAGGACACAACTGGTTTAACATGATATATTTCAATAAAAATCTTCGATCTAGGAAAGAGATGACAATCTTTCTCTAAAGACTGATTTCTTACCGACTTCTTGATGTAGGTCCTCTATATAGAAATAGTGTTTCGGATGTGTTAGAATATTCAAGTCAAAGAGTTGACTTGATGATGAATATGTTATTCATCACTTAAAAGCAGAAAATAAAGCTCAATTCTCAATTAATTAATTGCATTTAGGAATTAACATTGCATTATTATCATTTATGTTTGTGTAAATAATATCATATTTTATCACAATTGCATTAATAAGAAGACAGAAAATTGTGTGTAATTAATAACCTATAAATTAACACAAATTCCCATTATTTTCATTATTTTATACAAACTCTAAATCAAGTAAAATTGACTCCCTTATGTATATATTACTCACAATAGTAAATGAAAAACATCATAAAAATATTAACTTGTATATATGTCAAATAAAATCAAAACCTAGTTTTAAGACAAAAGGTCGTAAAGTCAAATATCTCACATATAGTCTTCGATGAACCAATACTAAATCATTCAATTATCTACAAATCAAGACCAATTTCAAAAGAATCAGAGGTCATACATGAAACTTGGGTTTTGGGTCTACATTGTATTGTATATATTGACTAGAATGACCTCATTGTTTTATGTACATTATTGACTCTTTTTAAGTTATTTATTTTTCGTTACGTTATTTGATTTATGTTTTAACACATTGTGCAAAAATACAAATCTAAAATGGATTAAAAATCAAAGAAAATGAATCATTTCGAGTCTGTATATATAGTTTGTACATAAGTTCTTTTCTACTATCTTTGTATTTTCTCAAATATTAAAAATCCCACAAAAAATTGCTTTATATAAAAATATTTATCCTATTTTATGTTAGAGTTTGAATTTTTCCTTAATTAAAAATCATAAAAATGCAAAACATTAAAATATTGTATTTGATGTATACAATATCCTACCAAAACTACCGCTTTATATAAATGATGTCTTTTAGGTTTGGTTTCACAAAAGTTGTAGATCTCATTGAGATGAACAACTATAATGAAAAACAGTTTTTGATTTGACATAATTTTTTATTTTATTTAGATTTTTTCTTTTGCTTCTGTGTTTAAATTTTCTCGGACCACACATGGCTGCTCCTGTATCTGCCATGCGTCCCTCCACTAAAGTCCTTAAGCCACCTTTTCATTGGGTCGATGTATGAAGACATCTTCTATCCAACGACAATGTTATTTTCTATATTCTCTCTTATTTTATTCCCACTCACCAAGTATCATGCTCATATCCCTCTAATATGGACCGATCCGATGGCCCAAACATCCTTGCTCCATCTTCTAGGCCATGGAGAGACTCAAAATCCTTCGCCTTCCCCTCTCCATTGGCAAGACATCACTTCTCCTCTCACCTAGATGGTCGAGCTCCACTCCTCCCTCACCCTCCATGTCACTTACCTTCACCTTCTCCATGACCCCCAACTGACGCCCCATAAAACCCACCGAGCTCCTATGTTACAAAGCATCCATCGTTAATCACAGGAAGGATGAGACCCTTCTTGCATAAGGTGACATATGAAGCCCCATAGAGGTCGAGTGACATTGACCTAATATCTGAGGGCGTGATCAAAGGCTTCTTAAGATCCTTTGTAATAATAGCTCTGAGCTGCTGTGGAGCTCAACATGCTACTGTTGGCTCAGAATCTTGTGGGTTGGAAAATATTGATGGCAAATTAGTCGTTGTTAATATCCCCAAAATCCCGTGACAACAAAAAATGTTTTTTTATTTTTGCTACTTATTAACCTGTATAGCGGACATGGTCGAACTCAGGGAGGCTACAATTCAAGAGGGTTATTCAATTAATCAGAAACTAATTAAGAGAAAACATGAATCTCAAAGAACAACTATCCTTGGTTTTTGTGAAATTTTTTTATTTTTTTTATTTTTAAATTTTCAAAGATTTTCAAACTTTTTAGTGATTTTAATTTTGCATTTTTTTAATTTTAAAAAATAACACGGAGCAATATTCACAAGATCAAAAATATGCACACCAACTCTTTTTGTAATTTTTCAATTTGTCAAGAATACTCAGAAAAATCCAAAAAGAATATTTTTGGGTTTTAAAAGTTTTGAAATATTTTTGAGAATTTTTGTTGAATTTTCAAATGTTTTTGTATTTTTCTAAAAATAGAATAGTGAGAAAATGCAAAAATGTGCACAGCCTAGAGTAATTTGCAATTTAAAAATATTTTAATGCCAAAACTACTGACAATTATTTTTAAGACAAACTAGAAGCTACTATCTACAAACAGGAACTGAAATCAAAATTTTTGAATTTTTGTAGAATTTTCTGTAATTTTTATAATATTTTGATATTTTTCAATTTGTTGTGGTTTTATAAATAATTATATAGTTAAAATTAGTCAAAAATGAAAAGACAATGAAATACAACTACTCTATTTTTTTGAATTTTTGGAACAATATTTGAATTTTTATGAATTTTGGAATTTCAAATAGGAAAAAATGACATGTTTTTGATTTTTATTAATAATAAACGAAGGTAAAATACCGATGAAAATTTTATTCTAAGAAGATAATCACATCAGGAGCATAGCACAATTTTTGCAAAATTTTTGGATCACAAATAACCTTTATTTCATTCAAAGAGAGCAAGCAAGTTTTTGGTCTGAGTTCAGGGACTAGAATGCAAAGATTCAATGTTTTTGCATCAGATAAATAACAAAAATAAAGCACAGGGGAGATGGCGTAATTTTACCACATATTATATTTTAGGCTCTAGCCGGGATGTTTTTGCAAATTCAGAAACTTCGGAGGGCTTTGATGTAAATTTCTCAATTTTTTTAAATGAAAAGGCCCCAACCCTAGGAAGGGTGCTTTTGTTTCTTTCAATCACAAAGGGAAAGAGACCAAGGGGGCTGCCGCCCCTTGCTTCTTCTCCATGCAAGGGGGGCGACGGTTGATGGTGCCTGGAGCTGGACGAGAGGGCTCTCACGGAGAACGACCGCTGAGGCACGGTTGACGGAGGTCTATAGGCGGCCGGGGCTCAGGACGGCAATGGAACGCGACGCATGGGGTTGCGACACTGTTGGAGAGCGTCTTTGCAGTGGGGCCGCTCACAGCGGAGGATGAAGACGACTGATCGGCAGGATGGAGGAGGCCGTCGCGTGGCTTGGAGGTCGCCCTGCATGGCAGCGCGAGGAGGAGCTTGGGGCCGTCGTAGTTCAGGCGGAGAGGGTGCGTGCGGACCTGTAGGTCGGCGGAGGCGCGACTGGAGAGCTGGAGCGGCTGTCAGCGATGGCGGCAGGGGGTTGTGGCTCTGCTGCCGTCTCTTCCTTTTTTTATTATATATATATATATATTTGTAATTTTTTGTACTGTAAACAGTGAATAATAATACCAAAATTTTTTATTTTTTTGTAAATCTGAAATAATAAATAAAATAAAAAATGAATTTTTTGTTTTCTTTTTAATATTCCTGCAAAACAAATGCTAGAGGAAAAGAGACATTTTTTTATTTATTTACAAATCGGAATATGAACGGGGATCCGGCGAAAATGAAGGGATCGAATCCAATTCTTCGACCACCATGCGTGGTCGGAGTTGATAGATCGTGGGAGGTAGAATTTGAAGGCGGAGAGATCGAGAAGATGAGATGAAAAATCGAGTCGGTGGCGAATAAAAAACGTGACAGATTTTTTTAGTGATCTAAAAAACAAAATGACGATGAATAAAAAATTTTGACGAAGTAAACAACGATTAACCTAGATAAAAGTATGAAGAAAAATGTGGATCTCATCTTAGGACCAGAAAAGGACCGTGATCGCCTCGACACGGCCGACTCGCTGTCACCAGACGGCTTAGAGGCTAGGCGCAATTCTCGACGAAATTTTATCTCGAAGATCGAGCTCCTCTCTCTAAAGATTGATCCAGTTAGAATGAGGGCGAATGAGCCATATAAATAGAAAAGATGGAATGAAATTTGAATTTTTTTGAATAAAAAGATAAGAGAGATGAAAGTTGAAATGGAGTTTTGAATTTTTTGGTGAAAGAGATAACATGAGATAAAATAAAAGAGATAAAACTATTTACAGAATTATCTAATTTTTTTGAATTTTCATCACTTTATTTATTTGAATTAAAAAATGTTATTTTTTTATTTTTTTATGATAGTTAATTAAAAATAGCAACTATATACATATATGACATTATATACAAGGGTAAATGAGGAAATTAGCCTTTTTTGTTTTAAGAATTTATTATTATTATTATTTTTATTAGTAAAAATATTTACAAATATATACAAATACAATATGCACAAAATACATGTGAAAATTGCACAAACCAACCCAGAAAACCGACTTTTCAACCGTAATTCCAAAAATTATAAAATCACAGTCATTTTGAAGATAATTTAATTTATAATCCAATGAAAGTGATATTGGTTCAATTTGACTTCATATGGAGCCGGAATTGATCTTTCAATTAGTGCTTAGTGGTTTTTTTTCCAAGTGTGGCTACTTTTATTCTGTACATGATTTAATTGTGCAATC
The DNA here is from genome assembly GCA_037367405.1 of Ottelia alismoides. NCBI lineage: Eukaryota > Viridiplantae > Streptophyta > Magnoliopsida > Alismatales > Hydrocharitaceae > Ottelia > Ottelia alismoides. Next base: position 374,898 of record JAZKJV010008316.1, on the reverse strand, counting down.
ATTTTTATTAATTAGGACACATTTTTATTTATAACTTTGGTTTTGAAAGTTATTCGATTTGAGGTCAATTAATGTACAAAAAATTAGTGTCCGTTTTATACATATATACACAAAATAAGTGAGAAGTATTTACAACAACACACACTCATTTTTTTATTTTCTTCTTAAGGACCCTTATCTCCTCCTACTTTATTTGTGGTCGATCATGTCAAGTCTTGACCTTCTCTCGGGGTTCGGGTCAGCCTGTATACAATCTTCCTTTTTATTATTTTTTTCCTTTATTTTTCCTTTATTTATTTATTTATTTTAGGTTAAAATTAGTAAGAAGTGTACAATATTTACAGATGCAAGCTACGGAGTTAGTGTTATATGCAGGTGTTTTGTAAAGGATTTTAAGCTAAAATAAATGAATAAAGATGACGAATCGCAGATTCATCATCCTCCTATGCTTTACCTTTTCTAGTCCCTTAGCAAACACTTATTTGAAAGAATAAGTGAAGAAAAAGAAAAAGAAAGGGAAAATAAAGAAAGTAGGACAATATCGAATACTAAACTTATCTTCATAAAATTGTAGTTTGGAGCTCTGTCGGACCTTTGGATTATTAGCGTGTCGGAACTTCTGTGAGACTTAGAATTTTAAAATCGACAGCCTTCAAATTCTACACATCATTGTCACAGTTTCGGCTCAGAAGTCATCTTAGATCAATCCTCTTCCTAAAGTATCCCTATGAACATTGAACATTCGACTCATGTGTGTGAAAGGTTTTAGCTCTTCCCATCCAGAATACCAAACTACCATGCAAATCTCCTCTCCAGTAACTCATCCTCGAGGAGTCAGGTATTTCCTTCTAAGGTCTGTCGCGCTGTGTTCACAATCGAAATGGGGGAGAAGTTAGAAGAAGGAGAAAAGAACTGGAGGGTGACCAGTGTAGTTACCTCTCCTTGTGAAGCTGGCCAGTGTAGCCGAGTCTCCACCAAGATCTGTAGGTTTTCTTGAAGCTTGGATCTTTTTGGTTAGTTATTTATTTGGTAGTGGCTTCTTTATATTTGGATTTTTGGTGGTTCTACTTGGATCTTGTTGTGCCCCTACGGATATAGAATCTTTTTTCCGTATATGTTTTGGGGTCTTAGAAAAAAATTTGCCCAGCCGTCCATCCCTTTTCCGAAGATTTATTTCAACCCGTACTCCGGTCTTTAGATTTCCATGCTACCAGAAAAGAAACTCACACAATTTTCCAACATCCCGCTGAGTTGAGCTAAGTGCATAATGCGGGAGTACAAATTAATTCCCTATTCCAGAGTTGTACCTAGAATGAAGAGACCAGGTTAGACACTAAGAGTCAAACGCTGCACATTGTCATGTGGAACTCAAAGAATTAAGTCAAAGACCTGAAGCTTCTAAAATCCTATTTCTCGGTGAAGTTCCTCTGAGAATTAGGTGTATTAAGGTCCAACTAAGCTCCATTCTTCAATTTTATTCCAGACATAGTTTAAATATCAATACTATCCGGAAAAATGCACATACAAATGCAACATATGAACAATGCAGAGAGTTTTTTTTGAAGAGTAATGATGCACTTGTGAAAAGAACATTTTTTGAAGCAATTTTCTAATTTTGAACTTTTTATGGATTTTTGGAGGGAAAATGCATATGTGAAAGAAAAGTTGTTTTTTTTGCAAATTTTTATAGACTTTTGGTTTTGTAGTTTTTTTTAAGGAAAAAGGGTTAGTAAAATATATATAAGTATATATAAGACTTTTTTTTTGTTTTTGTGTTTTTTTTGTTTTCTTATTATTTTAATTTTTTTGTTTTTTTGTTTTTTTGCATACTTGGATTTTACAAAATTATACACATAACCCCCCAAATAAACATATTTAAAAGTACAAGTTATGTCTAAAGTATATATACAATATATACAACACCCCCTATACTTAGCTCGAACTATGTCCTCATAATGATCAGAGAACGACAAAGGAAGACATAACTCGTACTAAGTATAGAAAGGTGAAAAGACTCCTATTCTACAACGATTCAAAGAAAATATAAAAAGACGAGAAGTTGGTGATCCCCCCATATACTTAGGATCAAGTTACCCTAGTATAGTAGAATGTACAAAGAGGAAAACTGATGAAGAGAATGTACAGACTCACAAGGACGCGATATGAACAACATCAACCCCCCATACTTAGGGTAGAGTATCCCTAAGTATAGGAAACAACAACAAGGGTGATAAACAGGACAAATATGAACAACACAAATCCTTTACCCCCTCTATACTTAGGATAAAGCACGTCCTAAGTATAGCATATATACACACACGGAAAAGGGGTGAATGACAAATCAGGAGAAGAAAGAGTGAAACGAAAGGATATACAAGAGGTGGTGAGCTTATGTATCAGACGCAGAAGGTAAAATCAAAAGATCACGTCTGATACCAAAGATATAGAATCCACAACGGACAGGAATGTATCATGATCTAGATATGGCTTCAGCAACTGTCCGTTCACAACAAATGGCTGTGTGTCAGATGACAACCCAGATATGACAATACTCCCATTGTCACGTACAGCTCTCACGATGAACGGTCCTGACCACTTGCTTTTCAATTTTCTTGGAAATAACTTCAACTTAGCATCAAATAACCAAACTTTCTGATCATGGGAGAAAGTCTTCCTTTGAATGTGTTTATCATGCCAGCACTTGACTTTCTCCTTATACATAAGTGAGTTATCATATGTAAAGTCTCGGAATTCCAGTAATTTATTCAAATCCAACTTCCTATTCTTTCCTGCCTTCTCTAATCTAAATTGCATACACGGAGTGCCCATAAAGATTTGTGAATTAATTCCACTGGCAGGTGGCAAGGCTTTCCATACACCAATCTGTAGGGAGACATACCCAAAGGAAATTTGTACGCCGTCCGATAAGCTCATAGAACTGAATCAAGCATCTGGGACCAGTTCTTCCTATCTGGACATACAAGTTTTTGCAATATCATCTTGATCTCCCTATTTGAAATTTCTTCCAAGCCATTAGTCTGAGGGTGGTAAGCAGACACAACTCTGTGCTCAATGGCGTACTCCTTCACAAGCTTCTTTACTTCTCTATTAATGAAATGACTTCCCCCATCTGAAATCAGTATTTTGGGACTATTCAACCACGGAATAATATGGCCCTTGAGAAAGGAACACACCGTACGACTATCTGCAGCTCGGGTGGGGATAGCCTCTACCCATCGACTAACATAATCCACGGCGAGCAGGATGTACTGAAATCCCTGACTGACAGGAAATGGGCCCATGAAGTCTATTCCCCAAGCATCAAAAACATCAGAAATCTGTATGTATCTTAGGTGCATGGTATCTTTGGAACCAACTGTTCCTCCCATTTTCTGACAATCAATACAACCTCGAACATACTCTTTAGCATCCTTAAACAATGTGGGCCACCGTAGGCAACTCTGTAAAACCATTGCTGCCGTCGTTTCCCCGAATGATGCCCACCAGATTCTAGCTTGTGACAGTGCTCAAGTACACTGGTGTGTTCCTCCTGAGGAATGCACCTTCTCCAGATACAATCCACACCCTCACAAAATAGGTACGGATCCTCCCACTGGTAATAATAAATATCTGACAGAAATCTGTCTACCTTTTACTTCGACCAATCTTGTGAAAATTTCTTGGAGACAATATAGTTCACAATATCAACATACCATAAAAGAGAGTCCACAGAAAACATGGTCTCATCTGGAAAGGTTTCAGAAATAGGAATCATGTTCTACTCAGAAGTCTGTGTCTGTGATACGAGAAAGGTGATCTGCCACAACGTTTTTCACTCCAAGTTTATCTCGTATCTCTAAATCAAATTCCTGGAGAAGAAGGATCCATCTGATAAGGCGTGGTTTGGCATCCTTCTTTGCCTACAAATATCGTATGGCAGTGTGATCCATGTACACAATAACATGTGAGACGATGAGGTAAGATCTGAACTTTTCTAGCCCAAACACAACTGCTAACATCTCCTTCTCTGTAACTGTATAATTTCGATGTGCTTCATCCAGAGTCTTGCTAGTATAGTGTATAGCGAATGATATCCCATCCCCTCTCTGTCTTAAAACTGCTCCAACTGCGAAATCTGATGCATCCGTCATGATCTCAAAAGGAAGAGACCAATCAGGTGGCTGTAAGACCGAAGCATTAGTACCCATTTCTTTCATCTGATTGAATGCAAGGAGGACTTTCTCATAGACAACAAAATCAGTCTCCTTACACAGAAGCTCAGTCAAAGGTCTGGCAATTTTGCTGAAGTCTTTTATGAATCGCCTATAGAATCCTACGTGTCCCAAAAATGACCTTAACTGCTTCAAATTCTGCGGTGGGTCTAATATGGAAATCACATCAATCTTAGCCGGGTCAACCTGCATACCATGTTTGGAGATGACACGGCCCAATACAATCCCATTAGTCACCATAAAGTGACTCTTCTCCCACGAGAGCACCAGGTTTACCTCACGGCAACGTTGAAGGACTCGGTCTAAATAAGAAAGACATGTGTCAAAACTATCCCCGTAGATCGAGAAATCGTCCATGAAGACTTCAAAAAAATTACCCACCATGTCGGCAAAAATGGCCAACATACACCTTTGAAATGTAGCGGGGGCGTTACACAATCCAAAGGACATCCGTCTAAAGGTGTAAGTACCAAACGGACAAGTGAAAGTAGTTTTCTCCTGATCCTCAGGAGCGATAGCGACTTGGTTGTATCCCGTGTACCCATCCAAGAAGCAAAAGAACTCTTTCCCTGCCAACCTCTCAATAATCTGATCAATAAAGGGCAACGGAAAGTGATCCTTCTTGGTAGCTGAGTTCAGGCGTCGGTAATCTACACAGACATGCCATGAAGTAAGTACACGGGTCGGAATCTCCTCACTACGGTCATTCTTTACAATCGTGATCCCAAATTTCTTCGGAACCACATGTAAAGGGCTGACCCACATGGAATCCGAAATGGGATATATAAAGCCAGCATCACACCATTTCTTGATCTCCTTCATGACAACCTCCCTTATATTTGGATTTAGACGGCGCTGGCATTTACGGGAGGTTTTATAGTCATCCTCTAGGTAGATATGATGCGAGCACAACGCTGAATTGATCCCACGGAGATTCGAGATATTCCATCCTATGGCCTTACGGTTTCTCTCAAGAACCTCTAGCACGCGAGATTCTTGTTTAGCGGTCAACTGCGAGCTGAGGATGACCGGAAACATTTGTGGGGGACTCGCAAGGAAGGCATATTTCAATGTTGATGGTAAAATCTTGAGCTCAAGTGGGGTCTGAATCAGCTCTGCGATAACCTCTGCTACTGTACTGGTAGACGGTATGTGATCTGTGCTCTGTAGAGTATCCATCTTGGCTATTGACGGCTCAGCAAATAGAATATCTGATAGATCTGCGATGAATGATCCTTGCTCACAGAGGAATGGCTCATCAAGAAGTTCAATATTCTTATCAATGAATGGCTCAGATATCTCAACAATAATCTCAGAAAGATGTCTCTCATCTGTGCATAAATCAGGAAATTCAACGAATGGCTCAGATATCTGGACCTCAGAACTCTGCTCAAACTGCTCATTGACAACTATCTTAATTGGACCACCAAGGGAACTCATGTCGACTGTGCTTTCCAGAGAGTCTTTTTGGGGAAGGAACTCTTGGGTATCTATAAAATCCATGAAAAGACCTGTCTCTTTGAATTCAGCAAGAAAATCACAATCATCTAGCTCTGATATAGCTTTCTCTGTATGATATAGCTTTCTCTGTATCATCTGCTGCTGGTGGCAGTGGTGGTCTAGGATCAGAGATCGTCTCAATTTTCTCCTTGTCACTACGAGAATGAAAGATGATCTCTCCAGTACCATAATCAACTGCTGCTTCGACCGTTCGGAGGGACGGTCGACCTAGTATGATCGAGGTATGGAGTAACGGTGCAGACGTGTCCATGTCCATGACAACAAAATCAACAGGGAATTTCATTCCCTGCATCGTTACAACAACGTCCTCTAAAATGCCTCTTGGCCTCTTAATCGATCTATCGATAAACTGAAGGATCATTCTAGTAGTTTTAAGAGATCCTAAATGGAATTCAGTTAATAAAGAGGAAGGCATGAGATTAATGGAGGAACCGCTATTGAGAAGAGTACGATCAAATTCTTGATCAAAGATATGGCCGGAAGGTTGCTAATGGCATGAACTGTAGCCATGGTCAAGATGCGTTTTTCTGTTTCCTTTCGTCTATTCTTCCTTGATTGACGCTTTTGGGTACATGCATCTTTCATTCCCTTTTTTACTGTAGGCATGTATTCCATGGCCTTAAGAAATGACATCTTTAAAAAGATATTCTGTAAGATCTCAACCACTCCAGGATCAGATAGTGCTATTTTAAATTTTTGAATTTTTTTAGATTTGAGAGCAGAAGGAAATGGCACAGAATCTGAATAAACATGCAAACATTCATTTCCTTTATTCAAAGTGGAATCATCATGTACAAGAGGACAACCGGAATCAATCTGTATAGTGTTGTCCAATCTAGGTGAAGGAAAAACAGAATCTAAAACAGAACGGGATGCTGCTACTGGTGAAGAGGAAGAATCTGCGACTGGTATATTCTCCCGTGTTGATGGTGATCTGCATCTTCCTGGTGAAGGTGGTGGCAAAGGAAGTGAAACTCTAGATGTTGGTGCTGCTATACTGGGCCTCTCGACTGCTGGTGAAGGAGATAATGTAGAAGATGATGCTCTCTTAGTGGATTGATCTCCCAACCCCAACTGTTGCATAGGCGGCTGCAATCTCCTACCGCTCCTGAGATGAATGGCGTTAGATAAACATGTAAAATCAAGGGACATACCTGTCTCAGGGGTGGCAGGCTTTTAGCTACTTGTTCTTTGCGTCTGAAATTGTTGGGGTTGGCTTTGACCTGTGCTGGAATTAGTGTCTTGGTGGTAGTCAGGTCATCGATCCGCTGAGTCAGTTCATTCATGTTCTTCATAAGCAATGCAAGTTGGTCCAGTGCTGGATTGACTGAAGGGGCCTCAGGTTGCTCATTGACTGGCTGTCGCTGAGACTGATAGTGCGGAGGCTGTTGGTAACCATATGGATTCTGGTAATGAGGAGGAGGGGGTGATGAATCCCCATTTCATCATCTTTATTCTGTCATTTTGGCATAAAAACCCAAGCAAATGCGTGTAAATAGCGCTAATTTCAGCATCTTAGCATTCATGCATGTACATGTAAATAGTGTATAAAATACTGTAATTAAAGCCAAAATTATAGAATAAATAAAATAAAAGGAAAAGAATAAAATATTGTAAATATTTAATGACCCGAAACCCCGAGACCTAGGCATCTCGATGAATAGGTCGACAAGGAATAAAGTAGGGGGAGATAAGGGTCAAAATACAATAAAAACCCCTTTTATTTATTTCATTCTTTATTCATTTTGGGACCTATTTTTAGTTCCACTTTTTATACCTCAAATAAAGAAACTTTGTACATGAAAGTTGTAGATAATTAAATAAAGAAAAATACAAAATTGATTTCACTGAAAAATAATGTACAGATAAAAAGTTATGGTCTGAATAAGATTCCAGAACTCCAACTTCCCAGACCCGTGTCTTGCAAATAAAAACTCTAAATGCATCAAACTTACCTTTAATTGTATATAATTTAAAATAAGCTATTTAATGGCGGTGGTTTCGCATTTGACGGGGCTACGGTTTGAAAGTTGAGTTTTGGACCCTTGTAGTATACTTGTACAGATTAAAATATTCAATTTATTATTTATTCATTCTTTTTATAATTTTATATTTTTATAATTTTGTAAATAACATTCATAATGAATGTGTGTATTAAAATCAGAATAAAAACATAAAAGAAACACAAAATAAAATACCTGTACATACATAGTACATAGGTATAATACCTATACATACACCTGTACAAATAACACTTTTATTTTATTAAGTGTATAAAATACTTCAGAAAAATAAAATAAAAATATCTTTTAAGTGTATAAAAATACTTTATAAATTTATAAAATAATAAACAAAATTAAATAAATTAAATACACAAAATAAAAATAAAATAATAAAATATATAGATATAGATACCTATAAGGGGTATAAATGGGAACTTGTAAAAATATACCTCATAAAAATAATTAAAAATCACCATAAAATACCTTATAAAATAATAAATATTTTTTATTTAATAACATAAAATTAAATAATTTATTTTCTATTTTTAAATGATTTACTAAAACATTTTTTGCAGTATTTTCCCTGGTTGGTTCACGTGGACCAATCAGGAGGCTCTAACAATTGACTCGAGGTCAACTGTCTGAGCCTTCTCCTGTTCTTGTCAGACCCCTGAGTGTGACCCCTTTTCTCCCATTTATCGAGAGAGCTTCTTGCATCCTTTCGTGATATGCCCTTCTACAATGTTTCTCCCCATAGATCCAGGGTACACGCCCTTAGCTTCCCTCGGGGATTGGATCATTGCAGAGACCGCCATCGCCTCGTCTTTCACGCCCAACCACCCTTCCATTCAAAATGACCCCCGTCGTCCCCCTTCCTCGTTGAACCGATTTTGGGCGACTAAATCCTCCGGGTGTGGGTTGAGGTTTGCTCCGGTGACAGAGGAGTCTCCCCACACCTCAGCCGAGGTGAGACGTTGACTTGAAGTCGTGTTCCACCATCTCCGGCGGCCGTGCCGTCGTGAGGTCCTTCCTTGGGCTTCTAGCCCTTGAGGTCAATTTTTATTGCCTTTTTCTTTGCGTATTTTTATTTCCAGTAGGTTAAACGTCCATCTCCCACCGTCCATTTCGCCTGAGATCAACTCGAGCACCTTCGCCTCCACCTCGCCGGAGCAAGCTCCGGCGAGTTCGCTTTTTCGTATCCATCACTTCTTCGCCCCACCGGCGGGTCATGGCATTTTTCCCACAACTTCGGTAACTTGCCTTGCAGGTCCAGGGCTGAAGACCCCCTCCTGGGGTCGGTTTTGACGTGGCCGAGGTTCTTGGAGCTCGTCCCCTTCCTAAGCACCGTGGGGGAGCTCGGGCGGTCCAACCGCCATTTGGGAGCTGGCGATCGATAGGAGGAGCTCTCAGGGTTTTCGTGGGCGTTTTGCAGCTTTCACTGACGCCGGAGAAGAGATAGACTAGCTGGGGAAGTTCATCGTCGCCGACCAGCCTCCCTGTTCTTCGCGAGCACTTCACCGCCGTCCAATCACGAGCCCCAGCCCAGGCATAGCAGCGTCCGTTGGATTGATCGTGCCTGCCACTGTCTGATCTTCATTTGCGATCTGATCTGGGCCGTCATAACCCGAAGGGGTATCGCGCGTTGAAGGCACGCCACGCGTCAAGTGACGGTTCTCCACCGTCCGATCCGCCCTTGGCTGGGGATTTAGCAAGTATACCCCGCCTCCTTTTTGTATTTATTATTTAATGCATAATCATTCATCTGCTGTGTATTAGTTTTGTAATATTTTCCAAGGACCCCCCCCCGCCCGCACTTTTAGCTATTTACAAGTGGGTCCCCGCTAGGCGCATGCAAGTCACGCGAGCCTTGGCAATTTTGCAGAGGGACCCCGACTTTTGTTTGTATTTATTTTTAATTCTAAAACTTTCACTTGCAGTTAAAATAGTTCTGGCGTTTTCGTATAAAGGCCTCCATCTTTTGTGAATATTGCGAATCAGTCCTTCCCAGGCGCGTGCTTAGCACGTGCGTGGGTGGGCTTTTTGCAGTAGCCTCCTCGCGCCTTTAGCATTTTGTATTTCGTCCAGAAACTTGTTTATATAGTTATAAACTTTTGTGAAAATTGCGTACAGGTCCTTTAACTTCTCGCTATTTACAAATAGGTCCCTGCTAGGCTCTGTATTTTTGTATGCTTCCCCTATTTATTTAGTGCATCATATTATCTCCAAAAATCACCAAAAAATACCCTAGGCTCCTGTTAACTTTCTTATTCACGACATATTTTTGCATTGTAATTTCATTGCATTTTCATATTTATTAAAAATCAAAAACATACAATTTAGTTACTGCTTGCATTTAATATTAAAACCTTTTGAGAAATTCCAAAAAAATTACCTAAGGTCTATTTTATATATTTTAGTGTCAGTCCAAAAATCACAAAAAATTCAAAACAAAAACCTTAAAAATTAGAAAACCCCTAAAAACTTCATAAAAATCTAAAAAATCCTAGAAAATTCCTACAAATATAAACTCATGTTCCGTAGTTTCTTTATTTCATTCCCTTTTATTTAAAATAATTTGGGAAAATTTTGTTACTATTTGCTATTTTTTATTCCCATTTTAATTTCGGCCAACACCTTTATTCACTGTTTTCTTGTATTTACACTTTTAAAAATACCAAAAACATTCAGAAAAATTCCCAAAAATAACAAAAACACTATAAAAATATAAAAAGACCAAAAACATTTTATTTCCTAATTTTTGACTATTTTTATAAATACTCTACCCTCTCTTCCTTATATTGTATATATATACTATTATTGAAAAAAAAAGAAAATATAAAAATATAAAATACAAAAATTAAAATATAAAATCAGTAAAATTAAAAACCAAAATACAAAATTAAAAATCAAAAATAAAAAAACATATATATAAAATCGAAAACCCAAAAAAAATGCATCTTTGTAGTCATTTGATCACAACACATTTTTGCATAATTTGCATGATCTATCCTGCCTTGCTCCCTGAGTTCGACACTCTACACATACTTACACTATACACCTATTTGTAGAGTTAAAATAAATTTGACTCCACACTTGATTCTCATTGTTTGTTTGATTTGATTGTGGGTTCATTGTTGATTAATTAGGGATTTTAAGCGGTCAACACACCAACAACGATTTCGCCTTGTGAAACCGTACAACCCTCATTTTCCGTGGTTATTAAATGGCGTCGTTGCCAGGGAGCAACAACGCATAGTTCGTGTTTTTGTTGTGATTGTGATTATTTGTCTCTTTCGCAGCTTTTACTTCTGCTTGTTTTATTTTTGCTCATTTTTGATATATCCTTGGAATTGTCTAACCACCCTTTTATTTGACTTTGTGCGAGGTACGCGGATCGAGGGAGGCACTCTTTTCTAGGAGCGCCCGTGCACCCACGTGAGGCGGCTTTGGCTTCGCACCAAGGTGGACTTGGAGGAAATTTTGAAGACTATTCTTGAGCATTTATTTTATTGCATCTAATTGTGTAATTTTAAGTGAGAGAGACTCTATTTTTGTAATAATACAGGTATTTGGACTCTTGGACATTCGGGCCCAATTTCCAAGTGTTTGTACACTTGGGGGCTCACCGCGACATTTTGTTGGTTTTTAATCGCATTTTTCCCTTTGTTTTCTCGGTTTTGTTTTCTTTATTTTGTGTGATTGAACCCCTAGTTTTAGGATTGCTTGCGATAGACTAAGGCCAAACACTTAATATCTTGCATGTACCTATAGTGCGCTTTGGACTTAGTTCAAATCTTTAAACAATCGCCTCATTATCTTCGAGCATACATGCCGCTAGCCCACCCTGTCAAGTGCTACTCCTGAACTCGATGTGCCGAGAAGAGGAGGGGTGAGCCTAGATCGGACTCTTGGATTAAGGATCAGTGACCGACTTGTGGTTCTTTACAATAATAGCAATTTCTGAAACTTAGGGCGATTTCATCGGCTTTGCATTTGCACATAGATTAGGTTTCAATTCTATTGAGCATCTTTACATGTAGAGTGCTGGAGGCAAGGTGAGCATTTCTCTTTAGCATACATCATTGATTTGCCGCTTGCATTTCTTTTCCGACTCTCCCTCTGATTTTGATCACCTAGGTGCTAAGTAAATTTGACTCCTCGTTAGGTTCGTGCATTTCTCACTAAAAATCCAAAAAAGTGATAACCAATAAAATTGGGACTGCTAATATTACTTGACCCTAAAATCTATTAAAAAGAAAAATTTTGTATTGGGCGAGTAATCCCCTCATTGTCTTCGCTTTTACTTGCTCGCGCACACACTAAGGATAGTGCCCAAATCCCATTTCAGCCCCTAAGTGTTTATGCAACTTCTTGACTTCTCACCTAACTCTAAAACAAACAAGATAAAAAGACCGTATTTCACGGTCTCTACTGAGTTGAGTAGGTGAATTGAGGGTTGTATTGTGTGAGTTTGCTTGTGGTTGCTTGTGTGTTTACTAGATCATCCCTGCGCATTTGCGCCTTTTGCTCACTTCTCTTGACTTGACCATCGTGTTCTCCCAATCAGTTTTCTTCTTATTTCGAGATGGCCGACTGGAGCATATTTTGTCCGGACTTTGCGGACCCCTCGTTAACTCTAGCCTGTCCACCTCCTTTTTTCCAGGAGGACTTTGCTCTTGATTTTTGTACATTCCCGCCTCAGCCACAGTATCAGACCTCGGACTTCTACCCACCTCCACCTGTATATTATCCACCTCCACCTTCACATCCACCCGATTCTGACCTGTTGGAGTCACCTCCCTCGATCTCTATGAGTGATATCTTGAATCGAATGATAGAGCGCCTTGATTTGATGAACGAGGATATGGCTATCTTGAGGAAAAAATAGATTGACGCTCCATTGATCGCGGATACGGAATTCCTTGTGGGAGATCATGGGAGATTGCAATCGCCCAAAACACAAAAAAATGAGAAAAATTTAAAAATCCAAAAAGAGTACGGGAGACACTTGGTTGATTCATACCGTAAGGAGAGAGTCCATTTGCCAGATCATTCACCCACACAGCCTTTCACACACTATCCCACCTTTGACCCCGAGGATGCCGTTGTACAGACTGCTCTTGGCACACCTCATGTACATGATGATTCTGACTTCCTTCCTTGTATGGAGGAAGTCCAAAAATTCAGAAAAATGTTGACTAAACCCGAAGTGGCGGTCGTTATTCATGAGATCATCCAAGCCCCACTTCAACAAGCCATGACACAATTATCTGCTCCTCTTCCCAAGAAGAGAAAGCGGAGGAGCAGATCTGAGGGTCACATTCTGACCATGGCCACTGCCTACGCCATCACACACCGTCCCCACTCCTAGGAAGAAGAACACATCTACCTCTTTCATCACTAGCACCATCTCTGACCATACTTTTGATCACACTCTCCTAAATGGCAGTGCATCTATTATCATATTACCCTTCTCGTTGGTATAGTCTCTTCACTTAGGGCCTCTCAAGAAAACTAGGATGATCGTACAGTTTGTTGATGGATCTATCAAGAGGCCGAAGGGTATCCTTGAAAACGCCGACATCTCAATTCAGGGCACGAGCTACCGTGTTTACTTTGTCGTGTTGTCAATGGAGACCTCCACAGGGGAGCCATCTCCAATCATCCCAGGACGACCATTCCTTGCCTATGTGAGGGTCGTTATTGACTATGGATCAGGAGAGATTCGCTTCCGTCCTGTTGACGAGAGCGAAGTGTTGATCACCGCACCCACAGTTGACCAGAGACCTGCACCTGATGCACACTCACCTGTTCTAGCTAACTTCGAGGCCTCTGACCTATCTGATGATATTAGAGAAGTTTTCTTATTGACCGCTGATGAGACCCGAGAAATCCTCCGAACGGGGGAAGACTCGGAAAGCATAGACCTCGAAGTTCCTCCTTCTGGTGTGTGGCGATGTGTTGATGAGATCCACGGGATTTACGTGGTTGACACCATTGAGCGGAGGGCAGATACCAAGACTAGACAGGACGGACCTGGTTTGACTACTTCCACTAAAAAGTCTGTTCCTGGTTATTCAAAAGTAAAGATAATTGAGGTCGGTTATGATGCTGGCCATTATTTTGATAGATTCCGCTATTTTGATAAATACAATGATTCAGGTGAAACTCTTGAGGACGAACAGACTTCGGATACTTCCACAGATGATTTCATTCCTTTTGGTTTTGACCTGGATGAGACCTCGCAGGACGACTCCGATTACACCTCTGCCAATGATGATGAGTTCGTCCCATTCCACTTTGATATCAGCGAGACCCCCAAGGCCAGACCTAGCTCTACTTCTTCCACTCACCTGTCCGCGCCTTCACACCATAGGACCACCAAGGCCGAACCTAGCCATACTACTTCCACTGATCAGTTCGTTCCTTTTCGATTTGATTCCACCGAGGGCCATCACCCTGTCGACCCTGATCGGCTTCCGTCCACTGTGGACCCCGATGTCGACCTGCACACACTAGATCTATCCCTCAGCGGTCTCGCAAGAAGGTTAGCTTTCAACCTTCTTGATCCTGTGTATATCCATCGCTGTTGTATATTCCCTTGTATACCTTTGTTATCTCTCCCGTATTGCTCATCCACCCATTCTCGTGTTTGCCTTGCTTAGGACGTACTTTGTCCTACGTATAGGGGGGTGGACGAGCCGAGTGTTCATTCTTCGTTCCATGTCATTACTCCTGTTGTTGCCTATACCTAGGGCTTCTTTTACCCTAAGTATAGGGGGAGTCATGTGTACATCCTCTGATCTCTTTTCTTCTTTTCTTCTTTTCTTCTTTTCTTCTTTTCCTTTTCTATCTTCTTTTTGTATCAAAAAAGTGTCACCCCTTGTAGACAGTTTTCTATTCTTAGGACATACTTTGTCCTAAGTATAGGGGGTGTGCACCCCGAGTGTTCTATTCTTTGATCCTCTCCATTGTCTCCTCTTCTTGTCTATACTTAGGGATATCTTTCCCTAAGTATAGGGGTAGACAGTCCGAGTACGATCTGTTCATTCCCACCCTTGACCCTTCCTGCTTTGTGTACATTCTGCTATACTTAGGATTATTTGATCCTAAGTATAGGGGGGGCGGTCAACTTCTCATTCATTTGTTTATTCATTTATTCTTTAGACTTTTCTATACTCAGTACGAGTTATGGCTTCTCTTTTCTCTCTGATCTATGAGGACATAGCTCAAGCTAAGTATAGGGGGGTCGTATATACTACGTATATATTTTAGCCATAACTCGTACTTTCGTATTTTCTTAATAATTATGGCTAACTAATACAATTAAATTCATTAAAAACCTTAATAACTAGATGTGATTATTCCTCAAATTCTTTATGTATTTACTGATTAATAAATCAGGTGAAAATATTTTTTGCAAAATGTTTAAAAATAGTTTGAAAATCCTTGTGAAAATCTTTTGAAAACTATTTTAAAAACGTTTTGTGACATGTTTTCAACCTTTGTAAAAACATTTTGATTGTAAAACTCTTTTCTTTGTGTGAAATAAAATGTTTGAAAAATGATTTGCAAGTGGTTTGAAAAATGGTTGCAAAAATATGTGAAAAACCTATATATACTGTTTGAAAAATCATTACAAAATGATTTTCAAATGAGTGTACATGTTTGTAAAACTGTTTGCAAAAATTATTTTGGACTATAGTTTTCAAAATTGTTTGAAAAACCTGTGTCAAATAAGTTTGAGGAATAAATACATCTCACCAAAATCCACTCTATGTATATATTCATAAAATTGACCACTTACCCTTGTAAATTCTTAAAATCCACTTCTTGTATATATAAGAAGCACTCCCATGTAAATATTTTTAACCTAGCTTTTAGCCAAAATATTTTTGTTTTCAAAAATCCCAAAAACATTTGCAAAACTAAAATCCAAAAACATTTGAAAAATTATTTGAAAATTACCAAAATAATGCATCATCGTCATCTTTTCAAAAATCTATAAAAAGTCCAAAATCTTGAAAATTGCATCACAAAAATATTTTCTGCATAGCATTTGCATGGCATTCGCATTTTTCGGATTGAGTTTGATAGTTGAACGGGTCTAAGTAAAATATGAAGATTGGAGCTTGGTTAGACCTTAAATCTACCTAATAAACAGGAACCTTATAGGAACTGGGATTGAGGTACTTCAGGTCTAGTTGACTTAATTCTTTGAGGATCACAGGACTTGGTTCAATGGATTCTTGACTGCCTAAGTAGAATATTTCGGAGCACACGCACGACTCTTGTTAATAATGACCTAACTTGGACACCTGCACCTTTCACATGGCTCAACTCAGTTGGAGTGGTGAGGGGATTGGATTTGCCAGTATGAGACGCACACAGGTGGAAACATTTGTCCTCCTCTAGGGAGGGAAGTGCACCCAACCCGTCCAGTAGTGATGAGTTTAGAGGATAGGAGATCGTGGGTTGCGATAAAGCTTCAAAAGAGGGATAGTCTACTGGCTTAAGAGGAAAAACTCCCTATGTAAGTGCTGCTGTATAGTATTCAAAAAAATGCGAAAGCAAAAACTCCAAAAAAGTGGATAGGCCTGTACAAAAATAAAAATGCCTGCCAGAGTGTACATATGTTGTAAAGTCAAATAAGCAAGCTTGAGCTTCAAAGTCAAATCATGTGAGCCTACAGCTAGATGACTTGACTACACTGGTCTTGCGTCATAGGATAGGTAGCTACACTGGCTACCATCCATTCTTCTCTTCACCCCTCCTCTTAGGCCGGTTGCCACTTGAACTTAGAAGGGAATACCTTGCTCCTTGAGGGATGAGTTGTTGGATTGGGGAATCATTGGGTTGTCATATTGGAGAAGTCAGTCTCTTCGTCATTTCAGTTGGGGAGAGCCACAATCACTTACACTGTACGAGTCAGATTCATAGTCGTAAGGGTTTGCATATGAGTTGAAATATTTCTGACCTGGCTATTGAGGAGACTTGAGCAGAGTTTTGGGATTCTCGAAGACTGTTGGATTTCAAATTCGGTTCTAACTAAGGTTCCGCTCGCACTAAAATTCCAAAGGTCTAACTTAAGCTCCAAACTTTGATTTTATGAAGACAAGTTTGATAATCGAATTTAATCCATCTTCTTCTTTTTCTTTTCTTTCTTTTTCTTTCTGAACTTATTGCATAAGTGTTTGCTAGGGACTAGCAAAGGTAAAGTATAGGGGGATGATGAATCCACATTTCATCATCATTATTCTATCATTTTGGCATCAAAAACCCTAGCAAATGCGTGTAAATAGCGCTAATTTCAGCATCTTAGCATTCATGCATGTACATGTAAATAGTGTATAAAATACTGTAATTAAAGCCAAAATTATAGAATAAATAAAAGAAAAGAAAAATAATAAATATTGTAAATATTTTATGACCCGAAACCCCGAGACCTAGGCATCTCGATGAATAGGTCGACAAGGAATAAAGTAGGGGAGATAAGTGTCAAAATACAATAAAAACCCCTTTTATTTATTTCATTCTTTATTCATTTTGGGACCTATTTTTGGTTCTACTTTTTATACCTCAAATAAAGAAACTTTGTACATGAAAGTTATAGATAATTAAATAAGGAAAAATACAAAATTGATTTCACTCAAAAATAATGTATAGATAAAAAGTTATGGTCTGAATAAGATTCCAGAACTCCAACTTCCCAGACCCGTGTCTTGCAAATAAAAACTCCAAATGCATCAAACTCACCTTTAATTGTATATAATTTAAAATAAGCTATTTAATGGCAGTGGTTTCGCATTTGGCGGGGCTACGGTTTGAAAGTTGAGTTGTGGACCCTTGTAGTATACTTGTACAGATTAAAATATTCAATTTATTATTTATTCATTATTTTTATATTTTTATATTTTTATAATTTTGTAAATATTATTTATAATGAATGTGTGTATTAAAATCAGAATAAAAACGTAAAAGAAACACAAAATAAAATACCTTTACATACATAGTACATAGGTATAATACCTATACAAACACTTGTACAAACAACACTTTTATTTTATTAAGTGTATAAAACACTTCAGAAAAATAAAATAAAAATATTATTTAAGTGTATCAAAATAATTTATAAATTTATAAAATAATAAACAAAATTAAATAAATTAAATACACAAAAAAAATAAAATAATAAAATATATAGATATAGATACCTATAAGGGGTATAAATGGGAACTTGTAAAAATATACCTCATAAAAATAATTAAAAATCACCATAAAATACCTTATAAAATAATAAATAATTTTTATTTAATAACATAAAATTAAATAATTCGTTTTCTATTTTTAAACGATTAAATAAAACATTTTTTGCAAGATTTTCCCTGGTTGGTCCACGTGGACCAACCATGAGGCTCTAACAGTTGACCCGAGGTCAACTGTCTGAGCCTTCTCCTGTTCTTGTCAGACCCGTGAATTTGACCCCTTTTTCTCCCATTTATCGAGAGCGCTTCTTGCATCCTTTCGTGATACGCCCTTCTACAATGTTTCTCCCCATAGATCTAGGGTACACGCCCTTAGCTTCCCTCAAGGATTGGATCATTGCAGAGACCGCCATCGCCTCGTCTTTCATGCCCAACCACCCTTCCATTGAAAATGACCCCCGTCGTCCCCCTTCCTCTTTGAATCGATTTTGGGCGCCTAAATCCTCCGGGTGTGGGTTGAGGTTTGCTCCGGTGACAGAGGAGTCTCCCCACACCTCAGCCAAGCTGCGGCGTTGACCTGAAGTCGCATTCCACCATCTCTGGCGACCGCGCCGCCGTGAGGTCCCACCTTGGGCTTCTATCCCTTGAGATCTGTTTTTATTGTCCTTTTCTTTGCGTATTTTTATTTCTAGTAGGTTAAACGTCCATCTCCGACCGTCCATTTCGCCTGAGATCAACTCGAGCACCTTCGCCTCCACCTCGCCGGAGCAAGCTCCGGCGAGTTCGCTTTTTCGTATCCATCGCTTCTTTGCCCCACCGGCGGGTCGTGGCATTTTGCCCACGACTCCCATAACTTGCCTTGCAGGTCCAGGGCTGAAGACCCCCTCCTGGGGTCGGTTTTGACGTGGTCGAGGTTCCTAGAGCTCGTCCCCTTCCTCAGCACCATGCGGGAGCTTGGGTGGTCCAACTGCCATTTTGGAGTTGCCGATTGATAGGAGGAGCTCCCAGGGTTCTCGTGGGCGATTTGCAGCTTTCACCGATGCCGGAGAAGAGAGAGAGACTAGCTGGGGAAGTTCATCATCGCCGGCCAGCCTCCCTGTTCTTCGCGAGCACTTCACCGCCGTCCGAACACGAGCCCCAGCCCAGGCATAACAGCGTCCGTTGGATTGATCGCTCCTGCCACCGTCCGATCTTCATTTGCGATCTGATTTGGGCCGTCATAACCCGAAGGGGTATCGCGCGTTGAGGGCGCGCCACGCGTCAAGTGACGGTTCTCCACCGTCCGATCCGCCCCTGGCTGGGGATTTTGCAAGTATACCCTGCCTCCTTTTTGTAGTTATTATTTTATTCATAATCATTCATCTGCTGTGTATTAGTTTTGTAATATTTGCTAAGGACCCCCCGCACTTTTAGCTATTTACAAGTGGGTCCCCGCCAGGCACGTGCAAGTCACGCGAGCCTTGGCAATTTTGCAGAGGGACCCCGGCTTTTGTTTGTATTTAGTTTTAATTCTAAAACTTTCACTTGCAGTTAAAATAGTTCTGGCATTTTCGTATAAAGGCCCCCGTCTTTTGTGAATATTGCGAATTAGTCCTCCCCAGGCGCGTGCTTAGCACGTGCGCGGGTGGGCTTTTTGCAGTAGCCTCCTCGCGCCTTCAGCATTTTGTATTTCGTCCAGAAACTTGTTTATATAGTTATAAACTTTTGTGAAAATTGTGTGCAGGTCCTTTAACTTCTTGCTTTTTACAAATAGGTCCATGCCAGGATCTGTATTTTTGTATGCTTCCCCTATTTATTTAGTGCATCATATTAACTCCAAAAATCACGAAAAAATACCCTAGGCTCATGTTACTTTGCTTATTCACGCCATATTTTTGCATTACAATTTCATTGCATTTTCATATTTATTAAAAATAAAAACATGCATTTTAGCTACTGTTTGCATTAGAAAATACCAAAAAAATATTAAAACCTTTTGAAAAATTCCAAAAAAAATTACGTAAGGTCTATTTTAGTTTTTCTAGTGTCAGTCAAAAAATCACTAAAAAATTCAAAACAAAAACCATAAAAATTAGAAAACCCCTACAAACATCATAAAAATCTAAAAAATCCTAGAAAATTCCTAAAAATATAAACTCAGGTTCTGTAGTTTCTTTATTTCATTCCCTTTATTTGAAAATTAATTTGGGAAAATTTTGTTACTGTTTGCTATTTTTTATTCCCATTTTCATTTCGGTCAGCACCTTTATTCACTGTTTTCTTGTATTTACACTTTTAAAAATACGAAAAACATTCAGAAAAATTCCCAAAAATCACAAAACACTATAAAAAATATAAAAAGACCAAAAACATTTTATTTCCTGATTTTTGACTATTTTTATAAATACTCTATCCCTCTCTTCCTTATATTGTATATATTCTATTATTGAAAAAAAGAAAATATAAAAATATAAAATACAAA
This sequence comes from Ottelia alismoides, assembly GCA_037367405.1. Taxonomy (NCBI): domain Eukaryota; kingdom Viridiplantae; phylum Streptophyta; class Magnoliopsida; order Alismatales; family Hydrocharitaceae; genus Ottelia; species Ottelia alismoides. The sequence continues at coordinate 354,476 of JAZKJV010008316.1, read as the reverse complement.
AAGAAAATATAAAATCAGTAAAATTAAAAACCAAAATAAAAAATTGAAAATGAAAAACAAAAAAATATATATAAAATAAAAAACCCACAAAAAATTGCATCTTTGTAGTCATTTGATCACAGCACATTTTTGCATAATTTGCTTGATCTATCCTGCCTTGCTCCCTTAGTTCGACACTCTACACATACTTACACTATACACCTATTTGTAGAGTTAAAATAAATTTGACTCCACACTTGATTCTCATTGTTTGTTTGATTTGATTGCGCGTTCATTGTTGATTAATTAGGGATTTTTGAGCGGTCAACACACCGACTGCGGTTTCGCCTTGTGAAACCGTACGACCCTCGTTTTCCTGGTTATCAGGGGGGAAAGGATACTGTCCATAATATGCAGTATGCTACTGGTTAGGCTTAGGTAAATACATGGACTGCTGCTGTGGCTGGACTTGTCTCCAGTTTTGGAACTGAGGTGGAGACTAGTACTGAGGCTGGAACTGCTGGTACTGGTACTGCTGCTGTTGTCTGCCTCCCTGAAGCTGGTGGGTGGGTCTCTGACCCTGTTGTGAACCCAACTGGCCTTGCCCTAACAAACGGGGCTGGTTTCACTCACGGTCGAACCAGATACCATTCACCTCCTGAATGACAGGTGGAGGTGGAGACTGCTGCTCAGGAATGTAGGCTACTTCTTACTGGTACGGAACTATCTGATGTGCATGCTGCTGAGCTTGATCAGGTGTCTACACGTAGTAGACATGCTGAAATGTAGATGGTCCTCACTACTCTACTGGGTGGAAGGAGTTTGCTCCCTAGTGGAGGTATTAGCTGCTGCACTCGTACTGTGGACTGCACTGATCAAATTTACAATAGGCTCCAGATGCTTTGTTATCGCATCCATCTTATCCAGGTTATTTATCCTCTGCTCGATCACATGAATCTTATCAAGTTCCTGGGATCACTTTTCAATAATGTCCACTTTGGATAGGTGGTTTCCAATGATGGCCAAGTCAGTGCTATCCACCTTATCCACTTCTTTTGTTGTCGTCATATTGACATCCTTGTGGGGTACTACAGGGGCGGTGACGGGGTGTTTATGAAAAGCACGTGAAGAAGAAAGAGCTGCTGAACTTTTTGCCATCTCCTCAAAAATTTGATAAAGGACATCTTCATCCTTATTGAAGTGGCTTCCCCCACAAGTGGCATCTACCAGCTTCTGATTCTCAATGCTTAAAACCCCAAAGAAATTTTGTACAAGGCTGGTCTTTGGAATATCATGATGGGGGCATTTCTCCGTCAGATCTTTGAAACGTTCCCACGCCTCGTGAATAGGCTCTTGGGGCATCTGGGAGAAATTAGCAATCAAGGATCGCATTTGGTTGAGTCGTCTAAGTGTATAATACTTGTTTAGAAATGCGGATCTCAACTCTTCCCAAGTAGTGACAACCTTCCTCAAGTGATTTAACCAGTACAAAGCTTTGCCCATCAGACTGAATGGAAAGGCTGTCATCTGCACTACCTCTAATGGGACATTTGGGTAGTGTACTGTTCCACAAATATGATCGAACTGCTGGAGATTTATATAAGGTTCTTCATTAATATTTCCATGGAATATTGGGAGAAGAGGTAAAATAGTAGGCTTAAGCTCAAAATGCCCATGAACCGCAGGGATTTGTATCCAAGAATTTCTCTGTCCTGCCCTCGATTATAGGCATCTTTTAGTGTAGGCTTAGCCCCTGGTCCTTCTCCCCCATTCCCACCTCCAAGGTTTATGTTATCCCCTTCTCTCCTGTCTTCTATTTCTTGTCTTATCTCGAGAATCATATCTCTCAGTGTGGCCTGAAAATTAGCCTGCTATGTTAACTGTGCTTGAATTGAGTGAATGGAGGTTAACATGGTACTGTTGATCTCGCTCTGTTCCGACATGGTTCCCTTTCCCTTTGGTGGCATTAAGTGTATGGCTTCTGACTCTGAAAATGTGCACGCCACTCGATTAGTGCTCAAAATTGATGGAGTCTCATATATTAATTCGTGATTAAAGCCAATCTCAAATAGTGGATTCATGGATGTTATGAATTGTGAAGTGGGAAAGAGGAATATTCGTGAAGTGAGTCTCCCCGAATAGAAGGTGAACAGCTCGGAGCATAGAAAGAGTTCGCGGAGTCCGAACGAGAAATACTCCGATCCGACATCTTCGAAATCAATAGACAGGATACGAGAGCACAAATGTCAATGCAAGAGTGAAAGTGAATGAATGCGCAACTGCGCAGAAGGATCTTTAGCACTAACAAGCAAACACAATACAAACCCCCAGTTCACCAACTCAACTCAATGTGAAGACCGTGAAGGTTCGGTCAATTATCTTGTCAATTTTAGAGTTTGGTGATAATACAATATATCAGAGCGGTTAAAGCGAGCTGTTAGAAACCCAATGCTCTCAGGAGACTGGCCTAATCCCAAAGTTAGATCTTTCCAAGCCAGTATGAATTGCGGACCGTTTACTGGCTCCCCGATCAATTCAATCTGTTAAGGACGTCGCGGGCCGCTTTACCGGCTACTGGAGAGATCCTCATTGGAGAATGACTAACCCAAGATAGTAGTATGAAAAGAGTTCGGGCATGGCTCTATCCTAGTGTGCGGGTCGTTCTCTCGCTCAAGCAAACCAAACAATGAGGGGGTTACTCTCCCCAAACCAATAATTTTCCTTGTATTTTTAGGGTCGACTTTTCTTTAAGAGTCCCAGTTTTAACAATTATCACTTGGTTAAAAATATTTTCAAAGAATCGCCTACCGAGTGTCCAATTTCCTTTTTAACTTATGTGAGTGAAAGCAAGGAAGGAGATCAGAAATGCCAATGCACGATTAAAAACGATGATGCATGTAGGGGTTAGAGATGCATACCTTGTCGCCAGCACTCTACATGCAAGTGATCCGCGCAGAATTTAAATACAGAAGAATAAACTAACCTATATGATGCAAGTGAACCGTCCTAGATGATAACTTCTATTAACGGGCAAGAACAAGTTAATTTGACCAAGTCCAAATTACGCTCTACTCTATAGGCACGGAAAATCATGTTTAGGGTGTTTGGACCTAATTAATTACCTAGCTCGAGAAAATTAATTAAAGCAATCAATAGGTGGCTCTCGAAATCTGCGGAAAACAAAGAAAAATAAAGGCGATGAAAACAAAACCGATGAGGTCCCCCAAGTGCACCAACACTTGGCGAAACAGACCTCATAACAAATGAATGTCTGTTTTACAAAGTTTAAATGCTAGAAAATCTCTCTCTCTCTCTCTCTCTTTTTCTTTTCTCTCTCTCTCTCTCTCGCTCTCTTTTTCGTCTCCTTCACTTCTTCTTCTTCTCTTCTCACGCTATCCTGCGGCTTGATGAAGAATCAAGCTGCCTCCATGTCGCTTGGCTGCTTCGGCTCTCCTAGGATCGCCTCCTTTGCTCCGCGAGCCCTCGCAAGAAAAAGAAAAGAGAATGTGTAAGAAACACAATTATCAGATGATGAAATGAATGCAGTGGATATGAACAATGGAATAATGTGGCAAATTATAAACAGATATTTACAACCAAGAATAGCAGGTCAAAAGAGAAAACTAACTACCCTCACTGTGTCTCCCCGGCAGCGGCGCCATTTTGTTGGCTCGGAATCTTGTAGGTTGGAAAATATTGATGGTAAATTAGTCGTTGTTGTTATCCCCAAAATCCCATGACATCAAAAAATATTTTTTTTAATTTTTGCTACTTATTAACCTGTACAGCGAACATGGTCGAACTCAGGGAGGCTACAGTTCCCGAGGGTTATTCAATTAATCAGAAAGTAATTAAGAGAAAACATGAATCTCAAAGGACAACTATCCTTGGTTTTTGTGAAACTTTTTTATTTTTTATTTTTAAAGATTTTCAAATTTGTTAGTGATTTTAATTTTGCATTTTTTTAATTTTAAAAAATAACACGAAGCGTTATTCACAAGATCAAAAATACGCACACCAACTCTTTTTGTAATTGTTCAATTTTTCAAGAATGCTCAAAAAAATCTAGAAAAATATTTTTAGGTTTTAAATATTTTGAAATGTTTTTGAGAATTTTTGTAGAATTTTCAAATGTTTTTGTATTTTTCTAAAAATCAAATAGTGAGAAAATGCAAAAATGTTCACAACCTAGAGTAATTTGCAACTTAAAAATATTTTAAGTGCCCAAAACTCTTGACAATTATTTTTACAAACTAGAAGCAATTATCTACAAGTAGGAACTGAAATCAAAATTTTTGGATTTTTGTAGAATTTTCTGTTACTTTTATAAGATTTTTGATATTTTTCTATTTTATGGTTTTATAAATAATTAAGGTGCGAAAATTGGTCAGAATTTAAAGACAATGAAATACAACTACTCTAATTTTTTTGGAATTTTTGGAACAATATTTGAATTTTTATGAATTTTGGAATTTCAAACAGGGAAAAATTACATATTTTTAACTTTTATTAATAATAAATGAAGACAAAATACAATGAAAATTTTATGCTAAGAAGATAATCACATTAGGAGCATAACACAATTTTTGTAAGATTTTTGGATCACAAATGACCTTTATTTCATTCAAAGAGGGCAAGCAAGTTTTTGGTCTGCGGTTCAGGGACTAGAATGCAAAGATTCAGTGTTTTGCATCAAATAAATAACAAAAACAGGGGAGAAAGTGCAATTCTACCACATATTATATGTCAGGCTCTAGCAGGGACGTTTTTGCAAATTTAGAAAATTCGGAGGGCTTTGATGTAAATTTCCCATTTTTTTAAATGAAAAGTCCCCTACCTTAGGAAGGCTGCTTTCGTTTCTTTCAATCACAAAGGGAAAAAGACCAAGGGGGCTGCCCCCCTTGCTTCTTCTCCATGCAAGGGGCAGCGGTTGATGGTGCCTGGAGCTGGACGAGAGGGCTCTCGCGGAGAACGACCAGTGAGGCGCGGTCGACGGAGGTCTACAGGCGGTCGGGGCTCGGGGCTGCGATGGAGCGCCGCGCGCAGGGTTGCGACGCCGTTGGAGCGCGTCTTTGCGGCGGGGCCACTCATAGCGGAGGACGAAGGCGGCGCGGGACGACTAATCGGCTGGATGGAGGAGGTCGCCACGCGACTTGGAGGTTTCCCTGCATGGCGGCGTGAGGAGGAGCTCGGGGCCACCGTAGTTCAGGAAGAAAGGGTGCGTGCGGACCTGTAGGTCGGCGGAGGCACGACCGGAGGGCTGGAGCGATGGTCGGCGATGGCGGCAGGGGGTGGTAGCCCTGCTGCCATCTCTTCCTTTTTTTATTTTTTATATTTTTTGTAATTTTTTTGTACTGTACACAATGAATAATAATAAAAAAAACTTTTTTTTATTTTTTTTGTAAATCTCAAATAATAAATAAGACAGAAAATGAGATTTTTTTGTTTTCTTTTTAATATTCCTGCAAAACAAACGTTAGAGGAAAAGAGACAATTTTTTTTATTTATTTACAAATCGGAATATGAATGGAGATCCGACGAAAATGAAGGGGTCGAATCCGATTCTGACCACCGTGCATGGTCGGAGTTGATAGATCGTGGGAGGTAGAATTTGAAGGCGGAGAGATCGAGAAGATGAGATGAAAAATCGAGTCGGTGGCGAATCAAAAACGTGACAGATTTTTTTAATGATCTAAAAAAACAAAACGGCGATGAATACAAAATTTTGACGAAGTAAACAACGATTAACCTAGATAAAAGTATGAAGAAAAATGTGGATCTCACCTTAGGAGCGGAGAAGGACCGTGATCGCCTCGACAAGGCCGACTCGCTGTCACCGGACGGCTTGGAGGCTTGGCGCAATTCTCGACGAAATTTTCTCTCGGAGATCAGGCTCCTCTCTCTAGAGATTGATCCAGTTGGAATGAGGGAGAATGAGCCATATAAATAGAAAAGATGGAATGAAATTTGATTTTTTTGAATTTTTTGGATAAAAAGTTAAGAGAGATGAAAGTTGAAATGGATTTTTGAATTTTTTTGGTGGAAGAGATAACATGAGATAAGTAAAAGAGATAAAACTATTTACATAATTATCTATTTTTTTGAATTTTCATCATTTATTTATTTGAATTAAAAAATGTTTTTTATGATGGTTAATTAAAAATAACAACTATATACATATACTATATACATATATGACATTATATACAAAGGTAAATGAGGAAATCAACCTTTTTTTGTTTTAAGAATTTTATTATTATTTTATTATTTTTATTTTTGTTAGGAAAAATATTTACAAATATATACAAATACAATATGCACAAAATACATGTGAAAATTGCACAAACCACCCCAGAAAACCGACTTTCAACCGTAACTCCGAAAATTATAAAATCACAGCCATTTTGAAGATAATTTAATTTAGAATCCAATGGAAGTGATATTGGTTTAATTTGAGTTCATATGGAGCCGGATTTGATCTTTCAATTAGTGCTTAGTGGCTTTTGCAATGTGTGGCTACTTTTATTCTGTACATGATTTAATTTTGCAATCATTTTTATTAATTAGGACACATTTTTATTTACAATTTTGGTTTTAAAAGTTATTCGATTTGAGGTCGATTAATACATAAATAAATTAGTGTTAGTTTTATACATATATACATAAAATAAGTGAGAAGTATTTACAACAACATACATAATTTTTTTTATTTTCTTCTTAAGGACCCTTATCTCCCCCTACTTTATTCCTGGTCGATCAGGTCAAGTCTTGACCTTCTCTCGGGGTTCGGGTCAGCTTGTATACAGTCTTCCTTTTTTATTATTTTCTTTTCTTTATTTTTCCTTTCTTTCTTTCTTTATTTATTTTAGGTTAAAATTAGTAAGAAGTGTACAAGATTTACAGATGCAAGTTTGTGAGAATATGGAGTTAGTGTTATATGCAGGTGTTTTGTAAGGGATTTTAAGCTAAAATAAATGAATAAAGATGACGAATTGTAGATTCATCAGCTACCACTTCGAGAAAGGGCAACGATCAAGCCTCTTCTCTGGTCGACTCCCTAGGAACTAACCTCCATCCAAACCTAGGTAACTCCATATTTCTCTTCTCTTTGATTTCATTTCATTTTCTCCTCATCTTATGCTATTGTCTTTTTCCTCCTTATTTATAAGAATCTCTTCTATGATTCTTCATTTTTCCCAAATCAAACTTCCTCCATCTTCTACAATACAACCTACATTTGATCACATTTATCATCCTCCTTTCATTATCTTCACCAATTTGTTGTTCCTTTTCAAACTTAGTTCTGAAACCATAATCCTAAACTCGATTCAATGCGGCATTGATCACATCTCCTTTCTTGTTCTCCCTCGCTTCTTGCTTTTTTCCATACCCTTCCATCCATTCACAACTCATATCTCTCATACACAAGAGTTGTTTGATCCCCATTTCTAGTGTGAATAACTACCTTTGAGCTCTACAAGGGCTCATAAATAGGTCCCCATTTGCTACATTTATAGGACCTCAATCTAAACGACCTTCATTACTATATCACAAAAATCCTACCAATCCCCACATCCAATCGGTCGACATTTAGCTTAAGCCTCAGTTGTTCTTTGTATATGAAAGAGACCCATTCAAATCCAGAGATTCGATTAGCAACTTCCTCTCCCAACCTTCACGACCCCGCTCGAACACAATAGGGATCCCATCTTCCTCAAGGTTCTACTTCGACTCACACGCAGTGAGCTCTCCTAGACCTAGTGTCGAGGATGCCATTCCAACCTTCATTCATCATGTTCCCCAGATTCATTGTCGGGGGATTGGTGGGTCACCTACAACAGCGAGAGATGGGCATTCACATCCCCTTCCACCATCAGCACATCATAGCAGTGTGAGAAGGAGGATCCTTCTACTGCAGGCCATTGTCGTGGAAGGAAGGTCATGTGCCGACCTTCTCCTTCCTTCAAGGATCTCTCGACACCAGCTAGAGCATATCGCCTTGTGCATTAATAGAGGAGTTCACCCCCCTAAGTGCATCTCGTAGTATTTAGGCCCATTTTGTCTATCTTCATGCTCATCGTAAAGTGCAGTTTCTGCTTGATCTTAATCAAGCGCTAGCTATAGCATCAAAGCTCCGATCGTTGATTCATCTTCTATCCCACAACCAAAAGTCAACCACGTCTCTCCACAAAGGCTCTCGCTGAGCTTTACTCCTTAGCTACCTCGAAATCCCTTCATTACGCAACATAGAGGTCTGGTCTTGAGCCACCTCCCAAAGCCAACCAACACTAGAATCACACATGCATGGGAAAATTTTACGATCATACCCTCATGACTCCCTATTCCTGCAAACAAATCCCCATCTCACGTGTTGCGTCATGCCCAACTGGAATAAATGCTAGGAGACACACGTAGGTCTAGGTAATTAATGAAACGTGCATGTGCTCTATTTTATTTGCTTGAAATTAAATTTCTTATTTGCATTGACACACTTATGTTTGAGCATTTATTTTATCCCTTATTTTGCATCATTTTTATATTCTAAAAATTGCATTATGTTGAATAATTAATTCTCTTTCTTCTGGCTAATTTGCTATATTTTTATGAGTCATGCTTAATTTAATAAGTTTGCTTAAGTGTAGAGATCGCATATTTTCGCATATGAGCTTATTTTATTTGTAATAAATTAATCATTACTCTAATAATTCATAAAAAATCACAATAGATAGAATCACATTATTTGTGCCAAAAATTCATCTCATTTACATGCATTTTCATCCTGAAATAAATTAATTAGTGATTTTAGGAATTGAATGTTAATTGTCTGTGAACTTAGTATTTTGGGATCTAATATTTTCCCTGTATACATATTAACTAGATAAATCTAAGATAATTTTATTTCCGTAAAATATTTTGTTTCGCTAGTTATTAAAATTCACTTATTACAAATCGCGCTATTTTCATTTATTAATTCTTCAAAATTCAGTTTGCTTCAGATTAACACAAAAAAGTTACTGTAAATTATTTTTTCATTTTTTCACATTTTGGCCACGATTGAGGATGCTTGGATCTGATTTGAGTGAAAAATTGCAAAATAGCCCCGAGACTTAGCCATATTGCATTTCATCTTTCATTACATCTAAAATACCAAAAAATGTCCCCTTGAAAACCTAGTGACTTTATGATCTAAAAATTAACCGAAGGATAGCGTGGACTCACTGTGTTCGACCTTAGTCTTGACTAAATAAAAAAATAAATTCAACCACTTAGCACATTAATTGATTATCATTCAATTAAGTGGTTTTTATTAATCCTTAATCCTCTGACTACAAAATAATGTAATTAGTAAGGTCATTTTCATAATCTTTAAATGACACCACTGCTAGGGAGGCATGGATAAGAATAATTTTTAGAAAATTCATAAGTTAGGTTTTCCACCTCCCAAGCAGTCTGATCCCCAGGCCTTCTTGTAATTAATTTCTATATTTACCTTTTATCAACATTGTATTTTCATTTATTTGTGTTATATATGTTTATCTCTCTAACATAATTTTTAAATTTAGTATGAGAGCTTGGTGGATCGGAGTGAATGTTTAGGTAATTGAACAACTTAGGTGCATTGGAGGATGACTCTTCTGGAAATGAGTCGACTGAAGGATGCATAATTAATTAAGATAGAAATGAGCCATTACAGAGAATAGATTCCAAGGTATTTATTTGTGTATTTATTTTTTTTAATTATTTGTAATAATTACGTATTTACAATGGTTCTCGTTTGGGATCTTGCGTGTGTAACTGATCTTGGACATTTTTTATGATTTGTGTGTGTTGAGTCATGTTTCACCCATATGTTAAGGTCGGGTCTCGACATGAGTGGTTTGTTGGATATACATGCACATCACTCCACCCGTAGCTACTGAGGGTTCAGGTTTAGCCTAGTCCCTGCCCGAGCGGACCCTCCTCATGCGCTTTGACGAAGAAGATAGACAACTACTGATTGTCTACATGGGCTTAAGCTAGGGCTAGCTAATCATGAGTTCGGGAAGGTCATAGAGAGAGGCTACTTCTTCGCTCTTTTCGTGACGTGGCTGAATTGAAAGTCAGAGACTCGACGCTTGCATTTAATTGAGATAGAGGAGAGTGGAATTTCCTGTGTAAGGGTGAAATTCTTAGATCCACGAAGGAAGGATTTTCACAACTCTAAGATCTTTCATAGGTCATATTTTCTGCTTGTGCTCGTAATAATCTAGGACAATACTTTTCACTTATTAAGTTGTAGAACATTTTACATAGTCAAATTCTTTAGTCAATTCTTTCCGACTAATAGAACTAAATAATAGGTGCATTTTCTTGCTTTGCATTGCATATAGAATTAAAATTTTAATTTTGTATTGCATCCCTCTTATATAGAGTTGAGAAGCACTGTAAGTATCCTTACTTGACATCCATCATTATGTTTTAAATTTTGCAACGGAATTTTCGATATACTCCCTCTATTTTACAACTTAGGGTTAAAAAGGAATTGGGACTATTGATAGGTGTGTCATGTGGTGGACATAAGTACAATGATAACCGACTTAAATATGCGATAGCTAATACAACTTTGACCAAAAAATCATTAACAAATGATTTTTTTCAGGAGAGAAACCTTGTACTTGGACACAGGTACTTACCGCCATACAAACTGGGTGAGTACGCTGCTAGTAAGATCAGATCTCAAATCCCTGAACTTGTCACCTAATTATCCATCTGCGACTTTCACAGATTTGGGAGATGCAAGGGCTTGCTTCAACCTTAGAAATACTTTTTAGTTGTGTAAGCCTGATAATTTCCTTATAGGTGTGATACTAACACTCGACAATCATGGGAGATCACCTCTTTGATTGGGAGTTATCTGGAGCACTGCTAGACCTAAAGTGACTCCATTATGTGTCGTAGACATACAATATTGCATTATAACAAAACTAAAACCGAAAATATAATTGGTCGGACATTTGTGGCTTTCACTATGTGAGGTTGGTGAACTCAAGGTTTTCTTTATGTTTGTATTCAGAGGTGCTTATTCAAAGACCATGCACTTAACACATGTATGATCACTCCTTGTTTGACATTGTGCTCATCCATCACATTTGTTGACATCGAAAATGGCAGATGGGAGTGATATTTGCTCGAACATCATGAGCCTCTCATTGACCACCCAAAACTGACTATCCTCACGGTCTAGGGATGACTCTCTTCCTGAGCCCCCTTGGTTTCATGGAGACTCTTCTTATGGGACCAAGGCAAATAAGTCACTTTTATTTCTTGAGGGAGACAAGACACAAACCAACCCTCTCTTCTCTCACCACATCGAGGAAGACCCTCATCTCGATGCTTCTGAATTTGTTTCTTTCAACTCTATTAAATCGAATCTTCTTTATACTGACGGAGAAGAAGGAAAACCAGTGAGCGAGATGCCTCCCAAGAATAACAATGATGAAGAAGGAGATAATGATGCACTGAAGGGCATTCTATCTGGATTGGCAGAAGCTGAGTATAGAAATGAAATATTTAGATAAGAGCAGGGTCAGTTGAGGAATGGGAGAGGAAACAAGCCCAAGGGGGAATCCACGAGGGATGCGTACAAACCTAGCGTTGCATAGAATGCGAACTAGCTAAGATCAGTATTACCACCCAACATAGGGGAGCTAAAGCTCTACTTTTTAACAATCATGCTGAATTTTTATGGTAATTCAATCGAGGAACCATACATGTTCCTGCAATCGAGCTGGTTTATGAAAACTTAGGACGACCTGGTTTTTCTCAAGACTACATCTGTCTATGTGCCTTCCACTTCACTGTAGTAGATAAATCCTCATATTGACTTACAAATTTGGCAAAGGTGGTCACTATGTTGATGAGTTAAAGGATCTGTTTCTTAGGAATTTCTACCCCATGTGTAGGGCTATTAAAATGAGTTCGTATATATTAGCTTTACACAAATGTCCCATGAACCTTTCCACAAGGCATGGGAGAGATTTAAAGTTGATCTAGAAGTGTCCATGCACGAATATCAAGAAGTCAATCTTAGTCCAAAGCTATACAGTGGCCTGACTCTAGAGGTTCAAGAATTAGTGAGTGCCACATGTGGAGGCAGTTACTTGAATAGAGGATCAAGTGTGGTTGATGATTTTTAAGCAAATGGTAGACACCATCCACATTAGATCAACTAATAGGGATTATGATAAGCCACCTCCCCCTCGAGTACCTCAGGAGGTGGGCAGATCGTCTGTGGAAGATCTGGCAAATGAACTACTCCTCAACATGGGGATTATCAATGATAATTTAATTAAGGTTGACCGATTCGAGAAGAAGACGCGCGAGCTACATAAGCTTACCGAGTGGGGGAGCCTCACCAAGATACCACAATAGATGATAGAGCTTGCTGAGAAGGTTTCTAGGACAAGGATATCTGCCTGTTGAACCAAGGATTATGCATGTCTTGTATTCCACACAAGGTGGGAACACAGTTGCTGAAGCAACACACAACAACCTTGAATTCAAACAACAATTAATCCACACTAGCAATCATGTAAGAAATCAAAATGAGGGGTTAAAATTAATTATAAACCTATATATAGATGTATAGTGGAAGTATGTATAGAGTATCGAACACAAGGAGCAAGGGGAATAGACAACAGGAATTGACAAAAAGACAACAATTGTTTTTGGTGTTTTTACGAGGATTTTTTATTTTTAGTGTGTTTTTAATTATTTATTTTGTAATTAAAGTTTTAATTTATAATAGGTTTTTTATTCTTGATTTTATTTATTTATTTTACTATTTTTATCTTCAATCTTCTTTTTTTTCTAATTAGATAAACGATAAGTAAGTATACTATATAGATATAATGTAGATAATATTAGTAATAAATATACAAAATAAAGATAAAATCAAGAAAATACCCTAAGGTACAATTTTTTATTTTTTAAGGACATTAAAAATATTTTTGGTTTTTTTATAATTATCATAATAATTATAAAAGATGTAGATTTATATAAATATATAATATAAATTTAGTACATATATAAATATACATATAAATACTTAGTACATAAAATATTTTTTGTCTTTTCTATAGTTTACTGTGTTTTTGGTAAATTTTCTTAGATTTTTTTGCTATTTTTTTGTATTTTAATTGATTTGAAATAAGAAAAGAGCGAAAAATAATATGTATCTGACTTGTTTTGGATTTCAAAAATGACTCAAAAATTCCCAAACTAATTTAATAGGTGATATTCATAATAAATAAGATATATGAATATAAAACTCATTTTTTATTTTTATTTTTTTAATTTTTAGGGTTAGAGTGGTTTTTCTATTTTTGATTTTCTTTTAAAATTTTTAATGATTTTTAGTCTATAGGTGAAAAATGCAATAATGAATAACCCCTAATTTTGAGACTTTTTCAAAATATTTTTCTAAATTTATGGAAATTTTAATGCAAATAAGGAATAAATGCCATTTTTTATTTTTAAATAGGAAATTAATTTTAAATGCCCTACGGAAAATATATGTGATTTAATGATATATTATGCACTTATAATAAAATTTCTATAATTTTTATATGAAAAATGCTATTTTTAATGCGAGGAATAAAGTAAATAAAAATACTATACTGGTAGAGATTAATATGAAAATAAAAATACACAAATTGTAGTCTAGAACCAATTTCCAAAGTACAAGGGTCTCTACTTAATTTTACCATAAATAATTAATTCCTTCCACACTGACAGTCACATAAATGCAATTTAAAGAAGACGATATGGCATACATGCAAAATTCCCACAAAGTTTTAAACCGAATCAAAAAGTTACTGGACTAAACAATAACACAAAAATACAAGGGGTCCCTGTAAAAAGCCCACACCTCTGTGTATGGCAATGTGAGGTGATGTGGCGAAGGACCTAAGTGCAAATACAAGAAGTGCATGGGCCTAGTTGTAAAATAGCCAAAATTTTTTACTCTATATATGAAAGTTCATGGATTAAAAATAATAAAAAGAGCGGTGGTTATAGGGCAAATTACCCCCTTAAGAACTGGCATACAACTAGATGCGCTCCATTTGCCACACGTCGCGTTCCCAACGATGGATGACGGTTCGACGATAAGTAGCTAGGATTAGATTGGGGTTGATGATCTGATGACATGTGATGCTTGCATCCAACAACAATTGTGCGATCTATAGCTCTTCGACAATCCAATGCTGGAGAGCTCTGGAGGAAGAATAGGGAAGAACACCTGCTCAGGCAAACTTCGATCCGCTCCCTAGAGCAGCTCTAGCAATCTCTGTTTCCGTGATGAGGTGCAAAACGCTCCTGATAGTCATGGGGTGCACCTAGAGGCTTCAAAATGGTCCGAGGGTCACCTTAGTGATCCCTGGAGGTCGAGGAGGAGTAGAAGCTCCAGGTGCCTTGGCATGTACAAAATTTTACCCAAAAGGGGTCTTTGACCTCCGATACTTGCAAGGATAGATCAAATAAAAAAAGAGGAAGGCATCATAGGTGTTTTTGAGCAGAAATGAGTGAGGTGGAGGCAGGCGAAGGCTCTTTGGAATGAAACATATTAGAAGAGCTAATTCACTTATCCAACAAGGATCAGGTTGGATGAAGGCACATGGGATGTTCAGAATTCGGAGGGGAATGAACTGAGCATGTCAGGTGGGTCAAAGAATGGTCAGAGAATGATAGGACATTGGCCGAAGCAAAGGCTCCAACAAAGTTTGATTTGAGGATTTTATTAAATAATAAGAGAAAGCAAGCTAAATTAAATCCTAAACTAGACAATTTAACATACTGGGAATGCATAGAGCCAAAGAAACTGAGGTTCAACCTGAGAATGAGGGAACCAGGGTGGAGCTCCGCAAGGCTACTCCGATGATGCTCAGATCTCCTCCTACCAGCTTCTTTCTCCACACCAAGCACTAGGGAGAAGCAACCATTGTCACCAGCAACCTTGGGGGCCAGAAAACTCAGGGATTTTGAAGTAGAAGTGGGATCGAATTCAAAAATTACTGAGGTGGAGTTATATGCCACTACAAGAAAATTGCCGAGGTGAATTTTTGCAACACAATTAGGTAACACTATTTGTCACCATTACTAATAGTTTAGGCCGCATCAATATTACATTAATAAAAAAGTTTTTGCGACAATATTAAATCAACACAAAAAATGATACAATAAAGTATTGTTACAAAAGAGCATTATTGCAAAGGTTTTTAAAACGTGGTTAAGGTTTAAAAATAAGTAAAAATTCCCTCCCTGATCTCCGCATTGGAAATTTTCCAGTTTTACTTTAGTGTCTCCCTCCGCTCCGCACCATAATTTCCCTCAGTTTCTTCCCTCAACAAATCTTTCATCTAAATGTATAACCTACGTTTCTATTTTTTTTACTTGTTGACAAAAGTAGATTACCCCTCTTAGACACATTGAAATCTTCATCCTTTATGCGCTCCTCATCATTCGACACAACCTTCAAGGTGTACGGTAAGCCCTGCAACCCAAACTCATTAGTCTTTTTGTGAATTAAATTTTTCCAGTGACCAATGTTTATTTTTCCAAATATGTGAATTAGTTTTTTATGGTTTCGTAATAGATTTCTATATAACATGTTTATATTTGTTATTAATAATATTGTTGATGGGTTGCTTGCAGAAACATCTGCTAATATAATAGATGTTGGGTTCTGCACTTCGTCATGATTATGCATCATTTATATTTATAATATATGGTGAATGTTGGTTTTGAAGATGATGATGAGTTTTATGGTTACAGGAAATCTGATTTGTCCATTAATGAATACATTTTAGCAATAGAACGACACTTCAATTTTTATCTTTAATATAAATTTCCAAGCTAATGATTTATATTGGATAAGATAATTAATAAAAGTAACTCATAGTAAATGATAAAACAATAAATTTGAGGTTTGATTATTTCTAATAATGACTCCTACACATAGATTATATGTGTTCACGAGGAGAGTATGCACACCATTTTTATGACCCAACCATCATATTATCGGATCAAGAGATATTAGTCCACTCTAGTTGAGATTGTTATCTGTTTGTCATTGTAAGCATACTTGTCATGTATAAGATTTTTAAGGGCTTGCTAATGGAAACTCCACTATTGGAAAAATATGATGGGCCACTTAGGCATGTTGATAGGTGCTTGCTTCATTTCTGTTGATGATAGATGACATTAATGGTCTAATTTTAGTAATAGACATGTCTATAAGTTATTGCAAAAATCATTCGCAATAGAATAAAACTTCGACGATTACCATCAAATGTAGGTTTCCGTGCCAGTGATTTATTTTGTATGAGATAATGCATTAAAATTGACGAAATTTCATTTTTAGTAATTGTGTTTAAATCCATTAAAATGAACTTGTGTTATAAAGATGTTCAAATATTGAACCATGCATCGACCCAATAAGTATTTTATTTGACCCAAATCATGGTTCAAATTAACCGATTGATTTGCTTTGGTTGAAATCAGCTTGTATATACCCATTATGTGAGATGTAAATTTGATTACTTGCAGAACCTTCTGCCATATTGTAATGTGTAAGGAAGAAAAAACCTTTTTTGAAATATGACATTGATGAATGACATCAATATATAAAATAGATGCAAGAAAATAGTAGTTTCGAGAAATATTTTGGATTAAAAGTATAGTGCATAGAATAAGTTCATATTCATAATTTTTAGTAGATGCATTAACAAATTTAAATTGTGTGTCCACAACTTCTTCAAATTTTCCATATGTAAACTTTTCTGTAATAGATGCTTAAATAATTTGTTTTACATGTATACAATTATAATTTGTAAAACATTTATTCATCAATCACACACTATTAATTGGTATATCTTTTTCGGCATGTTCTTGTAGATCTTATCCATCACAAGTACATCAAAAAACATGATTAGTATTTTTTAAATTTCGTTAATAGTTTTGTTTACAAATCTCCCATATGTTACTTTACCAAAGTTTGTCTAAAAATGTAGTATGCCCCTATTTGATAACTTGTTATTCATTTTGAATTACTATGAATTTATGTACATTGATATGTATATTTAGTATATGATTAATCTGTTAAGTACTTTTAAAATTAAAGTTTCTATGGATAAGACATGATATGGGTGCAATCCTATAACGAGTTATTATGCGATAAATATTATTGCGAATATCATTTCCTGATATGAAATGAAGAATGAATAATTTGCATAATAGGTTCCTTAGTACAATTAGGGTTATGTAACATCTTAATGATTATAAAATTGTTGATTCAATTGTTGTATCATAGAGGTTGGTGCTTGGATGAATATCTAAAGAGTTAGATTGAGGACTCATCAAACGCCGTCAAATGATTATTAAGAGAGGTTCTCCAGCCTGAGAAGGAGATGTCAATCCTTTCTCTAAAGTCTGTTATCTGACCGACCTCTTGATGCAAATCCTCTACATAGGAATAGAGATTCGGAGGTGTTAGATAAATTAGGTCAAAGAGTTGACTTAACGAGATCAAGATAACCAAAGACCAATGTCATATGTTGTCACAATATGGACATACATCCTCTGATCGGAGAGAGATGTGTTACTATATGTCTGAGTATGTACATTTGTCATACCAATAGGTTGATGACCTAACCAAGGTCTATACACCGGCGTGCTTGTGTGCATGCAAGGGCATTTGAGTAATACGATCTCTCAAAGGGATAATATAGGTTCATTACTGAAGGCGGAGACATGATCCCACTAATGAGATATTAGGAATAATCAAATTCTGTGCATGGTCGCCTTGCTTTGGAAGCTTGACTGAATTTGTAGGTTTGATATATGCTTTTGGAAAGTATATGATCAACACCTGGGTATGATATCTGCTTTTGGAAGTATATGAAAATCCCAATAGTCAAATGGGAAACTTAATGATAAAACCCTGAAGAAGACAATCTAAAAAGATATAATACATTGGGTTTAATCTTGGTCTTCCAGTATGCAATATATACAAGTATTAGGAATACCTGAGGGTGATGTGATAATAAACGATTGTATAACCATGACACTTCCATTCCAGGGGAGTGATGAAATAGGTCTGGATTTTAGTGACTACTCTCAATAAAGAAGTGATATAATCTTGGTTCAAATGTTGGATAATAATATGAATGTGATTCAGATCAACGAGAAGATTAGATCTGCGGTCTTGATTTAATCAAATATCTATGAGAGGTCCGTAAGATCTGGATTTGAGATGTGATCTCAATATCCAAGTCACTATACATGGAGCAACACAATCTCCCAGTCCTTATCTCCAAGTATCTGCGGAGAAAGTGAATTATCCTTTAAAGAGTTCATGGATAATTTCACTGTTGATATATGCATAAGAGCATTGAGAAAATTGATAATTGAATGTGATTTAATTATCATGAATAATATGAATTTGATTCATATTATAAGGAGAGTTATCTGAGATAATTAAATGTGATTTAATTATCAAAGATCTGAATAATGTGAATGCAATTCATATTAGTTGAGTGGTGAATCTCAGATTATCACTCTAAAAGTCATTAATTAATCTCTAATCCCTAAAAATTGGCATTTTGCATTTATACTACATAGTTAGCGTTCATGGATGTTTTAATAAAAATGACATTTTATCAGTCATTATCGCACAAAATAAGATGCCAAAAATCACAGTCCTATTTGACTTGTAAATAGCCTAACTTCGTTTATTTTTAACTAATTCATGCTAAATCCAAATGACTCGAAACCACGTCCATTGTGTACATATTGCTAACAAGAATAAATGAAAAATACAAAAAAATCACTAACCTAAATAAATGGACCAGAAACCCAAACCCTAGTTCTAGGATTTCCAAACTAAAACCTTGATATCTTCTCCATCCAGTGTCCGATTGGATCCTACTCACTTTTGAAGTAATATACATCAAATACTTCAAAACAAGACCAAGTTCAAGTGAATCGGAGCTCATATGTGAAAGTTGGGTTTTGAGCCTCTTTTGTACTTTAGCGGTTTTTGACCTATTATTTAATGTACATAATTAATCCATTTTATTTTATTTCTTGTTCATATGTCTTCTTTCATAGTAGTTTTAGTAAAGTGTGTAAAAATCCAAATCCAAACTGTGCTTGAAATCATAGAAATTTACTGAGTCTGAGTCTTCACTAACAGTCTGTACAAAAATTATCTTTTTGTATTTGATTTTATTTCTTTATTTTCTTAATTAATAAAATTACAAAAATAGAATAATGTGTATATTTATCTTTCATTTTATACTATTTTTTCATATTTTTATCTGGTTTAAAAATGACAAAAAATTACAAAACCCCAAAATCAAGGTTTTCGATGTACATGGGATACCCCAAAAATATCACTTTGTGCAAATGATCGATTTTGATTTTGGTGTCTTCATAAAAGTTATAGATCTCATCGAGATGAGAAACTTTCATGGAGAAAAGTTTTCGATCTGAGGTTGTTTAGTATTTTTTATACATTTATAAATATATTTATTTTTTCAATTTTTGTGGGCCTCACACATGGCTGCTCCGGGAGCCGCCACGTGTCACCCATTTTGAGCTTTTTATAATTTGTTTTATTTAAAAAATTTTAACTTAAAAAAATATAAAAACTACCACGTGTCGTAACCTGGGACGCCCGATCTCGGCCGATTGGGCGATCTTAGATCCGTCCCCTTCCTCCATCCCCTTTCCTAATCCAGAGCCTGCGCGACCCACCTTTGTCACCCTCGCAATCTCCGGCTGCCTTTCCAATCCCGCACCGTCGTTCTCGTCAAATCTCCGTATCCGATCGCTTCCCCTCCCAATCTCCACATCAAATCCATCACTCCAATATTTCCCAATCTGCACCATCACCGACGCCCCCTTATTCTCCTATTTAAACGCATAGATGGGCCGCTTCCCCGACATCTTCCTATAGCCATACATAACTAGGAGAGGGTGGCCGGTGGTGACAACCCGACCCCTTCGTCTTCCCCGGCGAGATCCAAGCCTTGTGGGCTTGTCGCAAAGCCATGCATCTCGCGTGTTTGCCCTAGCTCCTACTGCTTCATGCCGTCGAGCCAACGAGATACCTCCACTGTTCACCTTCCAGTCAACAAACCCACAGCTTCACCATCCCCGCTTCATCAACTACCTTCGAAGGTGCTGCACCGTCCTCCTCCACGCAGCTCTGCCATCCTCGCCCATGCCAACGTTCACCGAATCGGCTGCCACGCTTCCATCGCTATATCGTCGGCTGTGGTGTGTGTCACCCAGTCGAGGTTAGCCCACCACCGACCGCCAGACATCTCACCCGCTCCGCTACCTCGATCGAAGAATGTCGCTCAGCCAGCTGCACTGAGCTTCTCCGCCCCCACGGTCGGGAAAAAGACCTGAGACCCTCCTACGTGTTGAGCATGTGCGAGAGGGGACGTTTTGCAGCATCACCCAGCTCCTGTGGGCTAATTGTGTGGAGAGCCCTCCCGGATCTCTAAATTACAAGGGGACTCCCAGTCTAGAAGTCACGTGTTTTGCACATGACAATCTGGGAATTTGACCTTCTAGCCCCCGCATCTTCGTGGAAATACAACGACATCCCCGCCTTACCAGAAGTCACGTGCTCGCCATGTGACTTTTGGGAATTTTGCAGAACTTCCCTAGGAGTTTAGGTAATTATAGTTTAATCCTTGCGTTGCAATTTTCTGCATTTACTTATTGTAATTTGCATCGATACCCCTGTATTCCCCTACTATTTGGATCCACATTTTTGCATCATTTTATTTAGAATTGTTTTTCTATTATTTCTCTACATCTTGGCATATGTTTGACATTTTTGTGATCAAAGGGTAATTAATAATTAATTGTTTGTGTAAAATAGCATATTTTTCCCATTCTATGCTTGAAAATTCATAGTTAATTAACCATTATTATGAAAATTACCAAAAAATCACGGATTGTAGAATTAGTTGTATGTTACATCATGCCAAAAAAGAATTGTATTTTCATGAATAATTTGCTTTGTAAAATTCATTTTGTATATTTCGATCTTTAATTTTTAGGTATTAAATCGTATATTTTTAAGGTTTAGGATTTTTCTTAAATCAATCACCTAGTGATAGATCTTGGATAATTTTATACTTTAAAAATAAATAGGTTTATTATTTATTATAATTCATAATTTAAATTCATTTTGTTTGCATTCATAAATTCATAGAATATTCTTCTTCCATCCAAAAATTCTAAAGAAATTACACTGCAATCACTTCATCATAATTAACAACTTGACCAAGATTCATTTTTTTTGGACATTGTTTTATTGACAATCGTTTTCTAATCCTTAAAATTGGCTTAATTTGCATTTTTTGCATTCCAAATTGCATTAAAAAATACAAAAAATATATTGTCTTGAAAATCGTGCGCTAAACTTTGATAGACAAAATTCTAGGCTATTCCTTTGCCTCATTGAGTTCGACCTAGGGACTTATCCAAGTAAAATAAACATAAAACCACACGATTAAAAATTAACTCAATTATTGTGGTTATTTATTAAGGGGGGGATAGAGTCCTTTCTTCACTTGGGAAAGAAAAAATTTGTCCTGTTACCCTTGCCCCTACCCGGGAGAGCGTGAAAGCAGTAGTAATTTCTTAGAATAGTTCTAGGACCTCTTCTTGTTCCCCGAGGATGCTCCAGAATCTTTTCAATTGCTTTTTCGAGAATGAAGATCTTTAGCTCTGGAACTGAACCATGATCTACTCCATATATATTGCTCTGAGAAGAACATCGAAGAAGAGAAGCTTCCAATTGGCCGCCTACAACGAAACGATACTAATTTAAATGCTCGATAATTCACGACAATTAACATAGGGCGATTCACGACTCCTCAGATGGCACCGTCGCCAGGGAGGCAAATAGCTTAGTTTTTTGTCTAAAAAAATTTGTGTTAGATTTTCTGCATTTGGCTAGTCTGACCCCCGAATTTTCACTGTATATTTTCCATTTTATGTATTTATTTATTTTATTTCTGCATTTATTTTGATTAATTTTTGTGTCACTCTCTTACATTTTCTCTTTTATTTTTCTTGCGAGGTACCCGACGTACGTGGAGCGGTTTTTAGAAACCGAAGCATCTTCACCAACTTCTGAAAAAGGCCAGAATTAAATTAAGATCGAGTTGAGTCGTGAGAGAGCATAGAGTCTAGGATTTAATTTTCTAAAACTTTAAATTTTATAATTAATTGCTCATTTATAGTGGTGTCTGTTTGTACTCTCACGTGTGTAACAAGACATTGAACGTTTTCTGTGGTGTGTCGTGACCTTTTTTACTCTCCGATGAGGGTGTGACTCGACTTGAGTGGTGTTTAGGATAGACCTGCACAAACGACTATTAGAGCTTTTCAATTTTTTGATTTTGTTCGTAGAAACTAGGACGACACAGTACATTAACTGAGATGCACATTAGATCGTTCAACTTAGTCAAATTCAACTCATTTCTTCCTAGCTAATAGAACTTTCTGCTAGGTGCGGTTTTCATCGGCTTACATCCATATAGATTAAATTTTCAGTTATTGTATTGCATCTGGCATGGAGATTGTGAGGAATCACTGTAAGTCTTCTAACTGAGCATACATCGTCGTTTTTCACGTGCATCAGCTTTTCTCAAATTTCTCCCTCCTAATTTGTCACATAATTTTAAAGGAAATTGGGACTGGATGGTAGATGTGAACTTGTGATAACTTAATTTTTCAGTGATCACCTAATTAAAAATTGGGACTGCTAAATATAGCCAATGTTAAATAACTCATAAAATTAAGAATTTTGGTGGGAGAGCAACCCTGTCCTTGGATTTATTTATTTTTTCTGAGTGAGAGAGAGATGATGCTTAAGACTAGAGCCCAAATCTGAATTTTCATATTGACTACTAATTCTAAAAATGATTAGATACTTCTCAGTGAGGATCTACGAGTAGCCGGTAAATAGTCCGGATTTCCTTAGAAGAGTGGATGGTTTAAAGGACATTGCGTAAGGCTCCATCCTTTAGTAACACAGGTAGCCGTTTTACGATCCGTACTTACACCTAAACTAGCTGAAAGTAGGTGCAACTAATCATAAGAATTCGGGGTAGTCTTCAAGATAATCTTGAACACCTAACAACTCGTTAATTATTTTCCAAGATTGTCTTATTACCAACTAAAAAAAGATAATTTCCGAACTCTTGCGGCTTCATTGTGTGAGTTGGTGAACCCGAGGTTTGATTTGTGTTTTCTTTGGTGTGTGAACCAACTTCGAAGATAAAAAATCGCACACTTGAGCCATCACTCTCCTTGATAAAAATATTTCCTTGTGAATATACTATGCACGTAACCAAGATCCATTATGTCAACCAATCAACCTCCTTTGACAAATATAGAACAATGATCCGAGTACCCATCTGTCCTATATTATGAAAATGAATTTGTCTCAATCAGATCCAAATCGATTAAACCCTCTTCTTTCAATAATCCTCCAACATTTGCAGGAGACTTTCATTTTCGGATGAATTCAGCCCCCTCAATAAATTCCAAGAACTCTACTCGAATCATCCGATCAAGGTTACCACAGCCTCATATTGTTCACCTCACCACCTGAGTAACTACCATCCTGGACTGAACCATCTTATTCCCTGTTTCTCGCTGAACTTAATGAATCATTTCAAGAACAAATCACTTTTGAGACTCATGATAGGCAGAGAGACCAAACCCGATCACACCAGATGCAGAGGCTCACCTCTAGTGATCATCAGTGTTGGATTAACCGTGACGACTAAATCCCTATTGATCGACCCGAATACCACTCTTTCGATCATCCTACACATACATAGGACAATCCTGATTATATCGACTCTTATGAACCCTATATGATTCCATTGTTTGGGGATACGATCAACCATGACCATGGAAAGAGATGCTACTCCAATCAACATTGCATGCCTGAGTCACGACATATTGAGTATGAGACCTACATATTCCTGCAAAATCCTTCCACTAAGTAGACTCCTTGCATAATTCGTAAGGAGAAATTTTCAAGAAATAACAATCATATATTGGATAATCCAATAAAATCTCGTCTCAGTTCATATAGGAAAATGTAAGATGGAATTATTGAAACTCAAATTCAGAAACACACCCCGATTACTCCCATGATTGATCATGAACAGATTTTTGAGGATGATATTTCGAGGTTAAATAAGAGATTTTAGTTAATGGAGGAGGAAAATTTGTCGACCGACTCATTTCACTCTCTAGTAGGTTGGATAGAAAAATGGATGAGGAAATGATTGGATCTCATGTTGAAAATTCCGAGGATATTCAGAACCTAGAGAATATGTTCACCCTAGGGATAACTCTGATAGTGGCACTTCTACATATTTCTCCCTAAGGATAGATCTAATTCTGACCTTGACTCTTATACCTCATCATCTGCTAGAAAACACCACATCCACACACTACACCAAAAGATCAAAAAATTAAAATATCTAAAAATAACCAAAAAATTGAAAATCTCAAAAAATACATAAAATTAAAACTGAAGAAGATCTGAAGAATTTAGATCCTGCTTTATGGTAAGCACTGGAGAAAAGATTGATGTTTGAACTTCTATTTACACATGCCATTGAACACTTCCCCGACCTGAAAGGATTCGTGATGAATAAACTAATGATAAAAAATTCAGACAGGATAAGAACAAAGACTGAAAGACATATCTTGTCAATGGCCTCCTCCTTGGTGTCGAGGAGAAAAACCAAGAGCCGCGTAATGAAGTGGTTGCCCAGATTTGACTGTGGAATTAAGGACACATTTTTTACCCATGCTTGAATTGATGACGACTCACCAATTAATATCCTCCCGACCTCCATTTTTAACGAGCTCAAACTCGGACCTACCAGGAAGATACGAGAGATCGTTTAGCTGGCTGATCGATTGATAAAGCGGCCGAGAAGAACAATTTCAGTCATCATTACCTTCCAAGGTGCTTTGCTCAAAATAGACTTCACGATAATTGATATTGAGCATCAACGCGAATTTACCCAGTCTCTGATCATTCTCAGAAAGCTATTCCTGGCATTGGCTAAGGTAATTATTGAGTGTGAGACTCGGGAAATCAATTTTACAACATTAGGAGCACTTCGATCTCAACAAATCTTTAAGGAACCACGATTTTCTGAGGCAAGCCTACTACCAAATAAACAATTGACCAAAAAAGGTCCAAGCTTAAAGAAAATCTGCAGATCTTGGTGGAAACTTGGCTAAACTGACCGTCTTCACAAGGAGAGGTGACTACACCAGCCACCCTCCAGTTCTTTTCTCCTTCTTCTAATTTCTCCCCCATTTCGATTGTGGACACAACACGATAGACCTTACAAGGAAATACCTGACTCCTCGATGATGAGTTACTGGAGAGTAGGAATGCATGGTAGTCCTGCATTCTAGATGGGAAGAACTAAAACCTTTCACACACATGAGTCAACTGTTCAATCTTCATGGCGTATGCTTTGGGAGGAGGATTGATCTAAGATGACTTCTGAGCTGAAACTGTGACAATAATGTGTAGAACTTGAAGGCTATTGATTTTAAAACCCTAAGTCTCACAGAAGTTCCACCACACTAATAATTTAAAGGTTACGTCTAGTTCCATTTTCACCTCATGTTCATGATCTTGGTATGGAACCCAATCTCATTTCACCTCATGCATTCATTTTAATGCTCAGGGACGAGCATGGTTTAAGTATAAGGGTATGATGAATCTCAGATTCATCACTCTAAAAATCATTAATTAAGCTCTAATCCCTAAAAATCGATGGCATTTCTTCATTTATAATGCATAATTATCATTCATGTATGTTTTGATAAGAATGACATTTTATCACTCATTATCGCACAAAATAAAAAGCCAAAAATCACAGTCCAATTTGACCTGTAAATAGCCTAACTTCCCTGATTTTTAACTAATTCATGCTAACTCCAATGACTCGAAACCACCTCCATTGTGTAGAAATTGCTAATAAGAATAAATAAAGAATACAAAAAATCACTAACCTTAACAAATGGACCAAAACCCCAAACCCTTGTTCTAGGATTTCCGGACTAAAACCTTGATATCTTCTCCATCTAGTGTCCGATTGGATCCTACTCACTTTTGAACTAATACAAATCCAAATACCTTCAAAACAAGACCAAGTTCAAGTGAATCGGAGCTCATATGTGAAAGTTTGGTTTTGGGCCTCTTTTGTATTTTAACGGTTTTTGACCGATTATTTTATGTACATAATTAATACATTTTATTTTATTTCTTTTTCATTTGTCTTCTTTGATAAAAGTTTTATTAAAATGCGTTAAAATACATATCCACACTGAACTTGAAATCAAAGAAATCAACTAAGTCTGAGTCTTCACTAAAAGTCTGTATGAAAATTGTCTTTTTTGTATTTTATTTTATTTCTTTCTTAATTAATAAAAATAAAAAACTAGATTAATGTATAGATATTTATCTTTGATTTTATCTTATTTTTTGTATTTTTATCTGTTTTAAAAATGATAAAAAATTAGAAAACCCAAAAATCAAGGTATTCGATGTACATGGGATACCCTAAAAATATTACTTCTTGCAAATGATCGATTTTCATTTTGTATCTTCATGAAAGTTGTAGATCTCATCGAGACGAGCAACTTTTGTGGAAGCCCTTGACAACCGTAACCAAATGATAGAAGAGCCCTACCCTACTGCTACATCTGAAATAACTGTTGTTGAAGAGACTATTAGTTTAGAAACTCTGCCCCTATTCCATTTCCCGCTTCTCTCACCATGGGAAATGACCCCGATTATGATCCTGAGACTTATGCATGGGCGCATCCTAAGTTGACTGAGATCTCCTCTGACCACATTATTCAAATCAACCTGACACCGGAATGCTCCAACATCATGTTAACTGAGAACGACCATGTAGAGACTCTCCCCGCTGTTCCACTTTGCGCTGCTCTCACCATAGAAAAGTCTTATATGATCCTAAGACATATGCATGGGTGATGAATCTCGGATTCATCACTCTAAATCTCATTTATTAAGCTCAATTCCCTAAAAATCAACAGCATATCTGCATCTATTTCGCATAATTAGCATTTGTGCGTGATTTCATAAGAATTGCATTTTAGCATTAAATTTTGCATCAAATAAGAAGCCAAAAATCCAAGCCAAAAAAGACCTGTAAATAGCCTAACTTCCCCTATTTTTAACTCCTCCATGCTAACTCCGAATGCCACAAAGCACCTCCACTGTGTACATATCACTAACAAGAATAAATGAAAAATACAAAAAATCATTAACTCAAATAAGTGGACCAAAAACCCAAACCCTAGTTTCAGGATTTACGGACTAAAAGCCACATATCTTCCCCATCCCAGTGTCCGATTTGATCCTACTCACTTTTGAACTAATGCACATTCAATTACCTTCAAAACAAGACCAAGTTCAAGTGAATCGGAGCTCGTATGAGAAAGTTGGGTTTTGGGCCTCTTTTGTACATTTTATATTTTCGCGGCTTTTGACCTTGTATTTTATGTACATATTTTCTTTATAAATAAAAATCCAAAAAAAAAGAATAAGGTATCTTTTATCTTTGATTTTTCCATATTTTTCTGGATTTTTATCTTGTTTTAAAAATGACAAAAAAATTAGAAAACCCAAAAACCAAGGTATTCTATGTACATGGGATACCCCAAAAATTCACTTTTTACATTTGACCGAATTTGGATTTGATGTCTTCATGAAAGTTGTAGATCTCATCGAGACGTGCATTTTTCGTGAAGGAACTTTTTCTATTCGAGGTCATTTGCTATTTGTTATCGATTTTACAGAAGGTTTTATGGTCGAATTTTCTGGTGCTGACACGTGGCAGCCCCCGAGGCTGCCACATGTCAGTGATTTTTGGACGTTTTTTTATATCATTTTTATAAAAAAATAAAAAAATATAAAAAATAATAATAAAAAAATAAAAAAATAAAATCGACCGCACGTGCGTCGCACGTGCCCCCAGGCACGTGCTCCGCACGTGCTCCGCCCTCCCCATTTGACCGCCACGTGCCGCCCCTAGGGCCGTCCGATCTCGGCCGATCAGACGGCCTGCACCATCATCTTCCCCAACCGTCACCCCCGATCACTCGGGCGTTGCCGCCCTCTCCGAAATCTCCGCCAACGGCCCCCCTCCTCCAGCGCCGTTGACCCTAACGACCAATCCAACCACCTCCGAGATCTCCTCCTCCTCCACAGCCCTATTTAAGGAGCGCCTCATCCCCCTTCACCCCTCATCCGTCGGCAGCGACGACGCTCGGAGGTGACAGCTCCGAGCACCCTCCTTCGACGAGGTCCGAGGGTCCTCTCCCTCGTTGCGGTCTACGGCGAGCTCCGCCGTCCCGCATCTGCTCCGGCCACCTCCCATCGCCGTCGAGCTACGTCTCCATCTTCATCGACTTCACTGCTTCGATCATCATCAACAAACACCAACGGCAACACCGATAATCTTCTCCGACTTCATCGACGACATCGCCTTCTCTGGTCGCCATCAAGAGCACCGACAACGCTTCCGCCTGGAGCTCCTTCAACGCTCTCCACCGTCATCGACAGCCGCCCCTCTGCCAGCGCTCCAAAGCCACCGCCGGCCCGCCTTCGCCTCCACCGCAGGACCGGCATCCTCCTCGCCAGGCCGTGACACCTGGCCCTCCTCCTCAGCACCGGAGCCGCACGCCATAGCCGCGACAGCCTCCACTCCGCCGGGAGGGACTGGGCTCCGCCTCCTGGGCTCCGCCTCGACCAGCCCGCCAAGGTCGAGCTTCGCCACCAGCCGCCGGGCTCGAGGCCCGAGGTCCCCCGAACGTGCTCCGCACGTGCGTGGGAAACTTCATCAGGAAGCCAGCCCCGGGGTCATGTGCCACGCACGTGGCCCTTGGGCAAATTGCGAGAAGACCCCCGGAGGATTCCCTATTCACGTTACAGCCCACCAACCAGAGGCACATGCTATGCACGTACCCCTCTGGACATTTTATAGTTCACCCCCAGTTTCTTAGGTAATTGCAATTAGGCCCCCTGCAGTTCATTCTTTTTTATATTTTATTTATTTTATTTACATCTGTACCCTTGCATTCCTCATGCATTTTAGACCTCTAGTTTACATTATTATATTTATTTAAAAATAGTACTTTGTTCATCTCTTAATTCTCTACATTGTGAGCTACTGTGGACATTTTTGTGATTGACGGTTCATTAATAAATATTTATTTTGTAGAAAATTGTGAATTTTGCCCATCTTATGTTCTGAAATTTCTAGTTGATCAATCATTACTCTAAAAATCCCGAAAAATCACATATTGTAGAGATTATTTTGCTTGACATTGTGCCCAAAACTCTTTGCATTTGCATGCATAAATTACTCTGTAAAAATCATTTAGCACATTTCAGTATTTGATTTTTAATAGCTATTCAACCCCACATTTTCAAGGTTTAGGATTTTTCTGGGATCCATCACCTAGTGATAGATCTTAGATAATTTTATTTCTTGAAAATAAGTAGGTTTAATATTTATTATAATTAAATATTGAAAATCATTCTGTTTGCATTTAAAAATCCATAAAAAATTCATATTGCATCCAAAAATTCCAAAAAAAATTAAAATGCACTTATTTCATCACTTTTTACATCTCGGCCAAGTTTCGTATTTTTCGGACATCATTTGAACGTAATTCACATTTTACTCCATAAAGTAGGCCGGATTTGCATATTGCACCCTCTATTGCATTGAAAAATTCCAAAAAAAAAATCGCCTTGAAAACCAAACTCAAAATTGGATAGACACAACTCTAGGTTGTTCCTTTGCCTCCTTGTGATCGACCTTGGGACTTGCCCAAGTAAAATAAACATAAAAACCACTTGATTAAATTTGATTAAAAATTGTGGTTATTTCTTGACTGTTTCCGATCGCCGCCTACAACAAACGACTTTAATTGTTTTCACACTCGAACATTAAAACCAACTTCTTAAAGCGGCTTTTACGGGCTCGTTAGATGGCGCCACAGACACCGCGCATGTAAAAAAGACCTTGAACTCTTCTGTGGTGTGTCGTGGCCTGTTTCACTCTCCGGTGAGGGTGGGGCCCGACTTGAGTGGCGACTAGGATAGACCTGCACATACAGCTCTCAGAGCATTTTTATTTTTTTTGATTGTGCTCGTAGGATCTTAAGCCACACTGCACTTTAATCAAAACGCACATAGATCGTTCAAGTTAGCCAAATTTAACTCAATTCTTCCCGCTAATAGAACTTTCTGTTTAGGTGCGGTTTTTATCGGCTTGCACACATATAGAATAATTTTTAAATTCTGTCTAGCATCCCACATGGAGATTGCGAGGAGGCACTGTAAGTCTTCTAACTGAGCATTCATCATAGTTTTCCGCGTGCATCGGCTTTTCCCGACTTTCTCCCCCTTGTTTTATCCATAAATCTAAAGGAAATTGGGACTGGACGGTAGACGTGTATTTGTGCTCATCTGAATTCTTCAGTGATCACCTAATTAAAATTGGGACTGCTAAATATAGCCGATCAAAATAACCCATAAAATCAAGAATTTCTGCGGGAGAGCAACCCCGACCTTGTATGTTTCTATTTTTCTTAGTGAGCGAGAGACGACACTCAAGGCTAGAGCCCAAATCCGAAATTTCAGCTCGCTAAAATCCTGCCAAGATTGATTTATCACCAACTATAATTGAAAATATAATAGCCAAACTCTTACGGCTTCATTGTGTGCGTTGGTGAACCCGGGGTTTGAATTGTGTTTGCATTGGTGTGCGTGAACCGATTCGAAGATCAACAAGCCGCACATTTGATTTCTCTTGATTATCCCGTGCAATCATCTCTCTCCTTTCTTGATTTAAAATTCACCATGGAATTCTTGTCCAATAACTCTTGCAGACCCAACCCCTCATTCCTTTCAGCTCTTTCAAAAATAGCCGAACGTTTATCCGAAAATCCATCAGAGCTATACTATGAAAATGAATTCGTATCGGTTAGACCCAAAACCTCTCCCCCTCAACCACCAATAAATCCATCTCCTTCTGCTAATCCGACATGTTTCATGAATGACAACCCTTTGTATTCAGAGCAGACAAACCAAGAAATGATTGAGGGCTCTACTTCTTCATTTAATCCTCTTTACATTGATCATACAATTCATCCCTCATATTCGGTAAATGTCAATCCATCATTCATGGGAGAAGATAACCACATGATTAAATTGAACACTTTTTCACCTCTTCCATCAATCTCGAACACCAAAGAAAAATCATTACCTTGGATTGAACATAATAACCCCCTCTTCACTCATACAGAGAATTGGGCCGACCACATAAGATCAAAACTCCCCTTGGACCAACTCCACTTACCTAGACCATATGAGTGGCCACCTTCCATGATTATTGAGGAGATACTTTCAGAAAATGATGATCGTACATCGGATATTTCCAGAGATCCCTCTCCTAGTACATATAGAAAAATGGAAGAGGACATTGAATTACAAAAACATACCCCAACTGCTCCCATACTTGGCCAAGAAGAGATTTTGAAGAATATTTTGAGGATGAATAAGAAATTTGATTTAATGGAGGATAAATTTCAAGAACTTGCCGATCGATTAATCTTTGGTAGATCGGATATAAAAATAAATGAGGAAATGATTGGATCTAAGATTGAAAATTTTGAAGAAATTCAGGGACCTAGGGATTATTCCGACAATTTCACTTCTACATATTACTGCCCTAGAAATAACTATGCTGCAGACTATCGCTCTGAATATCAAAGCCCCTTTTCATCTGAAGAACACACCACACCCCCACACCACCCAAAAAATACCAAAAAAATGGAAACATTTGAAAATTACAAAAAATTTGAATATTCAGAAAATTTCATAAAAATTGAAAATGAAGACGATCTGAGGAATTTGGATCCAACTGTACGGGAAGCATTAGGAAGGAAATTGATTTTTGAACTTCCCTTTCTACAGGCCATTGAACACTTTCCCGATCTTAAAGGATTTGTGATAGACAAATTAACGATGAAGAAATCGGGCAGGATTAGAACAAAGACCGAGAGACATATCTTGTCAATGGCCTCCTCCTTGGTATTGAGAAGAAAAACAAGAGCCGCATAGTAAAGCGGTTGCCCAGATTTGACAGTAAATTCAAAGACACAATCTTCACCCATGCTCGGATTGATGACGACGCACCGATCAATATCCTTCCGACCTCTGTATTTCATGAACTCAAACTCGGACCGATTCGGAAGATACGAGAGATCATTCAATTGGCGGACCGATAAATAAAACGTCCGAGAGGAACCATTTCTGTCATCATGAAATTCCAAGGTGCTCCGCTCAAAGTAGAATTCACAATCATTGATATTGAGCATCAAGGAGAATTCACCCAGTCTCCAATCATTCTCGGAAAGCCATTCTTGGCATTGGCCAAGGCGAGTATTGATTGTGAGACTCGGGAAATCAATTTCACAGCATTGGAAGCACTTAGATCTGACCATGTCCTTGAGGAACCACGATCTCCTGAGGCAACCCACGAAGTCCCCGACAACCGTAACCATGAAGCGGTAGAAGAGCCCTACCCCACAGCCACACCTGAGATAGCGGTTGTTGATGAGACTACTGGTTTAGAAAATCTCCCCCTTGCTCCATTCCCAGCCGCTCTCACCAGGGAGAATCATGTATATGAATAATATGATCCGGAGACTTATGCATGGGCACACCCTGGGTCAACCTACTCTGACTACATGGATTACATCAACTCGACTCAGGAATGCACCAACATCAAATCAATGGAGAAAGAACATGCAGAGACTCTCCCCAATATTCAAATCCCCGAGGATCTCAAAATAGACAAATCTTTCTACTACGATCCTGAGACATATGCATGGTCACACCCGGGAGCAACATTCTCTGAATATCTTGACCAAATCATCCCAAATCGAGAATGCTCAAACATTCAGGAGACTAAGAACAAGCACGCAAATCGAGCACCGACCAAGGAAAATTCAAATGGCTATTCATCTGGATACTCAAGTGAACCGACACCTTCACGACGAAATAAAAAGAGAGTCACCTTTGACCTTCCGGAAGAGGTATCGTCTGATGGTCCCTCATCAGGTCTGGAAAAGGTAGTCTACATGAGTGAAGTCTGTTCGGCAGCCCTAAAGCCATATCTTCGTAAGGATCCAAAATTCAATTCTCATTGGACAACTCCCGTTCCTAACTACTAGTCATCCAAAGCTGATGCTCCTGCCCTCTTCAAGTACACTGGAATTCTTTCGTTTGAGCTGACTAAGACCAGTGCTTCTGAGCTATCATCTGAGGACAAATTGATTGACCCCAAGAAGGAACGAATGCTGAGGAAACAATTAAAGAAACAAAGAGATATGCAGACTTGGAGTATGTCCACTTTCAAATACTACTCCTCTGAGGATAACTCTGATGATGGATATCTTTCATCTGACTCAAACACTTCATCTATTATCCATCATGATTTTTCTAAGGATAACTCTGATCATAGTTGGGAATCATATGCCTCATCTCCATCGCGTCATTATGATCTCCCACCACAGGCTCACAAGAAGATCAGCCGAAAACCGCCTTAATCATTCTTCTCATCCTCCCTCCCGACCACATCGGTCTCCTTGTACAGCTTCTTCCTCTACTTAGGCCAAGGCCTAAGTATAGGGGGGACCGATGCCATCTGTTTATACCATTCTTCTCATCCTCCCGACCGCTCCATTTCCACCCTTCTTCCATACTTAGGCTATCCAGAGCCTAAGTATAGGGGGAACCGACATCCACCTGTATATCCTCTCCTCATTCACATATCATGACCGCCTCTTTTTTGCTTTACTTCCTAACCCATTGTATATAAATTTTCCACTCCCTTACGCTTAGCACGAGCTATGTCTTCATTATGCTTTTTGTGCTCTGAGGACACAACACTCGCTAAGTATAGGGGGGTCTGTATATATACTTTGTATATATTTTACCCATATCTCGTACTTTCGCGTAAGTCTATATGTATTTACGGGGTGGGTACTAACTTCAAAAAAAAAAGAAAAAAAAGAGTTTTTCTACTAACATTGACTTGCCCAAAATTTTTGAAAAAACTGGCTTCTTATTTCATCTTTGCACACACACACGCAAAAAAAATCTGCATTTCACACACTTGCACTTCATCCAACATCACATGCATTTGCATTTGTGAAAAGTCATTGGGTTCTGAACCAAGTTGTGAGCCGAAACCGAGAGTGGTCTGAACTTGCCCTTAATCTACCTAATTTTCAGAGGAACTTCACCGAGAAATAGGATTTTAAGAGCTCAGGTCTTTTGACTTAATTCTTTAAGTTCCACATGACAATGTGCAGCGTTTGACTTTTAGTGTCTAACCTGATCTCTTCATTCTGGGTACAACTCTGGAATAGGGAATTAATTTATACTCTCGCACTATGCACTTAGCTCAACCCAGACGGGATGTTGGAAGATTGTATGAGTTTTTTTTCTGGTAGCGTGGAAATCCAAAGACCGGAGTTCAGGTTGAAATAAAGCTTCGAAAAAGGGATGGACGGCTGGGCACAATTTTTTCTAAGACCCCAAAAAATGTACGGAATAAAAAGATGCTATATCCGTAGGGGCTAAACAAGATCCAAGCAGAACCACCACAAATTCCAAATACAAAGAAGCAGTCTACCAAATAAAAATTCGACCAAAAAGGTCCAAGCTTCAAGAAACCTGCAGATCTTGGTGGAGACTTGGCTACACTGGCCATCTTCACAAGGAGAGGTGACTACACTTACCACCCCTCCAGTTCTTTTCTCTTTCTTATAGCTTCTCCCCCATTTCGATTGTGAACACAACACGACAGACCTTAGAAGGAAATACCTGACTCCCCGAGGACGAGTTACTGGAGAAGAGAGGAGCATGGTAGTCCGGCATTCTGGATGGGAAAAGCTAAAACCCTTCAGACACACGAGTCGGTTATTCAATGTTCATAGGGTATACTTTGGGAAGATGATTGATCTAAGATGACTTCTGAGCCGAAACTGTAACAATGATGTGTAGAACTTGAGGGCTGTTGATTTTAAAATTCTAAGTCTCACAGAAGTTCCGCCACACTATTAATCCAAAGGTCGAGTTTAGTTTCATTCTCACCTTCAGCTCATGGTCTTGGTATGGAACCCAGTCTCATTTCACTTCATGGCATGTCTTTTTGATGCTCAGGGACGAGCATGGTTTAAGTATAGGGGGATGATGAATCTCGGATTCATCACTCTAAATCTCATTTATTAAGCTCAATTCCCTAAAAGTCAACAACATATCTGCATCTATTTCACATAATTAGCATTTGTGCATGATTTCATAAGAATTGCATTTTAGCATTAAATTCTGCATCAAATAAGAAGCCAAAAATCCAAGCCAAAAATGACCTGTAAATAGCCTAACTTCCCTATTTTTAACTCCTCCATGCTAACTCCGAATGCCACAAACCCACCTCCACTGTGTACATATCACTAACAAGAATAAATGAAAAATACAAAAAAATCACTAACTCAAATAAGTGGACCAAAAACCCAAACCCTAGTTTCAGGATTTTCGGACTAAAAGCCACATATATTCCCCATCCAGTGTCCGATTTGATCCTACTCACTTTTGAACTAATGCACATTCAATTACCTTCAAAACAAGACCAAGTTCAAGTGAATCGGAGCTCGTATGAGAAAGTTGGGTTTTGGGCCTCTTTTGTACATTTTATATTTTCGCAGCTTTTGACCTTGTATTTTATGTATATATTTTCTTTATAAATAAAAATAAAAAAAATAGAATAAGGTATCTTTTATCTTTGATTTTTCCATATTTTTCCGGATTTTTATCTTGTTTTAAAAATGACAAAAAAATTAGAAAACCCAAAAACCAAGGTATTCTATGTACATGGGATACCCCAAAAATTCACTTTTTACATTTGACCGAATTTGGCTTTGATGTCTTCATGAAAGTTGTAGATCTCGTTGAGACGAGCATTTTTCGTGAAGGAACTTTTTTGATCCGAGGTCATTTGCTACTTTTATCGATTTTACAAAAGGTTTTATGGTTGAATTTTCTGGTGCTGACACGTGGCCGCCCCAGAGGCCGCCACGTGTCAGTGATTTTTGGACGTTTTTTATATCGTTTTTATAAAAACAAAATAAAAATAATAAAACATAATAATAAAAAAATAAAAAAAAAAAATCGGTCGCACGTGCCCCCAGGCACGTGCTCCGCCCTCCCCATTTGACCGCCACGTGCCGCCCCTAGGGCCGTCCGATCTCGGCCGATCGGACGGCCCGCACCATCATCTTCTCCAACCATCACCCCCGATCGCTCGGGCATCGCCGCCCTCTCCGAAATCTCCGCCAACAGCCCCCCTCCTCCATCGCCGTTGACCCTAACGACCAATCCAACCACCTCCGAGATCTCCTCCTCCTCCACAACCCTATTTAAGGAGCGCCTCGTCCCCCTTCACCCCTCATCCGCCGGCAGCGACGACGCTCGGAGGTGACAGCTCCGAGCGCCCTCCTTCGACGAGGTCCGAGGGTCCTCTCCCTCGTTGCGGTCCACGACGAGCTCCGCCGTCTCGCATCTGCTCCAGCCACCTCCCATCGCCGTCGAGCTACGTCTCCATCTTCATCGACTTCACCGCTTCGATCATCATCAACAAACACCAATGGCAACACCGATAATCTTCTCCGACTTCATCGACGACATCGCCTTCTCCGGTCGCCATCAAGAGCACCGACAACGCTTC
Source organism: Ottelia alismoides (assembly GCA_037367405.1). Lineage (NCBI taxonomy): Eukaryota > Viridiplantae > Streptophyta > Magnoliopsida > Alismatales > Hydrocharitaceae > Ottelia > Ottelia alismoides. The sequence goes on along the minus strand of JAZKJV010008316.1, from coordinate 317,541 downwards.
TGCCTGGAGCTCCTTCAACGCTCTCCACCGTCATCGACAGCCGCCCCTCCGCTAGCGCTCCAGAGCCACCGCCGGCCCGCCTTCGCCTCCACCGTCCACCGCAGGACCGGCATCCTCCTCGCCAGGCCGTGACACCTGGCCCTCCTCCTCAGCACCGGAGCCGCATGCCGCAGCCGCGACAGCCTCCGCTCCGCCGGGAGGGACTGGGCTCCGCCTCCTGGGCTCCGCCTCGACGAGCCCGCCAAGGCCGAGCTCCGCCACCAGCCGCCGGGCTCGAGGCCCGAGGTCCCCCGCACGTGCTCCGCACGTGCGTGGGAAACATCATCAGGAAGCCAGCCCCGGGGTCACGTGCCACGCACGTGGCCCTTGGGCAAATTGCGTGAAGACCCCTGGAGGATTCCCTATTCACGCTACAGCCCACCGACCAGAGGCACATGCTATGCATGTGCCCCTCTGGACATTTTTCAGTTCACCCTCAGTTTCTTAGGTAATTGCAATTAGCCCCCCCGCAGTTCATTCTTTTTTATATTTTGTTTATATTATTTACATCTGTACCCCTGCATTCCTCGTGCATTTTAGACCTCTAGTTTACATTATTATATTTATTTAAAAATAACACTTTGTTCATCTCTTAATTCTCTACATTGTGAGCTACTGTGGACATTTTTGTGATTGACGGTTCATTAATAAATATTTATTTTGTAGAAAATTGCGAATTTTGCCCATCTTATACTTTGAAATTTCTAGTTGATTAATCATCATTCTAAGAATTCCCGAAAAATCATATATTGTAGAGATTATTTTGCTTGACATTGTGCCCAAAAATCTTTGAATTTGCATGCATAAATTACTCTGTAAAAATCATTTAGCACATTTCAGTATTTGATTTTTAGTAGGTATTCAACCCCACATTTTCAAGGTTTAGGATTTTTCTGGGATCCATCACCTAGTGATAGATCTTAGATAATTTTATTTCTTGAAAATAAGTAGGTTTAATATTTATTATAATTAAATATTGAAAATCATTCTTTTTCCATTTAAAAATCCATAAAAAATTCATATTGCATCCAAAAATTCCAAAAAATTACAATGCACTTATTTCATCACTTCTTACATCTCGGCCAAGTTTCATATTTTTCGGACATCAATTGAACGTAATTCACATTTTAGTCCATAAAGTAGGCCGGATTTGCATATTGCACCCTCTATTGCATTGAAAAATTCCAAAAAAAAGATCGCCTTGAAAACCGAACTCAAAATTGGATGTACACAACTCTAGGTTGTTCCTTTGCCTCCTTGCGATCGACCTTGGGACTTGCCCAAGTAAAATAAACATAAAAACCACTTGATTAAATTTGATTAAAAATTGTGGTTATTTCTTGACTGTTTCCGATCACCGCCTCCAACGAACGACTTTAATTGTTTTCACACTCGAACATTAAAACCAACATCTTAACGCGGCATTATCGGACTCGTCAATGGGCTCACCCCGAGTCAACCTTCTCTGACTACCTTGAACAAATCAATCCAACTCAGGAGTGCACCAACATCAAGAAAATTAAGAACAAACATACGGGACGGACACCGACCAAGGAGAAAAATTTCAATGGTTATTCATTGGAGACTCCTCACTCCCAGGACCAATACCTTCATGAAACAAAACGAATGCTCTTGCATCTAAAAAGAAAGTTGCCTTTGACCTTCCGGAAGAGGAATTGTCTGATGATCCCCAAGTTCGGAATCTACATGAGTGAGGTCTATTCGACAGTCTTAAAACCTTATCTTCGTAGGGATTCAAACATCGATTCCCATTGACGACTCTTGTTCCTCACTATTATTCATCCAAAGTCGATTCTCCTAGTCTCATTAAATACACGGGAATAATTTCTTATGAGCTGACCAAGACTGGTACTTCAGAGTATTCATCCGAGGACAAATCGCTTGATCCTAAGAAGGTATGAATTCTGAGAAAACAAATGAAGAAAATAAAATAGAAGAATATCTTCATTGCCTCCACTTTCAAATACTATTCTTCTGAGGATAACTCCGATGATGGTTATCTTTCATCTGACTCATACACGTCATCTACTATTTAGCATGATTTCTCTGAGGACAACACTAATAATGGCTGGGAATCATATGCTTCATCTCCTTCTTATCATTACGATCTCTCACCACAAGCCCACAAAAAGATCATCCGAAAACCACCTTAATCATCGGCCACCCACCCTCCCTCACAACCACATCAGTCTCCTTGTACATCTTCTTCTTCTACTTAGGTCAAGACCTAAACAAAAACAAAAATAAAAAAATTGCTACTAACACTGTGTCCAACCAAAAAATTTGAAAAAAATGGCTTCTTATTCATTTTTACATAAAAAATACAATTAAAAATCCTTGCATAAATTTTGTTCTCTCTCAAAAAAAAAGAAAAAAAGTGAAAAAAATCACAAAAAATGTGTCTGCATTTCACACATATGCACTTCATCAGCATTACATTCATTGCATTTGTGAAAAGCCCTTAGGTTCTGAACCTAGTTATGAGCAGAAACCAAGAGTGGTATTTACTTGACCTTAATCCACCTAATTTTCAGAGGAATTTCACCGAGAAATAGGATTTTAGAAGCTTTAGTTCTTTGACTTCTTCGAGTTCAACATGAAAATGTATAGTGATTGACTTTTAGTGTCTAACCTAGTAGTTAAATAAATAAATAACTACCACGTGGCATAACCTGGACCATCCGATCTCGGCCGATCAAACCGTCCCAGATTTGTCCCCTTCCTCCGTCCCCTTTCTTAATCTAGAGGCGACGCCACCCACCTTCGTCATCCCTACAATCTCCGACCGCCTTTCCAATCCCACACCGCCGTTCTCGTCAAATCTCTATCTCCGATCGCCTCCCCTCATGATCTCCTTATCGAATCCATCACCCTAACATTTCCCAATCTGCACCATCGTCGGCACCCCCTTATTCTCCTATTTAAACCCATCGCCAGGTCGCGTCTGACGAGCGATCCCGCACCCTTAGTTAATTCGAGCAAATTAATGTCCAAACTAATTAGATGTCGTTCGTTGTAGTCGGCTACGAGAGGGCTAATCAAAAACCACTTTAATTAGATTCGAGTTAATTTCAAGCGGCAAATTTTTTTACTTGGTGAAGTCCAAGGTCGAAATCAGGGAGGCAACTGTCTCCTTAGGTCAAATTTTAGCAATTATTCAAGCGTTGATTTTCAAGGAGTATTTTTTTAGGTCTTTTTTTTAATTTCTATGCAGACGTATGCAGACAATGCAGGCCAATTTAATGTGCAATTTATTAATGTATCAAAATAAGTCCAAAAATAATGAAAATTGGCCAGATAGTTATTTATGATGAAAATGACCTACACTAAATTTTTTTGGAATTTTTCGACTCAAAATGAATTTACTGTGAATTAAATAAACAGACAGCGTGATTTTCAGAATTTAATTTTTAATAAATATCGAATCACAATTTTTCCAAGCACTAAAATTATCCTAGGTAGCTCTAATAATCAGGGACCTAGGGAAATTGACAGAACTTAATTCCACTTTGAAATGAATTTATTAAAATTAATTTGAGAAAATCACTAAACAATTTATTTCTGCCTCGATATGCATGCAAATGCTATGAAATTTTTATGGTGTGTTAAAAATGGTGTCCTTAAGCTACTGTGAATTTTTGATAATTTTTGAAGGCACAGATAATTAATTAAAAAGCAAAAGGCATCACTGGGCAAAATATGTCAACAATGCACCAATTAATTCATTAATAATTCAAATAAGCCTACAAAAATCAGACACGTGTACTAATAGACAGAGGACAACATTTCCAACAACATGCAATTTTTAGAATTTCAAAATGATGAAAAATGCACTCTAGGGACACGTGCAAACACAGGGGTGTAAATGCAATACTGGAAATTAAAATTCCAATAAACAAATATGCTGACAGGGACTAAAATGCAATTACCGATAATATGGTGGACTCTTATGCAATTTCTCCAAAGGACACGTGTTCCTCACGTGGGGTCTGCTTCACAGGGACCTCTTTGTAATTTCAGAAAGCTTCAGGGGCGTCTGTGCAATTAACCCAGGCCGCACGTGCACCTCACGTGGGAGACCTAGGTTCGGAGGGCGTCGGAGTCTCGGAGCGAGACTCGGGTCCTCTGGAGGCTCGGGCTACGGCTCGGTGCAGCCTCGGGTCGCCCGAGCCTAGGCTTGGAGGCCGAGGCTCGGACTCGTCTACGTGGCGGCCTGAAGGCCCTCGGATCAAGATGGATCCAAGGGATGTCGATGAAGATGCGTGGCGACTGGAGAGCCGTCAGATCTGAGGCACGATTAACGGTCGAGGACGGGCGTCGTCGGGGAACACGTGGCGGGGCGAGGGCCGTTCGATCGGTTGATCAAACGGCTGCTGCTGCTTCGTCTCGAACGGCCCTCCGCCACCTGCGGAGGAGAAGGCTGAGCTCCGGTGAGGCTGGCCTTGCTCTGCCTCGGTCGCTGGGCGTCGATGAAGGGCGTCGTCGGCTCCCGAGTACCTCGGAAGATGCGGGGGCGTACGACGAAGCTTCCGGTGGCCTCAGGAGCTGTGACGGGGTGCTGAAGCTCGACGTCGATGAAGCTCGAAGGGAGCTCCGGTGAAGCTCCGGCCAATGAAGGAGTGAGGACCTGCAATGAGTTAGGTGTATAGCCGAGGCGTGCAAGTGCTCGTGGAGAAGTGTGGCGTGATCGGCGAGGCCTAAAGTGGAGTGTGGTGGTCCGACGAGTGAGCTCCAGCCGAATGGCGGAGCTGTTGGTCGGAGGAATGTGAAACGCTTCGTCGGAGTGTGCGGAAGGTACCACGAGGACCGGAGCTCCTTCGCGGAGCTCGGAGGAATGAAAATGGAACGGGAAGCCAACGATAGCCGGAGAATAAATTGCGAGAAATCAAAGAGAAATTATGGAGAAGATCAGAAGGAGGCGGACAGGGTTACCTGGGGAATGGAGCTCGGGTTTGAGCTCCAGGTCTTCGCTCTAGGGATCGGTACGGTCCCGAGCTCGTGCAGCTTCGCGGTGAAGGCTGCGACACGGCGGTGGCGGCCGTGGATCTTGCCGGGGTCGATTCCTTGTCGTCGCTCGAAGACTCACTCAATCGCTGTCACCAAAGGGGTTGTCTGAGCTCGAGGCACCTCCCTGGAGTGGCGGATGGGGGTGAACGGCGCCGGAGGTGGCGTATTTATAAGGAGAAGGAGGTGGTCTGGCTGGTGGAGTGGCGAGGTTGGTGGTAGTCGTGGGGCGAGTATGGTGGAGGTGGTGGAGCTTGAGGGAGCCGGCGAGGGAGAGGGATGAGTGGTTGACGTCGTGGGGGGGTCATCGGCCGAAGGAGATGGCTGACGTGTGTCCAAAAAAGGAAAGGGGGCGCCCCTCCTGCAAGGCAAGGGACGTGGGGGAGAGGGGCGCCTGAAGGTAGGAGACGAGGTCTCCACCGTTGGATCTTGTGATCCAACGATGGAGATCAGAGCGTGATGAGCGGGTAGGATTAGATCTGGGGCGCCAAGATGATGGGTTACGAGGGAGCCACGTGGCGCGTTGTGGCGAAGCGTGAGCGGGCGGTTCAGATGAGAGGGTGGAGTTAATCAGAAGGTTGAGATTTGCTGGCAGAGGGGCGGCTGTGATGGAAAGATCGGAGATCTGATCAGGCGGCGCAGATGCTTCCACGTGGAAGGCTGAAGGCGCGACGCTAAGGGACGGTGGAGATGAAGTGTGGGGCGGATCTGATGGCTGGGAGATGGTCAGGTACGTGGAAAGGCCTGGGCCGTTGGATCTGAAACGAGATCCAACGGCGGAAGGCGCGGGCGGATGAGGCGATGGGCAGCGGGCCGCGTGGCGCAACCAAAGGGCGCCACGTGGCCTGCTGTGAATGGCTGGATTAAGAAACACGTGTAGAGAGAAGGGGAAGCCGAATTTGGAAAAACTCAAAACATGAAAGTTGTAGATCTTGATGAGATCTACAAGTTTCATGTTGACCAAAGACGGATATGAGGTCAACTATGATACATAGATACAAATATACATATATTTACATATGTAGTATACAAAATGGCCCAAAGACCCAAGTTTCTCATACAAGCTCCAATTTCAATGAAATTAGTCTCATTTTGAAGGTCTTTTAATATGTAGTATTCTAAGAGTGAGTAGACCTAATTCGGGGTTTGTATGAGGGCTTTATGTGTGTTTTAATGTACAAGGGATCTCAGGCTATTTTGGCTATTTTACAAGGGATTTTTGGCTTCTTATTTAAATGCAAATGGGCTGCTAAAATGCATGAATTATGGATGTGTGCATGAATGCTATTTATGCAATTTAAAAGGAAATATGCCTCTATTTTCTCGGGAACACGGCTCTATTTTTGACTTTTGAATTGATGAATCACAGATTCATCAACCCCCTATACTTAAACCTTGCTCGTCCCCGAGCAACTAAATGAAATGCAAGAGTGAATTTGGGTTCCAAACCAAAGTCATGAACAAAAGTTGAAAAATGGAGCCTGCCTCGACCTTTGGATTAATCATGTGTCGGAACCTTATCGGGATCTGAGTTTTAGACTTAACAGACTTCAAGTTCCACAAATCTTCTATTCAAGACTCCTCAACTCACCTAATCAGAACAAGTCTACATACACAAACTCTAATGACCATGAATCTTTTCATGCAGTGTAAGTGATAAAATGACTCCCCACCTCAGAAGTAACAAAGAAACAACCTCCCCCATCCTGGTAACTCTAATGCCTCGGTCTAGCAACTCTTTCCTCGAGAAGCGGGGTATTCCCTTCTAAGTTCAAGTTCAACCGGCTCAAGAAGAGGAGGAAGAAGTATAGACTTTTGGAAGCTCAGCCAGTGTAGCTAAGTCTCCCGCTGCAAGTAACATGGTGACCATAAGCTTTTGCTTTTCTTGACTACGTATACTCTGGTGGGGTTATTAAATTTTCAATCCGACCCACCACTTTTTTTGGAGTTCTTTTTGGCATTTTTTTTTCAACATGCCTTTGTACAACATATATACATGGTGCAGCATAGATACAAGAAATTTCCTCTTGAGCCAGTAGACTATCCCTCTTTTGAAGCTTTATTGCAACCCACTGCTTCTGTCTTTAGCCTTCATCACCACTAGTCCAAGTTGAGACGCACTTCCTTCACTAGAAGAAGAAGAGAGGTTCCGCCTAGAAGTACTACCCTCATATGCTACCCCAAGCTAAAGGAAACTGTCTCCTTATCACCTCATCCGTAGAGAGCCATGTGTAAAGTGCTGGTGCACGTCAAGCCATTGTCTCTAAGAGTCATGTGTGTGTTGTTAAGTGCTCTTATTCAGGCTTGTCAAGATGACATATGAACATAGACTTGCAGACTTAAAGAATTAAGTCTCCTGACCTGAAAAATCTTAACTCCAGTTCCTATAAGGTTCCTCTGAAATTAAGTGGATTAAGGTCAAATCATTTCCATCCTCAATATCTACTCACGACTTGGTCCAGAACCCACTAGCTTTTCACTTTGCATAAGTAAAGTATGCAGATGAGATGAGATGTCGTGCTATGAAGATGCAAGACTCTTTTTATTTTTTATGCAAAGATGATATGCAAGAGTAAATAAGAAGCCTATTTATTATTATTGTTATTATATATATATATATTTTATATATATATTTTATTATTTTTTTTTCGAATTTTACCCACCCGTAATTGTAAAAAATACGCGAAAGTACGAGCTATGGGTAAAGTATATATGTAATATATACACGCCCCCCTATACTTAGCGTGTGCTATGTCCTCAGAGCACGAAGAGCGAGGAAAAAGACATAGCTCGTGCTAAGCGTAGGAGAGCCAAAAAGTATAGAAGTCGTCTCGCCCACCTATACTTAGGCTCTGGCAGCCTAAGTGTAGAAGAAGATCAGAAAGGGGGCGGACGCGGGAAAGATGGGGAATGGATGAGTATATACAAGGCGGGCATCGGTCCCCCCTATACTTAGGCTCAGGTCAGCCTAAGTATCAGAAGGAAATGTGTGTGAGGACCAATGTGATCTGGAGGATGTACAGTGAATCGACTCGTGTGACCCCTCCCCCCTATACTTAGGATCTGGTCATCCTAAGTATAGTCCAAGATAATGACTCGATGATGTGGGGATGGGATGGGTTACTAGATTCATGGTGGTAAAGGATAGGATATACAAGAGAATGATATGTACAGATGAGTCGGTCTGAATCTTTAGAAGATGCTGCTGATGGCTGGAGTTTAGTGCTGCAAGGTCTCATACGCGGCTTGAGGTGTATCTACTGTCTCGCGCATGAATACAATCTCCTCTACATGGACTAACTGTTCATTGGTTTCAACGACGTGCTTCAACAGCAGCCCATTTACTAGGAATGTCGGTGCGTCATCTGCGAGATCCGAGATCTCGACACATCCACTATCATGCACCGTACGGACGACAAATGGTCCCGTCCACTTAGACTTTAACTTGCCTTGGAAAATCTTCAGCCTAGCATTGAACAACCATACCTTCTGTCCAGGAACAAAGGTCTTTCGTCTGATATATCTATCATGCCAACGCTTTACCTTGTCCTTGTACACCAAACTGTTGTCGTATGCTCGGTTTCTGACTTCCACAAGTTCATTCAGATCCATGTCTCTTTGTTTCTGACCCAGGTGTGTGTTCTGGTTGACCTTCTTTATTGCCCATTCTGATTTGTGCACTAACTCTGCGGGCAAATGGCACGGCTTTCCGAATACCATTCGGAATGGGGAGGTTCCTAACGGTGTCTTGTAAGCCGTCCTATACGCCCAGAGGACTTGATCTAATATCTGAGACCAGTCCTTCCTGTCCGGGCGGACAAGCTTTTGCAATATGGTTTTCACCTCCCTATTCGACACCTCAGCCATACCATTGGTCTGTGGGTGGTAAGGACTCGCGACACGGTGTTCGATGCCGTAGTCCTTTAGGAGTTTCTTCACCTCCCGATTCACAAAATGGCTACCCCCATCTGATATCATCATTTTGGGGATCCCGAACCTAGAGATTATGTTCTCTATGATGAATTTACAGACAGTCCTGCTGTCTGCGGCTCGGGTAGGGATAGCTTCCACCCATCTGGACAAATAATCTACCGCCAGGAGGATATATTCAAACCCGTGGCTGACAGGGAACGGGCCCATGAAATCGATGCCCCAGGCGTCAAAGACATCACAAATGATGACCGGCTGCATTGGCATCTCATCCTTGGAACCAACGGTTCCTCCCATTCTCTGGCAAACTGGGCACGACTTCGCGAAGGTGGTGGCATCGCGAAACAGAGTCGGCCAGTAGAAGCCACACTGAAGTACCTTCCATGCAGTCCTCTTCCCGGAGTGGTGTCCTCCTGCCTCTAAGCTATGGCATAAAGAAAGGACACTCTGGTATTCCTCCTGAGGAATACAACATCTCCAGACACAATCCGGTCCTTCAAAGAAAAGGATCGGATCCTCCCAATGGTAGTGTCTAGCGTCCGACTTTAATCGGTCGATTTGGCTCTTGGGCCAATCCTCGGGAACTTTCTTGGAGACAAGATAGTTCACGATATTGGCGTACCATGGGAGTGAGTCGATAACAAAAATCGACTCGTCAGGGAAGGAGTCTCGAATCGGGGAAACCTCGGAAGTATTAAGATCTTCGAGACGAGAAAGATGATCGGCTACTACGTTCTTCTTTCCAGGTTTATCACGGATGTCCAAATCAAACTCCTGGATAAGCAAAATCCAACGAAGAAGACGCGCCTTCGCGTCCTTCTTCTCCATCAGGTATCGTAGCGCCGTATGGTCTGTGAACACGGTTACCTTAGATCCGATTAAGTGGGATCTGAATTTGTCCAAGGCAAACACTACCGCAAGCATTTCCTTTTCGGTAACTGTATAGTTACGCTGAGCAGAATCAAGCACTTTGCTTGCGTAGTGAATTGCAAACGGGACGCCATCTCTTCTTTGTCCCAATACAGCCCCAACAGCATAATCTGAGGCGTCCGTCATGATCTCGAAAGGTAGAGACCAATCTGGGGCTTGTAAGATGGGTGCGTCCATGATCATTCCTTGTAGAAGCTTAAAGGCCTCAAGACATTTGTGATCTACAATAAACTCCATGTCTTTGCCTAAAAGCTCAGTTAGCGGTCGGGCAATCTTAGAGAAATCCTTGATAAATCTTCGATAAAATCCGACATGCCCGAGGAACGACCGCAACTGTTTTACATTGGTTGGTGGCTGGAGTCGTCTGATCACGTCCACCTTGGCAGGGTCAACCTCCATTCCTCTCTTGGAGATGTCATGCCCCAACACTATGCCCTCTGTCACCATGAAGTGACTTTTCTCCCAGGAGAGCATCAGATTGACCTCACAACATCTTTTAAGGACTCGGTCCAGATTCCTAAGGCAGGAATCAAAAGAGTCGCCGTGGACCGAGAAGTCATCCATGAAGACTTCCAGGAATTCACCGACCATTTCGGCGAATACAGCAATCATGCACCTTTGAAAAGTACCTGGAGCATTGCATAGCCCAAAGGGCATGCGCATGAAAGCATAGGTACCAAAGGGGCATGTAAACGTGGTCTTTTCCTGGTCCTCCGGAGCTATGGCTACTTGATTGTAGCCCGAAAACCCATCAAGGAAGCAGAAGAATTCTTTTCCCGCTAATCTTTCTAAGATCTGATCAATGAATGGTAGAGGGAAATGATCCTTCTTCGTCGTGGCATTCAAGCGTCTGTAATCCACACAGACGCGCCACGGCGTGGGTATTCTCGTCACGATCTCCTCTCCGTCCTCGTTGGTGGAACTGAAATATTTTCATTAACTGCTGGAACTGAGTTCTTAACAATACTCTGACTCGGACTTTTACACAGACTCTGACTCGGACTCTGACAAACAGGAAAATGCTTGGGTGAAACCGGTGGTGCTTCTTCCGCTTCTTCTGGATGGTCCTCCTCTGATGGAGGTGCGGGCTCATCGGTATCGTCTGACTCTAAGTGGATGCGGGAATGCTGCTTCGAGGACTCAGATGTCCTCTTCTTCTGCTGGGGATGGTGGTGGGGATGCTCCTCCTCTTCTTCCTCCGAATTCTCCTCAGGTAGATGCTCGGAGGTTCCTTCCTTTTGTGCCCGTGCCCGATCAGGTATGGTCATGGTCCTTCCGCTCCTGAGGAACATATGATTAACATTATCGTACGAAAGGATCTCATGTTCAGATAGATAATTATCTGAATAATATACCTGATCTCGAGGTCGGTTCTGGCCCTGGTGTATGCTGTTCGGATTGGCCTGAACTTGTGCGGGAATTGGGGTCCTTGGCGCCATTTGTTGGTCCTGGGCACGAGAAACCCGATTGATGTCGGTTCTCATATCCAAGTAGTCATTCTGTATCTGTTGGACCCTATCAGACAGGGTCTGGATCGCCAAGGTGAGTGACTCCAATTCGGTGGGCTGGGCTTGCTGCGGTGTTGATGCCGTCCTATATTGGCCCTGCTGGCCATGCCGATACTGCTGCTGGTGGGACGGTGCTGGCCCCTGCTGGTAGGTGCGCTGCTGCGGCTGGTACCATGATCTGGCCTGGACTCGTATCGCGGGACTGTGACGGGCCTGGTCTCTTGGTAGGCTGGGGTGGGGCGTTGTGCCTGATCCTTCCCCATCTCGATTTGCCGGACTAGCGGGTCCCGGCTATACCAAAGCCCATTAATCTCGTATACAGGCGGGGGCTCCTCATATTCCGTTTCCACTGGTGGGGGTGCATGATGGTTCGGCTGGGTATAAGTCTGATCCCAGCTACTCTGAGACCCCGGTGCCTGTTCCTGTACAAGATGGACTCGGTGTACAGGTACAGGTGGTGCAGAAGGGGTGGGTAGCTTAATCTTAGCTACCTTTTCAGAGAGTTCCTCCATTTTCTTGGGAAGGCTTGAAAGAGACTCCATCTCCGCGACTCTCTTGTGGATCTGCTCGACCATGGTAAGCTTGTCGGCGATCATCCCCATGCCGGGGATGAGGTCCTCAGTCAGATCTGCAATAGTCCTTCTAGTTGTCTCATTGGATAAGATTGAGGGAGACAACTGATAGGCCCTTGTGGCCTGTGACCTGCCGGTTTCTGCCATCTGCTCTAGGATCTTCCATACATCATGCTCGTTCTTGTTCAGATAGCTTCCTCCACAGGCGGCACTGACCAACCCCTGCATCTCTGGGGTTAAATCACAGATCAAGGTTTGGACTAAAATCGCCTTTGAAATGCCGTGGCATGGGCATTTTTGTACTAAGTCATTGAACCTGTCCCAAGCCTCATGGAACGGTTCGCTGGCTCCTTGAGCAAAGCTGGCGATCTTTGTTCTCATCTGATTAGTTCTACTGAGAGGGTAGAACTTCTTCAAGAAAAGGTCCTTGAACTGCATCCAAGTAGTACATACCACCCCCAAGTTTTTCAGCCAATGAGCAGCCTTATCAACTAAGGCAAAAGGGGTGGCCTTTAGCCGAATATAATCTTGGCCAATATTGAGATGGCTAAGATTGTTGCACACCAACTCGAAGTCACGGAGGAAAGTGTATGGTTCTTCATTAAGATTTCCGTTGAACTTCGGTAGCAGACTAAGGAAGTGGGGCTTCAGCTCAAATGCCTGGGCGGGAACTGCAGGTGCCAACCAGTTCTGAATCTCGTTCTCCGCCGGGTTATAGGTATCAACCATTGGTCGGTCGATTCCTTCTGCTGCTATGATCTGTCCCATCCGTGCCGTGAGATATGCATTCCTCTGTTCGGCATCAGCGAGGCGGGCAAGAATTTGTTTAATTTGTTCCTCATCTGGTGGAGCTTTTGGCGGCATCTCATCCTCTAGTTCTGGGATTTGGAAAATAAGATCGGTGTTAAAGGGCAAATCAAGGAAGGGATTACCGAGGCAATGATCTTCCTCGGTAATCTCGGAGGAGATAAAAGGGTTGGTTTGAGAGTAACCACCCTGAGCATGTGGGAACCAGGACTCAAGAGGGTCATGAGTCCTGGGTGGTCCAAGGTGCGCTCGGACCGAGGAAGACGAGTTACTTGGGGGACTCATAGAGAGATCAGTGAATAGTGCATCAAGATCTCCCCAATCACTCATCTTGATGAGGGAGGAAGATAGGATTTTACTCCTACCTGAAGCAAGCAACAAGAACAATCCAAGACCCTGGTTTCACACTCAACACAGTGAAGGACTCAAAGTTGAGTCCAATTTATCTTGTAGTTTTTTAAGTGTGATATTCAAGCAAAAATAGCAAGGATTACGCGGCCTAGAGGGAAGTCGGCTTAGAGCCGGATGCGTCTTCCCTGTTTATCCTGTCGTCGAAGATACCGTCGATCCTCCCTTTCTTTGCTCCTATCCGGAGTGGGGACTCAATGACGTGCCCCTATCTACCTGCACTGAGGCGGAGGCTGACAAAGCTTTTAGGCCTTGTCGCAGAGTACCGCTGGTTCGCCCCTATCTACCTGTGAAGGCGGAGGCTACTTGGTACTTGTCAATGAGTTTAAAAGTATCCCACTCGTGATAATTGCTAAGATCAGTTGGCTCGTGATATGGAAGGCGGGGATTTGGGCTCTGTCTTAAGGTGTTCACACACACTCAAGTACCCTCACTCAGCCTGAATACAAGGTCGGGGATTAATCTCCCGCAAACAATTTTCAGTTTTTATTCTCTTTTTTTTTTATCAATACTGTTAGCAGTCCCGATTTTTAAAGTTAAGTTATCACTTTAATTAGTCCACCACAAAGCACGCCTATCGGACAGTCCCAATTTCCTGTTTAATTTAAGTGAGAAAATCAGAGGGGGAAATCGAGAAAAGCCGATGCACGAAAAATTGATGATGCTATGCTGAGTAGAGAATACTTACAGTGATCCCTTCGCTTTTTTATGCAGGATGCAATACAGAATTGAAAACTTTACTCTACATGCAAATGCAAGCGATGAAAAGCCGCTCCTAGACAGGCAGTTCTATTAGCGTGAAGAACAGTTTAGATTTGACTAAGTACCGCGGTCTAGGTGCGTCTTTTAAGTGTATTGTGTGGTCCTATTGATTACGAGCACAAACAAGTCCTAGAGTGGCTCGAGGAGCCGCTAGTGCAAGCTAAGTTACAATTCACCCACACAGCACACGGGACACAGTTCCACTATTTTTACACACGCGAGATCCCAAATGGGAACCGCTGGAAATGATGCGAAAGAAAAATAAAATAAAATGTAATTACAAAGCCTCTCTTTCACTCAAAAATTTAAATGCTAAGTCCTCGAAGCGTCGCCGACTCCTCGCGATCCTCGCACAAAAAATAATTGGAGGTCAGAGAGTTACACAAAATTAATGCAAGGAATAAATGGGAGAAAATAATTACAAGAAAACCGGGGGTCAGACTACCCGGGGAAGGAAAATCAAACACTCAAAATTTGCTAAAAATTAACCTAAGCCGTGCCTCCCCGGCAACGACGCCATTTTGACGAGCGATCCCGCACCCTTAGTTAATTCGAGCAAATTAATGTCCAAACTAATTAGATGTCGTTCGTTGCAGTCGGCTACGAGAGGGCTAATCAAAAACCACTTTAATTAGATTCAAGTTAATTTCAAGCGGCAAATTTTTTTACTTGGTGAAGTCCAAGGTCGAACTCAGGGAGGCAACTGTCTCCTTAGGTCAAATTTTAGCAATTATTCAAGCGTTGATTTTCAAGGAGTATTTTTTTTTGGTCTTTTTTTTAATTTCTATGCAGACGTATGCAGACAATGCAGGCCAATTTAATGTGCAATTTAATTAATGTATCAAATTAAGTCCAAAAATAATGAAAATTGGCCAGATAGTTATTTATGATGAAAATGACCTACACTAACTTTTTTTGGAATTTTTCGACTCAAAATGAATTTACTGTGAATTAAATAAACAGACAGCGTGATTTTCAGAATTTAATTTTTAATAAATATCGAATCACAATTTTTCCAAGCACTAAAATTATCCTAGGTAGCTCTAATAATCAGGGACCTAGGAAAATTGACAGAACTTAATTCCACTGTGAAATGAATTTATTAAAATTAATTTAAGAAAATCACTAAACAATTTAGTTAGGCCTCGATATGCGTGCAAATGCTATGAAATTTTTATGGTGTGTTAAAAATAGTGTCCTTAAGCTACTGTGAATTTTTGATAATTTTTGAAGGCACAGATAATTAATTAAAAAGCAAAAGGCATCACTGGGCAAAATATGTCAACAATGCACCAATTAATTCATTGATAATTCAAATAAGCCTACAAAAATCAGACACGTGTACTAATAGTCAGAGGACAAAATTTCCAACAACATGCAATTTTTAGAATTTCAAAATGATGAAAAATGCACTCTAGGGACACGTACAAACACAGGGGTGTAAATGCAATACTGGAAATTAAAATTCCAATAAACAAATATGCTGACAGGGACTAAAATGCAATTACCGATAATATGGTGGACTCTTATGCAATTTCTCCAAAGGACACGTGCTCACGTGGGGTCTGCTTCACAGGGACCTCTTTGTAATTTCAGAAAGCTTCAGGGGCGTCTGTGCAATTAACCCAGGCCGCACGTGCACCTCACGTGGGCGACCTAGGTTCGGAGGGCGTCGGAGGCTCGGAGCGAGACTCGGGTCCTCTGGAGGCTCGGGCTATGGCTCGGTGCAGCCTCGGGTCGCCCGAGCCTAGGCTTGGAGGCCGAGGCTCGGACTCGTCTACGTGGCGGCCTGAAGGCCCTCAGATCAAGATGGATCCAAGGGATGTCGATGAAGACGCGTGGCGACTGGAGAGCCGTCAGATCTGAGGCGCGATTAACGGTCGAGGACGGGCATCGTCGGGGAACACGTGGCGGGGCGAGGGCCGTTCGATCGGTTGATCAAACGGCTGCTGCTGCTTCGTCTCGAACGGCCCTCCGCCACCTGCGGAGGAGAAGGCTGAGCTCCGGTGAGGCTGGCCTTGCTCCGCCTCGGTCGCTGGGCGTCGATGAAGGGCGTCGTCGGCTCCCGAGTACCTCGGAAGATGCGGGGGCGTACGACGAAGCTTCCGGTGGCCTCAGGAGCTGTGACGGGGTGCTGAAGCTCGACGTCGATGAAGCTCGAAGGGAGCTCCGGTGAAGCTCTGGCCAATGAAGGAGTGAGGACCTGCAATGAGTTAGGTGTATAGCCGAGGCGTGCAAGTGCTCGTGGAGAAGTGTGGCGTGATCGGCGAGACCTAAAGTGGAGTGTGGTGGTCCGGCGAGTGAGCTCCAGCCGAATGGCGGAGCTGTTGGTCGGAGGAATGTGAAACGCTTCGTCGGAGTGCGCGGAAGGTACCACGAGGACCGGAGCTCCTTCGCGGAGCTCGGAGGAATGAAAATGGAACGGGAAGCCAACGATAGCCGGAGAATAAATTGCGAGAAATCAAAGAGAAATTATGGAGAAGATCAGAAGGAGGCGGACGGGGTTACCTGGGGAATGGAGCTCGGGTTTGAGCTCCAGGTCTTCGCTCTAGGGATCGGTACGGTCCCGAGCTCGTGCAGCTTCGCGGTGAAGGCTGTGACACGGCGGTGGCGGCCGTGGATCTCGCCGGGGTCGATTCCTTGTCGTCGCTCGAAGACTCACTCAATCGCTGTCACCAAAGGGGTTGTCTGAGCTCGAGGCACCTCCCTGGAGTGGCGGATGGGGGTGAACGGCGCCGGAGGTGGCGTATTTATAAGGAGAAGGAGGTGGTCTGGCTGGTGGAGTGGCGAGGTTGGTGGTAGTCGTGGGGTGAGTATGGTGGAGGTGGTGGAGCTTGAGGGAGCCGGCGAGGGAGAGGGATGAGTGGTTGACGTCGTGGGGGGGTCATCGGCCGAAGGAGATGGCTGACGTGTGTCCAAGAAAGGAAAGGGGGCGCCCCTCCCGCAAGGCAAGGGACGTGGGGGAGAGGGGCGCCTGGAGGTAGGAGACGAGGTCTCCACCGTTGGATCTTGTGATCCAACGGTGGAGATCAGAGCGTGATGAGCGGGTAGGATTAGATCTGGGGCGCCAAGATGATGGGTTACGAGGGAGCCACGTGGCGCGTTGTGGCGAAGCGTGAGCGGGCGGTTCAGATGAGAGGGTGGAGTTAATCAGAAGGTTGAGATTTGCTGGCAGAGGGGCGGCTGTGATGGAAAGATCGGAGATCTGATCAGGCGGCGCAGATGCTTCCACGTGGAAGGCTGAAGGCGCGGCGCTAAGGGACGGTGGAGATGAACTGTGGGGCGGATCTGATGGCAGGGAGATGGTCAGGTACGTGGAAAGGCCTGGGCCGTTGGATCTGAAACGAGATCCAACGGCGGAAGGCGCGGGCGGATGAGGCGATGGGCAGCGGGCCGCGTGGCGCAACCAAAGGGCGCCACGTGGCCTGCTGTGAATGGCTGGATTAAGAAACACGTGTAGAGAGAAGGGGAAGCCGAATTTGGAAAAACTCAAAACATGAAAGTTGTAGATCTTGATGAGATCTACAAGTTTCATGTTGACCAAAGACGGAGATGAGGTCAACTATGATACATAGATACAAATATACATATATATATACATATGTAGTATACAAAATGGCCCAAAGACCCAAGTTTCTCATACATAGTCTCATTTTGAAGATCTTTTAATATGTAGTATTCTAAGAGTGAGTAGACCTAATTCGGGGTTTGTATGAGGGCTTTATGTGTGTTTTAATGTACAAGGGATCTCAGGCTATTTTGGCTATTTTACAAGGGATTTTTGGCTTCTTATTTAAATGCAAATGGGCTGCTAAAATGCATGAATTATGGATGTGTGCATGAATGCTATTTATGCAATTTAAAAGGAAATATGCCTCTATTTTCTTGGGAACACGGCTCTATTTTTGACTTTTGAAGTTTTGAATCACAGATTCATCAGCGTCCCCGACATCCGCCGATAGCCATGCATAACCAGGAGAGGGTGGTTGGTGGTGACAACCCGACCCCCTCATCTTCCTCGGTAAGATCCAAGCCTTGTGGGCTTGTCACAAAGCCATGCATCTCGTGCGTTTGCCCTAGCTCCGACTGCTTCATGCCATCGAGCCAACAATATACCTCCACCATTCACCTTCCAGTCAACCAACTCTCAGCTTCACCACCCCCGCTTCATCAACATGCTTCGAAGCTGCTGCACTGTCCTCCTCTACGCAGCTCCGCCATCCTCGCCACCGCCAACGTTCATCGAACCACCTGTCGCTTCTATCACCATATCCTCGATTGTGGCATATGTCGCCCAGTCAAGGTTAGCCCACTACCTACTGCAAATGTCTCACCCGCTCTGCTACCTCGTTCGAAGAATGTATCTCTGCCAGCCGCACCGAGCTTCTCTGCCCCACGACCGGATATAGGAACCGAGACCCTTCCACGTGCTGAGCACGTGCGAAAGCGGATGTTTTGCAACAACACCCATCTCCTGTGGGATAATTGCATGGAGATCCCTCCCCGAATATCTAAATTACAAGTGGACCCTCAGTTCAGAAGTCACGTGCTTTGCATGTGACAATCTGGGAATTTTGAGCTCTAGTCCTTGCATCTTCGTGGAAATACAACGGTATCCCCGCCTCTCCAGAAATCATGTGTTCGTCATGTGACTTTTGGGAATTTTGCAGAACTCCCCAAGGAGTTTAGGTAATTACATTTTATCCCTTTATTTGCAATTTTCTGCATTTACTTTTTATAATTTGCATCTATACCCCTGTATTCCCCTACTATTTGGATCAACATTTTTGTATCATTTTATTTTTATAAAATAGCACTTTGTTCTTCAATTACTTCTCTACATCTTGTCATATGTTTGACATTTTTGTGAGCAATGGTTAAATAATAATAAATTATTTTATGGAAAATTGCATATTTTACCCATTCTATGCTTGAAAATTCATAGTTAATTAACAATTATATGAAAATTGCCAAAAAACATGGATTTTAGAATTAGTTGCATGTTACATCATGCTAAAAAAGAATTGTATTTGCATGCATAGTTCGCTTTGTAAAATTCAATTTGCATATTTTGATCTTAATTTTTAATAGGTATTAAATGAGATATTTCTAAGGTTTAGGATTTTTCTTAGATCGATCACCTAGTGATAGCTCTTGAAAAATTTTATCCCTTAAAAATAAATAGGTTTAACATTTATTATAATTAACAATTGAAATTCACTGTGTTTGCATTCATAAATTCATAAAATATTATTCTTCCATCCAAAAATTCCATAAACTTTATAGTGCATTCATTTCATCATAATTAACATCTCGGATAGGTTTCATTTTTTTCGAACATCGTTTGATTGACAATCATTTTTTGGTCCTTAAAATTGGCCTAATTTTCATTTTTTGCATTCCAAATTGCATTAAAAAATACAAAAATATACCGTCTAAAAAATCATGCGCTAACTTTGATAGACAAAATTCTAGGTTGTTTCTTTGCCTCCTTGAGTTCGACCTTGAGACTTGTCCAAGTAAAATAAAGATAAAACCACACGATTAAAAATTAACTAAATTATTGTGGTTATTTCTTGACTAATTCCAATTGCCCGCCTACAACGAAATGATATTAATTTAAATGCTTTATAATTCATGGCAATTAGCATAGGGCGATTCGCGACTCGTCATTGAGCTCATGAGAATGGAGATCCAAAATGATTAAATGTGATTTAATTACCATGGATATGAACAATATGGATAACACTATGCAATTATTCATATATATTATAAATATGATTTATATTATATTAGAGAGAGAATGTTGTGATTTATAGTTGTAAATTAATTATTGATGTGAATTAGATTCACATTGGATAATAAATGAAAATATAATTTACATTTTTTTGAGTTGCGAATTTGATTCACAAATTTCCAATGGCTTGATTGCAATGTTCTCAAGATAATTGAGAGTTATTATTACGAGATAATGTTGGAATAAGATAATGTAATCTCATTGGAAAAAGGATTTCCATCCACCAAAGGTGGTGGACAACCACCAATTCCCAATGGGATTAGGTGGTCGTCTCCCTTGTTTAGTAGATGGTTATCTCTTTCCAATATCTCCAAGATAATTGATTTGTTTTAAAATTAATTTATATTTTATTATTCTTTATATATATATATATATATAATTTAATCAAATTAATTGTTGTTATGGTTTTACAACAAAATCATGGCCACTGAAAGGAACACAAATCAATCTCATCCATTGATTTTGTGTTGTCGGAAAACCTAACAAAGATCGGTTCCAGTTCAGCCTCTCAACACACCCTTCGGAGTGTTGCAGGTTGCGAGTTTGATTAGAGATGTTTTTGGCCCAGAAATATGGGAGACAATGGGGAGGGATACACAATAGTTTGCACGTCTGATTATCTAGTTGGTGAGGCAATGTCTCTCTCTCTCTCTCATTCTCACGCCACTTCATTCTCTCCCCTTGGGTGGTCGTCCTCTCCATCCCTAGAGAAAAAGTCTCCATCGCCGTAGCATTGTCGTTTTGCTAACGGATTGTTTGCTCGTAGATCTCTGTCTCCTTTGGTGCACCTCACTCATGAAGAAGACGTCAGATCTCATGTGACAAGATCATGAGATTTGTCGCTTGGATCATCAACATGGATTGCGAGGAGCACGCGTATCATCAACGCGCTTGCAAGCGTCTCCTCCCCTTGAACGGACTTGAGATAGGAGGTCTCTTTGTTTAAAGACTCGATTACAACCACACTTAAAAAGGTATCCTTAATACCTAATTGTTGTTTAGATGAAACAGTATGAGAAGTGTTCTTGGATCATGTGGTTTCATTGTTGAATTTGTTTAAATTCTGCTGCCTCGAGTTACAGGTACGACTAGTCACTCCAGATCGCATATGATGTGATCATCATGCTTCTACGATGTGCTTAAGTATTTTCCCATATGCTTTAAGTGGTATCAGAACCAGGTTGGAGGTTTTGGATATGATCCATAAACTTAGGAAGACTTGGGCTCATTAGGGTTGATGAAAATTTTATCGTTTTTCATTCTTGCAGTCCTTTCTTTTGATTAAATTATGCCCTGTTTAAAATGTTTAAACATGAAATTATCACTTGTATAATATTCTCCATTCATTTAGGAAACCGTGGTATTTGAATTTGTGTGATTTGGAATCTGATTGCTCAAGATATGATCATTTTAATGAACACATATCGACTGTTTTGGGATGACAAATCTTGACGTAATTAAATAGTTAGTTGTTGTTTTTAAACACGTAAAATGCATTATAATTACTTGAGTTCTATTATAAATCAAATTAGCAAACTTTAGAAACTTACTTTGCATGATTTCGATTTAAATTGATTGAGATATGCTAATTTTAGAAAGTATGAGTCACTATTGGAAATTACATACTTGATCATTAACCTTGTGATTGTCATTCAATTAAATTAATGGAAATTAACGGTTAATTTTTCAAGATAATTATTAATGAATAATTGTGAAATATTTAAAGATGATGATTATTTCCTTGAATGACATTGACAATAACCAAAACTTGATGATATATATTCTAGATACAATTGGTTACTCAATCCACTATCAAAGAAACAAACTTGCTTGAATAGGATTGGGAATTTGTTGAGAAGAAAATTTCCTTATAATCAAAATAGTTTTGATTATTATTATATGGTCTAATTTCAGTTGAAAAATCAATTATCATCTCAAGTAGAGAGTGATCAATTTGACATTATCTTTGCCTGAGGCGTATATGTTGTCTTGTCGGGGAGCATTGGGGTAGTAGGTTGCTCAATGAGCGGTCTATCCCACTCCCGTCGGTTCTGGACATGACAACGAGTATGGAAGGGATAATGCTTGAGATATCGTAATGTATTTTTCTAACTATTAAAATTCAAAATAATATACATTTTTTCATATAATACCATCCTTTCAAGTAACAATCAAGTTTGTTGGTTGATTGAATTGGATTGATAACTGATTTAGTGTGATTAAATTTATTCGATCCAATTAAAATTAAACTCTCTATTATGAATATGATTAATAATAATTAATTAGAATTTGAACATGATATGGGGCATAACAAAAGTGACATCCATTGTCTCTTGTCAAGGCGAAGTGTTCCGTCACTAGGGATTATATGTAGCAGATGCCTATCCAAAGGGAAAACTCCTGCATACAAGTGCATTTGGATCAGGCTCTTTGCTTCTCAAAAGAGTAAGGTTGTATCTGTAGTGACCCCAATACCAGGTCCTCACATTATTGGGGTGATATTGGATTGCACATAACGAGTTCTAATTCTATTGACCGTTGGTTCAATTAACGACAGGTCACCATCACCTTAAGGGCGGTGGTCCCAGGTGTTAAAAACCAAATTGGGAATGCAAGTTGAACTTGCAAGGCGGAATGTGTTCCCTCTTCTTTTTATCCGAGTTACATGTTCTCATATTATTGGGATGTGACAAAGGTAAGAAAGGAGATCCCAAATCTTGCTTGAGATATAATGGTAAGTATATCTCTTACATTGAAAGTGATTAAGAGAATTTACTTTCAGTGTTGACAAGGTAAGACAACTTTGATATAAAATTCAATAATCAAAGTAAAGTGTGTGTGTGTGTATGAGAAGAGGGACATAGGGATGAATATACATGGCGATATTTTTCGAAAAAAATACATGGCTGCCCAAGGGGGCAGCCCCATTAATATATATATATATATATAGGGTAAAATGGGGCTGCCCCCAGGGAGTAGCCAACTTGGCTATTCCCACCTCTATTTTCCCCTCATTTTTTTATTTTTTTTGGAAAATAAAAATTTGTATATTCATCATTATATCCCTCTCACATTATATTAAAATTTCGTCAGAAACAGAGACTCCTAAGCCCTCCATCCAGACGTCATTTTTTTAAGGGTCGTAGGATTTTTTAAATCGACCATGTTTGGATAGAGGCCGTAGAAGTCTTTGTTTCTGACGAAATTTTAATAGAATGTGAGAGGGATATAATGATGAATATACAAATTTTTATTTTCCAAAAAAATAAAAAAATGAGGGAAAAATAGGGGTGGGAGTAGCCAAGTTGGCTACTCCCTAGGGGCAGCCCCATTTACCTCATATATATATATGTATATATATATGCAAATTTCTTATATTAGAATACTTCATTAAATGCACTCAATATTATACTCAATAATGATCAGTAAAATGTCATGGATTGGATCCATGATCAAGATATTGTACTTACAGTTGGAAACATAGTGTATAAGGTTGCAATGTGCAAGTTTCCTCATAATAATGCGGAATGACAATTAAATAGATAATAGGATTACAACCTAGCATTTATATGTCTATAGTCTCGATCTCTCATCGAATGTACTTTGGATGTGACTTGTCGATGATGATCGTAATTGTCAAATAATCCTTATAAAAACCGAAGAAGATGTTTTGGCAAACATATGTGCTCTCAACATTTAATCATGAATGACATGGTTCTCTGCATTATGCAGAATGGTGGCTTGATATGAGATGATGTACTCAAAATGTTTGAGTACCTGCCCGAACAAAATATCTTTGAGAGCTAAGATGGATGAGATACGGTGAGTGTCATCATTCTACTGTCTATACTCAAGTAATTCATGAAGCTTCATAATATTCATATTGTATAAATTAAATGAAGAATGTATAAATTGAAGTACTCTTATATTGAAATCTTTTGAATTGAACATAATAGATCCTTTATCGTAAGAGATGGTTGTCTATAGATGAAGGGAGAACAATGGAAGCATAGGCCTAACCCAATAAAGAAGGAAAGTCAAGGAGTTGACTGTACTTCTGTAATTTCCATATGACATCCTAAGAGTTGGATCTAGAATCCTTAAAGACTCAAATAGTGCATCAGAATAATCTATAATCTACTTTTGATCATTGAAATTGACGTGCTTATTAGATAAGATCAAGGTATAATAATTGTATCTCATTCTTCTGATAACACTTGCAATTGGTTGCATATGATTTAGAAGACTGGAAAATTTGATCTTAACATTTAATAGTCATCCACATGGATATTGATGCAATTGTTACAACAATCTCTATTGGATAGACGGACTTCATAATTTCAGTGGGAGATCCTTTTGTCTTAGAGAATGTCTCTGTGATCCATATATTAAAATACAATCATTGTTTATTTCTAAATGTTGGAAATAAACATGAATTCTGGAATAGACCTATCATAAAGAGTTGTGATGGATGTTTTTCAGAAAGTAATCTAACATCCAAATGACTCTACTAAAAATTAGAATATTAATGAATGGTTCACTAACATTTCTAATACTGAAAAATTTAAACCTTAAAATATCAATAGGAGGATGAAGATCATTTGATAATGATCTAGAATTAAACCTTGGACATATATCTGTTGATGAGATCAATAGACCAGTAAGAGATGAAGCTTTAGAATATCTAAAAGTTCAAATCTTTCATACTTGTGAATATTGTATTCTAAGTAAAATGTCCAATGTACCCTTCTCTAGGAATGGTGTTAGATGCCAAGGTATTCAAGATCTCAAACATATTGATGTATGTGGATCATCTGTATCATAATAAACATTGATGATATGTGATATTATTTCATGATTATTTGTGATATGAGATTTCTTCCTTTCACCTTAGAAAGCTTTGAAATATTCAAAGATTTCGTAATTTTAGTTTAGAACCAAAGTGCGAAGAAAGATGAAATGAATTTGATCTAACCTAGGTAGCAAATACTTATTAGATAAATTCAGGAAATACCTTATGGGAAAAGGAATATAATTCCTGTCTCAATCCTCCTAATGCACCTAAACTCAATGAATTTATAGGGAGATACAAATGGATCATGTGTGACATGATTTGATAAATGATGAATCTTAGCATAATTACCTCTTAGTTTCAAGGTATATATGTAGTAGAGACTACAATATATATCCTTAATAAGGTCCCATCCAAGTAAGATGGAATCTAGCTCCATAGAAGTGCTACTTCATTAAGAAAATAAAGGATGGTATTGGATACATACTTTTATGATCTCGAGGTTTTTAAAAGATCTCATCTCTGAGAACATGATTCTTAGAGGATGAGACTCTTGAGAATCAAGATGAAAATGAACTTAAGGAACTCATTAAATATTGAGAAGACAATGAGGCTCCTGGAATGGGAAAATAAAAGGACAATTAAAGATGAAACACTCATACCTCTTCAAATGGGATTGACGATGGATTTCATGTGTTAGTTAAGTCTGAAAATGATCGTACTTCATGTGATGAAGCTCCACAGGATCATGACATGGAAAGATAGATTTTAGCAATAAAGTCTAAAGTAGACTTCATATACAAGTGTTGTATATGGACCCTCGAGGATCCATCTATATGGGTAAAACCCGTTAAGGTGTAAATGGATCTTCAAGAGAAAGAGATAACTTGGTGAGAAGGTAGAGACCTTCAAAGCACTACTCATATCTACAAGATACACATGAAGAAAGAAGACATCGCTTGCGACAAGACTTGCTTTCTAGTGACTATGCTTAAAATCATCAGATTATTGCTAACTATAACTACACAACTTGACTTGACATCTTCAAGATGGAAGTTGAGATTGCATTTCTCTATGAATACCTCTCTGAGAATATTCATATGAAGTAGCCTAATGGCTTCATTGTTGAGGAAAGCAAGGTGTGCAAGTTGAATAACTCCATCTATGGACTCAAATAAGCCTCTTGTAGTTGGAACATCATATTTGATGAAATTATAATTGTTGAGATTTCAGATAGAATCTTGAGGAACCAAGTGAAGCTTAGTCAGAGTGCCATTGTGTTTATCATGCTAAATGTAGATGAAATCCTAATCATTTCGAATTATATAAGGATTAAAATGAGTGTTTTATAGTCTGATTTTTCTATACCTTGAGATATGATCTCAAGGATACCTCTTAGATATTAGTTCGTAAGATGTCCAGAAGCAAAGAGAAGAGTGTATTGGGATCGTCACATTTATAGTACACCCTAGACATATTCCATTCATGGAAAACCACAAGGAAGGCTACCTTCCCTTAAGACATGGTTCCCTATTTTCAATTGGAACACCTCACGACTGAACTTAGAAGGAAATACCTGACTCCCCGATGACGAGTTATTAGATGAGAGGATTGCATGGTAGTCCGCATTCTTGATGGGAAGAGCTAAAACCTTTCACACACATGAGATAGTTGTTCAATGTTCATGGGGTATGCTTGGGGAAGAGGATTGATCATGGTCTTGGTATGGAACCCAATCTCATTTCAAGGGGCGGTAAGGTGGGATTACGAGCTTCCTCACACACATAAGTTGGTACAATGATGGGTAGAACTCGGATGTTGTTGATTGTAAAACCCTGATTCTCACAGGATTTATGCCTAACTAATAATCCAAAGGTCGGGTCTAGATCTGTTTCCACCTTTTGCTCATGGTCTTGGTATGGAACCCAATCTTATTTAACCTCATTTCATTTCTTTAGTTTCTCGGGCACGAGCATGGTTTAAGTATAGGGGGTTGATGAATCAGTGATTCATCACTCTAAAAGAGATTAATTAAACTTGGTTCCCCAAAATTCATATGCATTTTATCAATTATCTTGCATCATTATAATTCATGCTTATGTAAGTAATAATTGCGTTTTATCATGTAGAATTGCATAAAGTAAGAAGTCAAAAATCCCAACCCAATTGACCTATAAAATGAGCTAACTTCTTTGATTTTTAACCATTTAATGCTAACTCCAAATCTCCTGAGACCACTCCATTGTGTACATATTACCAACAAGAATAAAGAAAAAAAATAAAAAATACCACTTACATAAGTAAGTGGCTTACAAACTGAAACCTAATTTCAGAATTACCAGACTAAAACACTGATATCTTCCTCATACAATGACCAATCTGATCCTACTCACTTTTGAACTAATGTACATTCAATTACCTTCAAAAGAAGACCTAGTTCAAGTGAATCAGAGCTCATATGTGAAAGTTGGATTTTAGGCCTCTTTTGTACAATGTGCATTTTACCTGATTTTTACCTGATATTTTATGTACATGTTCAACCCTTTTATTTTATTTGTTTTTTATTTGTTTTATTTATCAAAAATTTTATTTAAATGTGCAAAAACCCAGACCTAAAATAAAACCAAAATCAAATAATTTGACAGAGGCTGAGTGTGCACTAACAGTTTGTACAAAAGTCATCTTTATCGTACTTTATTTTATTTCTCTATTTTATTAATAAAAAATCCAAAAATTCAGAGTAATGTGTAAATATTTGTCTTTGATTTTGTTAAATTTTTTATGATTTTTTTATCTTATTAAAAAATTATAACAAATTACAAATCCAAAAATCAATGTATTTTATAAGTACCTTAAAGATATCACTTTGTGCAGACGTTTTGGTTTTGATCTCTTCATGAAAGTCATAGATCTTGTCGAGATGAGTAAATTTCATTAAGAAAAATTTTCAATTGGAGGTCATTTGCTCTTTTTTTGTTTCAATTTTTTGGGAGTGACATGTGGCCCCTCCTAGAGATGCCATGTGTCACCCATTTTAGCATTTAAATTTTGTTTTAAAAAAGCAATTAAATAAATGATAAATAAATAAAAATTTAAGTTGCCATGTGGCCTCATCATAGCCACTTGATATTAGCTAATCGGACGGCCACTACTTCTCTCCTTCTCCCCAAATTTTGCAACCATTTCCCGATTAGTACCGCCGCATGTGTATCTCCTTCTGATAATCACCACCTTCCAAACCCAGCCACACCCCGGTCTCCATCCACACGCCATCTTTGGCCACCCATATCCTCTCACCCAATCTTATCGCTACTGCCTCATCGATCTTCAATGAAACCATTACCACATCCATCAGCGATCACCCCCCAATTTCACCACATCGCCTTCCTCATTCGTCCAATTCTGCATCACCTTCCCCATATATAACAAGAGATCCACACCTTGAAAAACAACATCCATCGACTGCACAAGCAAGGGGGAGCTCGTAACAGTGACAACACCACGAGCCCATCCTCGAAGAGATCCAAGGCGTTCGCCTTATCACAACTAATGTCTCCTTTGAGTGACTGACCTGCTCCAACCATCGTTATGCCATCGAGATTCTCCGCAAACCTTCTAGGTACCCCTCCTCCACCATTCTCATCTCCTTCGCCCCTTCACCTTCATCCACTTTCATCCTTTTCTTCCTTGTCCCCCTCCCGCTCTCAATGCTCTCCCTTGCCTTAGTTTGACTCCAGCTATTCTTTATCGACAACTAGCTCTACATCAACCACCCTCGACCTCAATGCAAGAAATCTACTATCTTCTACCGCTTTGTTAGCCTTCGCCTTTGCCATCGTGCGGTCAGAGATTCCACCATCCTCGCATGTGTTCCTCTTCCCGCTGGCCACCTTCACACCACCAGGCACAGATCCCGAGGCCCTCCCCACGTGAGGTGCATGTGTAGGGAGGGAACTTTGCAAGGAAGCCCTCAAAATCTTGCCTTATTCTAGAGGCCCCTCTGCATGTGATACATATATGGGGGTGGAGATTTTACTAAAGCCCCCCTCCTTAAGTGCCAATTCGCATCAAAAAAGCCACCAGGGGGTCACGTGAGGTACACGTGACTCACTGGAAATTTCATGAAAACCCGTCCTGGTTTTGGTAGTTACATTCTAGTCCATGTTCTGCACTTTTTATTTTAATTTTATTATTGTAATATGCAAAAAGAACCTCAATTTTCCTATGTTATTTGAACATTATTCTTACATCATTTTATTATCCAAAAATAGCATTTTGTTTCTCAACTAATTCTTTACTTAGTGTCATGCTTGTTATATATTTATGTATTGTAATTTATAATAATCAATCTTGTGGAAATTAACATATTTGCCCACTCAGTGCTTGAAAATTGAAATAAAATTTATCATTGCTCAGAAAAATGTCGAAAATTCTTTGATCATAGATTCAGTTGTGTTTCACATTGTGCCCAAAAATATCATTTTCATGCATCATTCGCTCTGTAAAAATCAGTTTGTGTTTTTCAATATTTCATTTTTAATATTGGTTAAGTCTCACATTTTTAGGGTTTGGGATTTTTCTATGATAAATGACATCGTGATATCTGATAATTTTATTTCTAGTAAATAAATAGGTTTAATATTTATAATAATTAATTATTGAGATTCACCTTGTGTACATTCATTAATTCAACAAATATTCATATTGCATTCAAAAATTCCAAAAAATATAATGCATTTATTACATCATTCTTCGCATCTCAGTCAAGTTTCATAATTTCATGACTCTGTTTGACTGGAAATTGAATTTTAATCCTTAAAATTGGCCACATTAATAATTGCATCCAAAAATTGCATTAAAGATACCAAAAAGTTCACCTCCAAAATTGCGCATCAAATTTGATAGACATTGACCTAGATTGTTCCTTTACCTCCTCGAGTTCGACCTTAGGGCTTACCAAGTATAAATAAACATAAAACCACTAGAATTAAAATCGATTAATTAATTACGTATTTTTTTATCTCTAATTGCTTGACATTAATACAAATGACACATTTAATTCATGATAATTAACAAAGTATTTTTTGTATTAATCATTCATCCTAAGCAGCTTTGAGTTGTCATGTCATGAACAAGTGCCTGGTGGTGCAGGAGCCTTTCAATCCAGTGCCAAGAGACCGTTAGATCTATCTATAGGTTTTAATCAGATCTCTCCATCCACGAATCGATATCCACTCATCCCAATCATCCACGTGGATAAGTGATGCTCCATTAGACATCCGCTCACTCCTATTAAGGGTTATATTGCTTATCTTCCCCTATGATTTTTGTATTTTATGTTTAGCCCATAAAATTTTATTGGAAGTTCTAATACTTTTATATTATTTATGTTAAGGACTCTGAGCTTTATTCTATTTGCACTTTAGTCCATTCCATGTCTCCTCACAAGCATGTACACGTGAGGTTGTGGGATTTTTGCATTGATATCCTTACGAGTTTGTGTATTTACTTGTAGTCCAAAAACATTGAATAGTGTAATATTTTTAGAGAATTTGCATACTTGGACCTATTGTTAAGGATAATTGCATTTATACCCCTACTATTGCCCAATTTTTATTTAAATGTGGAAATATTTAATGTGTACCCATGGACATGTTTAAAGTATTATTAAATACTCTGATACTTCTTGAAAACTACAACTTAGCCCTTTATTTTAGATTAAATTTGTAGCTGTAAATTAATTATTAAAAATATCACTTGCACATAAAAATTATATGAAAAGTATCTTAAGTGCTTGGAACCATATTATATCACATAAATATTTTTTAAGATAATTAAATTATTTTCCTATTTATAAAAATATAAAAACATTGTAGTTTCTATAGATTAGAATTTAAAAATTCATAAAAAAATATAAAATAGTTTGAAAACTTCTCAAAATATTCTCGTACATTTATTTAACTATATTCTACTTTCTACCCAAATATTTTTTCATATTATTAATTACAACACCAAAAAGTGGAAATATAAAAAAAATATATAATTTTTAAAAATTCATAGAAAAATAATAAAAATATGTTTTAAGCTTCTTAATTTTATTTGTACTTTATAGTGTTCAAGAAAATTGAATTTAGTCTTAATATGATTTGACACATATTTATTAAGCTCATTTCAGTTTCTTTGACTTACATTTATTTAGTTTGTGTGTTTTCTTATTTTAAAATCTAGAAAAATTCTCAAAAAATAAAAAACTTACCAAAATAGAGAAATTTTTTATAAAACCCAAATAATATGTTGTTTATGATTTTTGAGCCTATTTTCTATTTTAAATATCCAAAAAATCTCTTTTATCCTTTTCTGTATATATTATATATATATATATTTTTCTATTATATATTAATCTATATTTTATTTTAAAAATAAAAATTTATAATTTATAAAATAAAAAACATAAAAAGTTTAAAAATTAGAAACATACTAAAATATGTAAAAAATTAAAACACAAAACATCCTAAGTTGTCTGTTCATTTTTGTTGCCTTACTTCCTATGATCCTTTATGGTTTGACTCCTACTGTTTGTGTACTATACACATTCTTTATAAGGTATAATAAATTTGAGCTCTCCTACATTTCTTGCTTAATTATTATTGTGAGATAATTGTTAATTGATTCGGGGTTGTTAAGTACTAATAGTCGAGAGAGGTGCTTACAAACCATCCAAGACCGGACATTAGGTACCTCACTGATTTTTTTAATTAGGTAGTCAGCTCGATAGTCAGATCTGCATGTGTCTCTGCTAGGGTCACATTGTGAAGGGGAGATCCCCTTAGAGAAGTCTGAGCCAATGATGTTGAGGGGTAGGAATCATCTACCGCTCAATGATCGTGGTTGTTAGTGTATTGGTGGGTTTTCTTTGAGCAAGGTGTATCTTCAAATGTGTGCATGTTTGGTGTACACCTTTTCTTGAGAAGTCAATAGCCCGAGCCTCGTAATTAATAATCACCTTAACTGAGGATAATAACATATTCCTAAGAATAATTGGGGACTAGAAAAACTCTCTTTTCGATTATACATCAAGGATGGTAAAGACCACTTGGAGAGGGACACCTTATAAAGTCTTTATGATTGAAATATTTCCCTTTGATGTAGTTATGGATCAATCAGCAATTTGAATGAACGCCATCAATTTTTAAAGTATCCCAAGTTTAATCTCATCAAATATGTATGATGGGAGAAATATATTAATGGGTCGTCAATGATCTAGGAGAAGGTGAACGTGGTGCCTTCGATTTCACACTCTAATCTAGGTAACTGCTTCACTTTACATATCTTTGTGTGTATTCTTAAGACCAAGTGGACATAGACAAAATGTGTCTCTCTGTTCTTGTTCTTTTCTTAACCATACTCTATGTGCACAACGTTTTCGTACAAATCTTCTAAAGTCGAGCATATGTTCCAAGGCCTTTATCAATGAGAACTCTATAACTATCTATTTGAATACTTCTGCCATTTTATCAACATTTATATTATGGTAATTTCTTATTTTTCAATTTTTTTGGTATTTGGTATTTTATTCTTTTTATGCTTTTGGTAGGTGGAGTGGTAGTTAGGGAATGACATACACAACCCAACTAGAGGGTGTAGGGTTCGTAGAAGAGGAAGGTACATGACTAAACTCAAACGGTACACTATTTGTGGTTTACCTACTGTCCTTTATGTTTCCAAGATCAAAACCATTAAATTTATTCTCTAGTTGAATCCCTTGGCTAGGAGCAAAATAAATAGCCATTCAGTGACTTTTTTTTGCTAGACTCAAATGCTTCAAATCTCTTAACAAGACTCAAAAGGTCATCTTCGATAGATCTCTCTTGACATGATACAAATGATACTTGTTATAAAATAGATGTTTGCAGAAATAATTGAAACATACCCATTTTAGAATGAAGATGTTATGCAAGCATGATCTATGTATGGATCATTCAAGTGAAACACACCATCAAAATGAAACTGCTGAAAGATTAGGTTCTCATGCTTGACATACTGTGACTCTAGTATATAATCTTGAGACATTCACATATTATCCCTATGGCAATCTCTATTTGATTTATATATAGGAATATTTTGCCGTACTTGTTGACTCTTAACAGTTGCTCACTCATATGGTTTGTTCACTGAAAAATAAGTGAAGCTAGGGTTGTTGTATGTGGTAGATTAAGAGGACGAGGATAGCGAGTGGATGAGAGTGGAGAATCATGGAAGTTGGCCAATTTTCTGACTTTATAAAGTGGGTGATATGGATTAACCATGAGAGAGGGCCACTTTGGTTGGTTTGTGATACATGGTGGAAGAGGAAACAAAAGAATGTCATTATATGGTCCAAAATGACCAACATGACCCAAGTAATGAGACCGATGCATATGCATCTTAGAAAAGGAATATTGTGAATGAAAATGAACCAAAGCTAAAATTATGCAAGTGCATGGAAGAGACACATACATATATATACAGATAAAAAATATATAAAGGTAAATCCAAATTTCATCTACTCGATAAGGTGAAGGCCGCATAAGTCCAAGCAATCATCTTTTCAGTTTTAAGGTGAATTTTTCAAGATTAATAATCAAGCACGGTGAGACTCTTGGATTCCCAGATATGGTTCTATTACGCTGGAATTATAGGGTCTATCTGCACGTGGTTGCTAGTTATATAAAGCTACTAAGGATATAATATACATGTGTACAAAAATGTCTATATGAGGATGTAGGCAAGGGTATGTAGAACTCAAACTTGCAAGAGCTAGATCCAGAGACTTAGGGGACAAATTCATGAATTTAAGCTCTAATCCTTAGCGAGTATGTCCTCACCACTCTTAATTGAAAGTACTTACAAGCAAGGACAAGGTTGCTCGCATATAAATAATGAATTCAATTTTATTTTTTTGTCAATATTGTTTAGCAAACCCAATTTTAAATATGTTTATCACTTTCTTTGGAATCCAAGATCAAGCACATCTACTAGACAATATTATATCCCTTTTAGTCCTAAGTGAGAGAACTCTGATCGAATGGCGATAATTGAGGTGTGCATGGACGAATCTGATCTGATTTGAAGGCACAATCCACTACTGGCTTTTTTGGCTTTTTTAATGGACGAGATTGCATCTGGAGCTCCTCGTTCTTGATCAAGTGACAACGAAGGGTGATGGAAGAACACATTCGAATGCAAACTTCGACGAGGTTCAATTAATAAAATCTCACTAGATATTCACCAGAATCGCCTCATAACGGACTATGAAGTTCTACGAAGTGCTTCCATGTCTGATGGATATGGTTTGAAGCTTGAAGGCTTGTGTTTAAAGATCTGAAGGGCGATGAATTCTGTAAGGTCAATTATACTCCAGATGTTGAGATTCTGCTCCTATTGCCCGGTGTAGGTGGTCGGAAGGGAGTTAATTCTCTAGATTAATGAAGACCTGGGTGCTTAAACGATGGAAGAAGATGAAGAAGGTGTAGATGAGCGTGAGGCAATGGTTGGAGTTGAAGAACGATGAATGGAGCACCTCCGATCGAGTAGATCAAAGGCAAATGGTAGAAGATCTGATCTATCTAAATAGTGGATTAAAACAAAAAATCAAAAATAGAAATAAAAAGAAAGTACCTAGATCTACCTAAGGATGAATGGAGGAAGTTGATCGCCTTTATCTGCTGTATAGAATAGAGAGGCCGAACATGGCGGCGGATGTCCAGCTACGTGTTGGATCTCATCTCTTCCAACTTTATCTTACGCTCCCAGCCATGCAGGTGTGCTTGTTGTTACCAGGGGTAGCTATAAGAATTGACTTTGAGATATTTTGAGGTTCAGAAATGGATCATCCGGAGAACATGGTGTTTTAGAAGTTTTAATAGGTAAGAGATCAAGCGAGATTTCGAATTTGAAACGCACGCAATCCGAGGCAAGTTCGAATGAACCGATGACCTGGTGATGGAGAGGCTATTGAGGGCTAACTAGTTGGAGAAGAAATCAGGGTAAGTTAGACAATGGATGGAACTAGATAAATTGGGGAATAGGTGCATGCACATGAAATGTATGGTTTATTATGACATTAAACCTAAAATCAAGTGCGGAATACGTTTATTCAATTCACAAAGGACCAAACTGCAACCAGAATAAACAACAAGGAACAAAATGCAATTATTCAAACATTCACATGATGACATGTTTCCACACAAGATTTATTTACGAAATAAGAAAAATGCAGGGCTAATGTGTAAAAGCTTCACCGATCCACATGGCAAATCGAATGACTAGATATGGATCTGGAAGCTTCAATCTAATGGTTGGAATTTGGGGCACACAGATAGTATGGATCAAATTTGGTAATGTTGTTCTTGATCGATGCGAGAGGATTTGTATGAACTCGTATGAATGCAGCACCCTACGATTTTCAAATGGCAATATCTCGATCGATCGAAGTCGCGTGCTCCTCCTAAAGGTATGATCTCCTCTCCCTCGATCTTCTACATCATTTATATGGTCCAACCAAGGTCAATGGTTTCCAATCATAGATCTAGAGCTGTAAGTGGTACGTGGCTGAAATAGAGCTTAAAATCTCGTATCCTCACTCCAGTATCATCCAAATTGATGTAATTAGTTTATTAATGCTCGGAGAGAACTCCTACCATCTTATTAGGAAAAAATAAAGGAAATTGGATGTGGATGGATCGACTTTGATGAAGGTGATCGGAGCTGAGTCAAAATCTCAGATTCACCTAGATCTGGGAGTCATGTTATGGGAAGAAGGTGAAGAAGTGATTGTGGAAGGAGCGCCAATGAAAGTAAAGTGAAATCAAAGATCGGGGAGCTCCGATCGGGTAGATTAGAGCTCAAATAAAGATGAGATCTGATTACCTAATCGCATAAGATCAAATACAAAATTTAAAGCAAAAATGAAAGGAGATTTATATAAGCTTACCCACGGTGGATAGACAGTCGCCGCGGCCTTAATTTGTTGTGGAATTCAGAGAAGCTCAATCATCCTACCACGATATCTGATGATGACTTGGATCTCATCTTCCAAGAACTCTCACGCACTCCTAGCTGTGGAGAAAAGGTCGTTGTTACCTCACCTTTTTTTAGTGATCAACTTCGGGCATACAAGTTCTAGGAAGATGTATCATGGATGAAATGTTGATCGAAGGGGATATAAATAGAAGTGACAAGCAGGTGAAATTTGAATGATTGGAGCATGTGAATCAAGGTTGAAAACAAAATTTATTGAGGCGTGTGAGAGGGATAATCAAGCTACAAATTTCAAGAAGGAATCAGGTCAAATTGAAGGAAGTATTGGCCGGAATAAGGATGGAAAAAAGTCTTCGGCAAACTTGTTTGAGCGAAGGCTGGAGGAAGAGGAGGCTGACCCAGGACAACTAACCCGGGTTCGTTTAATAGGGACCCTAGTCCACTATAGGACAAACGGGAAAAGGGTAAAACAATATAAAATGTAAAATAAGCTAAAGGAAAATAGAAATTAATTTATAAATAAATTATAAGTAAAAATTATTATGAATTAAATATAGTTAATTTAGGTGATTTTTAGTAAATTAAATTAATTAATTACATAGGTTAAAATAAACAATTACTATTATTCGTGGGTATTTTTAACTATATATACAACACTTCTATTTTTATTAATTTATTTTTACACAAAAATATATAATTTAATATTTTATCTATTTACACTTTTACAAGGATTTTATTCATTTTTTATTTATTATTATGAAATAAATTATAATGTTAAATAAATAGATATATTTACGATATACACTGTGGTATAAATACAATATGTAAAATGAATCTATTTTTATATACTTTGATTTATGTAATTTATATTTGCATATTTTGGATAAAATACAATATTTACCATTATTTAGAAATACAATATGAAGAAATATGTACATATAATAAATATATATATATTCACACAATAAATAGTATATGCACAATATACAATACACTCCAAAAAGCCATATTTTGCATCTTAACTCTGATTTTAGTGAAACCACTTTCATTTTGAAGTTTATTTTATTTATAGTACAATAAAAAGAGTTTTCTTTATTTTGAGTTTTTATTTAGAAGACATGAGTCTAGCAAGTTTGGCTTTGTGACTTTTCAAAGTGTCATTATTTACATGTATACAATGAATCTTCTTGCAATTATTTTTAGTATTTACAACTATTTTTTATATACACCTTTTAAGAAGAAAACATTTTGTATTTGGAATGAATTGAGTGATAAATAAAATTGTAGAATGGATTATATATACAAAATAATGGTGTATGTACAGTTGATGAATAATGAATGAAATTAAATTTTCTTTTGTTTATCTACACTAAGCCTTATTGCCCCCTACTGTATTCCTTGTCGATCAGGTCAAGTCTTGATCTTCACTTATAGTTAGAGTCAACATGTAATTATTGCATATTTACAATCTTTTGTTATTTATTTTTTATTTTATTTATTAATTTTTAAGGTTAAAAACAATGATATTTATACCATATTCACAAAATAATAATGAATCGTAAAAACCATGATTTATTAGTATTTATAAGTGTTTAAGAAGGTGTTTTAATAAAAATAAATAAATAAATATGATGGAATACATATTCATCAATATCTTGCGAAGAAGATCAAGGTCAACTCAATGAAGATCGATAGAAAAGAGCGTAAATTAGGAGATCCCGTCAGCATTTTTTGTTCAGAGCGTGAGGCATTTTGATAATGGGATTGTGCGGGAAAATGGTGTGAAGAGGGTGGCTCGAGGAGTCTGGAATATCAGACGCACCAGATGGAGTAGTTGACATCAGGTCAATAAGGGGAGAGTCCCCATTGGTCCACATCTTCTGTTGGAGGACAAAATATAGAGAAAAGATTAAACAAACAAAATAAAAATAGAAAAATAATTAATTAAATAATTTTTTTTAAAAAAAATTATGTAGTATTTTTTTGATGATTTCTATTTAAATTGACCACTTTATTTTTTTAGATGTTAGTTTTTACCAATGTACCTATACGAATATTTAGCTATGTTTTGCGATGTTTTATTTTCACTTTGTATTTTTTGATTTTATTATCATATGGATATATAATATTTATTTACAACTTATTTAATGACATATTTACACATTTTTAATTTATTTTTCTGATTTTATTTATTTACTAAATATATATACTTTGTGTTGAGGAGAAGAGATTGGTTGTGTTGTAAAGACTTCAAAGTAATCCCAGGAGAGAGCGCAACAACTCAACATCACTTGTTAGTCTTGGATACACAAATAAAAGGGCTAGTAAAGAAAAGGAGGGTTCCTAAGATCACTAGAACTAGATGGTGGAATCTCCCACTGAAGTAATCGAGCTTCAAGGAGAAGGTTTTAGAAGAATTATCTTGGGATTGTAGCGGAAGTGGAAATGAGATGTTGGAGGTAGTAGGATCTTGTATCTGAAAGGTAGCCAAAGAGATGCTAGGAGAGCCAAAGGGAGGAGCTCCATGTCAAAAGGAGTCTTGGTGGTGGTGTGAAGGGGTGCTAGAGAAGCTAAAAATTAAAGGAGCATGCTTTAAAGCTATGTCTAGGGATGGAACGGAGGAAACTGCCACAAACTACAAAATATCGAAGAAAGAAGCAAAGAAGGTTGTAAGCAAAGCTAAGTCAAAATCTTATGAAGTTTTGTATAAAAATATTGACTCTAAGGAGGGAAAGAAGGATATATTCATGTTGTCCAAAGAAAGAGAAAGAAAGACCAAAGACCTTTCTCAAGTGAGATGCATCAAGGATGAGGAAGGTCGCGTGTTGTTATTCAGAATGATATAGTTTCTAGATGGGAGCAAAACTTCCATAAAATTTTCATTAGGGAAGGAAATAGAGTGATCACATTGCGTGATCTAGTAAGTAGTGAAAGTTACTTGAATCGTGCAAGCTATAAACAGATACAAAGAAAGGAAGTAGAGGAGGCCTTGAAGGTTATGAGACCTAGGAAAGGTGTAGGACCGGACGACATCCCTATAGAAGTATGGAGAGTTTTAGGTGATCACGATTTGACTTGGCTTACGAATCTATTCAATGTTATTTGGAGAAGCAAGAAAATGCCTGAAGATTAGATGGGGAGTATTGTGGTGCATCTTTATAAGAATAAAGGAGACATTCAAAATTGTTCAAATTACACATGTATCTTCCAACGTAAAAGAAAATCAATTCGGATTCATGCCAAGTCGCTCAACTATTGAAGCCATCCATTTGCTGAGGAGAACAATGGAGATTTATAAGGCTAGAAAGAACCTCCATATGATATTTATTGATTTGGAGAAGGCTTATGATTATGTACCACGAGAGATACTATGGAAAGTTTTGAAGAAGAGACAATTACATGTCCTATACATTAACCTCATAAAGGACATGTATGATAGGGCTTTATCTTGTGTAAGGACCTCGTCTCGGAAGGCTGGCTATTTTGACATCAACATTGGTTTACATCAAGGTTCAACTTTGAGTCTATTTCTTTTTATTTTGATTATGGACAAGTTGACAAGTCACATTAAGGATGAGTTACATTGGTGTATGTTATTTGGTGATGATATTGTGTTGATTGATGAAACTAGAGATAGAGTATGAGAAGCTTGAGGTCCGAAGACATGAGTTGGAGACTAAAGGATTTCGTATAAGTAGGGCTAAGAGGGAATATATGGAGTGCACCTTTGATGGAAGAAATGGTGAAGGAATCGAGGTGAACATTGATGATGATAACATTTAGAAGAGAGATTATTTTATATATCTGGGATCTATTTTGCAACATTGTGGGGAAATTGATGGAGTTGTACTAGTAGAATAAATGCAGGTGTCTAAAGTGGAGAGAAGCCTTTGCTGTTCTATGTGATAAGAAAATTCCTTTAAAAATTAAATGAAAGTTTTACGAAGCAGCAGTGAGACCTGCTATGCTCTATGGATCTGAATGTTAGCCTGCGAACTATAATTATGTGCAATGAATGGTTGTAGAAAAAATAAAAATGCTAAGGTCGATGTGTGGACACACACGTAAAGATTGGATTCGGAATGATGCGATCAAAAAGAAAGTTGGTATTGCTTCAATCGAGGATAAGATGCTAGAAAATCGCTTAACTTGGTTTGGCCATTTGCAAGAGAAGCTGATGCACCAATTAGGAGATGCGAGTGTTGTGATGTTCATCCGATTAAAAGAGGGTGAGGAAAACCCAAGAAGTGTTGGAAAAAGACTATACGAAGGAACTTAGTTTTGTGTATATAAGCATGGGATTGATCTAAGATAGACCTGAATGGAGGTGAAGAATCCATGTAGCCGACCCTACTTGGTTGTGGGAAAAGGTGTGTTGTTGTTGTTGTGACTTAAACATATATATTTTATATAGGTATAGTTTACCTATATATGTTAATTTCTTTATTTTCATGAATTTTGATGCTTTTATTTCTATTTTATTGTTAAAATGTGTTTTGTATAATAATGATTAATATATAAAAATATAAAGAAGCTAAAAATATAAAGAATATTGATTATATTTACAAGTATACTACATAATGAGGACCAAAATCCAACTTCTGCATCTTAACTCCAAATTAAATGAAACCACCGTCATTAAATAGATAATTCAATTTATGAATAATAAAGGTGAGTTTGTTCAATTTTGGGTTTGTATGGAGAAGATACAGGTCTGAAAAGTTTTCTGTACGGTTTAATATTATGAGTCTCATGGGCTAGGGAATTAAGGCCAAAATGAAAGAATAAAGGTGATATAATGGAGATTCATCACTAGACTAGTGATGCCAACATCTAAATATAAGATATTGTGGGTTTCAATAAGGCTTCAAAAGATACATAGTTTACAGGTATAAGAAGAAAAACTCCTTGTGTAAATGTTGCAATGTTGTATGTATGAAAAAAGTATGAAATAAAGTCTCCTTAAAAAGTTAGACGGATAAAAAGCAAATAATAAAATCATTCATGTTGGAGAAAGATATAAATAAGCAAGGCATATGTTAAAGTATTCAAGGAACACCTATGTCTAGAGACTTTACTACACCGGCCAAGCTCCAAAGGATATCAGCATACATTGGTCACAATCCATTCTCTTCTTTACCTCCTCTTCTTGGGCCGTTTGCACTTGAATATAGAAGGGAATACCTCACTCCTCGAGGAAAGAGTCGCTAGACTGGGGAATCATGGTCTCCTTGTTAGAGAAGGTTGTTCTTTGTCATTTCAGATGTGGGGATCAATAATTCGCATTCATAGTACAAGTAAGATCCATAGTCATAAAAGTTTGTGTAAGAAGACTTTTTCTGACCTGATTATTGAGGAGAACTGAATAGAGAATTATGGAACTTAAGGGATATTGAGTCTTAAATCCTATTCCCAATAAGGTTCCAACAAACTTATAATCTGAAAGTCTGACCGAGCTCCATACTTTGATTTTATGAAGATTAATTTAAAAATTAAAATTGCTTGAGTCATTTCCATTTCGTTTTCTTTTTATTCACTAATTATTCTAATAAGTGTTTGATAAGGTGCTAGAAAAAGCAAAGTACAAGGGGATGATGAATCGATTATTCATAATCTTTATTCATTCATTTTGGATTAAAATCCATTACAAAACACATGTAAATATCATTAAACTTTATTTATTATCAAACTAACAACATCTATTAATAGTGTATTATTATCGTTATTTTAATCCAATAAAGAAGAATGAAAAAAAGAAAGAAAAGAAGGTTGTATATATGAAATAAATATAGACTGATATTGGTCCCAAGAGTATGTCAAAACTTGACGTAATAGACGA
This sequence comes from Ottelia alismoides, assembly GCA_037367405.1. NCBI lineage: Eukaryota > Viridiplantae > Streptophyta > Magnoliopsida > Alismatales > Hydrocharitaceae > Ottelia > Ottelia alismoides. The sequence goes on along the minus strand of JAZKJV010008316.1, from coordinate 276,113 downwards.
GGATTAAAGTAGGGGGAGATATGGTCATTAACTTATAAAAGTATGAGAAAATCGAGTCCATATTGTACACACCCATTTCATTTGTTATGTATGTATCTTCATATATTTTATTTATCATTAACTATATGTCAAATAAAATATTTTCTTCATGAAACTTGTACATAAAAATGTGTCTCTAATAATAAAAACATTGATAAAAATAATCCATGTATATAATAAAAGGGACAACACTATGCAAAATTTGTAAAACCATATGTGAAAGACCAATAAATACTCCATATGAACATAAAATGAAGAAAACTCACTTTCATTGTATTTAAAATAAAATAATCTCTAAAATAAAAGTGGCATTATTTTTTAATTTGGATTTAAGATGTGAAAGTCAACATTTTAGAGTGTAATTATACATGTATACTTGTATTTGATTTGTTTATTTATTTAATTCTTTATATTTTTCAACATGATGTATTTTTAATATTTTGCACATATTTTATATTATTTATTTAAAATACAAAAAATAAAAAAAGATAAAAATAACCAAAAAATAATTATATGTATTAAATAGATATAATGTACATATATTGTACATAAGTATATTTATTTATTCCATTAAATTAATCATAAAAAATTAATAAAATTTTAAACCCTATAATTATGTTTCAATAAATAAAACATAAACTTTTGTATATATTGGTACAAATAATAATTGAAAATATGTATACTTTTTTATATGATTTGTACCTATAACTACATATATTTAATTATTTTAACTATTTAAATTAAATTACTTAATTTATTAAAAATCATAAAAATATAATTTATTAAATATAATTTTTTATTTTAATATTTTTTAAAATTAAAGTTTCTTTCAAATTTATCATTAATTCTTTATTTTACTTTATTTATTTTTATAATTTTCCTCCATGTCTTTATTTAGTTAGGATGTGACTGGCCCAAACCCGTTTGTTAACCATCGGGTCAACTGACCCTTTTCTCCTTCTCATATGCTTCCACCACTGACCCTACTTCTTCATCAATTATTTTCACCCGATTCTATTAACCATTTAACTCCATTTTTTCTCCTATTTATTAATCACACAATATAGATTCACATCCAAATAAGTTTCCCAAATTCGCATGAATTCATGCACTGAATCTCTTTTTGAATTTTGCATGCATCTTCGCCTATATAAGCTCCTCCAGATCCTTCTTCCTCACATGATTCATCTTCCACCTCTGAAATCCTCTCAAATTCGACACTTGGAGCAAGTCTTCATGATAGGGAGTTTCCTATATATCTGAATCACAAGAGAAGAGATTGAACAACGAGATCTGATGATGATGAAGAGCACCTCCATCGTGATAGAGCTTCTCCAGACTTTCATCACTGAATTGAAGTAAAGACCACCTCTGATCCATCATCTTTCATATCTAGGTAATATAGTTTAGATCTAGTCTTATTTCATTTGATTTTGCACAATACAAGCATGATTTCATATCTAATCAATAGCTTATTTCTGATTTTTGATCTTTTGGATCCGCCATCCTCTCTGATTTTCTTCCGATTCACTCCATCAAATCAGCTCACCACGAAGCCCCATTTCATTACATCTTCTCTTTATGATATGATCATCAGATCTGGTCCCCAGATTAGATCCAAAATTTTGGGTTGAATACCATCACTAATGCATAGATACTATCTGTCCACCCTATTCTCCTTCGTTTCCATTATTTGCAAATAATCTCATGCCAATGATATCTTCCTTCAAGCCTTCAATGACTTGCATGTGTGAAGAACATTAACCTAGTGACAATCTAGAGCAAGATAGAATTCAATAGTATGAGCCCGATCCCCATCTCATCTAGATCTCCAATCAATGATATCAGGATCCTAAAATTATCACCGATAAGTACGAACTCTTTGCAAGAGTCAATCGAGTACTTCGCAGTCGAGATATGAGCTCCAGAGTTCCAGATCTAGTAGATTAAAGGTCGAAGGGGACAACCTACTTCTGTGTTCTACCATCACCTTCCAGAGGCATCCAATCAAGAACATGGAGATCATATTTATCTTGAGTGTCCAATCGTGCCCATATGTAGTTGTTCAATCATATCTAATTCAATAGCAACTACTCATCGCTCAAGGAACTTCATGTGCACCTCACACATTTATTGGATAAATTAAACATTCTCCATTCTTGATTTAATTTCATTTTAGTACTTTCGAATTTTGCTTATGTGTTTACACACATGATTTATTAGTGATTTTATATTAAAAAACACAAAGCTTTCATTTGTTAATTATTAATCTGTTGCATAATATTTTTTAGTCCCTCTTAAAGCAGATTACGTGTGCATCTTGTGATTAGATGAAGCTTTTACAAATCTATCCTTAGAGTCATTTTATTTGTTAATAATTTATAGTGTAACTTCTCTGATATTGCATTTTTGTCCCTATTATGTAATTTTCTATTTTATTCATTCACTTCTTATATTAAATAGTTCCATTAATGTGGAAGTTCCATAAAAAAATCATATTAAGTCCCTAGTAATTAAACATATCACATATAATTTTTTTTAAAATTCTTTTACTTAATAATATAAAATTCTAAAAATGGTTTTTACTATTCATACTTAAAAAAATCGAAAAATAAAAAACTGTGCCAAAAATTCTATAATAATTACTATAAATTATTTTTATCATATTTTACCACAAATAAAAAATAAAAAAAATTAATCATAAAAATAGAAAATTTTGAATATATAGAAAAACTGATAAATTTTTTTATAAAATCACATAAAGGTTACGAAAATTATAAAAATATATGTTTGGTCTTATTTTGAAGCCTAATAGAAAATTTTTTATTTAAAAATTATTTCGAGATCACCAGATTTTATATTCTTTTTTAAAATCACAAAAATAATAGCTAATGTTATTTAAAAAATGATTTTATTCTAAATCGGTAAAAAAATCATAAAACAATTCCTCAAAAATCAACATAAATAGTAAAAAAATACTTAAAACAAAAAATATTTGATTTTCTTATTTTTGAGCATTTTTGACATGTTTTGAAAATATTAAAAGATTTTATTTTATTTTTTTATATCTTATTCATAAATTGATTTTGGAAATTAAAACCAACAAAAAACTGTATATGTCTAACTCAATAAAAAATTAGAAAATATAAGAAAGATAAAACATCTAAAAACTATTTTTTAAAAATATAAAATTAATTAAAATCCCTAAAAAATCATAAGAAATCATTAAAAGGATATGAAATCTTGAAAAACAAAAGAATTACAAATCTTCACAATTGGCAATAATTTATATCCCTTATTTATTTCTAGCCTTCTTGAGTTCGAACTTGGATGCTATACCAGGTTAAATAAAAAGCACACTTATTTCACACTCTATAATAATTTTCTTTAAGTGGGTTTTTGGTTGCATTGTCACTTATACTTTCACATTATTCTATATTATTAGTTAAAACCCCATTAAAACTCTTGATTCAACAACCATGTCCGCAAATTTACCCAATCATGTACATGTTTCATGTGAAGAGATGGCTTGATGTGCGACGAAACAAGAGTCACCCGTTGGTAATAGGGAGACAATTGTAGCATGGAGGGGATTTTTCCAAGCATGTTGCACTACCGCTCATTCATCTTCTTTGATGAATAATGTGAAGATGATACCTTCCAACGAGTGCTCCTCTTCAGCAGTGGCCCTGCAAGAAGATGAATAGCTCGTAATTTATAACTTAGTCATGCCATTAGGGCATGCAAATAAAAGAAATGTGGATGGGGACCTTTGTGCCCATGTGAAAGAAAGGGTTTGGCTCTCCAGCAATGATTTGGCCATAATTGGAAGATATGAGGAGTAGAAGAAGAAGTGATGGGGGAGAGGGTGGTGGCAGTTGTCGGATATTGTTGGGTTCAAAAAGCGAAGGAGGTGAAGATGGATTGGGGTCTCGGATTTTATGGATATTACAAAGTAAATGAAAATGAAGAATACACAAAGAAGAAAGAGAGATGAATATACATATATGGGGTGTCGTACTCGATCGCCAGAGAGCTCAGGAGCATGGAAGCGCTCCTTGGTCATTGCCTCCAATCGTAGATGAGGTACAACAAGGCTAAGTTGACCTTCTAAGAGCTTCAAAAACAAGGCCCAATCATACCTTGGAACACATCGAAGGGGTGGAGGCTTCTTATCATCGATATCAACCTCGACGCTCTTGTTATCACCGATGGGTGGTGCTTGAGGCTGGAGGCTCGTATCCCTCTTGGCATATGGTTTTCGAAGATGATAGTGATGGGTGTTTTAATCGAAATGGTATGGGAATTAGGGTTTGTGAAGGAGTCAAAGTAATGGTTACAATTATGTTTGGGTCGACAAGTGCTGGCTGGAGTTGGTAAGGGGGGCTCACTCGATCATCGAGATTGATAGGTCGAAAAATGACCGTTGGTTTCGACCATATGTTGTGGGAGGATTGGTTGAGGATGTTGGGAGTTAGGAGATTGAGCCATGGTGTTTGATCGACCATGATGGAATGACCAAAGGTTGGACACTTAGAAGATTTCTAGAAAGAGGGGAATATGTATCAGTCATTAGATTGAAATCGATCCAACCGTTAAGAATTTATGTAGCTGGAAATGGATGAGGGTTACATGTGGTGGCGCATGGGGCTGCCACATGTTGTTATCGTAAAATTTTAATAAAAAATAATAAATTAGAAAATGACCCTAAGATTAAAAACTTCCTTAACAAAATGTTGGTCTTGATGAGTTCTACAACTTTTTAGAATGGACTAGGACCAAAAAACATCGCATATACAAATTACTATTTTTATGGCTTTTTATATAAAATACAAGGATTTTACCTCTTATTATTATTTTTGTTATTTTTAAGTAAATAAAAAACTAAATGAATATTATATAATTATTTAAATAATAATATATATCTTTGTTTTTTAATAATTAATAAAAGGAATAAATAAAAAGGAAGAGACACAAACTATATATATAACTCGGGACAATTTATTTTCTTTGCTTTTTGGTTTTTTGGGTTTTCATTTTAAATTCATTTATCTTTTTTGCTTTTTTTATGTGACTATGATGTTTCGTAACGTTGAACTGGCTAAGAGAGGGTGAGGAAGACCCAAGAAACGTTGGAATAAGACTATACTAAGGGAGCTTAGTTTTTTGGATCTAAGCCCGAGAATGATCCATGATAGATGTGAATGGAAGCGATGAATCCATGTAGCCGACCCTACTTGATGTGGGAAAAGGTTTTGTTTTTGTTGTTGTTTGATTTTTAAGGATTTTACTAAAACACGAAGATAAATAAAAAATGAATAGAATAAAAGGAGTTAATTATGTCTATCAAATGACAAATCAAAATCAATACAAATATACAATATGCAATGATGACCCAAACCTCAAATTTCACAAATGAACTCCAATTCTTTTGAGTTTAGTATTGATTTTGTTTAAGATTGAGTTCATTTAATTCAAAACTTTGTATGGGTGAATATGAGACTCTATGTGAGGGATATTTGTCTTTACTACTATTTATATACACATTAGGTTTTGGGTTTATTTCACATACATACATATATGTTATTTTTTTTAGGATTTTTTATTGATTAATATGATTGTTATGTACTCAATGGAGCTAGTTTTATTAAATTTAGAATTAGTGAGAATTAATTAAAATGATGAAGTTAGTCTATTTTAGAGGTGAATATTACAGATGCAATATGAACATGCTAATCTATGCAAGTTATTTATAGATGCATAAATGTTAATTATAATTTATAAATACATATGTGCTTAATTACTTAGGATAGATCTCTATTTTCAGCTAATTAAATCAGTGAATCACATATTCATAAATATCAAAGGTTATAACATGTGTGTACACGTAGTTGTTGCTATTTTATATATTTTCTTCTTTACTTTCTTTATTTATTTTTTGATATGTCTATCTACGTTAGTATCTGGTGTTGGGGTCATAATTAAAATTTATTATGGTTTTATTTGCTAGTCTGTAATTGTGTTCGAGTTTTACAATCTTGATAGTATTCTCTTTTTATTTGATTATCTGATTTTATTTTGTTTTCTTAATTTATATGTTATTAGGGCATTCTTCTTCATTGAGGATAGTTATAAGAACAAGATATTACATAGAATAAGAATGCATTTATTATTTATTTTATGCCATACTGAATATCTTTAGTTGACAAAATGGAATTCATCACATGAATAAATGAAGAGGAGACAAGATGATGGTGGAAAGGAATTAGATGCGGAGTAGGAGAAAAGAGAATAGAAGACGGTATTTGGAGGACACAAGATGATGATGGAAAGGAATTAGATGTGGAGTAGGAGAAAAGGGAATGGAGGAAGGTATTTGAGACAGTCATAGTGAGACGGAATGGGTAGGATGAGAAGGCGTTAATTAAGATGAAGTGGAAAACACAAGGAGGAAGGGGAAGAGAGAATAGTTCGAGTAGAGAAGTGAATCTTTGAAGAGGATTTCAGATAGATGGAACAGGAGATAAAAGTAAGTATTTCTTTCATGTAGACAGAAACAAAGAGATGAGCTATGGTGGAGTCCAATATGGATTTTTGAGGACACATCCTTGCAATGTTCCTACTAAAGTGCCTCACAAAAATATCAATATTTAAAGCTCCATAAATTCTTATGGGATATTCCTGGAAGTGTGCAACAAGGTTCACTTTTTATTAACTTCGAGACATCTAATAACTCATTACACGGTCAGAAGATATTTCATATTTCAGGATTGAGGTCTAGTTGATTAGCCTTCCTGTCTAGACATTTTTAAAGTTGGTCCTCCTAGAAAAGGGCTTTTTTTATTTTGAGAATGATGAAAAAATAACTAAGTTTTTTATTGGATATTGTACTCATCTTCGAATAATGTTCTAAAACTAGAGACACAAATGCACGGATGAATATGTGTGTGTAAGTGTGATAAAGAGGGATTTTGCAAGGGTCTGTTAATCAAACCCAATTAGCGTCACTGATGTGACCACTCAAAAAAACCCAACTTTAATAAACAATTAACCCACAATAAGAATCAGATAATTAAGTATAAAAAATATGGAGTTAAGATTTATTTTCTCTACCACAAGATGCATAGTAGGTAAGCATGTAGAGGCCGAACCACAAAGAGTAAAATAAGTAGCCTAGGGATATTTATGTACAACCAAGTCATTTCTTTACATAGGTCTTTTGTGGGGTTTGGATTTTGTATTTTTTTACTTTATTTTTGGTTTTATCATATTTTATTTTTTTATCTTTTTCATTTTTGTATTTATTTTAATTTAAATATAATATATATAGATAAGTATATATATGTATATGTATAAATACAATATAAAGTAAATATAGATACTATATAGATAAAGTACGTTAAAAAAGATTAAATATAGTAAAACATAATGTTTTGTGGTTTTTGTGTTTTTCTAATTTTTTGTTATTTTCCTGGGAATTTTGCTAATTTTTATGCATTTTTAAAGTCAAAAATATCCTGAATAAGGGATTAATATATATTCTAAAATTTATTTGGGTTTTAAAACATGCAATAAGTCCCAAAATTATCCAAATTATTTTTAGCATATAAATAATAATATATAGATAATTAGAAAATAGAAAAACATATTTTTTGTATTTTTGTTGATTTTTTATATTTTTTTAGATTTTCGAGATTTATGATTTTTATCAATTTTTTTTCTATTTTTAGGGGTTTTTGTTTTCTTGATCAATAAATATGAAAATATTCTATACATAATTTTTTGTAACTTTTCAAAAAGTTTTTTATATATTTTTTGGAATTTTTATATGTAAATAGGGCAAAAGGAAGATCCTTTTCATTTTTAAAAAATAATAAAATGAAAAATGCTAATTAAAAATCATAGCATGAAAATACAAGGCACAAAGCATTCATCCCTATTTTTGCGGATTTTTAGGCGTATAGTCCTAGTAGAGGAATTTTTGCAATAAAAATAAAGTACAGGGGTCTCTATGCAAAAGTACAAAAAGTTTACAACATATTTATCATTTTAATACACTATGTAACAATTACAAAACTTTCCATGGTATGCCTGCAAATTACCCCATCTTGTGGGACTACACGTGATACGTACTGGGAGGGACCAAAATGTAATTACAACAAAGTTCAGGGACCTCGCAACATTTTTTACAAAAATATACAATGTGTAATTTAATTTAATGGAATAAAACTTAATTTACAAAACTCGTAGGTGTATCCCTACGATTTCGCCACCTCACGTGGGATGACACGTGAGATGACGTGGACTGGACCTAACAATAATATGAAATAAATACAGGGGCTTAAGGGCAAAATGTCCAATTATTTATAAACAGTTAACTTTATTTATAGAACTAAAAAATAAATACAAAGAGGCGGGGATAGGATTTGCAGTTTACCCTTAATAGCATGCGAGGGAACAGTCTGGATGGCTTCACTTATGCACGTGTCGCGCTCGTAATGGTAGATGACGTTTTGACGTTGCACGACCTGGATTAGATCACTGGGAATGATTTGATGGTGACGGCGGGGCAACATCCAATGGCTGAGGTTCAACCAGGGGTGTCTCCCCAAATCCGACGGTATCTACCCTCCACAAAGAACATGGAAGAAGGGCTTCTTCCCCGAGCATCGTCCTCGATTTCCTCCCTCCTCCAGCATTCTTCTTCGATGGCGACAAGCTCTACACGTTTGGGGAGGTTGTCCGTAGCTAATGGTGGTCGCATGGAGGTCCAGGAGCCTGTGTAGAGTCTCGGCGCTCCCAGTTAAGTTTGGAGCTCCAAGAACCTCCATTCCTGCAAAAATCTACTACCTTTGGAGTCTTTTTTCCCTCTGGATCTACGGAAGAGTTATGTAAGAAAATGGGGCTTCCAGGTGCCTTAATGGTGGTGGAATGCAACATCGTGAGGTGGGCGGAGGTGCTCCGACGAATGGCAGAGTAGAGCACCTGGATCTCCAGATCCACGATGGATATGGGGAAAGAGAGATGAGCGGGATAATCATGGGATGATTACGAATGAAGTGGGCACGAGGGAATACGTAGGAGGGGCGCTGATGACGCACGGAGGAGCTTGTCGGAGCTCAACTTTGGTGAAGTACCGGTGGATCGATTAAGACTAATTTACTTAACAAATTGCTAAACTAATGATAGGAAATTAGACCTATGAATAAAATACACAAAATGAATGAAGAAGGAACGACTCTTATACCTGGGGGACGCATAGGAGCAGGGTGGTCGGAAAACCACCGTGGACTGCCGCCTCGTCCTAGCCATACCTTCTCCAAGTGCGAGGGGGCTCGCAGCTGTCACTTGGACCTCGACTCACTCACAAGAACACTCGGCAAAGCTCGACGGGGAATCAAACTCGAAAGGAAGGCGGATGAGATTATTTATAGATAAGTGTGGTAAGGGCTTAATAGGTTAGGGTTTATGCTCGAATCGAGGAACGATTGACTATGAAAAGGTGCCTACGTGATGGAGGATAGATTGCAGAAGGTTCTTTCATGAAGGAAGAGAGAAGAGAAGATCAATATACCAGAAGAGAAAATTCGAAGAAGATAGGGTGATTAATATCTGACATGCAGGACAACTGGAGGTAGAGTAGTGGACCTAGGTCAACAGTTGACACATTCTCATTGGTCCAAGTCAACACGCTACATGACAAAGAAAGATTATTAAATAAAAGATAATGATTTTAAAATAGTAAATGATTTTATTATTTTTGGTTAAAAAATGTTTATTATTTTGTGTAGTATTTTATTATGATTTTTACTTATTTTTGGTGTCTTTTATTAGTAGTAAAATTTTTAATAGTGTATTTATAGGTATATTTACCTATATTTTATACATTTTTATTTTTATTTTGCATATTTTATTTTATTATTTTATTATTATCTTTTATATATTTATAACTCATTTTTATTAGTATAAACATATTTTTATTTTATTTTTAGGAAGTTATTTGTACACTTAAATAAATAGATATGTATATTATGTAGGTATATTTGTAGGTATTTTACCTATGTTTTATATACATCATTTTGTTTTAATGTATTTTGATGATTTTTATTTTAGTTTTGTATTTTTAGATGAATAAAAAAGATAATTACAATATTATAAAAATATAAAGAATAAAGGAATGAAATAATATATTCCCCTTTTACACACACACACACATATATTACATAAGTATTTTTTCTATGTATTCTCATAGACTTATTTTTATTTAAACTTTTTAAATTTTTTGTTTATTTTAATTTTAATATGTACATGTTTATGAATAATGTTTACAAAAATAAAAAAAATGAATTTGTAAGGATAACTATTAATGAATAAATTGAATATTTTAATCGATAACATGTACAGTAGGGGCCCAAAATCTAACTTTCACACAGTAATTCCAAAAAATTTAAAACGCCACCATTAAATAACTCGAGAAAAGTTATATTCAATTAGAGGTGATTTTGACATATTTTGAGTTTTTATTTGAAAGATATGGGTCTGTGAAGTTTGGTTTCTGGCTTTTTATTTCAGGTAGAAAAGGTAACAATGTATTATTTTTGCACAAACTCAATTTTGTATTTTTATTCACATTGTTATCTATAAGTTTTATGTACAAAGTTTCTTCATTTGATGGATAAATATTAAAGAATTAAATAGGTACCAAAAATGCATAAATAAAGAATGAATAAACGATTGTTTTATTCTCTTATAGCCCTTATCTCCCGCTGCTTTATTCCTTGTCTACCAACTCAATTCTTGACTTGGTCTCGGGGTTTAGGCTCATAAAATATTTTCAACATTTTATTTCTTTTTATTTTCTTCTCTTTATTCTATAATTTTGGCATTAGAAACAATATTATTTATACAAAAATGTAATAAATGATGGATGCTATTTTGTATAAATTAATGTTATTTATGTGCATTAGTTAGGGTTTTTATCGCCAAAATGATAGAATAAAGGTGATGAAATAGATATTCATCACCCCCCTATACTTGCCTTTGCTAGTCCCTAGCAAACACTTATGAAATAAGTAAAAAAAGAATAAAGAAGAAAAGAAAAAGAAAGAATAAATAGAAGTGCTCTCAGTCATTAACTTGTCATTACAAAATCAAAGTTTGGAGCTCAGGTTAGACCTTGATGTGAGAATGCGAGTGGAACCTGATCATGAGTCAAATTTAAAACATAATTGCCCTCAAGAGTCTTAGAACTCGGTATGATGAAAACTCTTATGACTATGAAGTTGATTTGTACAGTGTCAGTGATAGTGGCTCCCCCCAACTAAAATGACAAAGGAACTGACTTCTCCAGAATGACAACCCAATAATTCTACAATCCAACGCTCTGTCCTCGAGGAGAAGGGTATTCCCTTCTATGTTCAAGTGGCATCCAACTCAAGAGGAGGAGGTGAAGAAAAGAATGGACGGTTGCCAGTGTAGCTACCTAGACCGGGATGCATGACCAGTATAGTTAAGTCATCCAACTGCAGGCTCACATGGTGTAACTTTGATGCTCAAGCTTGCTTATTTTCTATACAACTTATACACATACTCGACAGACATTTTATTTTATTTACAGGTCGATCCCCTTTTTTATAGTTTTTTTGAAATACTATTCACAACAACATTTACATAAGGACTTTTTCTCTTGAGCCAGAATACTATCCCTCTTTTCAAGCTTTATCGTATCCCACACTCTCTTGTAATTCGACTTCATTGTAATTGGACCAGGTTAGGGTGCACTTCCCTCCTAGATGAGGACGAATGTTTCCACATGTATGTACCTTAGACCGGTAAATCCAACCTTCTCACCACTCCAACTGAGTTGAGACATGTGAAAGGTGCAAGTGTCCAAGTTAGGTTACGATCGACAAGAGTCATGCGCGTCTCGAAAAGTTCTAGTTAGTCAGTTGAGATGACTTGAACCCAACCCTGAGTCTTAAAGAATTAAGTCTTAATAGACCTAAGGTACCTGAAACCTAGTTCCCATAAGGTTCCAGTCCATTTAGGTGCAGTAAGGTCCAACCAAGCTCTAATATTTGGTTTTATTTGGACTTGTTCAATCATCAAGCTCAATCGTAAAAAATATGCATGATATGCAAATGTTATGAACAATGCATAAAAAATGATAAAATTCTCAAACAATTTTGAGAAGAAAAAGAATTTTTACACAAAGGATTTCAAATAAAAAGACTTTTGTCAAATAAAAGCAATTTTTATACAAAGAATATTAGTAAAGAAAACAGATCTTAGTACTCTAAGTATAAAATATATACAACTATTTACATGGGCATGCTTATTTCTCATTATTAAGAACTGCCGAGAATTTACAGGTTTTAACAAATTATTTTATAGGTATTTATATATAATTGGTAAAGATTTTTATGTATTTCATACACATTTTATTGATGCATTTATTCCTCAAATTTATTTGAAAACAATTATGAAAACTATAGCACAAATTAATTTTTGCAAATAATTACAAACATTTGAAAGCCATTTTGCAAAGATTTTTCGAATAATATATATATATATATATATATATATTCCAAAATATTTTTACAAAAACTTTCACAATCATTTGCAAATAGTTTTTAAATCCTTTTATTTCACACAAACAATTTTTCAATAAAATATCTTTACACAGGTTGAAAACATTTCATAAAAAGTTTTCCAAACGGATCACACAATTTTTCAAATCATTTTACAAAAAATATTTTTAACCTGACTTATTAGCCAGTATATACAAACATAATTTTTGAGGAATAAACAATGTGAATAAAATATTTTTGGTATTTTTGAAAGTAGAAGGTTTGTGTTAAGAAGTTAAATGTATTTCTTGACATGGGGATATATCTTATATTTACAAACGTTTTGATTCTTAATAGATATACAAAATTTTTTTGTATGGTGCGTATACTTCTCAAACTTATTTGAAAATCATTTTTCAACAATTTTGAAAACTATAGTCCAACATACTTTTTACAATTGGATTTTTACAAACATTTGGACATATTTGAAAATCTTTTTGTAAAAGTTTTTCAAATAATATATATAGATTTTTCAAATATTTTTGCAGCCATTTTACAACCATTTGCGAATTTTTTTAAACATTTTTATTTCACATAAAGAAAATGAATTTTTGAAAACAAAAAGATTTTTACGAAGGTTGAATACTCTTTACAAAATATTTTCCAAACAGTTTTCAAAAGATTTTTTAAAAGGGTTATCAAACTATTTTTCAAAAATTGTGTAAAAGTATTTTTTCCTGATTTATTAATGAATGTACATAAAAAGAGTTTGAGGAGATATGCACATATTTTTATTAGAAGATTGTAATGAATTTTAACATTTTTTTACCCTTAAGTGTTTTTTACAAAAGTACGAGTTACGTCTTAAAGTATATACATTGTATATACGACCCCCCTATACTTAGCTCGAGCTATGTCCTCATAGATCAAAGAGAAAAAGAGAAGACATAACTCAGACTGAGTATATGAAAACCCTGAGGAATAATTGAATGAGGAGATGAATAAATGAACAGGAAGTTGACCGTCCCCATGATATTTAGGATCAAATAATCCTAAGTATAGTAGGTTGTAAACAAGGCAAGGATGGTCAAGGATGAGAATGAACAGATCGTACTCGGATTGTCTCCCCCCTATACTTTGGGTAAGAGAACCCTAAGTATAAGCGAGAAGAGGAGACAATGGAGAGGATCAAGGAATGAAGGCAATTGGGGTGTGCACCCCCCATACTTAGGACAAAGTATGTCCCAAGTATAGAAGACTGAGAAAAAGGGGTGATACACCTGATTCTTTTTTTATATGTATATATAGAATGCAAACGGGGACTGGAAAGAAGAAAAGAATAAAAGAGGAAAAGACAAGAGATTAAAGGGAAAGTATTTATGGTACATTATATGAATCTTTTGATGTTTCCAGCGCTGCAGATCTATCTTCAGAGCGCATTACTTGGATTGAATCGACAAGGGACAAGAGAGTATCAAGCTCAAGGTAAGGCTTCAGTAGCTGAACATTGACAACAAATGGTTGTGCGTAAGGAGACAATTCTGACATTGTAATGCTGCCATTGTCATGCACTTCTTGTACTAGAAACAACCCAATCCATTTACTCTTCAATTTTCCTGGGAAGATCCTCAACTTTGCATAAAATAATCACACTTTGTGTCCAACTTCGAAGATCGTTCGTCTGATGTGTCATTCATGCCAGTATTTCACCTTCTCTTTGTACATCAATGTGTTAGCGTATGCATAGTCTCCAGGAGTCTGTTCAGATCATCTTTTCTTTTCTGACCACTTCTCTGTGAGTCCAAATTGCACCTATTGATTTCTCATAAGGATTTGTGGATTAGTTCCATGGGCAGATGGCACGATTTTCTTTAAACAAGACGATAAGGCAACATGCCCAAAGGAGACTTGTAAGCAGTTCTGTATCCCATAGGACTGAGTCGAAGAGTTGGGACCAATTCTTTCTATCCGGCTTCACAAGCTTCTGCAGTATTTTATTGATTTCTTTGTTTGATAGTTCGACCATGCCATTGGTCTATGGATGATAAGGAGATGCGACTAGATGCTCGATGTTGTATTCCTTCATTAATTTCTTCACCTCTTTGTTAATGAAGTGGCTACCCCCATATTATATGTGAATCTTCAGAATCTCAAACTGTGAAATGATGTTCTATTTCAAGAATTGACACACTGTACGACTGTCAGCAGCTCGAGCGCGAATAGCTTCAACCCAACGACTCACATAGTCAACGACAAGAAGGATGTGCTCATATCCCTGACTGTTGGAATAAGGTCCCATGAAATTCATACCCCAAACATCGAATACATCTGCAATCTGGATGATCTTTAGGGGCATTGAATCTTTAGCGGTGAGGGTGCTTTTCAGTCTTTGACAGTCAGTGCATCGTTTCACGAAATATGCTACATCCTTAAATAGTGTGGGCCACCACAAGCCACACTAAAGTACTTTTGTTATCGTTCTGTCTCCAGAATGGTGTCCACCAGATTTGAGCGAATGACAATGCTCGAGGATACTATGATACTCCACCTGAGGGATACACCTACACTAAATGCAATCTTCTCATTCCCTTAATAAAAGAGGATATTCCCATTTGTAGAAGTAGATTGTAGACAAGAATTTGTCCTTCTGAATCATCGTACAATCCGACTATACTACCCCTGAAACAAGGTAGTTGACAATATCATCATACCAAGGGAGTGAATCCATAGCCAAAATCGACGCGTCAGGAAAGGTTTCTGTGATGGGTGCACCGCTCAGCGGAGGCTTTTGCTGCTCAATTATGCAGAGTGTCTGTGAAGATGGTAACTTCTTATCCCAGAAAATAAGACCTGAACTTCTCCAAGGTGAATACCACAACCAGCAACTCTTTCTCGGTTACAGTATAATTTCCTTGAGCTTCATCTAATGTTTTGCTTGCATAGTGAATGGCATAAGGCACATTGTCTTTCCTCTGTCCTAACACAACCCCAACTGCAAAGTTTGACGCATCTGTCATGATCTCAAAGGGATAAGACCAATCAGGTGGTTGTAGGACCAGAGCTTGAGTGATGATCTCCTTCAGCTGATTGAATGAAAGGAGAACCTGCTGGTCAACATTGAACTCGGTCTCCTTGAAAAGAAGTTTTGTAAGAATTCATGCAATACGGCTGACGTCCTGGATGAACCGTTTGTAGAATACGACATGCCCCAGGAATGACCTCACATTCTTCACTGTCTGAGGTGTCTCAAGATTGGCAATCACATCCACCTTTGTTGGATCGACTTCCATGCCACATTTGGAAACGACGTGACCCAGCACAATTCCTTCTGTGATCATGAAGTGGCTCTTTTCCCATGATAGCACTAGATTGACTTCACGACATTTCTGAAGTACTCTGTCCAGGAGCTCAAGACAAGAATCGAAACTTTCACCATAGACAGAGAAGTCGTCCATAAACACCTCAAGAAAACTGCCAACCATCTCAGCGAAATCTGCAAGCATGCATCTCTAGAATGTTGCTGGTGCATTGCACAATCGAAAGGGCATTCTCCTGAAAGCATAGGTTCCGAATGGAAAAGTGAAGGTAGTCTTATCTTGGTCCTCAAGGGTGATTGCCACTTGGTTGTACCCGGAGTACCCATCCAGAAAGCAGAACTCCTTGCCGGCTAGTCTTTCCAAAATGTGATCAATGAATGGCATGGGGAAGTCGTCCTTCTTCGTTGCTGCATAAGACGGTGATAGTCAACACACACCCACAAGGATGTCAGTACCCAAGTAGATATCTCCTCCCATTTGTCATTTTTAACCAAAGTAAGCCCTGACTTCTTTGGAACTACGTGCAAGGGGCTTACCTATTTTGAATCAGAGATGGGATAAATCAAACCTGTGTCACACCATTTCGTGATTTCTTTCATGATGATGTCCTTGATATTTGGATTGAGTCTCCTTTGGAATTCGCAGGACAGCTTGGCATCTTCTTCCAAGTAAATGTGGTGTGAACCCAATGCAGGGTTTATCCCGTGGAAATATGATACATGCCAACCTAGTTCCTTGAAGTTCTTGTCTAGAACCTCGAGAAGTCAAGATTCTTGCTATGGGATTAGCATGCTGTTGTTGATTACCGGATACATGTTTTCTTCACCCTCAAGGAAAGCGTACTTCATGCTTGCTGGAAGTGACTTGAGTCCGGTTCTGATCTGGCCAATTGATAAGTCACTTCAGAAACTGCACTAGTGGTGAGATGTACTGCTTGAACTTTGGAATATCTATTGACCTCAGTATTCTGTTGAGATTCTGATAAGGTGTTGAACAGTTATTTATTAGGCTCATCGTGTTCGGGCTAGATTAAGTCATTGGATTTAAAAAGGTACATCAGCACATTGGATTTTGTCTCCCAAGTATCATAGGAGCTAGTGTCGGTTGTGCTTTCAACGTCCTCTTCTAGAGAGAGGACTTATTGGGTCCATGGATCATCTAAAGAGAGTGGTGTATCTCTGATTTCTTCAATAAACTCATAGTCTGCTTCTGGTGTTGCACGGCTCTCATCAGTTGTGACTTTCGGCTCGTTGATCATGTCTATAGTGATTCTCTTGCTGCCTGGGCTGAAAGTGATCTTGCCAGACCCATAATCAACTACGGCTTCTGAGGTGCGCAGGAATGACCGTCCAAGGATGATAGGAGTCTGGAGTAAGGGTGCAGAAGAGTCCATATCAAGGACTACAAAATCAACTGGGAACTGCATTTCCCGCACCTTTACCACAACGTCTTCCAAAAGATCCTAGGATGCTTAATGGATTGGTCAGCGAACTGAAGATCATTCGTGTTTGCTTGAGAGGACCTAGCCCAAATTCTTGCAGTAAGGATGAGGGTATAAAGTTTATGGAAGAACCACTATCAATCAGAGTGCGCTCAAAGACTTGATCAAAAATCTCACAATTGATAAGAGGTGCTCCTTTGTCCTGCTTCTTCTGTGGGAGATTGTTGATGGCTTCTACAATGGCCATGGTAAGAATGTGCTTCTCGACCTGTTTGCGTATGTTCTTACCTGCTAGGCGAGGCTTGCTTGTACATGATTCTTTTAAACCTTTCTTCACAGCTGACATGTACTCCATGGCCTTCATCAGAGGAATCTCAACATTCAAGTTATTGATGATATCCACAACTTCATGATTAGATAATACACTTTTTCTTTTTGCATTTTTTTTGATTTTTCTATTTCATCATGAAAAGGAATATATACATTGCTGGAATCTGAAATAGAGTTCTTATTTACAACAAAATCATCATCCATAGAATGTTGTACATCCGGATCACAAAAAGGAATACAAGCTGGAAGCTGAAATGCTGGTGCTGGTGGACGGGGAAAAAGTGAGGCCTCCGCTCCGTCGGTTGGTGTGGGATCGGGTGCTACTAGCGACAACAATAATCTTTTTGCTCTTTTTGTTTTTGTATATTTTTTTGTTCTTTTTGTTGATGCAGATGGTGGGTGGCTTCTGGAATGGCTCCTCCTCCTTCTTCTTCCTCACCTGCTCCCGTAGCTGGCACGGTTGATGCAGAAGATGTCGATTCACCTGAAGCTTTATTCTCCCCTTTGTTGGTGGTAGGTGGAGGCAAAGCCCTACCGCTCCTCAGAGTGACAACATTAGATAAAACAATAGTACAATCATCTAACTCTACAAGCATAAACGGGACATCACATTCTACTTGCTCCTTTATTTTGAAGCTATTGGGGTTAGCTTCGACCTGTGACGGAATGGTGGTCTTAGTGGTGGTCAGATCATCTAGCTTCATGGTCATATCTACTAAGTCTTTTACAAGCTGGGCCAAGCAATCTAGGGTCGGGCTCACGAGATTCGTCTAAGAAGATTCAACGTGTAGACCATAGTGTTGCTGCGTGTATGGGAGCTGGGGTGACGACTGCTGGTGGTGCTGCGGTGGTGGAGGAAGCTGAAACTGATTGTAGGATGGAGGAGGATACTACTGGTACTACTGAGGTGGGCCAGCCGCATACTGGTGGTATGGCAGTGGTTGACAGTACTGCGACTGCTGATAGTGTTGATTCTGCTACCATTTATTGGCATACTGGGGAATCTGGTGATACTGTGGTGGTGGCTGTGAGGACTGCCCAAAACGACTAGCCTGTGGTTGGTGGTACTGCCTGTTGGCTAGAAGATGGTCCTGAGGGTGTCTGGTAGGACGACCGATTGTCCATCATTACTCCAAACCCCACTGACTTCTTGAATTTGGGGTAGTGGTTGGAAGGTTGGATCAGATGATGGAAAGAAGTCTGGCTGGTAAACAACCATCTGCTGCTGCGGCCGGCTCTGGTCAGACGCCTACACGTAGTATACGTGCTGGACTGCCAATGGATGCTGGCTCAGCTGAGGCTGATTTGGCAGTGTTGGATTGTCCTTCTTCCCAACTGGAGCATCTGGGGATGGTGTTGCCGACTTGACAGAGTTGATGTTGCCCACCAGCATTTCCAACTTCTTGGTGATTGATGAAACCCAATTTGATCATCATAATTTCCAATTATTAACCCCCTTGCTTAGTTTTGTGTCAATAAAATCCAGATAATGTCTTGTAATTATCTGAGTCCCTAATAAATTAAAAACCACAAAAAATCACAAAACTAAATTCTGTGGTATTTTTAGCCTTAAAAGTATCCTTAAAAATATTTCGAGTCTTTGTTTGATCTCATCTCCAGTTTTGGTCAACATGAAACTTGTAGATCTCATCAAGATCTACAACTTTCATGTTTTGAGTTTTCTCAAATTCGACCATTATCACCCTCAAAGCTCAATTTTTCTTTCAGAATAATCTGATTGGGCCATGTGGCCCGTTCTTGGTGAGCCACGTGGCCCGCTCCTCCTTGCAGCATCCGCCGGCGCTTTTGGCCGTTGAATCTCCTTCAGATCCAATGGTTCTGCCTTCTCCACGCATGCTTATTTTCCTAGGCATCTGATCTTCTCCCATCTCTGATCTCGTCCGCCCGTTAGCACCTCACCCACAGCTCTCCACATGGTAGCTATTGAACCATCTGATTCTCTTGATCACAGCCGCTGCTTCCGCCTCGCACCTCAGCCCTTTGATCAGTGCCTTCTTGACATCCAAGCCACACGTTAGCGCCAAATGCACAGCATGCCACGTGGCGCGTTGAGATACATTCGACCGCGTCCCAATCTTTCCATCTGAGCCGCTAGCTCTGCAATCATGCGCCGCCCTTCGATCACTTCGCCTAGATCATATCACTCCCATCGCTTCGCGCCCAATCGACAGCCGTTGGATCTCCAGATCCAACGGCGGAACATTATCGTCAACCTCCGGTCAGCCCTCTTTCCCACGTCCTCACGCTCGCGCACGCACTTGCCCCTTTTCATTATCCCGTCGTCTCCGACCATCTTCTCCATTCTCTAACCACTCCATGATGGAGCACGTTCATTCCGCATCCTCGCGCATGTCTCCACGATCTTCCTCCAGTCATCCCATATCCTCCACTCCATCCACGGAGGCCACCACCTAGACCACCGATCCTCCACTTCAAATAACTCACCTCCCCTCCGTTTACCGTCGTCCACCTTTACGCGGGAGGTGGCCCAGCCCTCCTCCGCCTCCCTGTGACAGGGGGAGGCGATAGGATTGAGTGATGATGACATCCACTCCCCGGTGAGACCCACCTCCGATCATGGCGGTGTCATGGCACCATTGCGTCCGCTCGAGCTGCCCCAAGTCGCTGTCGGAGTCCAGCGAAGACCCGAGCATCATCCCCGATGCCCAGCCCAAGCCTCCGTTCGCCATATCCGACTAGGTAAGCTCCTAAGCTTTCCTTGTAATTTTTCTTGATTTCTCTAAATTTATTAGGCCGCTTCCAATGCTCTCGACCTCCATAGTCACCCTTCCGAGCTCCGCCGTACACCCCCCTTCCACGCGCATCGCTCCGACCATCTTCTTCTTCCTCCAGACCCTATACCACCTCCGACCCATCTCCTCTGCCATTCACGGCGGAGGCACTTCGAGCTACCACCATCTCCGCTCGCATAGCTCCCCATTCCACTCCACTTCGCACGCACAAGACACTTGCTCGCTTCGGCTTTGGACTAATCCTGCAGGTTAGCAAATTTCTTCAATGGCCAGAGGGACGTCGGAGCCAACTTTGTTATCCTCGACGCATTCATCAGAGCTTCGATGGCTAGACCCCAGAGGTCCGGCACCTTCCTTTCGCTCGCGGCTTCCTCGACATACTTCAAGAGAACTCGGGGGAGGTCCACCGTGGCCGAGAGGTGAGCAGCGGAGCTGGAGCTCCTTCGTCGGAGCTCTGTCTCCGCTGCCCACCACAGATGAAGACGAACGTACAACGGCCATTGAATGGCCCTCTCTCAGCGACCATCCATCGACTTCAGCAACCGTTGGATCTTCGGAGATCTGACGGTGTACGAGCAGCCACGCATATGACTCCAGGAGCCACTCGATCTATGTGATCGGATGGTGCACAATGATCCATGTGGCGAGCCCTGAGCAGCCCTGAGCCTAGCGTCCGAGCCATAAGGTTTGGAGCCCCCCCGAGCCAACACCGAACCTGTCTGAAGTTCTGAGCCTCATCCGAGCCAGCCGAAGCACACCGAGCCTCTGCCGATCCCGAGCTTTCCTCCGAGACTGGACGACGCATGCAGGGCACATGCCATCTGAGAAAATTGCGCAGAAGCCCCGCCGATTTCTTTAATTTGCAGACAGGTCCTCATCACGTACAACATCCCGCGCGCAGGGGGTAATTTCCATTGAAACCCTCGCGGGTTTTCAAAATTGCAAAAATAACCCTGTGCGTGT
The DNA here is from genome assembly GCA_037367405.1 of Ottelia alismoides. NCBI lineage: Eukaryota > Viridiplantae > Streptophyta > Magnoliopsida > Alismatales > Hydrocharitaceae > Ottelia > Ottelia alismoides. The sequence goes on along the minus strand of JAZKJV010008316.1, from coordinate 254,680 downwards.
GGGTATTTTACAGGGAAGGCCCCGCATCTTATTTTTATTGCATTTTAGTCCTTCCCAGGGACCTGTTTGTATTTATCTTTTCATGTTTTATTGCATTTATGCCCTTATCTTCCTTGTTGCATAACTTGAGCATCATGTTTCCATTTCAGTTGATTTCAGTCTCATTTGAAAGCTTGTTTGATGTATTTTCTAATGGCATGATCATTTCTCATTTTTGGACACATTAATTTTGATGTATTATTTTATTTGCCATGTATGTCTTATTATTAACTTATGCCTTGTTCACCTTGTCGATCAAGTTTGATACTTTAGGTAAATCTAAGATTGACTCAAGTTTAATTTTGCTTATCATTTTTACCTAGGGCATATTTCCATTGCATCACATCACATTTACTTGATAAAAAAAATAAAAAAATTCATGTTTCATTTTTAATGCATTGCCTTGTCTCTTCATGCATCTATTTAATCTATATGCTTTTTCAACTCAACGCTTCATTAGATAGATTAAAAATCTGAATAATACGAGAGAGGCTCGTGTCCCTGAGTTCAACCTTGGTATCTTGCCAAGTAAAAAAATAAATTAAACCATCTTCTTCTGATTGCTATATTTAAATGAGATGGTCTTTTGATGACCTATTTCGGCCCGACTGCGATGACAACTTCAAGTGTTAATTTAACACTATTAAAGGGCCGATTTTGCGGCTCATCAGTGATCTGGTACAATTTATCTAGGTTATTTGTCTTCTTCTCGATCACAACAAGTTTCTCAAGGTCCTGTAATCGCTTCTTAATGATATAAACCTTCAAGAGATGGCCTCCGATAATGCTAAGGTTGGATCTCTCATCTCTCTCCACCTCTCGAGACACTGCCATGTGTACTTGCTTATGGAGGATCTGGGGTTGCTTCTGATATGCCTTGGATGAAGAAAGGGTGGCCTCTCCTTCAACCATTTCCTCGAGATCTTCCAAACGACGTCTTCATCCTTGTTAAAGTGTGATCCCCCACATGATGCATCAATGAGCCTTTAACTCTCTACGTTCAGGCACCCAAAGAAGTGTTGGACCAAGCTGGTCCTCGGAATCTCATGGTGAGGGCATTTATCCTGCACATCTGTGAATTTCTCCTAGGATTCGTGAATGGATTCGTGGGCTCCCTGAGAGAAGTTGCTAATTCTTGCTCGCATATGGTTGAGCCACCTGAGAGTATAAAACTTGTGCAGGAAAGCAGACTTCAATTCCTCCCAAATCATCACAACCTTTTCTAAATGGTTAACCAGTAGAGGGCCTTGTCTTGTAGACTGAAGGGGAAAGCCATCATCTTGACAACATCCAATGGAACATTGGGATAATGAGTCATGCGGTAGATGCATGAAAACTGCTGCAGATGAATGTAATGCTCTTCATTTGTATTTTCACGGAAAGAAGGAAGAAGAGAGAGGAACGGGGCTTCAGCTCAAATTGAGCATGCACTAGTGGAATGAAGATCCACTCGGTCATCTGGTTGTCTCCAGGATTGTATGTTTCTTTTAGTGCAAGTTTGGGACTCCCTTGTTCAGGCTCTTCCTTGTCATCTTGGGGTCCACCTCCTCCTCCTTGTCTGCCTCCTCCTCCCTCTGGTCTATTCACCATATCATTTAAAAAAGCATTTCATGAAATGCAGTCTATGCTAGGGTTTGCTCGGTCAACTAATGTTGGATAGCTTGGATAGATGCTAATAGATGTGCATTCACCTTATTCTGATAAGACATCTCTCTTTGCTCGGGATGGAGAGACTGCTGAACCTTTCCTCTTCCTTGAGGTGGCATTTCTGGGTCTGAATCAAAGGAGATGAATTCTAGATTGGGATCCAGGGCTTGGTTGGGCTTTTATCTGCAAGAGGAGAGAATCCCAATCAGACCACTTTGAAATCAATTCCCAGCGGCCAAGATGAACTCATGAATTAAGGTTAATCCGAGAGTGTTGTGAATGAAATAAGATATGGACTGTGATCGACTTTCATTCACAATGTCAAAGGTTGGACAAGAGTGGTCTCGACTTATTAGGTGGTTAAATGGAAGGGTAGAAGACGAGGAGTTTGGAGATCGACCCGCAAGGTCCGGATCAGGTTCTTGGGAACCGCCTCAAATTATTGCATTTAGGGTTTTCCTATTTATTATCTTTTTAGTTTTAGAGTTGTTATTTCAGGCATACCTTATAACAAGTCCTTAGTACGCTAACCCTATAGGAGAGAGTACTGCCAGAAGAGTATCATGTACTTGTCCTCCTCCTTTGTAACCTGTAGTCTGCACTTTTTGAGGTCCTTGTAACCCTTCATGGATCCCTACTCAGCCAAAGAAATAGAGAGAGGAAGACAATAGGTGAACCAATACTTCAGTTCTCGCTCGGAATGGAATCACCCTTGAGCGTGCAAGAAGCTATTCAGATGTAAACCGATGAGACAGACACCCTCGTGAAGGCGTGGCCTAAGCTCAGTACTTCAGACCATTGTTGGTGTTCCACGCAAGGCGGCAACTCCCATCGCTGACAAGGTGATGAATCCCCATTCATCACTCTCTATTCCTTTATTTTAGCTAGAAACCTTGGCAAAATACCATGTAAATACCTGTAATTACAATCATTTGTCAAAATGCATGCATCATGTAAATAACCATAGTTTGCATGTTTTTGCAAAAAATAAAGGAATAAAGAAATAAATAAAAAGAGGGAAATATTTAGATAAATATTGAGTGACCCAAACCCAAGGGAGGGCTCCACAAGGGCCAGACTGCAAAATAAAATAAGTAGAGAGAGATAGGGTGACTCAACATGGTGTACATATCACGCTATATGTAAACAATTTATTTTCTAAAAAAATAATAAAAATATATTTGTGTTCCCTATATTTAGTACATATTTGTAAAAATAAAACTAAAATAAACATGGGAAAGATAAAAGAAAAATAAAAATACATAAAATTCTCTCTCATCAGTGTACATAGACCATGTATATAAATAAAATATCTATTCATTTCCCCTTGTAAATAAGTAATAAAAATCCAATAAAAATCAGTTTATATTCCATATTTTATAATGTAAATAAAAAAATACAAAATTGGAATAAAAATACATAAATAAAAAAATTTAAAATAAAAAATACATAGGCATACATACCTGTATTTAATAATAATATAATATAAATATATTATTCATTTTTCAAAAAATAAATAAAAATCACTAAAAAATACTTTTTAACTAAATAAATATTTTTCATGTTGAAATTATTTTCAAATAAAATCATTTTCTACTTTAAAATTATTTTATAAATAATTAATAAATGGATTTTTCTCATTGGTCCACGGGGGCCGTTGACCCTCGGTCAACTGCCCCCCCCCCCCCGGACCACTTTGCCCAGATTTGTGCCCCGACTCTATATTCTCCCATTTTTGCAGGCTTGATTCGACCCCCAAAAATCTATACTCCGGGCTCCGATTACTCTTGATTTATCACTGATCCGCGCCCGGGGATCGTTCTAGGGATCCGTGCATCAGCATGCCCTGCCCGACTCCATTTCTACCGGATCTCCACCACTATTTAGCTCAGCTCCGCCGCTCATTTCAGACCATCTTTGGCCATTCCTTTCCAGTCCCAGGACCTCCTTTCCTCCTCCTTGAGTGACAGCAAGCGAGTGGGATCGATTGCAGTGAGGATCAAGGTCGGAAGCCTCAGATCCGGTGGTTTCGCCACCGTGCTCCGCTCGAAGGAGCTCGAGCCTCTAGAGACGTCGCTCCATTGAGGCAAGGACCCCAGGAGGTGTCCCACCTCCAGCATAGACATCAACGATCATCAGGTAGCCTCGAAATCACTTAGGTCACACTTATTTCCATTTTCGTGATTTAGCGCCGTCGGCCTTCGCCGGCCATTTTGCCCCATTCCGATCGACTGTTCACCCATTCGACTATCACATTACATTCACGAGACTCCTCTTTACCTGCTATGCCCCTCCGATCATCCTGTCTCGCCCCGGAGCAGGACCACCACTCTCCTCCGTCGTCGCCTCGCCGGAGAGCGTCGCCCCACCTCCTATACGCACCCACTCCGCTCGTAACAAGGTCGAGGCACTTTGCCCTCGACCCAGCTTTCTCCCTGTGCAGGTAGAATCGAAGAAGGACCTCAACTGGGGGTCCAACAGTCGAAGCACAACTGCTCTAGGAGATTCTAGTCGTCGGCGCTCTTCGGACGCACTCGACCCTGTTGGAGCCTACTGATCGCTGCGGATGACTTCGAGGTTCATTTCCTCTCTTAGAGCAGCACCGGAGGAATACCATAGCACGCATATTAGGCCGGCGAAGTTCGCCGGCAAGCTGTTCTTCCAGGATCCTCCAGAGCCGTCAGATCGAGCCATTGCACCAGATTAGATCCCAGCCATTCACTTGAGGGCCGAGTCTAACCATGGATCCATCTGAGGATCGAATCCACGTCGCTCATCGCCGAAGAGGCATCGACTATTCTCCACCGTTCGATCGTACACGTGGCGCTACCTTAGCCGTGCATCATAATAAAGGGGTATTTTTCACTTAGGCCCCTGTCATTTTTGCTTTATAGTTTAGTCATGTAAATGTTTTAGTGTGTTGTTTTTAATTAGGGTAATTTGCATATTGGACCTTGACGTTTTTGGATATTGCTATCTAGTCCCTGTACGTGTTGAACACGTGCCTTGACACGTGAGTTCGTGGAACTTTTGCATTTTTATCCTGTAATTATGGGTGTTACAGTTTGATATTTTATAAATAGGAATGACACAAATACCCCTGTGAGTGCAAATCATGTGCTGAACTCGTTTGTTTTTGGGCTATTTGCAGTATCAACCCTAAAGTTTTTATATGTGTTGTATGTTCGGCCCTGGAACTATGTTTTCTTGCATTTAGGTCCTTGTAAGCTATGTGTCTTGTTTTGATTGAATAAAATATCAATTAAACTCCAAATCAAGTGAAATTTGGACATGTGGCCCCTGCCACTGTGTAAACATTTCCCTAATTTTTGGGACATTTTTCTTGCTTTTTGCTATTTTTAAAAATCAAAACATGCATTTTTGTTACTGTTTGGAAAAGAAAATCAACTAACTTTTGTAAAAATTTTAAAACCAGGGATTTCTTATTTGGTTGTTTTTAAGGTTTTATCCAATTTTTGTGTCATTTAAATTTATAAAACCCCTAAAAATCACAAAACCCTAAAAATCTTATAAAAATTCTTAAAAATTATAAAAAATTCAAAAAATTGCAATTCCAGTTTCTGTAGCTTAGTTTTTGTATTCACTTTTCATAAAAATTGCCATCAGATTTTTAGAGGCTAATTAGTTATTTTTAATTAGCCTATCAAATCTGACTGTACATCTTGTCACTATTTTTCCTTTTCCCAATTTTTATAATATCAATTAAAAATCATAAAACTCCCATAAAATTACCAAAAACACTTAAAAATATAAAAAACACAAAGAAAATTTTATTTGAATTTTTGAGCATTTCTTGGGTGTTTAATAAATTGTTGAATTTTCCTTTCTAACCTTTTTCTTATATTTTCTCTTATAATTAAAAACACAAAAAAATTAAAAATACCTAAAATCCACCAAAAATATTTTATTATTTATTTTATATCTCTACTACTTTGTAGGCTCTTTTTAGCCAATCTGTGCTCCTTGAGTTCGACCTTGGAAGCTATACCATGTTAAATAAATAGCAAAGATCGCTATTTGTGTTTTTATCGATTTATCTGATTTGGCGGTCTCTTCTTTCTTGATTGACCGAGTCTCTCTATTCAGGTCGCAGCGACACCGAATATTTTTACATTGGCCCGATAGTGAGAGCTGATTCCTTGGTCATCAGAATGATGCCGTTGTCGGGGAGCACGACTTAGTAGTCTTTAGATTTTTCGCAGTTTTTCGCGATTTTTTGTGCATAGTTGTGTAGATATATTCTCTTAGATTTATTTGCATATATTTTATTAATAACTGTGTCTAATACATTTCTATTTGCTTTCTTGCGACAGCCTGAGGATCGAGGTGGCTTTTCGAAAGCCGAAGCAATCGTAGGATACGAAGGAGGCTCTTTTCTGCATAGAGCCGCAGAAGGACGTGAGGAGATAGATAGGAGTGCGGGAGTTGCGGAATAGCCGTGTAGATAGCTGTAGTTAGCTTAGTTTTACAGAACCATTTATTTGTAATAATACAGGAACTCAGACTTGGACTTTGGTGATATCGGGGTCTGTTTCGCCGAGCACTGGTGTGCTCGGGGGACCTCACTGCGGTTTTTCGCTGGTTTTTCTTTTATCGCATTTATTCCACAACTTATCTGATTTACAAGGTTTTGGCCTTAGCTTAGGATTTTGACTGATTGTGACGTAATTAATTAGGATCTAAACGCTTACTTATCTGCCTGTACCTATAGATAGTTAACTGGACCTAATTAATTAAATCACAAGAAAAAGCTGGATTAATTAGACTCTAGTCCACGTGCCTTGAGGAGTCACATACAACGCGTGCAGGATCCGTTGTGGCGGACACCGAGTGGCTCCCAAGATAGGACTCCAGACTTAGGTTTGATTACCCGGCTATTGTGCTTCACGTGTAGAAATTGCTTCGTCTAGGGCCGATTTCTCGTGCATCATATAGGTAGTTTTATTACTGTCTTTATTTTATGCGCGGGATCATTTTGCATGTAGACTGCTGGAGTTAGGTACGCATTTCTTACTCTGCATGCATCATTGATTTTATCGCGCATCGGATTTTTTGTCTTCTCCACCCTGTTTTCGGACTTAAATAACCAGGAGAAGCAAAAAATTTGTTAGTCGTTGTTTGCTTGAAAAAAAATATAAAAAGAAAAACTATAAAAATAGGACTACTAAACACACTTGACCCTAAAAGACACCTCACATAAAAATCTGTCTTGGGGAGAGCACCCCCCTCATTGTCGGGTTTGGATGAGCAAGAGAGCAACCCGCACACTAGGCTAGAGCCATATCCGAACCCCGATAAAACTACCGGCCTTTTATCGGGACAATCTGGTAGGCATGTTGGATTCCTATCAGCTCGCGTAACCGCTCTGATATCCTGACATTATCACCTAAATAAAATTGACAAGATAATCGACCCATCTTTTACGGTCTTCAACTCCGCGTTGAGTAGGTGAACTTGGGGTTTGTTTGCTCATCTTGTGTGTTTCCAGATCTCATCCGCCCAACTCACCAAGATCAGGATGATGGGCAGGAGGTCCCTTAGGCAGCCTCTGACTGCACCGCTTTTTAGCACTCTAGCCTGTTCATCTAGGTTGGTTCGTGAGAGCTGAGACCCGCTCTCCGAACCCGAGTTCGACTCCAAACTGTTCCCCCTTGACCACCCTTCTACCAGTCTTGAGATACCAGTGCCAGATGCGAGACAACAACCAGATGATTTATCGGCTCCTGAGTTTGGCTCTTTTGCCTTTGCAGAGACCTTGGCCAACAGCGATGAGCGCACTGAGGTCACAGGCCACAGACGTCGATTTACGTATTGGACCAAGGTGTGATCAACACCACCATGTTAGCTTCCCTAGAGACTATGTGATGAACCCCCATTCATCACACTTCATTCCTTTATTTTAGCTAGAAATCTCTGCAAAATGCCATGTAAATATGTGTAAATATCATAGATTGTCAAAATGCATGAATCTTGTAATTATGCATAATTAGCATGTTTTTGTGTGAAAATTAAGGAATAAAGAAACACAAGAAAAGAGGGAACTATTTAAAATAAATATTGAGCGACCTAATCCCAAGGGAGGGCTCAGCATGGGCCTGACCGCAAAAGAAACCAAGTAGAGGGAGATAAGGTCAATCATGGTGTACATAACCCTATGTACATACATAAACTTATTTTCCTCAAAATAAAAATAAAAAGTTATTTCTTATATTGTGTACATATTTATAAAAATAAAATAAAAAAGCCAGAAAAATAAAAATAAAAAGAAAAAGAAAAAATTTCATTTCCCACCTTGTATATATACCATGTATATATGTATATAGGTCTATTTGTTTAACTCATGTAAATAAATCATAAAAATAAAATAAAAATACATTTCTATTCCAACTTTTATGTTATAAATAAATAAAATATAAAATTGGAATACTTATACAAAAATAAACTATTAAAATAAAAATAAAAAATACATACGTACACATACCTAATATAATAATAATATAATGTAAATACATTATTTATTTTTCAAAAAAATAAATAAAAATCACAAAAAATACTTTGAAAATAAATAAACATTTTTCATTTTGAAATTTTTCGAAATAAAATCATTGCTATTTTTAAATGAATTTCTAAATAATTAATAAAAGGATATATCTGATTGGTCTACGAAGGAACGTTGACCCCCGATCAACTGCCCCCCCTGGACCACTTGACCCGGATCTGTGCCCCAACCCGATATTCTCACATTCTTGTAGGCTTGATCTGACCACCATCAATCGAATCCCCAGGCTCTGATTACTCCTGGTTCATTACTGATCCACGCTTGGGGATCTTTCTAGGGATCCGTGCTTGACAATCGCCTGCCCGACTCCATTTTAGCCAGACCCCTACCACTATTTAGCCGAGCTCCGCCGCACTTTTCTAGCATCTTTGGCCTTCTCACTCGTTGCCAGTGAGCTCCTCTCTTTCGTCTGAGTGACAGTTGTGTGAGAGAGGGTCGGAGCGAGGCACGGGCAGCCGGGAACCACTGATCTAGCGAGCTTCATCGCCGTGCGCCGCCGCAAGGTGCGCCCGAGCCTCTGGCCCCGTCGATCCATCGAGGCGACGACCCAGGCGGTTCCCAACCTCCAGCCCAGACGAATCTATGCATCATTTAGGCCAGATTCCTTTTAGCTTCTTCTAATTTTAGGTTTTTGATTTTGCCTCGCCGGCCGTTGCCAGTCAATCCACACCACTGCAGTCACCTTTTCAGCCTTCCGACAACCCTACCACCTCCGTCAGACTTCCCTCCACCTTCTCCACACTTTCATTCCCCCTGTCTCACCCCGGAGCAGGACTACCGCTCTCCTCCGTCGTCGCCTCGTTGGAGAGCACTGCCCCACCTCCTACACGCACCCACTTCTCCCGTTGACGGGTCAAGGCACTTTGCCCTCGACCCAGGAAGCGTTCTGTGCAGCTTGCAGCTCGAAGCAGCCCCATCTGGGGGTCCAACAGTTCAGGCACAGGAGCTTCTTGCCTCCTTCGTCGCCTGAGCTCTCCAGGGCTCCTTGGCTTCGTTGAGCTACCCACCAGTTGCAGAAGACGACGAGCATTCTTTCCCCCTAATCAGCAGCTCAAGAGGCCCCCTCCACCGTGCGCATTGGGCCGACGAACTTCGCTGGCGGCCTGTTCTTGGAGGAGCTCCAAATACTGTAGATCCAGCCCCCTCGCGCCAGATAACATCGTGACCATCCATTCGCGAGAGCTGACGACCATTGGATCGAGCCAGGACTTCATCTGAGGTCGGTCAAGTCGAAGGGGTAGCCATGCTTCTCCACCGTCGGATCCCCACGTGGCACCCCTTCAGGCATCGATCTGAATAACGAGGGTAATTTCACATAGGCCCTTGTCTTTTTGCTTTTTGTCGCGTATTCCTGTCAATATTAGTTTATGTTACTTTTGTTTTGGAATAATTGTAGTTAGGTCCCTAGGTTTATTTTATTTGCTTTATAGTCCTTGTTTATGTGAGCCACGTGCATCGACACGTGAGGTTTGGGATATTTACATTTTCAGTCCTGTACTTCCTACGTGTTAATGTTTGCATCTTTTTAAATAAGATTTGCACTCATGCCCCTCTGTGTCTGAACCGCGTGTTGTACGCGTGAGGGTGTGGGCTATTTGCATTCCAGGCCCTGGGCTTTGTATTTTTGTTATTATTTGTCCATGGAAGTATGTTTCTTTGCACTTAGGTCCTTGTTTGCTGTGTGCTTTGTTTTTATTGAATAAAATATCAATTGAACTCCAAATTAGGTGAAATTTGGACAGGTGGCTTCTACCACTGTGTAAAAATTTCACAATTTTTTTGGAACATTTTTATTGTTTTGTTATTTTTAAAAATTCAAAAACAGGTATTTTGTAAATGTTTGAAAAAGAAAATCAAAGAAAAATTAAAAAAAGTTTTCTAAGAATTCTAAAAAATTAGGGTTTGTTGTGTTGTTTTCTACCTTCTGTCCAATTTATGGCTTATTTGGATTTAAAATCCCATAAAAATTAAAAAACCCTAAAAATCTTATAAAAATCATTAAAAATTATATAAAATCCAAAAAATGCAAACACTTTTTCTATAGCTTAGTTTTTTTATATATTTTTTTCATAAAAATTGTCTCCAGAATTTTAGAGATCAATTATATATTTCTAATTGGTCTTTTAAGTCTGGTTGCACATTGAGCACTGTTTTTCCCCTTTCTCGATTTTTATAAAATCAACTAAAAATTAAAAAACCTTGAAAAATTCACCAAAAACACTTATAAATATAAAACACACAAAAACATCTTTATTTCAATTTTTGGAGCATTTTGAGTGTTTAAATAAATTGTTGTAGATGCTTTTTATCATTTTCTTATATAATTAAAAACATAAAAAAAATTAAGAATAACTAAAATCCACCAAAAACATTTTCTTCATTATTTTATTCTTTTAGACTACTTCATAGGCCGTAAGGCCATCCCGTGCTCCTTGAGTCCGACCCTGGTCGCTATACCAGGTTAATAAACTAGTGAGGACCGCTATTTGATTTCCTTGTTTTATCTTTCGATTTGGTGGTTCTATTTTTTTTCTTGATTAACCGAGTCTCTTGATCCGGGTCGCAACAACCCGAGAGTGATTTCTACCTTACCCAGATCTTGAGATCCTTGTGATTTTTCGGTCATCAGAATGGCGCCATTGCCGGGGAGCACGGCTTAGTAGTCATTTTCGCTTTTTGCGGTTTTTCGCAGCTTTTTATGCATAGTTGTGTAGATATTTTTATATGATATTATTTGCATATATTTTCAATAATCTGGACTGACACACTTATATTTCTGTTTCTTGTGAGGGCCAGAGGAGCGAGGCGGCTTTTTTGGAAGCCGAAGCAATCGCGGGATTCGGAAGCGGCTTCCTTCTATACGAAGCCTCATGAGAGCGCGAGGAGGAGAGCCAAAGTGCGGGAGCCGCAGAATAGCCACGTGAATTAGCCATAGTTTAGTGTAGTTTAGTTTAGGATAATTTTTCAGCAGATATTTTATTATAATAATACAGGGATAGAGACTTGGACACTTGGGTGATATGGGGTCTGTTTCGCCGAGCACCAGTGTGCTCGGGGGACCTCACCACGGTTTTCGTCGGTTTTGATTTCTGACCGTTTATTTACTGCTTATTTGATTTACGCGGTTTTAGCCCTAGCTTAGGATTTTCTGTGACTGTGACGTAATTATTAGGATACTAATTATTTGCCTGTGCCTCTAGATCGATAATTGGACATAATTAATTAAATCACAAAGAAAAAGTCGGATTATTTAAGCTCTAGTCCGCATGCCTTGAGGAGTCACATACAACGCGTGCAGGATCCGTTGTGGCGGACACCGAGTGGCTCCCAAGATAGGACTCCGGACTTAGGCTTGAGTACCCGGCTATCGTGCTTACGTGTAGAATTTGATTTGTCTAGGGCCGGATTCTTGTGGATCATATAGGTAGTTTATATTCTGTCTTTATTTTATGCACGTATCTCTCTGCATGTAGACTGTTGGAGTCAGGTACGCATTTCTTACTCTGCATGCATCATTGATTTCCATGCATCAGCTTTTTCATCTTCTCCCCCCGGTTTTTTGACTTAAAATAATCAGGAGAACCGAAAAATTAGTTAGGCATTGTTTGATCTGAAAAATATCGAAAAACAAAAACTATAAAACTGGGACTGTTAACCAAACTTGATCTTAAAAGACATTGACTTAATAATTTGTCTTGGGAGAGTAATCCCCTCATTGTCTGGTTTGGATGAGCGAGAGAGTGACCTGCATCCTAGGCTAGAGTCATATCCAATTTCTTGACAGACTACCAGCTTTTTATACGGGACAGACTGTTAAGAATATTAGATCCCTATCAGCTCGCTTAATCGCTCTAAAAGACTGTTTGATCACCTAATAAAATAGACAAGATAAAAGATCGAACCTTCACGGTCATCAGCTCAGGGTGCGTAGGTGAATTTGGGGTTTTGCTTGACTGATCTTGTTTGCTTTTCTAGGTCTCATCCGCTATCTTCTCCTCCAGTCATTCATCTTTCTCCCTCCCACCCTCCCTTCAGTCTTCTACTTTTTCTGTATCCCTGGATGATGGACCCCCCTCACTTCTTGTCGACTCTTGCGGCTTCTCCATCTTCTAACCATCAGTCCAGTTCACCTTCGAGGGTGGTCAGATCTCCGACCAGCCTCCCGCCCCCTCCCTTTCATTACTCTGGACATGCTGCACTACACATCCGCGGAGATCAGATGGAGCAAATGTGAGACCCGGACGATACCATTGCTGAGTTGAGAGTGCACTTTGCACACGATCAAGAGCAGATGCGAATAGGTCCATTCATTTTGGATTTGGATCTTATTCAGCGACTGCCGACATTTTAAGGAGAGGTGCATGAGGAGCCATATTTTCACCTGTCTGAGTTCGAGGAGTTTTGCAGGGCACAAATTTATTCAGATATTACTGTAGAGGAGATGATGCTGAAGACCTTCCCATTCACACTTCATGATAGAGCCATGAGATGGCACCGACAGATGGGAAGGAGATTCGCTACATGGGGAGACTTATGGTTCGAGTTTCTATAGACATACTTTCCCCAACGTAGAGAAGAGATGATGCAGTCATTGATCACAGAGTTTTCAGTAGACCCCTAGGATCCACTGCATGAGTCATGGCCGAGGTTTCTTGACCTTTTGAGGAGATTTCCTGAGCACGGAATTTCACTGACTGACCTTATTAAGATCTCCATGCGGGGGATGACTGCGGAGCAGTTAGCACTGGTGATTACCTCATGTGATGGCTCAAACCGCAGTTCCGATATTGACTTACTGGATACCATCTCGAGGTTACTTTCACAGAGACCATCTTCACGAGATGTCGTAGTTAGGACAACACATGAGGATGTTGCAGTACCAGTGGGGTGTGTCGCACTACATGAGGATACAGTTTCTACACACCAGCCCGGGGACTTGGATTCTGTAGCACCACAGAGTACAGAGGACATGACTGCTACAGTGGAGGTTCTGACCCAGAGTCTACTCGAGTTCCCGTTGGTTTTCCAGCTAGAGTTCGAGTCAGCCCCAGAGTTTTCAGTTGACGATTCTTGGATATCAGATCTTCTGATACTCCAAGACACGGAGGAGCCCCAGATACTACAACCAGCGATCCAGCCAGTTCAGAGTCCAGACCCGGATGATTCAGCTTCTTTTCTGCAGACACACTTCTCGGAGTCAGACATATACCCTGACTCAGCCCAGCAGCCACAGCTTGATATGGGACACCACTTTGAGAGGCCAGACATAGAGAATCCCGTATTTAAGCCTTTTGTCCTCCATTTTGATGAGAAAGATACACTTGCTGAGGAATAGATGACAACCAGCATTGCCGTAGAGCGAGGATCAGCCGCAGTAACATTATGAGCACCCGCGACGATGACCAGTTCCTTCTCCTGCTTCCAGATTGCCGAGAGCCAGACTTCAGATGATGATGCAACCTGGTGCACAGAATGGGTGCTTGAAAGAAGCGCAGATGCCCTTTAGATCCTCATCCTCTATTTCTCACTGATGATCTTGCATTTCTCCCTGAGGGTTATCTGCGGGAGAATGCCATACACGATGTGTACTCGTTTTCATTTACTGAGAGTGTATCCGATCTGTCGGATCACGAGACCTAGTCTTCCAATCCTTCTGATTCTGAGTTGCCTCACCTCGACGAACCTCGCGAGGATGAGCTGATCCTTGAGATATTCGATGATCTGTCTGATTTGTCTCCATTATATGCATCGAATATCAGTTTTCTTAGAGAGTCTCTTGATCTTCACTTTCCACACCTTTTTGAGACATTGATTGATGTGGAGGATTCCATGACTGATCCATCCTTCTCCACGTTTGATTTCTTTGTCTCTGCACTTCCACTCCAGTCTGAGCCTGATCCGATGATTTCTTTTGTGCTACCGGATCCCGAATCATTATTCCCATATCCTTGGCCGGTATCATACACCCGCCTGATTGCATACCTGGGTGTCATTTCTTACATTGTTGATTTCGTCGTAGTTCATCCACCACGACTATGACAACAGTACGGCATTCTCCTTACAGATGCCGTCTTGAACCTTGACACAACGTTATCCTAGCCTTTGCGCCCAGCTAGGGGCGTAAAATCTAGCGCTTGTTGAGAGGCACCTCAACATTGTATCCTTTTGTATATACGTGTTTCGTCTTCATTTGATCCATCTTTCTTCCGTATTTGTTTTCACCCCAAGTCTCGTATAGGATTTTCTTTGCTATACTTAGGATATACCTCATCCTAAGTATGGGGTGTGGAAACACCAAGTTGTTCATATTGTCCTGTTTCATTACTCCTATCGTTGCCTATACTTAAGGATCCTTCACCTTAAGTATAGGGGGAGTGATGTCCTCCCATCTTGTATATATTTGTATTCTTCGTCTCTTTCTACCTATGTTTTGCTGCCAATACTTAGGGATATTTCACCCTAAGTATGGGGGGGGGTAGATCCTGTACATCCTTCCACTCGCATTTCCCTTCATGTACAACTTGCTATACGTAGGATTACTTGATCTTAAGTATAGGGGGGAAACACCGAATCCTCTTCATTCTATTATTTGATTCGCCTTTGCATGTACCATTCCTTTTCAATTCCCTATACTAAGCGCGATTTATGTCTTCTTCATCGCTCTTGATCACTCTGAGGACATCGTTTGAGCTAAGTATAGGGGGTGCCGTATATATATTTCATATATACTTTAGCCATAACTCGTACTTTGTGTTAGTGTGTTAATAAATAAACTATGGCTAAAAATCCATAAAAATTTAAAAATTTCCCTTGTACATAAAATTCTTCTTGCACATATATATTTATTTATAATTTTTTTTGTACAAATGATTGTAAAATCTTTTGTGTAAATAATTTGTAAATATTTTCATATCAAAATTATGTATATAGTACAAGATTTTTGTAAAATGTTTGAAAATCAAAAGTTTGCAAAAACCCTTTGAAAAGTATTGTAAATATTTTGCAAAACTTTGCATTCTTGCATACATCCATGTTTTCAAACATTTTTCAAAAATTTTGCACATGTGTAAATATTTGTAAAATTGCATCTTTGTAAACACTTGTACAGTTTTTCCAAATCATAGTTGACATTTAAACTAGCCTGGAATTAAATTGACAAATGGAGCTTGGTTAAGACCTTAATCCACCTAATTATAAGAGGAACCTTATAGGGCTTAGGATTGAGACTTTTCAGGTCCATGGGACTTAATTCTTTGAGTCCACTAGGCTATGAGCATATGTCATCTTGATGAGCCTAAGTAGAGCACTTAACAACACACACATGACTCTCAAAGATAATGGCTTTACTTGCACCAGGACTTTACACATAGCTCTCCAAGGATGAGGTGGTGAGGAGGCAGTTTCCTTTGGTTTGATGTAGCATATGAGGGTAGTACTTCTAGGTGGAACCTCTCTTCTTCTTATAGTGAAGGAAGTGTGTATCAACTTGGTCTGGTGGTTATGAAGTCTAAAGACAGAAGCAGTGGGTTGCAATAAAGCTTGAAAAGAGGGATTATCTACTGGCTCAAGAGGAAAAACTCCTTGTATATGTGATGCACCATGTAGATATGTTGTACAAATGCACATGAAAAAAATGTGCAAAAAGAAAAGAACTCCAAAAAAGTGGTGGGTCGGATTGAAAATTTAATAAGCCTACTGGAGTACACATAGTCAAATAAAGCAAAGCTTATGTTATACATGAACATCTCATGAAGCTTGCAGCGGGAGACTCAGCTACACTGGTTAGAGCTCCCAAGGATACATGGCTACACTGGTCATGGTCCATTCTCTCCTTCTCCCTCTTATTGAGCCGGTTGCACTTGAACTTAGAAGGGAATACCATGCTTCTCGAGGAAAGAGTTGCTAGGCAGAGGCAATAGAGTTACCAGGTTGGGGAGGTTGTTTCTTTATTAATTCTGAGGTGGGGAGCTACATATCACTTATATCGTACAAGGAAAGATTCATGGTCATTAGAGTTTGTGTATGTAGACTTGTTCTGATCTGGTTTATTGAGGAGTCTTGACCATAGGTTGGTGGAATTTAGAGGCTGTTAAGTTTTAAGCTTAAGTCCAAATATGGTTCCTACAAATTAATAATCCAAAGGTCTGACTGAGCTCCATATTTCAATTTAATGATGGAAAGTTTAATAATCAACCTTGATTTCCTCTCCTTTTCTTTTTCTTTCTCTTTTACACTTCTTTTTCAAATAAGTGTTTGCTAAGGGACTAGCAAAAGTAAAGTATAGGGGGGTGATGAATCCCCATTCATCACTCTTTATTCCTTTATTTTAGCTAGAAATCTCAGCAAAATGCCATGTAAATATGTGTAAATATCATAGATTGTCAAAATGCATGCATCTAGTAATTATGCATAATTAGCATGTTTTTGTGTGAAAATAAAGGAATAAAGAAACACAAGAAAAAGAGGGAAATATTTAAAATAAATTGTGAGCGACATAATCCCAAGGGAGGGCTCAGCATGGGCCTGACAGCAATAGAAACCAAGTAGAGGGAGATAAGGTCAATCATGGTGTACAGAACCCGATTTATATAAATAAATTTATTTTCCTCAAAATAAAAAGGTGTTCCTTATATTGTGTACATATATATAAAAATAAAATAAAATAATCAGAAAAATAAAAATAAAAAGAAAAAGAATAAAATTCATTTCCCACCTTGTATATATACCATGTATATATGTATATAGATCTATTTATTTAACTCATGTAAATAAATCATAAAAATAAAATAAAAATACCCTTTTTTTTACAAATTTTATGTTATAAATAAATAAAATATAAAATTGGAATAATTGTACAAAAATAAACAATTAAAAATAAAAAAAATACATATATACAAATACCTACTTATATACGTTATTTATTTTTCAAAAAAAATAAAAATCACAAAAAAATACTTTAAAAATAAATAAACAATTTTCATTTTGAAAATTTTTCGAAATAAAATCATTTGCTATTTTTAATTGAATTTCTAAATAATTAATAAAAGGATTTATCTAATTGGTCCAGGGGAGAACGTTGACCCCCAGTCAACTGCCCCCCTGGACCACTTGACCTGGATATGTGCCCCGACCCGATATTCTCCCATTTTTGTAGGCTTGATTCGACCACCATCAATCAAAACCTCGGGCTTCGATTACTCCTGGTTCTTTAGTGATCCACGCCCGTGGATCTTTCTAGGGATCCGTGCTTCACAATCGCCTGCCCGACTCCATTTTAGCCGGAACCCTACCACTATTTAGCCGAGCTCCGCCGCACTTTTCTAGCTTCTTTGGCCTTCCCCCTCGTTGCCAGTGAGCTCCTCTCTTTCGCCTGAGTGACAGTTGTGTGAGAGAGGGTCGTAGCGAGGCACGGGCAGCCGGGAACCACTGATCTGGCGAGCTTCATTGTCGTGTGCCGCCGCATGGTGCGCCCAAGCCTCTGGCCCCATCGAGCCATCGAGGCGATGACCCCGGAGGTCCCCGACCTCTAGCCCAGACGAATCCATCTATCCTTTAGGTCAGATTCCTTTTAGCTTCTTCTAATTTTAGGTTTTTCGATTTTGCCCTACCGGCCGTCGCCAACCAATCCATGCCACTCCGGTCACCTTTTCAGCCTTCCGACCACCCTACCACCTCCGTCAGACTTCCCTCCACATTCTCCACACTTTTATTCCTCCTGTCTCGCCCCGGAGCAGGACCACCGCTCTCCTCCACCATCACCTCGCCGGAGAGTGTCACATCACCTCCTACAAGAACCCACTTCGCCTGCTGACGGGTCGAGGCACTTTGCCCTCGACCCAGGAAGTGTTCTGTGCAGCTTGCAGGTCGAAGCGACCCCATCTGGGGGTCCAACAGTTCTGCCACAAGAGCTTCGTGCCTCCTTCGTCGCCTGAGCTCTCCAGGGCTCCTTGGTTTTGTCGGAGCTACCCACCAGTTGTGGAAGACGACGAGCATTCTTTCCCCCATCTCAACAGCTCAGGTGGCCCCCTCCACTGCGCGCATTGGGCGGGCGAACTTCGCCGGTGGCCTGTTCTTGTAGGAGCTCCAGATACCGTAGATCCAGCCCTTACGTGTCAGATAAGATCGTGACCATCCATTCGCGAGAGCAGACGACCGCTGGATCGAGCCAGGACTTCATCTGAGACGTCGGTCAAGTCGAAGGTTTGGGATATTTGCATTTTCAGTCATGTACTTCCTGTGTGTTAATGTTTGCATCTTTTTAAATAAGATTTGCACTCATGCCCCTCTATGTCTAAACCGCGTGCTATGCGCGTGAGGGGGCGGGCTATTTGCATTCCAGGGCCTGGGCTTTGTTTTTTGTTATTGTTTGGCCCTGGAAGTATGTTTCTTTGCACTTAGGTCCTTGTTTGTTCTGTGCTTTGTTTGTATTGAATAAAATATCAATTGAACTTCAAATTAGGTGAAATTTGGACAAGTGTCTCCTATCACTGCGCAAAATTTCACTAATTTTTTGGGACATTTTTATTGCTTTTTGTTATTTTTAAAAATTCAAAAACACGTATTTTTGCCACTGTTTGAAACAGAAAATCAAAGAAAAATATAAAAACTTTTCTAAAAATTCTAAAAAAATTAGGGTTTGTTTGTTGTGTTGTTTTCTACCTTCTTTCCAATTTTTGGATTATTTGGATTATGAAACCCATAAAAGATGAAAAACCCTAAAAATCTTATAAAAATCATTAAAAATTCTACAAAATTAAAAAAAATGCAAACTCTTTTTACATATCTTAGTTTTTGTGTATATTTTTCATAAAAATTGTCTTCAGATTTTTAGAGAGCAATTATATATTTTTAATTGATGTTTCAAGTCTTTCTGCACATTGAGCACTATTTTTCCCATTTATCAATTTTTATAAAATCAATTAAAAATTGAAAAACTCTGAAAAATTCATCAAAAATACTTAAAAATATAAAAAAGACAAAAACAATTTTATTTCAATTTTTAGAGCATTTTTTAGTGTTTAAATAAATTGTTGTAGTTGCTTTTTATACATTTTCTTATATTTTCTTATATAATTAAAAACACAAAAATTTAAAAATAACTAAAATCCACCAAAAACATTTTCTTCATTATTTTATTCTTTTAGACTACATCGTAGGCCGTAAGGCCATCCCGTGCTCCATGAGTCCGACCTTGGTCGCTATACCAGGTTAATAAACTAGCGAGGACCACTATTTGATTTTCTTGTTTTATCTTTTGATTTGGTGGTTCTATTTTTTTTCTTGATTGACCGAGTGTCTCGATCTGGGTCGCAACGACCTGAGAGTGATTTCTACCTTACCCGGATCTTGAGATCCTTGTGATTTTTCGGTCATCACTATGCAGCGACAGATACAAGATCAGGGAGCTTTCATGGTAGAGATGAGGAGAGAGATGGAGAGGCTGAGGACAACACGAGAGCAGCCGAGAGATGTAGGAGGAGAGATCAGCCGAGAGCTGCGGGAGGGAGAGATCCAGATCAGCCTGAGGAGCCAGACCAGCCGGCAGAGCAGCCGAGACCGATGCGGGAGTTGCACAACCCCGGATCGACACTTACCCACCGGTGGGTGGTTCTTCCGACGATTGTGGGGGACTTCAAGTTCCCCCCACAGATACTTCAGATCCTTCCCCGCTTCCACGGGATCGCCACTGAGGAGCCCCATCTACATCTTCAGGAGTTCGAGATGATCTGCAGCACCGTCCACGATCGGCAGGTGGACGAGGACACCATCAGGATGATTGCCTTCCCCTTCTCCCTCGTCGACTGAGCAGCCAACTGGCTGAAGCACTCAGGGAGATTTGTGTACACCTGGGAGCAGCTCCGCACCGAGTACTTGAACAAGTACTATCCACTCAGGTGGACCAATGCACCGAGGGCCTTGATCAGCAACTTCTCCATGCTCCCCAACGAACAGTTCCACGAGGCATGCGAGAGGTTCAGAGAGCTTACAGACAGATGCTCGCACCACGACGTCACGAAGACGAACCTAGTTTAGAGCTTCTTTTGCGAGCTGACACCAGAGTTGCAGGGCCTGATGAATGCTTCTTGTGGCGGTTCCTACTTCGCTAGAGATGAGGACCAGGTCTGGGCCATCTACGAGGAGATGGCCGAGAACTATACAGTGATGTCCCAGACCCGCCTCTATACTCAGGGACGCCCCTAGCCACAGACCGTGCAGTACCAAAGGATAGCACCGGTCGATGCCGGTCATTCCACTTCGTCCGCGACAGCCGCACAGGCCGAGTCCACAGCCGCAGACATGGGCATTATCAGCGAGAAGCTGGACCGGATCGAGCTGATTGAGAAAAAGCAGTGCCAAGGCTTGGTCCTGGGACTGGAAGGGGATGGACAAAGATGGTCTGAAATGAGCGGCGGAGCTGAGCTAAATAGTGGTGGAGATCTGGTAGAAATGGAGTCGGGCAGTGCATGCTGATGCACGGATCCCTAGAACGATCCCCTGGCGTGGATCAGTGATAAATCAATCGGAGCCCAGGGTTTAGATTTATGGGGGTCGGATCAAGCCTACAAAAATGGGAACATATTGTGTCGGGGCACAGATCCGGGCAAAGTGGTCCGGGGGGGCAGTTGACCGTGGTCAACGTTCCCCCGTGGACCAATGAGAAAAATCCATTTATTAATATAAAATGATTTTATTTGAAAATATTTTCAACACTAAAAATGTTTATTTATTCTCAAAGTATTTTTAAGTGATATTTATTTATTTTTTTGAAAATAAATAATGTATTCAAATTATATTATGATTATATACAGGTATGTATACCTATGTATTTTTTATTTTTATATTTAATTTTTTTATTCATGTGTTTTTATTCCAATTTTATATTTTATTTATTTACATTATAAAATATGGAATATAAACTGATTTTTATTGGATTTTTATTACTTATTTACAAGGGGAAATGAATAGATTTTTTATTTTATATACATGGTCTACGTACATTGATGAGAGAATTTTATGTATTTTTATTTTTTCTTTTATTTTTCTCATTTTTATTTTAGTTTTATTTTTACAAATATGTACAAAATATAGGGAACACAAATATATTTTTTATTATTTTTTTAGAAAATAAATTGTTTACATATAGCGGGATATGTACACCATGTTGAGTCACCCTATCTCTCTCTACTTATTTTATTTTGCGGTCAGGCCGTTGCTGAAGCCTCCCTTAGGTTTGGGTCACTCAATATTTATTCTAAATATTTCCCTCTTTTTCTTTATTTCTTTATTTCTTTATTCCTTTATATTTATGCAAAAACATGCTAATTATGGTTATTTACATGATGCATGCATTTTGACAAATTATTGTATTTACAGGTATTTACATGGTATTTTGCCAAGGTTTCTAGCTAAAATAAAGGAATATAGAGTGATGAATGGGGATTCATCACCCCCTATACTTTAATTTTGCTAGTCCCTTAGCAAACACTTATTTGAAAAAGAAGTGCAGAAGAGAAAGAGAAAGAAAAAGAGAGGAAATCAAGGTTGATTATTAAACTTTGCTTCATTAAATTGAAATATGGAGCTCAGTGAGACCTTTGGATTATTAATTTGTCGGAACCTTATTTGGACTTAAGTTTAAAACTCAACAGCCTCCAAGTTCCACTAATCTATGGTCAAGACTCCTCAATCAACCAGATCAGAACAAGTCTCCATACACAAACTCTAATGACCATGAATCTTTCCTTTAACTGTGTAAGTGATATGTAGCTCCCCACCTCAAAAGTAATAAAGAAACAACCTCCCTTAACCTGGTAACTCTAATGCCTCGGTCTAGCAACTCTTTCCTCGAGAAGGGGGTATTCCCTTCTAAGTTCAAGTGCAACTGGCTCAAGAAGAGGGGGTAGAAGAGAATGGACCATAGCCAGTGTAGCCATGTATCCTTGGGAGCTCTAACCAGTGTAGCCGAGTCTCCCGTTGCAAGCTTCATGAGATGGTCATGAGTAACATAATCTTTGCTTTACTGACTATGTACACTCCGGTGGGATTATTAAATTTTCAATCCGAGCCACCACTTTTTTTGGAGTTTTTTCTTTTTGCACTTTTTGCATGTGCATATGTACAACATATCTACATGGTGCAACATATATACATAAGGAGTTTTTCCTCTTAAGACAGTAGACTATCCCTCTTTTGAAGCTTTATTGCAACCCACAGCTTCTGTCTTTAGACTTCATAACCACCAGACCAAGTTGAGACGCACTTCCTTCACTATAAGAAGAAGAGAGGTTCCGCCTAGAAGTACAACCCTCATATGCTACCCCAAGCCAAAGGAAATTGCCTCCTCACCACCTCATCCGTGGAGAGCTATGTGTAAAGTGCCAGTGCAAGTAAAGCCATTGTCTCTGAGAGTCATGCGTGTGTTGTTAAGTGCTCTACTTAGGCTCATCAAGATGACATATGCTCGTAGCCTAGTGAACTCAAAGAATTAATTCCAAATGGACCTGAAAAGTCTTAATCCTAAGCCCTATAAGGTTCCGCTTATAATTAGGTGGATTAAGATCTTAACCAAGCTCCATTTGTCAATTTAATTCCAGGCCAGTTTAAATATCAATTATGATTTGGAAAAACTGTACAAGAATTTACAAATATGCAATTTACAAAATATATACACATGTGCAAAATTTTAGAAAAATGTTTGAAAACTTGGATGTATGCATGAATGCGAAGTTTTGCAAAATATTTATAAAAATTTACACAAGGTTTTTGCAAACTTTCTGTTTTCCAAACATTTTACAAAAAGTTTGTACTATATACATAAATTTTGATATGAAAATATTTACAAGCTATTTACATAAAAAAAATTTGCAAACATTTGTACAAAAAATAATTTTTATAAATAAATAGGTATGTGCAAGAGGAATTTTATATACACGGGAAATTTTAAATTTTTATGAATTTTTAGCCATTTTTTTATTAACATACTCACACAAAGTACAAGTTATGGCTAAAGTATATATGAAATATGTACAACACCCCCCTATACTTAGCTCGAACGATGTCCTCAGAGTGATCAAGAGCGATGAAGAAGACATAACTCATGCTTAGTATAGGGAAGTGAAAAGGAATGGTATATACAAGGACGAATCAAAGAGTAAACTGAAGAGGACTCTGTGTTTCCCCCTATACTTAGGATCAAGTAATCCTAAGTATAGCTAGCTGTACATGAATGGAAATCCAAGTGGAGGGATGTACAGGGTCTACCTCCCCTGTACTTAGGGTAAAATATCCCTAAGTACAGGCAGCAAAACAAAGGTAGAAAGAATCAATAGAATACCCGAGAGTCCTACACCCCCTATACTTAGGGTAAAGTACACCCTAAGTATATCATAATCATAAGATGAGAAAAGGGATGTGGGACTAAAGAATAGAGTGATATGGACAACTGGATCTATACAAGTCGGAAGAACAGTGATAAGCAGGCATGAGATGCAATAGATGTGAGTCAAGAAACCACATCTAACGCAAAGTGAATCAGGGCGACATCAACGACCCGCGGCTCATGATCTAGATATGGCTTGAGCCGCAGTCCGTTAACACAAAAGGTAACATCAGAAGACAACTCAGATATATCAATACTGCCATTGTCATGTACCTTTCTAACAAGATAGGGTCTCTTCCATTTTCTCTGTATCTTCACTAGAAATAGATGAAGCCTAGCATCAAACAACCATACACTCTGTCCTGGCTCAAATTGTTTGTGGCTGATATGAGAATCATGCCACACTTTCAGTCGCTCCTTATAATGTAGGCTGTTTGAAGAGGTTGTATCACGAAGCTCCTCTAGGGCTGCTAACTCTGCCCTCCTCTGGTCTCCTACACTCTCTCGATCCAAAAGTATATCGGTAACAACCCAAAGTGACCTATGTCTCAACTCAATAGGTAAATGGCAGGGCTTGCCATAAATGAGGCGAAAGGGAGATGTACCTAAAGGAGTCTTGAAAGACGTACTATATGCCCACAAGACTGAGTCCAAAAGCTGTGACCAATCCTTTCGGTCAGGGCGGACGACTTTCTGCATTATAGTCTTCATCTTCCTGTTCGACACTTCAGCAAGACCATTCGTCTGAGGGTGGTATGGAGTGGCAACTCGATGGTCTATGTTGAACTCGCTAGCAAGGGCTTTTACCTTGTTGACAAAATGAGACCCCTCGTCAGATATCAACACTTGAGGTACCCCGAACCGTGAAATGATATTTTTCCTCAAAAATATGCAAACAGTCCTAGCATCTACGGTTCAGGTGGGGATGGCCTCAACCCAACGACTCACATAATACACAGCCAACAGAATGTACTCAAGTCCCTGACTCTTATGGAATGGACCCATGAAATTAATGCCCCATGCATCAAAAACCTCACAGAAGTTTAAGGGCTGCATCGACATCATATCACGTTGTCCACAAGTGCCCATCCTCTGACAGTCAGTGCACCTCTTCACAAACTCATCAGAGTCCTTGAAGAGAGTAGGCCACCATAGGCTGGATTGGAGCACGTTCTGTGTCGTTCTCCTCCCAGACTGATGTCCCCCTGCCTCAAGCTTGTGGCAGTAAGTAAGGACGCTGTGGTGCTCCTCCTGAGGAATGCACCGACGCTAGATACTATCCCCTCCCTCATGATAAAGGACGAGATCCTCCCAGTGGTAAAACTTGGCCTTTGCGAGGAAGGTCTCAAGTTTCTGTCTGGGCCAATCTTGTGGAACTTTCTTGGCGACAAGATAGTTCACAATATCGGCATACCATGTGAGTGAGGCGATAGCGAGGATCGCCTTATCTGGGAAGGTCTCGCAAATAGGCTCAGTCTGCTCAGAATCCTCAAGATACTCCAATTGTAAGAGATGATCCGCCACCACATTCTTGACTTCAGGCTTATCCTTAATCTCTATATCAAACTCCTGGAGTAGAAGGATCCATCTGGTCAATCTGACTTTGGCATCCTTCTTTGCCATGAGGTACTTGATGGAGGCATGATCGGTATAGATGGTCACTCTAGATCCAATGATGTAAGTTCTGAACTTATCTAGGGTGAAAACTACGGCTAGCATCTCCTTCTCAGTGACTGTATAGTTCTGCTCGATGGCATCCAATGTACGGCTAGCGTAGTGAATAGTAAAGGGGACTTCATCCCTCCTCTATCCCAACACGGCCCCCACGGTAAAATTGGAGGTGTCCATCATGATCTCGAATGGGAGAGACCAATCAGGTGGATGGAGAACAGGATACTCTACAACACGACTCTTCAGAGTCTCAAATGACGATAGACACTTATCATCTACGAGGAACTCAGTATCTTTCGTCACCAGATCAATCAACGGTCGGGCAATCCTACTAAAATCATGAATGAAGAGCCTGTAGAAACCGACGTGCCCCAGAAAAGACCGTAACAGCCGCAAGTTGGATGGTGGATTGAGTTTTCTAATGACATCCACCTTGGCCAGATCAACCTCCATGCCCCTGCTGGAGATGATATGACCAAGCACCATCCCCTGAGTCACCATGAAGTGACTCTTCTCCCAAGATAACACAAGGTGAACCTCAATGCATCGCTGAAGGACTCGGTCTAGGCAGTCAAGACAAGAATCGAATCCGTCGCCGTAGACCAAGAAATCATCCATGAAGACCTCCAAGACTCCCCTACCATGTCCAAAATGATGGACAACATGCATCTCTGGAATGTCACCGAAGCGTTGCACAATCCAGATGGCATGTGTCTGAAAGCATATGTCCCGAAGGGATAGGTGAAGGTAGTCTTGTCCTGGTCCTCGAGCGCGATGGCCACTTGATTATAGCCGGAGTACCCATCAAAGAAACAGTAATGGCTCTTCCCTGCCAGCCTGTCAATAATCTAATCAATATAGGGTAGGGGGGAATAATCCTTCTTGGTGGCATGGTTCAATCGTCTGTAGTCCACACAGACCCGCCAAGAAGTAAGAACCCAGGTAGCGATCTCCTCTCCAAAGTCACTGACAACTGTGGTGATGTCCGTCTTCTTGGGCACCACATGCAATGGACTGACCCACTAGGAGTCGGAGATGGGGTAGATAAAATCGACACTCCACCATTTCGAGATTTCCTTCATGACAACCTCTCAAAGATTCAGGTTCAGCCACTGCTGATACTCACGCGACGGCTTTGCCTCCTCCTCAAGATAGATATGGTGGGAGCACATGGCCAGACTTATCCCCTGGATATCGGCTACACTCCATCCTATCGCCTTGCGGTTCTTTTCAAGAACCCCCATTTGACGGGATTCCTGCTCTCCATTCAAATCATCGTAGATAATGTCTGGGTACATCTCATGCTCACCCGCAAGGAACCTATACTTCAGCGACGACGGTAGAGGCTTCAGCTCTGAACAAGTAGGTGCTGGCGGATCTGGCCTCCGAAAAGTCTGAGTGAATGCTGCCAAATATGCATGGGAGAATGAGAACTCTCGCTCACAATCTGAATCTGGAGAAAGCTGCTCTGCTGGACTGTCTCTGCTCTGCACATAATCAACCTCCTCCCTAGCTGTAGACTCAGTGGAAGTCAGACATGGTATCAAATCATCGAACTCTGTCCAATTAACATCTGACTCTGAGGGATCTGTATCAGAATCACAAAAATCTGTCTCGCGGTCGGGAACCGAGTCTCCTGCCTGAGATGTATCCTGGACCAGGAATGCGCTCTCCAAGCTCTCCTCTGCTGGTGTCTCTGCAACAGCAAACTCTGAAGGTGAGAGGATGGCCTGTGCGACTGGATATGCCCAAACTGCCTCGTCATCTGTAATCATAAAATCGCAGTCCTGGTGGATGTCTCGCCTTGCCTCTGTCATCTGCTCTGAATCTGTAGTCGGCTCTGAGCAAGCTGAATCTCTGGCTCTAGTCTCCTCGATCGTCTCTATTTGTATACTCTCGCCCTCGATGCGAAAGTATACCTTCTCGCTATCATGGTCGGATACTACCTTGGATGTGGCCAAGAACGGTTGTCCTAAACTGATGGGGGTATCGGTCACAGACTCAGGGATCTCCATGTCCAACACAACGAAGTCCACAGGAAATTTCAGGCCCTGAATCGTGACGACAATGTCCTTTAGCAACCCCTTCGGCCTCTTGACAGATCGATCAACAAATTGAAGGACCGTACTGCTCTGTCGGAGAGGTCCCAACTCGAAGCGGTCGAGAAGGGATGCCAGAAGTAGGTTGATCGAAGAACCGTTGTCTAATAGAGTGCGGTCGAACCTCTGCTCATGGATGTGGCATCTGACATACGGGGCTCCTACATCTGGCCTCTTATCTGGCAGACGGTTCTGAATCGCGAAACATGTGGCACGAGTAAGAACATGGATCTCAGACTGATGGTTCCGCCTCTTCCTCCTAATTGTGGTCCTGTCTCTGAGTGATCTTTGGAGTAGAGGGATGTGCTCCAAGGCCTCCTGTAGAGTCAGTTGTATGTGAAATCTATTTATCATCTGCTGGTTGAACTCTATCTGATGATTCTTTTTCTGATTTTCTTTTTTCTTCCCCTTACCCCGATGGAGTGCTCTAGGAAAGGGGACTATAGGGTCCTTCTCAGATGAAGGACTATGAGAGAGTCTGGCATGCTCATGAACAACAGAATCCACACAATCATCATCAAGCAACACATGCGGATCCGAAAATAACAATCCCTTTCCTTTATTTGCATAAATGTCCCGAGATACATGTACTGAAGGAAAAACAATAGGACTAGCAGAATTGGAAATGGTGGCCTCAGCACCACCCTCGGCATCTGGACTAGCGGCATCAGTACCGCGCTCTGGCTCAACAATTGTATGGTGGCATCAGTACCACCTCCTCCAACTGGTGAAGCGACGGCCTCAGTACCGTCGACTGGATCAACATCCATGGTGGCATCAGTACCACCGTCATCATCTCTCACGGCATCAACACTGCGCTCCTCCTCATCTGGAGCTCCTTCAGTAGCGTGGGGTCATCGCTCAGGTGAGGCGCCGCCTGCTGGCATCCTACCGCTCCTAAATGTAACAAAATCAGCATCAAACATGTATTTAGACATATCACCAAGTGAAGCACTAGGAGTGGTAATCTCAGTGAACTCTACCTGCTCAGACTTTCTCTTGAGGTTGTTCGGGATCGGCTCAATCTGGGCAAGGATGGCGGCCTTCCCTCTCACAATCTCCCGCATCTCCTGGCGGAACTCATCCATCTCCCGTCGAAAAATAGCCTGTTGCTCGGTCATGAAGCGGGCTAGATCATCCAAGGCAGGGTTCTCATAGGTCGGCCCATGAGAACCTGACGGGTGGCCTCGCTTGTAGTGAGGTTGCTGTGGCTGGTGCGGATGAGAAGGGTACTGCTGATGATACTGCAGTTGAGGTTGCTCTCGCCTCTAAGGATGTCCCTGCTGATAGGGACGAGGACCATACTGATCTCTCTGGGATGGCTGCTGGTGTACTGGGGTTGGGGCTGCTGGTGCTACTCATGATGTGGGCCGTACTGGCCACACTGAACTGGAGGCCGCTGCTGTGAACTGGTGCCTCTGGCCGACCTGCGGAATCCAGGATGGTCTCGTCGGATACCGGGTTGGGGTCGTTCGTACCAAATCCTGTTGACATCCATCAACGGCTACGGCTCGTAGGTCGGTGGCAGGAGTACTGTCAGGTG
Organism: Ottelia alismoides; assembly: GCA_037367405.1. NCBI lineage: Eukaryota > Viridiplantae > Streptophyta > Magnoliopsida > Alismatales > Hydrocharitaceae > Ottelia > Ottelia alismoides. The sequence goes on along the minus strand of JAZKJV010008316.1, from coordinate 225,722 downwards.
TTGATCCGGCTGGTAGACCACCATGTGAGGGTCTGGGGATGGTGGTGACTGGTAGTACGGCTGTGGCTACTGGTACGACTCCAATTGTACGAGGTGAACCTGTCTAGGCTGATTGGAGTGCTGGGACGAGCTACCATTGTTGCTCGGATCTCCTCGTGACTGAAGACGGGGCTGAGAAGCCGTCTGTGCCTCCTAGAGACACATGAGCTGTGTCTTCAGGTCACTCAACGTCTGTGCCATCTGATCCAATGAGTGACAGCAAGCAAGCAGGATCGATTGCAACGAGGATCGATGTCAGAAGCCTCAAATCCGGTGGTTTCGCCGCCGTGCTCCGCCTGAAGGAGCTCGAGCCTCTAGAGACGTCGCTCCATTGAGGCAAGGAACCCAGGAGGTCACCCACCTCCAGCATAGACGTTAGCGATCATCAGGTAGCCTCTAGATCACTTAGGTCACCCTTATTTCCATTTTTGCAATTTAGTGCCGCCGGCCTTCGCCGGCCATTTCGCCCCATTTCGATCGACTTTTCACCCATCCGACTATCGCATTACATTTACGAGACTCCTATTCTCCTCCTACACCCCTCTGATCATCTTGTCTCGCCCCGTAGCAGGACCACCGCTCTCCTCCATCGTCGCCTCGCCGGAGAGCGTCGCCCCACCTCCTACACGCACCCGCTCCGCTCGTAGCTGGGTCGAGGCACTTTGCCCTCGACCCAGCTTTCTCTCTGTGCAGGTAAAATCGAAGAAGAACCCCATCTAGGGGTCCAACAGTTGAAGCCAGCTGCTCCAGGCGATTCTCGTCGTCGGCGCTCTCCGGACGCGCTCGACCTTGTTGGAGCCTACTGATCGTTGTGGACGACTTTAAGCTTCATTTCCCCTCTCAGAGCAGCACCGGAGGAGGACCATAACATGCGTATTGGGCCGGTGAAGTTCGTCGGTGAGTTGTTCTTCCAGGATCCTCCAGAGTCATCAGATCGAGCCATTGCGCCAGATTAGATCCCAGTCGTTCACTTGAGGGCCGAGTCTGATCGTTGATCCATCTGAGGATCGAATCCACGTCGCTCATCGCCGAAGAGGCGTCGACTATTCTCCACTGTTCAATCATACACGTGGCTCCACCTCAGCCGTGGATCATAATAAAGGGGTAATTTTCACTTAGGCCCCTGTCCTTTTTGCTTTATAGTTTAGTCTTGTAAATGTTTTAGTGCATTGTTTTTAATTAGGGTAATTTGCATATTAGACCTTGGCGTTTTTAGATATTGCTATCTAGTCCCTGTGTGTGTTGAACACGTGCCTCAACACGTGAGTTAGTGGAACTTTTGCATGTTTTATCCTGTAATTATGGGGTGTTATGGTTAGATATTTTATAAATAGGAATGACATAAATACCCCTGTGAGTGCAAATCACGTACTGAACTCGTGTGTTTTTGGGCTATTTGCGGTATCAGCCCTAAAGTTTTTATATGTGTTACATGTCCGACCTGGAACTATGTTTTCTTGCATTTAGGTCCTTGTATGCTGTGTGTCTTGTTTTGATTGAATAAAATATCAATTAAATTCCAAATCAAGTGAAATTTGGACACGTGGCTCCTGCCATTGTGTAAAAATTTCACTAATTTTTGGGACATTTTTCATGCTTTTTGCTATTTTAAAAAAATCAAAAACATGCATTTTGGTTACTGTTTGGAAAATAAAATCAACTAAAAATATAAAAACTTTTCTAAAAATTTTAAAAAATGTAGGGATTGCTTGTTTGGTTGTTTTAAGTTTCTATCCAATTTGTGTGTCATTTGGATTTATAAGACCCCTATAAATCACAAAACCCTAAAAATCTTATAAAAATTCTTAGAAATTATAAAAAAATCAAAAAATTGCAATTCCAGTTTCTGTAGCTTAGTTTTTGTATTCACTTTTCATAAAAATTGCCATCAGACTTTTAGCGGCTAATTAGTTATTTTTAATTAGCCTATCAAATCTGACTGTACATCTTGTCACTGTTTTTCCTTTTCTCAGTTTTTATAAAATCAACTAAAAATCATAAAATTCCCAGAAAATTATCAAAAACGCTTAAAAATATAAAAAACACAAAAAAAATTTTATTTGAATTTTCTTAGCATTTCTTTGGTGTTTAATAAATTGTTGAATTTGCATTTCTAGCCTTTTTCTGATATTTTCTCTTATAATTAAAAACACAAAAAAAATTAAAAATACATAAAATCCATCAAAAAAATTTTATTCTTTATTTTATCTCTCGACTACTTCGTAGGCTCTTTTGAGCCAATCCGTGCTCCTCGATCTAGTTGCTATACCAGGTTAAATAAATAGCGAAGACCGTTATTCATGTTTTTATCGATTTATCTGATTTGATGGTCTCTTCTTTCTTGATTGACCGAGTCTCTCTATTCGGGTCGCAACAACATCGAATATTTTTATCTTGGCCCAATAGTGAGAACTGATTCCTTGGTCATCACAAGGCTCTACTCGATCACATATGATAGAAGCACCAATACTTTAGAAATCCATGCGAAACACAAGATAGTTACAAACTGGAATTTGCGCTATAATCCTTAGCGGGTCGTGCCTCACTCATGGGAGGGGTTTTGGTTCCCTCCTAAGGTACCGAAAAACAATGAGGGATTTATGAACCCAAAACAATGATAGTCCATTACGAATTTTAATTAAGATCAAAGTTTATTTAGCATACCCCTTATTTCAATTTTTTGGATTTTCAGCTTTTTTGGATTTGTTTCATATCATCGCCTAAAGTTTTTTTGTAGATTTTCATTTTAAGTCCTAGGTGCTCAAAATCAGAGGGAGATAGTGAAAAAGTCGTGCAAGTTCATTCAATGATGGAGATCTCACCATCGAATCTAATGATGCATGTTGAATTAGAGGACTTATAGTGCTTTCCAGCTCTCTCCATGCGATATGCAAAATAGAATTTTTAAACATATCTACATGGCGGTGTGCAATCGACAAAATCACCCTAAATAGTAGTTGTTATTAATCATGAAGAACCATATGTTAGCTATTCAGAATCAAACCCTAAATTCCGATCTTGGAGACGTCTCTGTGTCCGCCACAAAGGGTCCTGCGAGCACTGTACGACATCTCTCACGACGAGCGAGTTCGAAGCTAAATAATTGACAATTATTAATCTGACTAGATCCATACGTAAGAGACTATAGGAACACGCATTCTTATTAAGGTGTGGACCTAGTTACTGAGTCATGCAATCTAAATCTAGGGGCTTGATGCACACAAAACAAAGTAAAATAAGGCGGAAAGCTCAAAATAGCGGGAAACAAAGAAAAAGAATGAGAGAAATCATGAAAAACTGCAACGAGGCCCCCAGGTGAACAGACACCCATGAACTGGACCTCATTGTGAAGAGTAGAGTCCAACTTATATTATATGCCAAAATTGTCTCTCTCTCTCTCTCACCATAAATTACAAAATTGGTTTTTTTTCTAAGCTAAACTTCCTCCTTGATTCCTTGGTGCTCTCTCTAGCTGGTCATAAAGATAAGACCATCCTCCTCCAAGCTTAGTTGCATCGGTCTCCTAAGAAGCCGTCCTTACGAGGCGGGCCCTCACAACAATGTCACAAAATGTTGGCATTAGCATATATAATCAAATAATCAAATTAGAGAATTAATGAATAAATAATCAAATGAATCAATGAATATTTAAATAGAAGAATAAATAATCAAATAAATCAATGGATGCTGACAACAATGAATCAAAGAATTAATTTCAAATAAATTACTGAATATTTACAATAATGAATCAGATACATGACTATAAAACAATGACTATTGAAAATAGGCTACTCTTGTTGTTCCCTGGCAACGACGCCATTTAATAAAGAGGGATTTTGCAAGGGTCTGCTAATCAAACCCAATTAATGTCGTTAATGTGACCACTCAATAAAACCAAGCTTTCATCAACAATTAACTCACGATAAGAATCAAACAATTAAGCATAAAAAATGTGGAGTTAAGTTTTATTTGCTCTACCATAAGAAGCATAGCAGATAAGCATGTACATGTCGAACCACATAGAGCAAAACAAGTAGCTTGGGTTATTTATTACATCCAAGTCGCGTATTTACATTTCTATAATTTTGTATTTTATTTTTATCTTTTTCATTTTTTACATTTCTTTTAATTTAAATGTAGTATATATAGATAAGTATACATATATGTATATGTATAAATACAATATAAAGTATATATAGATACGATATAGATAAAAATAGGTTAAAATAGATTAAATATAGTAAAACATAATGTTTTGGTGGTTTTTATATATTTTTATATTTTTCTGGGAATTTCACTAATTGTTATGTATTAGCTCTGTCGTGCGTCTCCACCTTCAATCCACCAATGTACGTCGACCTCTACAATGTTGACACCTGTCGACGCCCTCACCGTCGTTGGATCGAGCTAATGTCTTTGATCCGACAGTTCATGGATCACCATGTGGACCAACATAGCCTAAGCCCATGCATTAAGGCTCAGGTCAGCTAAAGCAATGTCCCACGCCATGTGGAGCCTCGGGTGCCCCACCTCTACAACAGACTCGAGGCTCCACCCAAGCCTCTTTATCGCTGCCACATGGAGGCTCAGGTCCACGAGCCTCAACCATATCAACTGAGCCTCTTCCACTATGTGACACATAAGTGCGACAGGGTGAAAACTACATTTCTCCCCCTACAATTCACGAAATCGCAAACAATCCCCACATCCCAACAGGCATGTGCCTTGTACATGTGCATGGATAAATTACTAGTCAGGACGAATAAGTTATGCATATTACAGATAAGTCCTCCAGGGACCTTATTGTAAAGGAAATAACTTTTTTATTTTGTATTTTTTTACATTGGATGTGGACAATGTGGACATTGTGTACTCCTATGCCATACTCTTACATTGTAGTATTTTTTACACTTTATTTTGTACAAATTTTCGATGAATTTCAATGCATTTTAGTTTATATTACTTACTCGATCTTCGATCTATTTTGAGTTGTTTTCATGTCTTCTTTCGAGCTTGTTGCTCAAGTTCTTTTATTTACTACATAGTGTCATCTTTATTCCAAATTATTACACGCATTATATTGTAGATAAATTTGATTGGAAAATATCCTTTTGAGAATAAAATAAAAATTGGAAAATTAAAATAAAATAAAATCTAAAACAAAAAAGACAAAAAGAGTTTTCTCTCATCTTGAAGAAGAAAAGAAAAGAGAGATAAAAATATCACAAAAATATTTTCTCTTCTCGATGACCATGAGAACAATTTTTGCCTCCTTGTGTTCCACCCATGTATACTTATCTATGTAAATAACTAGTGAAACAAACTTCGATTTGGTGTTTGTCAATTTTGTTTGATTGACTGAATTTTGTTTCGAGTGGTTTTCTACACTGGCACTTTTTTTAATCGCTAGCAAAATTTAGTTATCAATGGAAGCACACATAGTTCGTGTAGCACAAGAGAATAATCACGTTGAGATTTCAGAACTCAGAAATTGTGCACTATTATTCTTAGTCAATGGGCAATTATGTAAACACTTTGTGGAATCAGATAAGCAGTCACTCTGTGTAGAGGAGATCTTCTTCATGCGTGGCCCAAATTCAGAGGATGCACTAGACAGTCATGCCTGATATCCTTGCATTCATTCTCCATATATCACCAGAAACACCATTTTTCTATACCTTTTTGTATACTCTCTAGATCAGCTCCTTAATCTTGTCTCCCTTCACATAATAGGCGAACCATAGCCTAAGTATAGTGTGGTTGATGTTTGTCGTACATAACCTCCTCTATTTTTTTCATTTGTTTTCTTTCCCTTGATCGCCTCATTTTTGTTTTACTCTATACATAGGCTGACCAGAGCCTAAATATAAGATGGAAGTCCACCTCTATACTCTCATTCTTTTCATCGCTCTACACATGGTATGATCTATGACGTCCTTTGTCTCTGTACTCTGAGGACGTAACACAACCAACATATAAGGGGTGTTATATATTGTATATATACTTTACCCATACCTCATACTTGCACATTATTTCTATAGATAATCCTTAATATGGAAGTATGGGGAACTCTTGTAAACTTTGTAATAACTTGTACAATACGTTCTTTGTGTAAATTTTTTGTAAATATGTATAATCCTTTTAAAATATGTAGAACTCTTGTAATAACTCAAAAAAATAAATAATGGAAATTTAAAAATAAAAAACTAAAAACTTTAATAAAAACATTCAAAAAAATGCATCTCATGCACTTGCATTTCATTCAACATATCATACATATGCATTGGCGGAAAGTCATTGGGTTCTGAACCAAGTTGTGTCCAGAAATCAAAAATGGACTTGACTTGACCTTAATCCACTCATTTTTCAATGGGACTTCATCGAGAAGAACGATTTTAGAGGATTCGGGTCATTGACTTAAATCTTCGAGTTCCACATGACAATGTTAAAACTCTAACTCTTAGTTCCTAAACTTATTGCCTCAAGCTGAGTACGACTCTTTTCATGGAGAATTAACCTAGACTCTAGCATTGCCCAATTAGCTCAACTCAAATGAGGTGTTGGAAGACCATGTGGCTTTCTTTCTAGTAATGTGGACATCTAAAGATCAATGTATGGGTTGAAATAAAGATTCAGATGAGTAATAGTCATCTAGTAGTTAGATGTTCAGTTGTGGTGGTGGCCTATGTAATTATCTCACATGGTTGTTAACTCTTGTACCTCAAAAATACAAAAAAATATACCCTAAACAAGTGGGTAAAAAATCAAAGGAAAAAAGACAAAAATTCAATGCAAAAATTTTCAAAACCCATTTTCTTGACCTCAGTGGCCCAATGCATGCATATCAAAGACTTGACTATAGTGGTCAAGCTTCAAATAAGATACGTAGATTCACTTGATAAGCTCCTAGTTCTTCCCCTTTTCTTCTTTTTGATAGTACTAGTAGTACTCTAACCTAGAAGGAAATACTTGACTCGCCAAGAAAAAGTTACTGGAGGAGGAGATTACATCGTAGCTCCGCATTTCGATTGGGAAGAGATAACACTCTTCACACATAAAAGACAATTGTTTAATGTTAGTGGAGTATGCTTTGGGAGGGGTTGGATCTGATATGACTTCTGAGCCAAACCGATGACAGAGACTTGTAGAAATTGGAGATTGTTGATTCTAAAGTCATAATTCTCACAAGAGTTCTATCAAATTATTAATCCAAGGGCCGGGTCGAGCTCCATTTTCACCTTTTGTTCATGACCTTGGCATGGAACTAAATCTCATTTCACTGCTACATTCGTTAGTTGCTCAGGGACGAGCAAGGTTTAAGTATAAGGGGTTGATGAACGTATGAGTTACTACTTTAATTAAATAAAAATTGATTTCCATTATGGGTAAGTGTGTTTATGCATTTATAACTCATAATTAGCATTTATGCCCTTTTAAATAATTTGCATAAATTATCATCTTCAGTCTGCATTCATATATTCACTTGTAAAATAGCCTAACTTCACTCATTTTTTCATTAATTCAAACTACCTCCAATTAACATCAAATTAACTCCATTGTGTATATATCACTAATATTCATCCTTTGAAAATCCTGAAAAGTACTGACTTATATATATGTGAAATAAATCCAAATCCTAGTTTTAGACTAAAAAGATGTAAAGTCAAATATCTCTCACATAAAGTCACTTATGAACCTATACTCATTTTGAATTAATATACACTTAATCATATACAAACAAAGACCAAAGTCGAAAGAATAAGAGATCATATGCAAAACTTGGACTTTGGGACGGAATTTTGTATTCTATACATTCATTGATTTTTAACTCATAAAATTATGTAAAAAATAACTCTTTTCAGTTTGTCTCTATTTCGCATTTTTTATTTAAGTTGTTTTCAATAAATGCAACCAAAATTAAAATACAAAAAATACAAAACCCAAGAAAAGTTCATTTTTTGAGTATGTATATACACTCTATACATAAGTCTTTATTTATTTCTTTCTTTAATTTCTACATTATAAAAAATACCAAAAAGTAATATTAATGTGTAAATATTATTTCCTTAGTTTATTCGATTTTTATTTCATTTTTCATTAAAAAACAAAAAATATGGTTAATTATGTACATAAAATACCATAAAAATGAGTTTTATATAGATGAGGTCTTTTTATTTTCATTTCTTCATGAAAGTGGTAGATTTCATCGAGATGAATTATTTTGTGAAGAAAAAATTTTGATTTAATCTTATTTCTATTTTATTTTCAATTTTCTTTATTTTTTATACTTTTAGATTCTTGTGGGAGTGACATGTGGCCTTTGCTAGAGTAGCCACGTGTCGCCTCCTCTCTTTCTAACTGTATTTGATCTCAGCCACTAGATCTAATGAAGATCCAACAACCCAAATATTTTTACCCTTTTCTTTCATGCATCTAAAATCTTCAATCATATCCGTTGGATCTAATCAAATCTAAGGTCGATGAGGTCATCTCCTTCCTTACGCCTCCATCTGATGCTCCAATGACTGCCCCCCGCTTTCACCCAAGCCATTCTTACCCATTTCTGATAAGTCTAAATCGAGTCATTTGTTCCATTATCCCAAAAAGAGTATTTCTATTTTGCATGGAGCAATAATTGATCCTAAAATTTCTACAATAAATGGGTAGGTATCTAGTAAAATTCCTTATCCACGACCTTGCCATTGTAATGGAATAATTTGAAATATGGTAGAATTCTTTGAAGAGTGAGAAGTAGAAAGAGTATGAAAGATTAAAATACTTTATTTATTTATGTAGTTTATGCACGCAGAAAGATTTTTAACTGATTTATGTTAGGAGAACAAATGGGTTATTCATTCATTGAATGGTAAATAAATACAAGTGAAGGAGACACACAATCTAAATAATGGAAAACAATTCTATCTAGAATAACTGGTAAAGTAGAAACAAAATCAGATGTAATTTGAACATTATGAGCCAATCCAAAATCATTGTAGACCGAACCAGTCATGAGTTCCCAATCATGGTGTGAGTGGACCCCAATCCATAAATCAATAACTAAAAGAATCGAAAAAGCTTTTACTGTGTCACTTAAGTTATAAAGGAACTCTTGAACCCCATGAATTATGAATCCCTTTATCTCCTCCAACAAGCTCGCAACCACTACACAAACCCTAACTCTCTTGATAAAAATCCCATTGCCATCATCATTGCAGACCCTTCGTCATTCTTGGACTCGAGAGATAGATAGATAGACAGAGAGAGATATTAGGTAAGACCTCTAGTAATAGAGGTGGACCCAAACTTTTGATCGACAATATTCCACCATCCTCAAGGCGAGATGGAGAGGCTAGGCCATTCCAACCTCTATTGTTGCTTATCGTCTAAGAAGTCGAGCTTCGTGTTGCATATCCATCGAGCACCACTTGGAGGTGAGAATCTTAGGGTACCATTGAAGGATATGGTTAGATCCTTAAGCGCATCACGGAAGCGTGAGTGTCATATCGAATACGACGAAAAATGACTAGTCGGACTAGTTGTTCTATGCAGCGGAAATTAAAAATTTTTTTATGCAACGAAACCACATGATCCAAGAATACTTCTCGATTCGTTTCGTCTAAACCACAAACAAGTAATAGGATTACCTCTTTAAGCATGGTTGCGATCGCGTCTCTAAAGGAAGAGACCTCCTGTCTCAAGTCCGATCCGACGGAGGAGACGCTTGCGAGCGCGGGGATGAACCGTGTGCTTCTCGCAACCCATGTTGATGATCCAAGCGGCGGATCTCCTGATCTCAACACACAAGATCCGACGCCTTCTTCACGAGCGAGGTGCACCGAAAGAGACGGAGATCCACGAGCAAAGAGTTGGGCAGGATAACGATGACGCAGCGGCGATGGAGAACCTCTCTAGGGCAGCCATGGTGGACGACCACATGAGAAGGAGAGAGAGGGCTGACGTGTAGAGAGAAATAGAGAGAGAGAGATATGCTTCTCAAGCATTGTGTGTAAAGAAGAGCAATGGGGTGACTCTCCTTTTATACAGTTTGGGATCCATGGATCTCAATCCATGGGGCAACACAAATCCAATGGTTCACATTGATTGTGTTTCTTTTAATGGCTAAGATTTGTGTTGGTAAAAACCAACAACAATTAATTTAATTTAGATTGAATCTATATTGATAAATCAATATAATTCAATCACCAAATTAAATCAATCCACATTGGAGATAATGGAAAGGAGGCTCCTCCCTTCTATATAGGAAGAGTGGATGGCCACCCATTCCTTTAGGGATTGGTGGTCGTCACCCCTCTCCTATTAGGAAAGGGAGATTCCAATGCAATCTCCAAGATTGCATATATCTCCAATATTTGCAACAATAATTGTTGTAAATTATTCTACAAAATAATTCATAATTATTTTATGAATATTGCAATCTTGCCATTGAAAAATTATGAATCACATTCACAACCCAAAATAAAATGTAAATTACATTTTCAATTTAATGTCCAATGTGAATCCAATTCACATTAACATTTAGTTAACAAATGTAAATTATAAATAGCTCTCTCTTATATATTATAAATCACATTTATAATATATATGACTAATATAGATATTGCTATCCAAATTATTCATATCCATGATAATTAAATCACATTTAATCATCTTTGATCTCTTATTCTCATGTACCCTAATAATATGAATCATATTCACATTATTTACATCTTTGATAATCAAATCTCATTTAATTATATAAGATAACTCTCCTTATAATATGAATCAAATTCATATTATTCATGATAATTAAATCACATTTAATTATCCATTTTCTCAATGCTCGGATACATATTATCAACAATGAAATTATCCTGAACCCTTTCAAGGATAATGCGCTTTCTCCGCGAATACTTGGAGATAAGGACAGAGCGATTGTATTGTTCCACGTATAGTGACTTGGATATTGAGATCATATCTCAAATCCAGATCGAGGGCCTCCCATAGATGCTTGATTAAACCAATACCGCAAATGTAATCTTCTTATTGCATCTGAATCACATTCAGATCAATGTCCAATATTTGGACTAAGATCAAATTACTTCTCTACCGAGAGGAATCACTAAAATCCAGACCCGTTTCATCACTCCCTAGGAATGGAAGCGTCATGGTTATACAATCGTTTATGATCACATCACCCTCAGGTATTCCTAATACCTGTACATACTGCATACTGGAAGACTCAGAATAAACCCAAAGTATTGGATCAACTTCATACTATCTACTTCATGGTTTTATTAGTAAGTTTCTCATTCGATCGTTGGGAGTTGGTATCGATCATATACTTTACAAAAGTATATATCATACCTAGGTCTTGATCATATACTTTCCAAAAGTATATATCAAACCTACAAATTCAGTCAAGCTTCCAAAGCGAGACGACCATGCGCACGAAATTTGATTCTTCCCAATATCTCATGAGTGAGCTCATGTCTTCCAGTTCAGTAACTGAACCTGTATGATCCCTTTGAGAGATTGTATTACTTACAAGCCCTTGTATGCACACCAGCGTGCCAGTGTATAGACCTTGGTTAGGTTATCAACCTATTGGTCTGCGAAATGTACATACTCAGACATATAATAACACATCTGTCTCCGGTCAGAGGATGCATTCCTGTATCATGACAGCATACGATATAGGAATTTGGTTATCTCGATCTGATTAAGCCAACTCTTTGACCTAACTAATCTGACACCTCCGAATCACTATTCCTATGCAGAGGACCTGCATCAAGAGGTCGGTCAGATATCATCCTTTAGAGATAAGGATTGACATCTCCTACTCAGGATGGAGATTATCTCTTAACAATCATTTGACGGTGCTTGATGAGTCCTCAATCAAACTCTTTAGATATTTATCCAAGCACCAGCCTCTATGATTCAACAGTTGAATCAACAGCTGTATGATTATTAAGATGGCCATGGTACATAACCCTAATTGTACTAAGGGACCTATTACGCAAATTATTCATTCTTCATTTTAGATCAGGGAATGATATTTGTAATAACATTTATTGCATAATGGCTCGTCGTGGGCTCGCATGTCCAACAACCATCACAACTCTAGCCCTTCCAGTGAAAATACTAGGTACACCTTAAACCTTTATCTCCTCCCATCTTCTTCTCTTACTCTACCCTTCTCTGCTGCTCGCATGTGACACTTCTTGCTCGAAATAAAACCCTCGATGACATCTCCCCATCCTCGTCTCCCCCTCACCGCTTCTTCTATGTCCCCAAAACCACTCCATCTCTATCTTCGAACATGTTGGATCCACCTTGCTCCTTCCTTCGCCGACCAATGGAACACCGCACCCCTATTTACCTCTTTTTTGTGTGCATAAAATTTCCAGGCCGGGGTTTCCATCCTCAAGCACAAAAACCTCTTGCAGATACTGGATCCAAGTACACGACTGAGTAGTTGAACCACCCCATTGGACCCCCATCGCACTCGCTTGTGCACAACATCCAGGGACATTACTGCCATGCACAATTCTTTGGTCGGGCCATAAGGAGGAACATCCTTTCTTGCATCATAACAGTTTAGGCCTCAGGAGATACATGTGTCATCTATTCGATTGGTGAACATCAGGACCATTGGATCATGCCTTCAGTGTACATCTGACCATCCAAAGATCGACCTACATCCACCCTTTGATTAATAGCTAAAGCCACATCAACTGTTCAGATTTGAACTAAACTCATGTGCATAACACATTATTGTATCAAATGCGATAGCATAATCCCTAATTATTGGATTCACACATCAAACTCGCCTCTAGGAACTGTTGTAAAATTACCCCAAGTGGGTTCTGGAAATTGCACAAAGGTCCCTGAACTGCATTGTTTATTTAATTTTATTTATTTATTTTTGCATATACAACCCTCTTACCTAGCATTAATTTGATCATTTGTTTGCCATTATTTTCAAAACCATGTACGACGAACGTTGATTATTTCTCTACATAATGAAATTTGAATGGTATTTTTCTGAGTTGTGATTAGTTTATAATAATTATTTTGTGAAAAGTGATATAGTTTGTTATCTTTTGTTGATAAAATAGATAATAAATCAATCATTGTTCTAAAAATACGTAAAAAATCATAATTTGATAAGTATAGTACTCAAAAATCATTGCATGTGCATGCATGTTGTTCTAAACATTAATGGTTTTATGGCAAGAAAAATTGATTTTCAATTAAATCATCATTTTAGTATTTTTATGAGCTTAAAGTTTTTATGGACTCTTATTACTAACATATCTCTAATATATTTTTAGTTTTGTAAAATAGTGAATGTTGGAATTTAATAAAAATTAATTAGTCTAAATCACATTTTCTTCATTAATGAATTCATAAAAAATGTTTTGCATCAGAAAATTTCAAAAAATTTCATAACAGCTTTATTTTGCATACTTTTACTTCTTTATCGAGTTTTATAATTTTTGGACATAAATTGATTGAATTTTGCAAAAATAATCCTAAACATGGTCACATATGCATATTTACATTTTTTTGCACAAAAAGTTATAAAAAAATATTCTTGAAAACCTTATGCATTAAATTATTTAAAATTGTTCTAGAATTGATAATGGCCTTCTCTAGTCGGCTGATGACCGAAAAATCCAAACACTCAATCTGGGCTAGGTAAAGATAATCTCACTCGGGTCGTTGCGACCTGAATCGAGCAGAATCGGTCGATCAAGAAAATAAGGAACCACCAAAAGAGAGAATCAAGCAATGAAAACAAGAAGCGGTCCTTGCTATTTTTATTAACCTGGTATAGCGACCAGGGTCGAACTCAAGGAGCACGTGATGGCCTTCCGGCCTACAAAGTAGTCAAAAATCGAAAATAAAGGGGGAAAATATTTTTTGTGGATTTTTATAATTTTTTAATGTTTTTGTATTATTGATTTTCTACAGAAATAAGAAAACAAGCAAGTTCAACCAATTATTCAAGCACAAAAAATGATCCAAAAATTGAAATAAAAATGTTTTTTTACTTTTTAGGTTTTTACATGTTTTTGGTGAATTTTTCAGACTTTTTCAATTTTTATTTGATTTTATAAAAATCAAGAAAGATAAAAAACAAGAGCTACTGTGCAGCAAGACTTGAAAGATCAATTTAAAATATAAAATTGATCTATAAAAGTCCGGAGGCAATTTTTATGGAAAATATGTATAAAAGCTAAGCTACTAGAAAAGAGTTTATATTTGTTTGAATTTTATAGAATTCGTTAGAATTTTTATGAGTTTTTTAGGGTTTTGCAATTTTTAAGGTTTTTATAAATCTAAAAGGCACGAAAATTTGACAGAAATTAAAAGACACTAAAACTAACTTACACTATTTTTTTTTAGAATTTTTAAAATAGTTTTTTTATTTTTCTTTGATTTTCTAAGTCAGGGAGTAGCAAAAATCACCGTTTTTGAATTTTTAAAAATATCAAAAAGCCACCAAAATGTACCAATAGGGAAATTTTTACACAATGGCAGGAGCCATGTATCCAAATTTCACCTAATTCGGATTTTATTTGCTATTTTATTTAATCAAAACAAAGGCACACAGCACTCAGGGACCTAAATGCAAAGAAAACTAATCTCAGGGGCCAAACAGTAACAAATCAAGAAAGTGCAAGGGCCCTTGTGCAAAAAGTGGACTAAGTCACGTGCAAGGCACATGAATCAGGCATGGAGGGGCATATATGTAAATCCTATTTATAAAGCATCAAACAATAACGCACAGGAAACACAAGATCAATAGTGCAAAACTTCCAAATCCTCACGTCTCGATGCACGTGGTCTACATACACAGGGACTAAAATGCAAATAAAGTAAACATCGAGGTCCACAATGCAAAATATCTAAAATAAAAACAATTGAACTTAATATTTACATGACTAAACTATAAAAGCAATAAACAGAGGGTCCTAAGTGATATTACCCCTTATTAAAAGCGGACGGCTGAAGGGTTGCCACGTGGAGGATCTGATGGTGAGGGGATGCGGCTAACCCTTAGCTGGATTGATGGCGGGGAAGGCGCCGCGTGTAGATCGGACGGTGCTAGATATAAGGCGCCTCTTCGTCTGTATGGATGGTCATGATCGAGTCCCAATTGAATCTGACGGTGGCTGAAACTCCTCAAATAGATGGCGATGATCGAATCTGGAGTGTCGGGGCTGATCGGACGGGGAAGGAGGATTCTCCAAGAACAGCTTGCCGGCGAACTTCGTCGGCTCAGTGCGCGCCGTGGAGACCTCCGATGGTGCTGCTGAGATGGTCAGAAGAAAGCTCGAGGTCTTCCGCAGCTGGTAGACACCTCCGACGAGGCCGGAGACCATCGGAGTGGCCCGACGACGGTGGAGGAGCAAAGCTCCTGTGCTCGAACGTCTCGACCCCCAGATGGGATCTTTTGACCTACAAATGGGCACCAAAAGCTTCCTGGGTCGAGGGCAAATTGCCTCGACCTGCTTAAGGGTGAAGTGGATGCGCGGGTGAGTCGATATGGCGCCCTCCGGCGAGGTGACGACGGAGGAAGGCAAGGGATCTGCTCTGGGGCGAATCGAGTGTCAGATGAGTGAACGGACGATCGGATCGACGGGGATCAACCGACGAAGGTCGGCGGCGCAATTGGGCGTAAATCAAAATTAAGCTAATCTAGAAGAAATCGATGCTACCTGGTGGAGGAAGTCGACTAGGGATGAGTTGGAGAAGCTATGGGGATCTTTGCCTCAAGGATTCGTCGAGATCCGAGGCTTGGCGCACCTCGCGGCGGCGTACGACGACGAAGGTCGCCGGATCAGTGGCTGGAGGCACCCTTCTCCTCACTGCAACACTCCGATCGATAGTTGTCACTCTAGGGATGAGAGTGGAGGTCCTGGGACGAAAGGGCGGAGCCAAAGATAGCGAGTAATGTGCGTCGGAGGTTGAGCTTTATACAACTGTGGATCCGAGAAGATCAGGTCCGGCATGGCTCTGTGAAGCTCGGATCCCTAGATTCAACCTCGGGCGAGGGTCTCGGATGAATGATCTGTAAATGGAGCCCGGGGTTTCGATCAATGATGGACGTATCAAGGCGCGAAAATTATGAGAAATCGGGTTGGGGCGCAAAGATCCGGGTCGAATGGTCCAGGGGGGGGAGTTGACCGGGGTCACCATCCCTTGTGGACCAATCAGATGCGGCCATTCAATAAATATTTGTGAATTCAATTAAAATTAATAAATGACCTTATTTCAAAAAAGTTAAAACATGAAAAATGTTTATTTTTTTATTTTTTAGTGATTTTTATTTATTTTTTTGAAAAATAAATAACGTATTTACATTATATTATATATAGGTATATTTACAAAACGATTTTTAATTTTTATTTTAAATGATTTATTTTTATACAATTATTCCAATTTTATATTTTATTTATTTATAACATAAAATTTGGAATAACAAGGTATTTTTATTTATTTTATTATTTATTTACATAAGTTAAATAAATAGGTATATATACATATTTACATGGTATCCGTACAAGGTGAGAATGGATTTTATTCTTTTTATTTTTATTCTATTTTTATTTTTCTAATTTTTATTTTATATATTTACACCATGAAACATGGAATATAGAAATATTTTTATTGTATTTTTATTAATTATTTACAAGGAGAAAATAAATAGGTATGTTTTTCTATGTACATGGTTTATATACACTGAAGAGAGAGATTTTATTTATTTTTATTTTAATTTTGTTTTTCTCATTTTTATTTATTTTTCTTTTTACAAATATGTACAAAATGTTAGAAACACTTTTAAATTTTTATTTTGAGGAAAATAGATTTATTTATATACATAGGGATATGTACATGTATGAATGACCCTATCTCTCTCTACTTGGGTTCTTTTGCGGTTAGGCCCATGTTGAGCCCTCCCTTGGGATTAGGTAACTCAATATTTATTCTAAATATTTACCTCTTTTTCCTGTGTTTTTTTATTCCTTTATTTTGGCACAAAAATATGCTAATTATGGATATTACATGATGCATGTCTTTTGGCAATTTATGATATTTACACATATATACAGGGTGTTTTGCTCAAGTTTCTAGCTAAAATAAAGGAATAAAGAGTGATGAATTGGGATTCATCACTCCCGTATACTTTACTTTTGCTAGTCCCTTAGCAAACACTTATTTGAAAAGAGGTGCATAAGAGAAAGAAAAAGAAAAAGAGAGGAAATCAATGTTAATTATTAAACTTTCCTTCATTAAATTGAAATATGGAGCTCGGTCAGACCTTTGGATTATAAATTTGTCGGAACCTTATTTGGACTTAAGCTTAAAACTTAACAGCCTCTAAGTTCCACCAATCTATGGTCAAGACTCCTCAATAAACCAGATCAGAACAAGTCTACATACACAAACTCTAATGACCATGAATCTTTCCTTGTACGGTGTAAGTGATATGTAGCTCCCCACCTCAGAAGTAACAAAGAAACAACCTCCCTTAACCTGGTAGCTCTAATGCCTCAATCTAGCAACTCTTTCCTCGAGAAGCGGGGTATTCCCTTCTAAGTTCAAGTGCAACCGGCTCAAGAAGAGGGGGAAGAAGAGAATGGACCATGGCCAGTGTAGCCATGTATCCGTGGGAGCTCTAACTAGTGTAGCCGAGTCTCCCGCTGCAAGCTGCATGAGATTTGGAACATGTATACCATAAGATTTTGCTTTATTTGACTATATACACTCCGGTGGGATTATTAAATTTTCAATCCGAACCACCACGTTTTTGGAGTTCTTTTCTTTTTACACATTTTTTTGTGCATCTGTACAACATATCTACATGGTGCAGCATATATACAAGGAGATTTTCTTCTTGAGCCAGTAGACTATCTGTCTTTTGAATCTTTATTGCAACCCACGGCTTCTGTCTTTAGACTTCATAACCACCAGACCAAGTTGAGACGCACTTCCTTCACTATAAGAAGAAGAGAGGTTCCGCCTAGAAGTACTACCCTCATATGCTACCCCAAGCCGAAGGAAACTGCCTCCTCACCACCTCATCCATGGAGAGCTATGTGTAAAGTGTTGGTGCAAGAAAAGCTATTGTCTCTAAGAGTCATGCGTGTGTTGTTAAGTGCTCTACTTAGGCTCATCAAGATGACATATGCTCCTAGCCTAGTGGACTCAAAGAATTAAGTCCCAATAGACCTGAAAAGTCTCAATCCTAAGCCCTATAAGGTTCCTCTTATTATTAGGTGGATTAAGGTCTTAACCAAGCTCCATTTGTCAATTTAATTCCAGGCCAGTTTAAATGTCAACTATGAGTTGGAAAAACTGTGCAAGTATTTACAAAGATGCTATTTTACATAATATTTACAATTGTGCAAAATTTTAGAAAAATGTTTGAAAACATGGATGTATGCATGAATGCGAAGTTTTGCAAAATATTTACAAAAATTTACATAAAGTTTTTGTGAACTTTTTATTTTTCAAACATTTTCCAAAAAGTTTGTATTATATACATATTTTTTGATACGAAAGTATTTACAAGCTATTTACACAAAAAGATTTTACCATCATTTGTACAAAAATAATTTTATAAATAAATAGGTATGTGCAAGATGAATTTTATATACAAGGGAAAAATTTTTAAATTTTATGGATTTTTAGCCATTTTTATTTATAAACACACTCACACAGAGTACGAGTTATGGCTAAAGTAGATATGAAATATATACACACACCCCTGTACTTAGCTCGAACGATGTCCTCGGAGTGATCAAGAGCGATGAAGAAGAAGACATAACTCATGCTTAGTATAGGGAAGTGAAAGGGAATGGTATATACAAGAATGAATAAAAGAATAGAATGAAGAGGACTCGGTGTTTCCCCCTATACTTACGATTAAGTAATCCTATGTATAGCAGGCAGTACATGATGGGAAATCCGAGTGGAAGGATGTACAGGGTCTACCCCCCTATACCTAAGGTAAAATATCCCTAAGTATAGGAAGCTAAACAGGGGTAGAAAGAATCAACATAATACCCGAGAGTCCTACATCCCCCCTATACTTAGGGTAAAGTGCACGCTAAGTATAGCATAATCATAACATGAGAAAAGGGATGTGGGGCTAAAGAATAGAGTGATATGGACAACTGGATCTATACAAGTCGGAGGAACAATGATATTCAGGTGTGAGATGTAATAGATGTGAGTCAAGAGACCACATCTCACACAAAGTGAATAGCGGCAACATAAATGACTCGCGGCTCATGATCTAGATATGGCTTGAGATGCTAGCCGTTCACTCGAAAGGTAGCATCAGAAGACAACTCAGATATATCAATACTCCATTGTCATGCACCTTTTTAACCAGATAAGGTCCCTTCCATTTGCTCTGTAGCTTCCCTGGAAATAGACGAAGCCTAGCATCAAACAGCCATACTCTCTGACCTCGCTCAAACTGCTTGTAGCTGATATGAGAATCATGCCACTCCTTCACTCTCTCCTTATAATGTAGGTTGTTTGAAAAGGAGGTATCACGAAGCTCCTCCAAGGCTGCTAACTCTACCCTCCTCTGATTTCCTACACTCTTTGGATCCAAAAGTATATCAGTGACTGCCCAAAGTGACCTATGTCTCAGCTCAACATGTAAATGGCACGGCTTGCCATAAACAAGGCGAAAGGGAGATGTACCCAAAGGAGTCTTGAAAGACGTCCGATATGCCCACAAGACCGAGTCCAAAAGCTGTGACCAATCCTTTCAGTCAGAGCGGATGACTTTCTGCAATATAGTCTTGATCTCCCTGTTTGACACTTCAGCAAGACCATTCGTTTGAGGATGGTATGGAGTGGCAACTCGATGGTCTATGCTGAATTCGCTAGCAAAGGCCTTTACCTTGTCGTTGACGAAATGAGAACCCCCGTCAAATATCAACACTCGAGGTACCCCGAACCGTGAAATGATATTCATCCTCAAAATTATGCAAACAGTCTTAGCATCTGCGGTTCGGGCGGGGATGGCCTTAACCCAACAACTCACATAATCCACGGCCAGCAGAATGTACTCAAATCCCGGACTTCTAGGGAATGGACCCATGAAATTGATGCCCCATGCGTCAAAAACCTCGCAGAAGTGTATCGGTTGCATCGGCATCATATCACGTTGTCCACAAGTGCCCATCCTCTGACAGTCAGTACACCTCTTCACGAACTCATCAGAGTCCTTGAAGAGAGTAGTCCACCATAGGCCGGATTGGATCACTTTCTGTGCCGTTCTTCTCCCTGAGTGATGTCCTCCTACCTCAAGATTATAGCAGTAAGTAAGTGTGTTATGGTTCTCCTTCTGAGGAATGCACCTATGCCAGATACTATCCCCTCCCTCGTGGTAAAGGACGTGATCCTCTGAATGGTAAAACTTGGCCTTTGCGAGGAAGGTCTCAAGTTTCTACCTGGGCCAATCTTGTGGAACTTTCATGGCGACAAGATACTTCTTTGCCATGAGGTACCTGATGGCGGTGTGATCAGTGTAAATGGTCACTCTAGATCCAATGATGTAAGATCTAAACGTATCTAGGGAAAAAACTACGGCTAGCATCTCCTTCTCAGTGACAGTATAGTTCTGTTGCACGACATCCAGAGTTCGGCTAGCGTAGTGAATGGAAAATGGGACTCCATTCCTCCTCTGTCCCAGCATGACCCCTACGGCAAAATCGGAGGCGTCTGTCATGATCTCGAATGGGAGAGACCAATCAGGTGGCTGGAGAACAGGAGCCTCTATGATACAGCTCTTGAGAGTCTCAAATGACGATAGATACTTATCATCAACAAGGAACTCAGTGACTTTCGTCAGCAGATCAGCCAACAGTCGGGCAATCCTGCTAAAATCCTAAATGAAGCGTCGGTAGAAACCAACGTGCCCCAGAAAAGACCGTAACTGCCTCAAATTGGACGGTGGATCGAGTTTTCTAATGACATCCACCTTGGTCGGATCAACCTCCATGCCCCTGTTGGAGATGATGTGGCCAAGCACCTTCCCTTGAGTCACCATGAAGTGACTCTTCTCCCAAGACAGCACGAGATGAACCTCTATGCATCGCTGAAGGACTCGGTCTAGGCAGTAAAGACAAGAATCGAATCCGTCGCCGTAAACTGAGAAATCATCCATGAAGACCTCCAAGCACTCCCCCACCATGTCCGAAAAGATGGATAGTATGCATCTATAGAATGTCGCCAGAGTGTTGCACAATCCAAATGGCATGCGTCTGAAAGCATATGTCCCGAAGGGATAGGTGAAGGTGGTCTTGTCTTGGTCTTTGGGCGTGATGGCCACCTGATTATAGCCGGAGTACCCATCCAAGAAACAATAATGGCTCTTCCCTGCCAGCCTCTCAATAATCTGATCAATAAAGGGCAGGGGGAAATGATCCTTCTTGGTGGCCTGGTTCAATCGTCTGTAATCCACGCAGACCCGCCAAGAAGTGGGTACCCAGGTAGCGATCTCCACTCCAGACTCCGTGACAACTGTAGTGATGCCCGTCTTCTTAGGCACCAAATGTAATGGACTGACCCACTTGGAGTCGGAGATGGGGTAGATAAAATAGGTGCTCCACCATTTCGAGATCTCCTTCATAACAACCTCTCTAAGATTCGGGTTCAGCCGCCGCTGGAACTCACCCGACGGCTTTGCCTCATCCTCAAGATAGATATGGTGGTAGAATAGAGCCGGATTGATCCCCTGGAGATCGGCTACACTCCATCCTATCGCCTTGCGGTTCTTTTCAAGAACCCCCACATACGGGATTCCGTCTCTCCAGTCAAATCAGCGGAGATAATGATTGGGTACATCTCATGCTCACCCGCAAGGAACCTATACTTCAACGGTGCTGGTAGCGGCTTCAGCTCTGGACAAGTAGGTGCTGGCAAATCTGGCTTTTGAAGAATCCGAGTGTATGCTGCCAAATCTGCATGGGAGAACGAGAACTCTCGCTTGCAAACTGGATCTGGAGAAGGCTGCTAGACTGGTTTGTCTCTGCTCTGCTCAGAATTAACCTCCTCTCTAGCTGTAGGCTCAGTGGAAGTCAGACACGGTATGAAATCATCAAACTCTGCCCAATCAGTATCTGACTCCAAAAGATCATACTCACAAAAATCTATATCGCGGTCAAGAACCGAATCTGCGGCCTGAAGAGTATCCTGGACCAGGAATGCGCTCTCCAAGCTCTCCTCTACTGGCGTCTCTACATCAGCGAACTCTGAAGGTGAGAGGATGGCCTGTACGACTGGATCTGCCCAAACTGCCTCATCATTTGTAATCACAAAGTCACAGTCCTGGTGGATGTCTTGCCCTGCCTCTGTCAACTGCTCTGAATCTGTGGTCGGCTCTGAGAAATCTGAATCTCTAGCTCTAGTCTCCTCGACCGTCTCTATTTGTATACTCTCGCCCTCGACGCGAAAGTACGCCTTCCCGCTATCATGGTCATACACTGCCTTGGATGTGGCCAAGAACGGGCATCCTAAAATGATGGGGGTATCGGTCACTGATTCAGGGATCTCCACGTCCAACACTATGAAGTCCACGGGGAATTTCAGGCCCTGAATCGTGACAACAACGTCTTTCAGCAACCCCTTAGGCCTCTTGACTGATCGATCAGCAAACTGAAGGACCGTCCTACTCTGTCGGAGAGTGCCCAACTCGAAGCGATCGAGAAGGGCTGCCGGAAGTAGGTTGATCGAAGAAACGCTGTCTAATAGAGTGCGGTCGAACCTCTGCTCATGAATGTGGCATCTGACATACGGGGCTCCTGCATCTGGCTTCTTGGCTGGCAGACGGTTCTGTATCGTGAAACAAGTGGCACGAGTAAGCACATAGATCTCAGAATGATGGTTCCTCCTCTTCCTTCTAACTGTGGTCCTATCTCTGAGTGATCTCTGGAGTAGAGGGATGTGCTCCAAGGCCTCCTGTAGACTCAACTGAATATGGAATCGATCTATCATCTGCTGGATGAACACTATCTGGTGATTTTTTTGGTTTTCTATTTTCTTCCCCTTTCCCATGTGAAGTGCTCGTGGAAAGGGGATCACAGGGTCCTTCTCATATGAAGGACTAGGAGAGGGTCTGACATGCTCATGAACAGCAGAATCCACACAAACATCATCAATCAACACATGTGGATCCGAAAATAACATACACTTTCATTTATTTCCAGAAACATCCTGAGATATATGTACAAATGGAAAGACAACAGGACTAGCAGAAGTAATGGTGCCTCAGTACCACCATCGACATGTCTCGTGGCATCAGTACCGCGCTCTGGCTCAGCAACTGGGGTGGCGTCAGTACCACCTCCTCGAACTGGTGAAGCGTAGGCCTCAGTACCATCCGCTGGATCAACGTCCATGGTGGCATCAGTACCACCGTCATCATCTCTCACGGCGTCAGTACCGCGCTCCTCCTTGTGTGGCGCTCCTGGTGTGGCATGGGATCGTAGCTCAAATGAGGCGGTGCCTGCTAGCATGCTACCGCTCCTAAGTGTGACAAAATCAGCATCAAACATGTATGCATACAAATCACCGGAAGAATCACTGGGAGTGGTAATCTCTGTAAACTCTACCAGCTCAGACTTCCTCTTTAGGTTGTTCGGGTTCGGCTCTATCTGTGCAGGAATAGCGGCTTTCCCTCTCACTATCTCCCGCATCTCCTAGCGGAAATCGTCCATCTCCCATCTGAAGGTAGCCTGCTGCTCAGTCATGAGGCGGGCTAAGTCGTCTAGGGCGGGGTTCTCATAGGCTGGCCCAAGAGAACCTGACGGGTGGCCTCGCTGGTAGTGAGGCTGCTGTTGTGGCTGGTGCGGGTGAGAGGGGTACTGCTGGGAATGATGCTGCTGCTGAGGAGGTTGATCATGCCTCCAAGAATGTCCCTGCTGATAGGGACGAGGATCATACTGCTGCTGTGGTGGCTGGGATGACTGCTGCTGGGAGACTGGGGGCTGTTGGTGCTGCTCTCACTGATGGTCGTACTAGCCACCCTGAATTGGAGGCTGCTGCTGGGAACTGGCACCTCCGGCCGACCAACAGAATCAGGGATGGTCTCATCAGATACCGGGCTAGGGTCAGTCGTACCAAATCCCGTTGACATCCATCAACGGCTCCGGCTCGTAGAAGGGTGGCTGGAGTACTTCCAGAGGCTGATCCGGCTGGTAGACCACCATCTAAGGGTCTAGGGATGGTGGTGTCTGGTAGTACGGCTGCGGATATTGGTACGGCTCCGCCTGTACAAGGTGAACCTTTCTAGGCTGAGTGGAGCACTGGGATGAGTTGCCGTTGTTTCTCGGATCTCCTCATGTCTGAAGACGTGGCTGAGAAGTCGGTTGTGCCTCCTGGAGACACATGACATGTGTCTTCAGATCACTCAGTAACTGTGCCATCTGCTCCATCTGCGATGTTCTCTGGCACTGCTTCTTCTCGATCAGCTCCATCCGGTCCAGCTTCTCGCTGATGATGCCCATGTCGACGGCTGTGGACTCGGCTTGTGCTGCTGCCACGGATGAAGTGGAAGAAGGATCGGTGTCTACCCGTGCTGTCCTCTGAAACTGCACGGTCTGTGGCTGAGGCGTCCCTGAGTGTAGAGTCGGGTCTGGGACATCACTATATAGTTATCGGCCATCTCCTTGTAGATGGCCCAGACCTGATCCTCATCCTTGGCGAAGTAGGAACCGCCACAAGAAGCGTTCACCTGGCCCTACAGCTCTGGTGTCAACCCGCAAAAGAAGCTCTGAACTAGGTTTGGCTTCGTGATGTTGTGGTGTTGGCATCTGTCAGTCAGCTCTCTGAACCTCTCCCATGCCTCACGGAATTGCTCGTTGGGGAGCATGGAGAAGCTGCTAATCAGGGCCCTCGCTGCATTCGTCCGCCCGAGTGGATAGTACTTGTTCAAGTACTTGGTGCAGATTTGCTCCCAGGTGTAAACGAATCTCCCTAAGTGCTTCAGCCAGTTGGCTGCGCTATCTGCAAGGGAGAAAGGAAAAGCAATCATCCTGATGGTATCCTCATCCACCTTACGATCGTGGACGGTACTGCAGATCATCTCAAACTCCTTGAGATGAAGATGGGGCTCCTCAGTAGCGAGCCCGTGGAAGCAGGGTAGGAGCTGTAGTGTGTTCGGGGGGAACTTGAATCCCCCACGATCATCGGAAGAATGACCCAACGGTGTGTCAGTGTCAATCCAAGGTTGTGCAACTCCCGCATCGGTCTCAGATCTGCTGCCGGCTGGTCTGACTGAACTGGCTGGTCTGGACCTCTCCGTCCCTCGGCTCTCGGCATGTCGGCTTGCGGCTGCTCTCTCTTCTCTCTGAGCCGCTCCATCTCTCTTCTCATCTCCACCATGAATGCCCCCGGGTCCCGTATATGTCTCTGCATCATCTCGAGGGAGGCTAACATGGTGGTGTTGATCGCACCCTGGTCCAGAACGTAAGTAGTCGTCTCTGGCCTCTGACCCTCGGTGTGATCCTCGCTGCTGGCCATGGTCTCTACAAAGGCAAAAGACCCAAACTCAGGTACCGAAATATCATCTGTCTATCGACTCGCATCTGGCACTAGCATCTCAGGACAAGAAGAAGGGTGGTCAAGGGGGAACAGGGTGGAATCGAACTCGGGTTCGGAGAGCGGGTCTGAGCTCTCATGAACCAACCTAGATGAATGGGCTAGAGTGCGGTCAAGCGGTGCAGCTAGAGGCCACCTAAGGGACCTCCTGCCCATCATCTCGATCTAGCGAATCTGGCGGATGAGATCTGGAAACGAATAAGATGAGCAATACAAACCCGAAATTCACCTACTCCACGCTGAGCTGAAGACCGTAAGAGTTCGGTCAATTATCTTGTCTATTTTATTTAGGTGATCATGTCAGGATATCAGAGCGGTTACGTGACCTGGTAGGAATCCAATCCGCCAAACAGATTGTCCCGTATAAAAGGCTGATAGTCTGATCGGGGCTCGGATGTGGCTCTAGCCTTGTGTGCGGGTCACTCTCTCGCGCAATCAAACCAGACAATGAGTTGGTTGCTCTCCCCAAGATAGATATTTAGGTTAAGTTCTTTTAGGGTCAAGTTTGTTTAGCATTCCCAATTTTATAGTTTTCCTTTTTAAGAATTTTTCAAATCAAATAACGCCTGACGAATTTTTCGATTCTCCTGATTATTTTAAGTCCAAAACAGGGGGATAAGATGAAAAAGACGATACGCGGGAATCAATGATGCATGAAGAGTAAGAAATGTGTACCTGACTCCAGCAGTCTACATGCAGGGTGATCTGCACATAAATAAAAGACCGAATATAAACTACCTATATGATGTACGCGAAAAACCGGTCCTAGCAGAGCAATTTCTACACGAGAGAACAGTAGTCGGGTATTCGAGCCTAGGTCCGGAGTCATATCTTGGGAGCCACTTGGTGTCTGCCACAACAGATCTTGCACGCGTTGTATGTGACTCCTCAAGGCACGTGGACCAGAGCTCAAATAAGCCGACTTTTTCTTTGTGAATTAATTAATTAGATCCAATTATTCGAACTATAGGTACAGGCAAATAATTAGGCATTTGGATCCTAATTAATTACGTCACAAGCAATGAAAATCCTAAGCTAGGGCTGAAAAACCACGTAAATCAAATAAGCAGTAAATAAACGGTCAAAAGCCGAAAAACTGCGAAAACCACGAAAATCTCAGTGAGGTCTCCTGAGCACAACGATGCTTGGTGAAACAGACCCCGAAAAGTCAAGTGTCCAAGTCTCTGTCTCTGTATTATTACAAATTAATAATCTTGCAGAAAATAAAACTAATTAATCTACGGCCATTCTACGATTATTTCTCGCGGCTATTCCGCGGCTCCTGAACTTCCTCTCTACTCCTCGTGCTCTCCTACGGCTTTGTGAAGAAGGAAGCCGCCTTCGACTCCTGCAGTTGGTTCGGCTTCCGAAGAAGCTGCCGCGGTCCTCAGGCCCCCTCGCAAGAAAGAGAAACCAAAGTGTCAGTCCTGAAAATATGTAAATATAATATTGAAAATATATCTACAAAAAGCCGCGAAAAAAAAAGAAAAGTCGCGGAAAAATCGAAATCAACTACTAAACCGTGCTCCCCGGCAACGGCGCCATTTTGATGACCGAAAAATACAAACACTCAATGCGGGCTAGGTAAAGATAATCTCACTTGGGTCGTTGCGACCCGGATCGAGCGGAATCGGTCGATCAAGAAAATAAGGAACCACCAAAAGAGAGAATCAAGCAATGAAAACAAGAAGCGGTCCTCGCTATTTTTATTAACCTGGTATAGCGACCAGGGTCGAACTCAAGGAGCACGTGATGGCCTTCCGGCCTACAAAGTAGTCAAAAATCGAAAATAAAGGGGAAAAATATTTTTTGTGGATTTTTATAATTTTTAATGTTTTTGTATTTTTGATTTTCTACGGAAATAAGAAAACAAGCAAGTTCAACCAATTATTCAAGCACACAAAAAAGATCCAAAAATTCAAATAAAAATGTTTTTTTGCCTTTTAGGTTTTTAAATGTTTTTATTGAATTTTTCAGACTTTTTCAAATTTTTATTCGATTTTATAGAAATCAAGAAAGATGAAAAACAAGAGCTACTGTGTAGGCAGACTTGAAAGATCAATTTAAAATATAAAATTGATCTATAAAAGTCTGGAGGAAATTTTTATGGAAAATATGTATAAAAACTAAGCTACTAGGAAAGAGTTTATATTTTTTTGAATTTTATAGAATTTGTTAGAATTCTTATGAGTTTTTTAGGGGTTTGCAATTTTTAAGATTTTTATAAATCCAAAATGCACAAAAATTTGAAAGAAATTAAAAGACACTAAAACTAACTTACACTATTTTTTTAGAATTTTTAAAACAGTTTTTATATTTTTCTTTGATTACCTAAGTAGGACAGTAGCAAAAATCACTGTTTTTGAATTTTTAAAATTTCAAAAAGCTCAAAAATGTTCCAAAAATTTAGGGAAATGTTTACACAAGAGCAAAAGCCATGTTTCCAAATTTCACCTAATTTGGATTTATTTTGCTATTTTATTTAATCAAAACAAGGCACACAACACTCAGGGATCTAAATGCAAAGAAAACTAATTTCAGGGGCCAACAGTAACAAATCAAGAAACTGCAGGGGGCCTTGTGCAAGAAGTCCACAAAGTCACATGCGAGGCACGTGAATCAGGCACGGAGGGGTATATATGTAAATCCTATTTATAAAGCATCAAACAATAATGGACAGGAAACACAGGATCAATAGTGCAAAAATTCCAAATCCTCACGTGTCGATGCACGTGATCTACATACACAGGGACTAAAATGCAAATAAAGAAAATATCGAGGTCCACAATGCAAAATATGCAAAATAAAAATAACTGAACTCAATATTTACAAGATTAAACTATAAAAGCAATAAACAGAGGGGCCTAAGTGATATTACCCCTTATTAAAAGCGGAGGGCTGTAGGGTTGCCATGTAGAGGATCTAACGGTGAGGGGATGCGGCTAACCCTTAGCTGGATTGACGGCGGAGAAGGCGCCGCGTGTAGATCGGACGGTGCTGGATATAAGGCGCCTCTTCGTCTGGGTGGACGGTCACGATCGAGTCCTAGATGAATCTGACGGTGGCTGAAACTCCTCAAATAGATGGCGATGATCGAATTTGGAGTGTCGGGGCTGATCGGACGGGGAAGGAGGATGCTCCAAGAACAGCTCGCCGGCGAACTTCGCCGGCTCAGTGCATGCGGTGGATACCTCCGATGGTGCTGCTGAGATGGTCAGAAGAAAGCTCGGGGTCTTCCGCAGCTGGTAGACACCTCCGACGAGGCCGGAGACCACCGAAGTGGCCCGACGATGGCAGAGGAGCGAAGCTCCTATGCTCGAACGTCTCGACCCCCAGATGGGGTCCTTTGACCTGCAAATGGGCACCAAAAGCTTCCTGAGTCGAGGGCAAATTGCCTCGACCCGGTTAGGGGTGAAGTGGATGTGCGGGTGAGTCGATATGGCGCCCTCCGGCGAGGTGACGGTAGAGGAAGGCGAGGGACCTGCTCCAGAGCGAGTCAGAGGGAATGGCTGGGTGAAGAACGTGGAGAGAAGGATAGTGGATGTGAATCGAGTGTCAGATGAGTGAACGGACGATCGGATCGATGGGGATCAATCGACGAAGGCCGACGGCGCAATTGGGCGTAAATCAAAATTAAGCTAATCTAGGAAAAATCGGTGCTACCAGGCGGAGGAAGTCAACTGTGGTTGAGCTAGAGAAACTCTGGGGATCTTTGCCTCGAGGATTCGTCAGGATCCAGGGCTTGGCGCACCTCGCGACGACGCTCGACGACGAAGGTCGCCGGATCAGTGGCTGGAGGCACCCTTCTCCTCACTGCAACACTCCGATCGGTAGCTGTCACTCTAGGTATGAGAGTGGCGGTCCTGGGACGAAAGGGCGGAGCCAAAGATAGCTGGTAATGTGCGGCGAAGGTGGAGCTTTATACAACTGAGGGTCCGAGAAGATGAGGTCGGGCATGGCTTTGTGAAGCTCGGATCCCTAGATTCAACCTGGGCTGAGGGTCTCAGATGAATGATCTGTAAATGGAGCCCGGGGTTTCGATCAATGGTGGTCGGATCAAGGCACGAAAATTATGAGAAATCGGGTCGGGCGCAAAGGTCTGGGTCGAATGGCCCGGGGGGGAGTTCACCGGGGGTCAACATCCCCCATGGACCAATCAGACGCGACCATTCAATAAATATTTGTAAATTCAATTAAAATTAATAAAATGACCTTTTTTTGAAAAATTTAAAACATGAAAAATGTTTATTTATTTTCAAATTATTTTTTAGTGATTTTTTTTAATTTTTTTGAAAAATAAATAACGTATTTACATTATATTATATATAGGTATATTTACAAAAGAATTTTTAATTGTTATTTTTAATTATTTATAAAATTATTCCAATTTTATATTTTATTCATTTATAACATAAAATTTGGAATAAAAAGGTATTTTTATTTTATTTTTATTATTTATTTACATATGTTAAATAAATAGGTACATATACATATTTACATGGTATCTGTACAAGGTGAAAAAGGATTTTATTCCTTTTCTTTTTATTTTGTTTTTATTTTTCTAATTTTTATTTTATTTATTTACACCATGAAACATGGAATATAGAAATATTTTTATTGGATTTTTATTAATTATGTACAAGGAGAAAATAAATAGGTATGTTATTCCATGTACATGGTTTATATACACTAAAGAGAGAGATTTTATTTATTTTTATTTTAAATTTGTTTTTCTCATTTTTATTTTAGTTTTCTTTTTACAAATATGTACAAAATGTGAGAAACACTTTTTAATTTTTATTTTGAGGAGAATAGATTTATTTATATACATAGGGATATGTACATGTATGAATGACCCTGTCTCTCTCTACTTGGGTTCTTTTGTGGTCAGGCCCATGTTGAGCCCTCCCTTCGGATTAGGTCACTCAATATTTATTCTAAATATTTCCCTCTTTTTCTTGTGTTTCTTTATTCCTTTATTTTGGCACAAAAACATGTTATTTATGCATATTTTTATTATGCATGTGTTTTGGCAATTTATGATATTTACACATATTTACAGGGTGTTCTGCTCAAGTTTCTAGCTAAAATAAAGGAATAAAGAGTGATGAATTGGGATTCATCATCGACCAGGAGTCTCTCAGACGTTAAATAAACATTAAACCACATCTTCATCAATTGATTTAGCTATAATTGTCATTTATTTTTTATTAATCAATAATTTTCTTTATACATTAAGAATGGCAAATTAAAATAAGATATTCTAGGGATTATCACCTACCCATCATGTTGCTCGAAATTTCACTCCCGCACAACAATCTTTGTGTTGTACCATCATATGTGGGACCTATACTAGTTCCTCACCATTATGATTCTAACAAATGTGAAGAATTCTATCCTCATGGTCTGAAGTCCAGCCGCTGGTGGTTAATACACAGAGGTTGAGCACCTACCATATAAGTCGGAGTACCGTCAGGTTGAGGGAGGAAATGGACGTAATAGTTCTGTAGATTTGATAAACAAGAAAGGTAATATGGACATTTTTTAGAGGGAATCTATTTCATTTTAACAGTTTAATGGATGGGATTTAATTTAAGATTCTGTAGGGTAAGAGATAGTAAGTTTACGGGGTCAAGGGGATAATAATGATGTGTACAACATCAATGAGGTAATTTACAATGATTTTATGGTTCGTGGGGTAAAAATATTTAAAAACTATAAGTCATCCATATTAGAAAATGTGAATTGTACTCTTTTGACATTTATTTATTGTGATATATTTTTATAAAGTGTTATCGTTTTATACATTGTTATTTAATTAATTCAAAACACTGAGTGAATTGGAGTTGTAAATAATAATATAAATGTATGAAGTTTGAGTGTATGTGTATAAATATTTATTATTTTGTTTATAAAACCATATATTTCTTTATTTATTTCTGGAGTTTTCTTTTGCATGTTTGCAATAGATTTCTTTATTTATTTTAATATTAAAATTATAAAAAATTAATATTAATGCATGTATGAATGTATTGGTTAAAGTATTTAGATCAATTTTATTCTCTAAAGTGGATAAAATATGATTTCATCGATTTACAATTTAACATGCTAGCCATTGGAATAACCATTAGTCTCTCTCCTAATCACCATGTGAAGCTCTTGAGGAAGTCTATAGTTGGAGCATTGAGAGAGATCAGAGCAGCGAATGAAATCCAATCTTCTTCGAAAACAATCCAGAGATTTAAAACATAGAATGTTACACTTTACACATAATTCATTGTTATCTTTATTTATTCTAAAAATCAAGTGCAAATCAGAATGCATGCATGACTAAGTGAATAAGGTTGGGCATAACCAAACAACTTTCAGTGTAGAACAAGAGGGATACTGCATCAACAAGCAGAGATATAGGGAGAGGGGGTGGGAGGAGGCCTGAACCCCCCAAGGTTTGGATTTTTCTTTGTATGTCTTTCCAATTCTGATGTTGTGGGCAATCTGGTTGGCAAAAAATGAGCTTATTTTTAGAAATAAGAGGTTCTACCCTGAAAATGTTGTATCACACTGTAGGGTTATTTTGAGTTTTTGGGAATCTAGATAAGCCTTTGTGTTAAACTTGTTTTATTATCATAAAATTTCTGCGGTGACTCCCAGCTCGAGAGATCAGCCTCTTCTTTATCAAAAAAAAGTTGTAGGTGAAAATCGAAGAAATGAGGAATGTTTGCCCCTTCATTCTCACATACTGAGCCCTTAGTATCTATCTCCTCCCTCCAAATTCTTCATTACAAAATTAGATGTTAATATAGTGGTTTTATTCATTAGATATAAGTACATCCTATTTACTCGTATCAAGTATAATAGAGTCCAATGATTGTATATGCTTATTATTAAGTATCTTTTTTGAAAATTTATAATTACAAATGTAATGTAAAATATGCAAGTATAAATACTTTAAAAAGCACTTGATCAAGCATACATATCAACAAACAAGATATTCCTATTATCGAGATTTCACGCAATTGTAATCCAAATTATAAAAGATGGTGTGATATAATATCAATTTTTCATAAAAAATAAACCAATCCAACAACACATATATTTTGATCCATCATCGAGTTTGGACCCATTACATCAAAATTGACATAAAACCATGAATAATTTGAATATTCATTACTATGCATTATGTTAATTTCGTAACAATAAATATTTTTTATTGTAAAGTATTTTTCTTCTAATTAGAAACAAACACCATAACAAAATAGGTTTATAATGACATTATTCATTACAAATTTATTATTAATATACTTGAAATTAGCAATGAATCTCATATCTTATATCATTAGTGACAATGCATGTAGCACTACCTTACTATTACTATTTCTCAAAAAGTTGATTTATCATCGCTATTTTTTAATTCAAAATTTATTGACAACTACTTATATTTCAAAATACAACGATGGATACACATTGTTATATAGGCCATCTCTAATAATATAATAACTGATATGAAAATATCAGCTAATTTCAAGTATAAAAAAATTCGTAATGGATAACAATATTGTTGTTTTTTAATAACGAATAGATTTAGTGAAAAATTCAAAAATTGTCTTTATAAACCCACTTTATTGTAGTGAAATTTTATGCGGGTTCATATAACAACAACTATATATTGAATTTTCTTTAAAATTTATACTCATAAGCATTAGAAAGTCAATCGATAATCACTGATATATGATTTATCGATTGTAATATATCAACAATTCATTGTGAATGAATACAACAAAAAATAATACATGTCATAAATTTAGCAAGGAAAGATAAGCCAATAGGTTAAAATACTCATTACATAAACTTAATTTTATTTTAGTGACAAGAAATTAAAATAAAAAAATCGAAGATATAATGATATTTTATGTTTGGATATATTAAAATTTATGCATAATGATGCGTATGTTGAGCGATAATATGTTTTTTATAGTAATATTTTATTTCATAATAACAACTTTTATAAATTTATCATATTTATCTATTTTTATTTTCAAAAAAATATTTCATCCTTTATATCTTTAAAAATCACAATTATTACGAAATGTCATAATACGTTCTTAGGAAGTTCAACTAAAAACCATTCACTAGTATTTTAGTTGTATTTATATTTGGCCCCTCCAATGCAAACTTTTTTGCTTCATCCCTCTCATCAAGTCAAACATTTTAAATGTAAAAGTCGAAGGAAAAATGAATTTATTCTCATAATGAGGGGCAAAATATCTACGTAAAGATTAATGCCCGTCATGAAACATAACCCCATCAATAAGTGAGACAAGTGAGTTTACCCTTCTATCGAAATTTGCCCATATATATAAAAGGACAAGTTTGCTCCTTCATATCGACCATGAAAGCAACCTTGGAACATCCAGATCTACAAGTCACTACCACTATACTTTTGGGGGTTCACATGTCCCCATCACCCTTTTTGATTCAGATGCCACCATCCAAAAGAATCACCCTCATGTTGTTGCTTGCAATAGAGGAGATGGAAAGGAGCATGGCATAAGAGAATTCCTAATATAAAATTCCCATACGATTTTTCGCCTCCGCCTCTCTACGTGCAGGACTGACGTTGTCCCATATGAAGGAGAGGACCGGTCTCAATTTTAATCTCCAACTATCCTCGATCGGGATTGGATATGGCTCTTCACGGATTGGACTTTCAATCGATAGAGAGAGAAGGTCTTGCGAGGGTCATGACATGGTCCACTCTAAACAGGCTGGCAGTGCACCATCACTAGATCCAAAATCAACCCGTGTGCGATGGTTGAACACAGATATCTGGATTTACTAGTTAGCAGAAAAAACGAGCCAATACCGACGTTGGTAAACAGCAGAGGGCAATAGGACAGCTTAACTTGGTATGGAAAATCCATATGCAAACCTGAAATTCTCCACGGATATTTACTATAAAGCATCACTCAGAGCAAGTAATAAATAGCCCGCAATTTTGGATTTAAATTAGTCTGCACTCAGATGGAAAGAAGTGGATGCATCTGCATTGTGGCAGGTCTTGCGAGGAAAGGACCCATCGTTAATGGGGATCCCATGAGCCTCATAGGAGGCCAACCATCTCCGGTCCTCTATGAGGGTCATCCAATCCCTATGGGACAGTCTGCAGCAGACGATCCAACCTCTAGTTTAGAAAAGTAAATGGCGAATGACTTCTCCTCCAAATGAGTGTTCTAACATTATTTTTGTTTTTCTTTTCCCTCGCAGTTTTCGTTATTTGTCCCAAAAATGTTTTGTGATGGAAAGGGAATGTTTTATGACAACTCTAGCATCGTGTTTGGAATGAGGTTTATGTTACGGTGGATAACTATTTAGCAAAAATCTTCAGATGGATCGTAGGTGGAAAAAATTATTAAAAAAGGTGTTCAGACACTTGTAACATTACATATTCAATACAATTATCCATGTAACATCTAACTTATATGAAATCGTTGGAATACGATTTGAAATATATGATGGTGGGGGATGGAAAATCATCGTCGAGGTAAGTATACTACAAGAAGATGATCTATGGTAATGAATAATTTGAATTTGAATATTTGTTATCATAACTTCTGCTGTTAAATATATAAAAACAAATACTATTCGTTGCAAAATTAGCATTTATTGTTATAAATAGAATAGAGTATTATATTCACTGCTAAAGGTTCATGTAATGACGATTTATCCATTATCTAATTCGTTAAAAATGTACTAATAGTTGCTAAAATTAAAAATGTTTAAAAGAAAACGTAACAAATATCATTTGTTGTTAAATATTTAACTACAAAGGATATGACAACGAATGTAAATTGTTCATGTCCTTATGTACGTTAATTTTGTTGTAGTCATGCCTATGGTTAAAAGAAACTTTTCTAGATCTCGGATTGCACAGTCCAAAAAGTAGGAAGAGGATATGATACGTAATTTTGATTTTTGCATATATGAATGAGAATATGAATACCTTTTCTATATTCTTTAGGATACATATACATATATAGCATTTTTTTGGCACATACAAATATGGATATCCATGTTAATGATTTTATGTTTGTATATTTAACATTCATACTTAAATTTGATGCATATATGGAGGCAGTACATTGTACTTTGAAGTCATTTTCAAATGCATGAAATATATAGAATTTTATACTATTTAATTATTTCTTATCTAACTTATTTGATTTAGTATATTACTTTATTTTAATCCTTATTTGTTTTATTTATAATTTATGTAATTTTTATTTAATCATCTATTAGTTTCAACTTTACAAAACATTTATAATAAATGCAAGTAAAATGAGACATTTATTATCGATACAGTAATCCATATTTGTTTGTTAAATATTTGTATCTGAATTTTGATTATCCCATTCCAAACATGTATCCATTTTTAAGTATATGATTTGCTATTTCAAAGCCTAAAAGTTATCTATTCCCATATCCAGATTTTAAAATGGACATGGTATGGTAACACTTTGATGAATCTCTATTTCATCACATTTATTCTATCATTTTGACCTTAAAAACCCTAGCTAATGCATGTAAATGGCATTAATTTGTACAAAATAACATCCATCATTTATTACATTTATTGTGTAAATAATATTGTTTTAATGCTAAAATTATAGAATAAAGAGAATAAAAAGGAATAAAATGTTGAAAATATTTTATGACCCTGAACTCCGAGACCAAGTCAAGAATGGAGTTGGTCGACAAGGAATAATGCATGGGGAGATAAGGGCCAAAAGAGATTAAAAATACCATTTATTCATTCTTTTTAAGCATTTTTGGCAGCTGTTTTATTTTTAAATATTTATCCATCAAATGAAGAAACTTTGCACATAAAAGTTGTAGATAATAAAGTGAATAAAAATAGAAAATTGAGTTTTTGCAAAAATAATACACTGTGTACCTTTTATACACAAAATAAAAACCTGGAAACCAAACTTCACAGACCCATATCATTCAAATATAAACTCAAAATATATTAAAATCTACCTCCAATTGTATATAACTTTTCTCGAGCTATTTAATGGTGGTGGTTTTATATTTTTTTTGGAATTATTTTATGGCAGTTAGCTTTTGGGGCCCTAGTATACATGCTAGTGATTAAATTATTCAATTTATTTATTATTTGTTATTATTACAAATTCATATTTTTATATTTTTGTAAACATTATTCATAACACATGTGAAATTAGAATAAACTAAAAAGAAAAAAAGAAAATAAAAATAAGTCTATGAGAATACATAGACAAAATACCTATCTAATATATATAAATAGAAGGGGAATATCTTCTTTCATTCCTTTATTCTTTATATTTTTATAATATTGTAAATATCTTTTTTATTCTACTAAAAGTACAAATTTAAAATAAAAATCATCCAAATACATTACAATGAAAAGATGTATATAAAACATAGGTAAAATACCTACAAATATATCTGTATAATATACATAACTATTTATTTAAGTGTATAAATAACTTCTTAAAAATAAAATAAAAATATGTTTATACTCACAAAAAAGAGTTATAAATATATAAAATAACAAAATAAAATAATAAAATAAACTATGCAAAATAAAAATAAAAATGTATAAAATATAAGTAAATATACCTATAAATACACTCTTAAAAAATTAACTATTAATAAATACACCAAAAAATAAGTAAAAATCATAATAAAATACTAAATAAAATAATAATCATATTTTATTTTTAACCAAAAATTATTAAAATCATTTACTATTTTTAAGTCATTATTTTTTATTTAATAAACATGCTTTGTCGTGTAGCGTGCTAACCTGGACCAATGAGAATGCATCAACTGTTGACCTAGGTCAACTACTTTGTTCCTGCCACCCTACATGTCAGTCGTTAATCACCGCATCTTCTCCGAATTTCCTCTTCCAATTTATTGATATTCTCTTCTTGCTTCCTTCACAAAAGACCTTCTGCAATCTATCCTCCATCACGTGGGCACCTTTTCATGGTCAAACGTTCCTCGATTCGAGCAGAAACCCTAACCTAATAAGCCCTCGCCATGCTTGTCTATAAATAATCTCATCCGCCTTCCTTTCGGCTTTGATCCCCCTTCGAGCTTCGTCGAGTGTTCTTGTTAGTGAGGTCCAAGTGACATCTGTGAACCCCCTCGCACTTAGAGAAGGCGTGGCTAGGATGACGCGGCGGTCCACGGTGGTTTTCCGACCACCCTACTCCCTGGGCATCCCCCATGTATAAGAGCTATTCCTTTTTCATTCATTTTCTGTATTTTAGTCGTAGGTTTAATTTTCTGTCATTAGTTTAGGAATTAGTTAAGTAAATTAGTCTTAATCGATCCACCCATACTTGGATAGAGTTGAGCTCCGACAAGCTCCTCCACGCGTCATTGATGAATCTGCGATTCGTCATCTTTATTCATTTATTTTAGCTTAAATCCCTTATAAAACCCCAGTATATAACACTAACTCCATATTCTTACTATCTTGCATCTGTAAATATTGTACAATTCTTACCAATTTTAACCTAAAATAAATAAATAAAGAATGAAAGGAAAAATAAAGAATAGAAAATAAAAAAGGATGACATCTGTGAACCCCCTCGCACTTAGAGAAGGCGTGGCTAGGATGACACGGCGGTCCACGGTGGTTTTCCGACCACCCTACTCCCTGGGCATCCCTCAGGTATAAGAGCTATTCCTTTTTCATTCATTTTGTGTATTTTAGTCGTAGGTTTAATTTTCTGTCATTAGTTTAGGAATCAGTTAAGTAAATTAGTCTTAATCGATCCACCCATACTTGGATAGAGTTGAGCTCCGACAAGCTCCTCCACGCGTCATTGATGAATCTGCGATTTGTCATCTTTATTCATTTATTTTAGCTTAAATCCCTTATAAAACCCCAGTATACAACACTAACTCCATATTCTTACTAACTTGCATCTGTAAATATTGTACAATTCTTACCAATTTTAACCTAAAATAAATAAATAAAGAATGAAAGGAAAAATAAAGAATAGAAAATAAAAAAGGAAGACTGCATACAGGCTGACCCGAACCCAAGAGAAGGTCAAGACTCGACCTGATTGACCAAGAAGAAAGTAGTGGGAGATAAGGGTCCTTAAGCAGAAAATCCAAAAAATGTGTGTGTGTGTTGTTGTAAATTTTTCTCACTTATTTTGTGTATATATGTGTAAAACTAACACTAGTTTATTTGTGCATTAATTGACCTCAAATCAAATAACTTTCAAAAACAAAGTTGTAAATAAAAATATGTCCTAATTAATAAAAATAATTGCACAATTAAATCATGTACAGAACAAAAATAGCCACACTTGGAAAAAGCCACTAGGAACTAATTGAAAAACAAAATCCGGCTCCATATGAACTTAAATTAAACCAATCTCACTTCCATTGGATTCTAAATTAAATTATCTTTCAAATGGTTGTGATTTCATAATTTTTGAAGTTACGAGTAAAAAGTTGGTTTTTCGGGGTGCTTTATGCGATTTTCCCATGTATTTTGTAAATATTGTATTTCTATATATATTTGTAAATTATTCTTATTAATCATTTAAAATAAAAATAAAAAATTAATTAAAACACAAAAAAAGTTAATATCCTTATTTACCCTTGTATATAATGTCATATATGTATATAGTATATGTATATAGTTGTTATTTTTAATTAACCATCATAAAAAATAAAAAAATAGCATTTTTAAATTCAAATAAATAAAGTGACGAAAATTAAAAAAAAGATAATTTTGTAAACAGTTTTATCTCTTTTACTTTATCTCATGTCATCTCTTCCACCAAAAATTCAAAAATTAATTTCAATTTTCGTCTCTTATCTCTCTATCCAAAAAATTCAAAAATCAAATTTCATTCCATCCTTTCTATTTATATGGCTCCTTCTCCCTCATTCCAACTTGATCAATCTTTAGGGAGAGAAGCCCGATCTCCGAGAGAAAATTTCGTCGAGAAAGTTGCCTAGTCTCCAATTCGTCCAACGACAGCGAGTCGGCCTTGTCGAGGCAATCACGGTCCTTTTCCGCTCCTAAGGTGAGATCCACATTTTTCTTATTTTTATCTAGTTTAATCGTTGTTTACTTCGTCGTATTTTTTATTCATCGTCATTATATTTTTTTAGATCACTAAAAAAATCCGTCACGATTTGATCCACCAACGACTCGAGTTTTCATCTCATCTTCTTGATCTCTCCACCTTCAATTTTTACCTCCCACAATCTATCAACTCCGACGACGCATGGTGGTTAGAGAATCGGATTCGATCCTTTCATTTTCGATAGATCCCCGTTTATTTTCCTATTTGTAAATAAATAAATAAAAATAATAAAAAAATTCTTTATTTCTTGTCCTCTAACATTTGTTTTACAGGAACATTAAAAAGAAAACAACAAGAAAATTCATATTATGTTTTATTTATTATTTTGAATTTATAATAAAAAAATAAAAAAAAGTTTTTTACTGTTTACATTGCAATAAAAAATTACAAAAAGGAAAAAACAACAAAATAAAAAATTCCAACAGCAGGCGGCAGGGCCATCAACCCCGCTCCCCCCCCCCCCCGCCCGCACTTCGTCTCCTCCGCCAAGGGCAGCAGCGCCGCCCACAAGCCCGCTCCGCAACCTCTGTAAAGACGCGCCCCAGTCGTACCTCTCATCACCGACGACTGCGCACAGAGGCCAGCCCCATCACCCGAGATCCTCCTCGCATCGCCATCCTTCCCTGCGCCCAGCCGCCTTCCTCGCCACTTTCTCGCGCAACGCCCCTCCTGCGTCGTTCTCCGCCTGGGCGGCACTCCACCACGCGACCTTGTGCGCGCCGCCTCCTGCATCACCTACCCGTCATCCCCTTGTTCATGAGGAAGACGAAGCAAGGGGCGGCAACTATCACCCCTTTCCCCTTTGTGATTGCAACGAAGAGCTAGGGCTTTGATAAAAAAAAATTGGAGAATTTACAATTAGGCCTTCGATGTTTCTAAAACTACACAAGAGTCCCTGCCAGAGCCTCAAGCACATGACATGCACATGGTATATTAGTATAATTTCACCTTCTCCCTTGTGCTTAATTTTTGTTATTTATTTCATGTAAAAACAAAACTTATTTACATTTTAATCCCTGAACTACAGAACAATAATTTGCTTGCTCTCTTTGAGTGAAATAAATGTTATTTGTAAAACAAATTTTTTGCAAAAATTGTGTTATACTCCTGATGTGATTATCTTCTTAGCATAAAAATTTCACTGAATTTTGCCTTCATATATTATTTTAAAAAAATCAAAAACATGTCATTTTTTCCTATTTGAGATTCCAAAATTCATAAAAATTCAAATATTGTTCCAAAAATTCCAAAAAAATAGAGTAGCTTTTAATTCCTGACCAATTTTCACGCATTAATTATTTATAAATCCCAAAAAATTTGAAAAACATCCAAAATCTTATAAAAATCACAAAAATTTCTACAAAAATCCAAAAATTTTGATTTCAGTTTCGGTTTGTAGATAATTGCTTCTAGTTTGTCTTAAAAATATTTGTTAGGAGTTTTGGGATTAAAATATTTTTAAGTTGCACATTACTCCAGGCTGTGCACATTTTCGCATATTCTGACTGTTTGATTTTTAGAAAAAAATACAAAAACATCTGAAAATTCCACGAAAAATCTCAAAAATGTTTCAAAACATTTAAACCCAAAAATATTTTCTCTGGATTTTTCTGAGCATTTTTGAGAAATTGAAAAATTACAAAAAGAGTTGGTGTGCATATTTTTGATCTTGTGAATATTACTTCATGTTATTTTTGAAAATGAAAACAAATTGCAAAATCCAAATCACTAAAAATTTGAATATCAGAAAATAAAAAAATAAAATAAAATAAAAAATTTACAAAAACCAAGGATAGTTGTCCTTTGAGGTTCTTGTTTTCTCTTAATTGATTTTCGATTAATTGAATAACCCTCGGGATTTGTAACT
Source organism: Ottelia alismoides (assembly GCA_037367405.1). Classification (NCBI taxonomy): domain Eukaryota; kingdom Viridiplantae; phylum Streptophyta; class Magnoliopsida; order Alismatales; family Hydrocharitaceae; genus Ottelia; species Ottelia alismoides. The sequence goes on along the minus strand of JAZKJV010008316.1, from coordinate 184,016 downwards.
TCCCTGAGTTCGACCCTGTCCGCTATACAGGTTAATAAGTAGCAAAAAATAAAAAAAATTTTGTTATCATGGGATTTTGGGGATAACAACGACTTATTCATCAATTATCCAATCTCTAGGATCTCGTGCACAATAAAATGGCGTCGTTGCCAGGGAGGAACGGCGAGGGTAGTTAGGTTTCTCTTTTGACCTGCTATTCTTGGTTGTAAATATCTGTTTACATATCTGTCATTCACTTCATTGATTATATCCATTGCATTCATTTCATTATTTCTCTCATATTTGATAATTGTTTTTCTTACACATTTTCTATTCTTTTTCTTGCGAGGGCCCGCAGAGCGAAGGATGCGATCCTAGGAGAGCCGAAGCACCCAAGCAACATGGAGGCGGTTTGATTCTTCAGCAACCCACAGGATAGCGTGAGAAGAGGAGAAGAAGAAGTAAAGGAGACGAAAAAAGAGAAAAAGAGAGAAAGGGAGAGAGAGAGAGAGATTTCTAGCATTTGAACTCAGACATTCATTTGTTGCAGGGTCTGTTTTGCCAACTGTCGGTGCACTTGGGGACCTCACCGGTTTTGTTTTCATCGCCTTTATTTTTCTTTGTTTTCCGCGGATTTTGAGAGCCACCTATTGATTGCTTTAATTAACTTGCTTGAGCCAGGTAATTAATTAGGTCCAAACACCCTAAACAAGAATTTCTGTGCCTATAGAGTAGAGAGTAATTTGGACTTAGTCAAATTAATTTGTTCTTGCCCGTTAATAGAAGTTATCATCTAGGACGGTTCACTTGCATCATATAGGTTAGTTTATTTTTCTGTATTTAAATTTTGTGCGGATCACTTGCATGTAGAGTGCTGGCGACAAGGTATACATCTCTAACCCCTGCATGCATCATCATTTTTAATCGCGCATTGGCATTTCCGATCTCCTTCCCTATTTTCACTCACATAAGTTAAAAAGGAAATTGGACACTCGGTAGGAGATTATTTGAAAATATTTTAACCAAGTGATAACTGCCTAAAATTAGGGATTGCTAAAGAAAACTCGACCTTAAAATAAACATAAGGAAAAATCATTGTTTTGGGGAGAGTAACCCCCTCATTGTTTGGTTTGTATGTAGCGAGAGAGCGACCCGCACACTAGGATAGAGCCACACCCAAACTCTTTTCAGACTACTATCTTGGGTTAGTCGTTCTCCAGTGAGGATCTCTCCAGTAGCCGGTAAAGCGGCCCGCGACGTCCTTAACAGATTGAATTGATCGGGGAGCCGGTAAACGGTCTGTAATTCATACCGGTTGGGAAAGATCTATCTTTGGTATTAGGCCAGTCTCTTGAGAGCATTGGGTTCCTAACAGCTCGCTTTAACCGCTCTGATATATTGTATTATCACCAAACTCTAAAATTGACAAGATAATTGACCGAACCTTCATGGTCTTCATATTGAGTTGAGTTAGTGAACTGGGGGTTTGTATTGTGTTTGCTTGTTAGTGCTAAAGATCCTTCTGCGCAGATTATGCATTCATTCAATTTCACTCTTGCATTGACATCCGTGCTCTCGTATCCTGCCTATTGATTTCGAAGATGTCGGATCGTAGTATTTCTCGTTCGGACTCTGCGAACTCATTCTATGCTCTGAGCTGTTCACCTTCTATTCGAGGAGACTCACTTCACGAATATTCCTCTTTCCCCACTTCACAATTTACCTCGTCCATGAATCCACTACTTGAGATTGGCTTTAATCTTGAATTAATATCTGAGACTCCATCAATTATGAGCATTAATCGAGTGGCATATACATTTTCAGAGTCAGAAGCCGGATACTTAATGCCACCACAGGGAAAGGGAACCATGTCAGAACAGAGCGAGATCAACAGTACCATGTTAGCCTCCATTCAATCAATTCAAGCACAGTTAACAGAGCATGCTAATTTTCAGGCCACACTGAGAGATATAATTCTCGGGACGTGACAAGAAAGAGAAGACAAGAGAGAGGGGGATAACAAAAACCCTGGAGGTGGGAATGGGGGAGAAGAACCTCACATAGAACCTGGGGCTAAGCCTACACTAAAAGATGCCCATAATCCAGGGGCAGGACAAACAAATTCTTGGATACAAATCCATGCGGTTCATGGGCATTTTGATCTTAAGCCTACTATTTTACCTCTTCTCCCATTATTGCATGGAAATATTAATGAAGAACCTTATATACACCTCCAGCAGTTCGATCGCATTTGTGGAAGAGTACACTACCCAAATGTCCCATTAGAGGTAGTGCAGATGACAACCTTTCCATTCAGTCTGACGGGAAAAGCTTTGTACTGGTTAAATCACTTGGGGAAGGTTGTCACTACTTTTAGAAGAGTTGAGATCCGCATTTCTAAACAAGTATTATCCACTTGGACGACTCAACCAAATGCGATCCTTGATTGCTAATTTCTCCCAGATGCCCCATGAGCCTATTCACGAGGCGTGGGAACGTTTCAAAGATCCAACGGAGAAATGCCCCCATCATGATATTCCAAAGACAAGCCTTGTACAAAATTTCTTTGGGGGTTTAAGCATTGAGAATCAGAAGCTGGTAGATGCTGCTTGTGGGAGAAGCCACTTCAATAAGGATGAGGATGTCTTTATCAAATTTTTGAGGAGATGACAGAAAGTTCAGCTGCTCTTTCTTCTTCACGTGCTTTTCAGAAGCACCCCGTCACCACTCCTGCAGTACCCCCCAAGGATGTCAAGATGAAGACAACACAAGAAGTGGATAAGGTGGATAGTACGGACATGGCCATCACTGGAAACCACTTATCCAAAGTAGACATAATTGAGAAGCAATCCAAGGAACTCGATAAGCTTCATGTGATCGAGAAGAGGACGAAGAACCCAGATAAGCTGGATGAGATAACAAAACACCTGGAACTTCTTTGTGAGTATGATCAGTGCAGTCCACAGTACGAATGCTACTAAGGAGCAGACTCCTTCCACCCAGCAAAGTAGTAGAGGACCATCTACAGTTCATCATGTCTACTACGTGCAGACACCTGATCAAGATCAACAACATGGACATCAGATAGTTCCGTACCAACAAGAAGTAGCTTACATTCCTGAGCAGTAGTCTCCACCTCCACCTGTCATTCAGGAGGTGAATGGTATCTAGTTCAACCTTGAGCGAAACCAGCCCCGTCCGCCAGGGCAAGGCCAGTTTGGTTCACAGCAGGGTCAGAGACCCACCCACCAGCTTCAGGGAGGTAGACAGCAGCAGCAGTACCAGTACCAGCACAAGCAGTTCCAGCCTCAGTACCAGTCTCCACCTTAGTTCCAAAACTGGAGACAAGGCCAGCCACAATAGCATACTGCATATTATGGACAGTATCCTTTCCCCCTCCTCCACATTACCAGAATCCGTATGGTTACCAACAACCTCCGCACTATTAGTCTCAGTGACAGACAATCAATGAGCAACCTGAGGCCCCTTTAGTCAATCCAGCACTGGACCAACTTGCATTGCTTATGAAGAACATGAATGAACTGACTCAGCGGATCGATGACCTGACTACCACCAAGACACTAATTCCAGCACAGGTCGAAGCCAACCCCAACAATTTCAGACGCAAAGAGCAGGTAGCTAAAAGATCACCCACCCCTGAGACAGGTATGTCCCTTGATTTTACATGTTTATCTGATGCCATTCATCTCAGGAGCGGTAGGATATTGCAGCCACCTACACAACATTTGGAGTTGGGGGGATCGATCCACTGAGAGAGCATCATCTTCTACATTATCTCCTTCACCAACAGTCGAGAGGACCAGTATAGCAGCACCCACATCTGGAGTTTCACCGCCTTCACCACCACCTTCACCAGGTAGATGCAGATCACCATCAGCAAGGGAGAATATACCAGTCGCATATTCTTCCTCTTCACCAGCAGCAGCATCCTGTTCTATTTTAGATTCTGTTTTTCCTTCACCTAGATTGGACAATACTGTACAGACTGATTCTGGTTGTCCTCTTGTACATGATGATTCTACTTTGAATAAAGGAAATGAACGTTTGCACGTTTCTTCTAATTCTGTGCCATTTCCTATTGCTCTCAATGCTAAAAAAAATTCAAAAATTAAAAACAACGCTATCTGATCCTGGAGTGGTTGAGATCTTACAGAACATCTTTTTAAAGATGCCACTCCTTAAGGCCATGGAATACATGCCTACAGTAAAAAAGGGAATAAAAGAGGCATGTACCTAAAAGTGTCAACCAAGGAAGAACAGACGAAAGGAAACAGAGAAACACATCTTGACCATGGCCACAGTTCATGCCATCAGTAACCTTCCACCTAAAAAGAAAGACGAGGGAGCACCTTACATCCGTTGCCATATCTTCGATCAAGAATTTGATCATAGACTTCTCGGTAGCGGTTCCTCCATTAATCTCATGCCTTCCTCCTTATTAACTGAATTCCAGTTAGGTCCTCTTAAAACAACAAGAATGATCCTTCAGTTTGCCGTTAGATCAATTAAAAGGCCAAGAGGCATTTTAGAGGACGTTATTGTAACGGTGTAGGGAATGAACTTCCCTATTGATTTTGTTGTCATGGATATGGACACATCTGCATCGTTACTCCATACCCTGATCATACTAGGTCGACCGTTCCTCCGAACGGCCGAAGCAGCAGTTGATTATGGTACTGGAGAGATCATCTTTCACTCTTGTAGTGACAAGGTGAAATTTGAGACGATCTCTGATACTAGACCATCACCGCCACCAACAGCAAATGATACAGAGAAAGCTATATCAGAGCCAGATGATTGTAATTTTCTTGCTGAATTTAAAGAGACAGATCTTTTCATGAATTTTATAGATATCCAGGAGTTCCTTCACCAAAAGGACTCACTGGAAAGCACAGTCGACATGAGTACACTTTGTGGGCCAACTGAGATAGTTGTCGATGAGCAGTTTGAGCAAAGTTCTGAGGTCCACATATCTGAGCCATTCGTTGAATTTCCTGATTTATGCACATATGAGAGACATCTTTCTGAGATTATTGCTGAGATATATGAGTTGTTCATTGAAAAGAATATTGAACATCCTGATGATCATTCCTCTCTGAGCAAAGATCATTCATCGCAGATCTATCAGATATTATATTTGTTGAACCATCAATAGCCAAGGTGGATAGTCTATAGAGCACATATCACATACCGTCTACCAGTACAGTAGCAGAGGTTATCGCAGAGCCGATTCAGACCCCACCTGAGCTCAAGGTTTTACTATCAACGTTGAAATATGCCTTCCATGCGGGTCCCCCCCAAATGTTTTCGGTCATCCTCAGCTCGCAGTTGACCACTGAACAAGAATCGCGAGTTCTAGAGGTTCTTGAGAGAAACCGCAAGTCCATAGGATGGAATATCTCGGATATCTGTGGGATCAATCCAGCGTTGTGCTCGCATCATATCTACCTAGAGGATGGCTGTAAACCCTCCCGTGAATTCCAGCGTCATCTGAATCCAAATCTAAGCGAGCTTGTCATGAAGGAGATCAAGAAATGGTGTGATGCTGGCTTTATATATCCCATTTAGGATTCCAAATCGTCAACCCTTTACATGTGGTCCCAAAGAAATCTGGGATTACGATCGTAAAGAATGACCGTGGTGAGGAGATTCCGACTCGTGTACCTACTTCATGGTGTGTCTGTGTAGATTACCAACGTCTGAACTCATCTACCAAGAAGGATCACTTTCCACTGCCCTTTATTGATCAGATTATTGAGAGGCTGGCAGGGAAAGAGTGCTTTTGCTTCTTGGATGGGTACTCGGGATACAACCAAGTTGTGATTGCTCCTGAGGATTAGGAAAAACCTACTTTCACTTGTTCGTTTGGCACTTATACCTTTAAACGGATGCCGTTTGGATTGTGTAACACCCCCACTACATTTCAAAGGTGTATGTTGGTCGTTTTTGCCGACATGGTGGGTAATTTTCTTGAAGTCTTCATGGACAATTTATCGGTCTACGAGGATAGTTTTGACACATGTCTTGCTCATTTAGACCGAGTCCTTCAACGTTGCTGTGAGGTAAACCTAGTGCTCTCGTGGGAGAAGAGTCGCTCTATGGTGACTAATGGGATTGTATTGGGCCATGTCATCTCCAAACACGGTATGGAGGTTGACCCGGCTAAGATTGATGTGATTTCCATATTAGAGCCACCACAGAATTTGAAGCAGTTGAGGTCATTTTTGGGACACGTAGGATTCTATAGGCGATTCATAAAATACTTCAGCAAAATCGCCAGACCTTTGACTGAGCTTTTATGTAAGGAGACGGATTTTGTTGTCGATGAGAAAGTCCTCCTTGCATTCAATCAGATGAAAGAAATGGTTACTAGTGCTCCGGTCTTACAACCACCTGATTGGTCTCTTCCTTTTGAGATCATGACGGATGCATCAGATTTCACAGTTGGAGCAGTTTTAGGACAGAGAAGGGATGGGATACCATTTGCTATATACTACGCTAGCAATACTCTGGATGAAGCACATTGGAATTATACAGTTACAGAGAAGAGATGTTAGCAGTTGTGTTTGGGCTAGAAAAGTTCAGATTTTACCTCATCAGCTCACATGTTATTGTGTACACGGATCACACTGCCATACGATATTTGCAGGAAAAGAAGGATGCCAAACCACGCCTTATTAGATGGATCCTTCTTCTCCAGGAATTTGATTTAGACATACGAGATAAACTTGGAGTAAAAAATGTTGTGGCATATCACCTTTCCCATATCACAGACACAGAGACTTCTGAGCAGAACATGATTCCTATTTCTGAAACCTTTCTAGATGAGTTCATTTTGTCTGTGGACTCACTTCCATGGTATGCTGATATTGTGAAGTATCTTGTCTCCAAGAAAGTTCCACAAGATTATCTGAAGTACAAGGTAGACAGATTTCTGTCAAAGATTCATTATTACCAGTGGGAGGATCCGTACCTACTTCGTGAGGGTGCGGATTGTATCTGGAGAAGGTGCATTCCTCAGGAGGAACACACCAGCGTACTTGAGCATTGTCACAAGCTAGATTATGGTGGGCATCATTTGGGGAAACACACGGCAGCAAAGGTTTTACAGAGTGGCCTATGGTGGCCCACATTGTTTAAGGATGCTATAGAGTATGTTCGAGGTTGTATTGATTATCAGAAAATTGGAGGAACAGTTGGTTCCAAAGATACCGTACCGCTAAGATACATACAGATTTCTGACGTTTTTGATGCTTGGGGAATAGACTTCATGGGCCCAATTTTTGTCAGTTAGGGATTTCAGTACATCCTGCTCGCCATGGATTATGTTAGTCGATGGGTGGAGGCTATCCCCACCCGAGCCACAGATAGTTGTACGGTGTGTTCCTTCTCAAGGACCATATTATTGCGCAATTTGTTATTCCCAAAATACTGATTTCAGATGGGGGAAGTCATTTCATTAATAGAGAAGTAAAGAAGCTTGTGAAGGAGTACACCATTGAGCATAGAGTTGCGTCTCCTTACCACCCTTAGATTAATGGCTTGGCAGAAATTTCAAATATGAAGATCAAGAAGATATTGCTAAAACTTGTACGTCCAGATAGGAAGAACTGGTCCCAGATGCTTGATTCAGTTCTATGGGCTTATCGGACGGCGTACAAATCTCCTTTGGGTATGTCTCCCTACATATTGGTTTATGGAAAGCCTTGCCACCTGCCAGTAGAATTAATTCACAAATCTTTATGGGCACTCCGTGTATGTAATTTAGATTATGAGAAGGCAGGAAAGAATAGGAAGTTAGATTTGAACAAATTATTGGAATTCCGAGACTTTGCATATGATAACTCACTTATGTATAAGGAGAAAGTCAAGCGGTGGCATGATAAACACATTCGAAGGAAGACTTTCTCTCCTGATCAAAAAGTTTGGTTATTTGATGCTAAGTTGAAGTTATTTTCAGGAAAATTGAAAAGCAAGTGGTCAGGACCGTTCATCGTGAGAGCTGTGCGTGACAATGGGAGTATTGTCATATCTGGGTTGTCATCTGACGCATAGCCATTTGTTATGAACGGAAAGTTGCTAAAGCCATATCTAGATCATGATACATTCCTGTACGTTTTGGATTCTATATCTTTGGTATCAGACGGTGATCTTTTGATTCCACCTTCTGCGTCCGATACATAAGCTCAACACCTCTTGTATATCCTTTCATTTCACTCTTTCTTCTCTCGTTTTATCATTCACCCCTTTTCATTTATGTGTATATATGCTATACTTAGGATGTGCTTTATCCTAAGTATAGGGGGGGTGAAGGATTTGTGTTGTTCATATTCGTCATGTTTATCACCCTTGTTGTTGTTGCCTATACTTAGGGATACTCTACCCTAAGTATAGGGGTGGTGATGTTGTTCATATAATGTCTTTGTAAGTCTGTACATTCTCTTCATCGGTTTTTCCCTTTGTGCATTCTACTATACTTAGGATTACTTGATCCTAAGTATAGGGGGGATCACCAACTTCTCTTCTTTTTATCTTTTCTTTGAGTCGTTGTAGCATAGGAGTCTTTTCAACTTTCTATACTTAGCACGAATTGTGTCTTCCCATGTCGCTCTCTGATCACTATGAGGACATAGTTTGATCTAAGTATAGGGGGGTGTCGTAAATATTGTATGTATACTTTAGACATAACTCATACTTTTAAAAATGTTTATTTGGGGCGTTATGTGTACAATTTTTTAAAATCCACGTGTGTAAAAAAACAAACAAATAAAACAAATAAAAAAACAAAACAAACAAAAACAAAACAAAAACAAAACAAAAACAAAGAAAAAACAAAAAAATCACAAAAAATCAATAAAAAAACAAAACAAAAAAATCACTCTTGTCTATACTTGTATATATTTTACTAACCCTTTTTCCTTAAAAAAACTACAAAACCAAAAATCTATAAAAATTTGCATAATTAAAATAAAAACCCTTTCTTTCACATCTGCATTTTTCCTCCAAAAATCCATAAAAAGTTCAAAAAAAAGTTTTGTTCACTTGTGCATCATTTCATTTAAAAAAACTCTGTGCATTGTTCATTTTTTGCATTTGCATGTGCATTTTTCAGGATAGTATTGACATTTCAACTATGTCTGAAATAAATTTGAAGAATGGAGTTGAGTTGGACCTTAATCCACCTAATTCTCAAAGGAACATCACCGAGAAATAGGATTTTAGAAGCTTCAGGTCTTTGACTTAATTCTTTGAGTTTCACATGACAATGTGCAGCGTTTGACTCTTAGTGTCTAACCTGGTCTCTTCATTCTGGATACAACTCTGGAATAAGGAATTAATTTGTACTCCCGCACTATGCACTTAGCTCAACTCAGACGGGATGTTGGAAGACTGTGTGAGTTTCTTTTCTGGTAGCGTGGAAATCTAAATATCGGAGTACGGATTGAAATAAAGCTTCGGAAAAGGGATGGACGACTGGGCACAATTTTTTCTAAAACCCCAAAACATGTACGGAAACAAAAGATTCTATATCCGTAGGGGCACAACAAGATCCAAGCAGAACCACCAAAAATCCTAATACAAAGAAGCCACTACCAAATAAATATCTGACCAAAAAGGTCCAAGCTTCAAGAAAACCTACAGATCTTGCTGGAGACTCGGCTACACTGGCCAGCTTCACAAGGAAAGGTGACTACATTGGCCACCCTCCAGTTCTTTTCTCATTCTTCTAACTTCTCCCCCAATTCGATTGTGAACACAGCGCGACAGACCTTTGATGTAAATACCTGACTCCCCGAGGACGAGTTACTAGAGAGGAGATTTGCATGGTAGTCTGGCATTCTGGATGGGAAGAGCTAAAACTTTCACACACATGAGTCGATTGTTCAATCTTCATAGGGTATGCATTGGGTAGAGGATTGATCTAAGATGACTTCTGAGCCAAAACTGTGACAATGACGTGTAGAACTTGAAGGCGGTTGGTTTTAAAATTCTAAGTCTCACAGAAGTTCAGATACACCAATAATTCAAAGGTCCAACAGAGCTCCAAACTACAATTTTATGAAGATAAGTTTAATATTCAATATTGTCCTACTTTCTTTATTTTCCCTTTCTTTTTCTTTTTATTCACTTATTCTTTCAAATAAGTGTTTGCTAAGGGACTAGTAAAGGTAAAGCATAGGGGGATGATGAATCCGCGATTTGGTCATCTTTATTCATTTATTTTAGCTTAAAATCCCTTATAAAACACCTGCATATAACACTAACTCCATACTCTTACTAACTTGCATCTGTAAATAAAGAAAGAAAGGAAAAATAAAGAAAAGAAAATTAAAAAAAGGAAGACTGTATACAGGCTGACCTGAACCCCGAGAGAAGGTCAAGACGTGACCTGATCGACCAAGAATAAAGTAGGGGGAGATAAAGGTCCTTAAGCAAAAAATCAAAAAAAATGTGTGTGTGTTGTTGTAAATATTTCTCACTTATTTTGTGTATATCTATGTAAAACTAACACTAATTTATTTGTACATTATTGACCTCAAATCAAATAACTTTCAAAACCAAAGTTATAAATAAAAATGTGTCCTAATTAATAAAAAAATTGCACAATTAAATCATGTACAAAACAAAAATAGCCACACTTGGAAAAAACCACTAAGAACTAATTGAAAAATCAATTCCGACTCTATATGAACTCAAATTAAACCAATCTCACTTCCATTGGATTCTAAAATTAAATTATCTTTAAAATGACCGTGATTTCATAATTTTTGGAGTTACGAGTAAAAAGTTGATTTTCTGGGGTGGTTTGTGCAATTTTCCCATGTATTTTGTAAATATTGTATTTGTATATATATTTGTAAATTATTCTTACTAAATATTTAAAATAAAAATAAAAAATAATTAAAACACAAAAAAAAGCTAATTTCCTTATTTACCCTTGTATATAATGTCATATATGTATATATTATATGTATATAGTTGCTATTTTTAATTAACCATCATAAAAAAATAAAAAATAACATTTTTTAATTCAAATAAATAAAGTGACGAAAATAAAAAAATAGATAATTTTGTAAATACTTTTATCTCTTTTACTTTATCTCATGTCATCTCTTCCACCAAAAAATTCAAAAATTAATTTCAATTTTCATCTCTCATCTCTTTATCCAAAAAATCAAAAATCAAATTTCGTTCCATCTTTTCTATTTATATGGCTCCTTCTCCCTCATTCCAACTTGATCAATCTTTAGAGAGAGAGGCCCGATCTCCGAGAGAAAATTTCGTCGAGAAAGTTGTCTAGTGTCCAAGCCATCTGGTGACAGCGAGTCGGCCTTGTCGAGGCGATCACGGTCCTTTTCCGCTCCTAAGGTGAGATCCATATTTTTCTTATTTTTATCTAGGTTAATCGTTGTTTACTTCGTCGCATTTTTTATTCATCTTCATTTTGTTTTTTTAGATCATTAAAAAAATCCATCATGATTTGATACACCAACGACTCGAGTTTTTATCTCATCTTCTTGATCTCTCTGCCTTTAGTTTCTACCTCCCACAATCTATCAACTCCGACCACGCATTGTGATCGAAGAACCGGATTCGATCCTTTCATTTTCGCCGGATCCCCGTTCATTTTCATATTTGTAAATAAATAAATACATAAAAATAATAAAAAATAGTTGTTTCTTGTCCTCTAATGTTGGTTTTGCAGGAACATTAAAAAGAAAACAACAAAAAAATTTCATTTTCTGTTTTATTTATTATTTCAAATTTATAATAAAAAAATAAAAGAAGTTTTTTACTATTTACATTGCAATAAAAAAATACAAAAAAAACAACGAAATAAAAAAATCCAACAGCAGGCGACAGGGCAGTAGCGTCGCCCACAGGCCCGCTCTGCAACCTCCGTGAAGACACACCCCAGCCGTACCTCTCATCACTGACCCCATCGCCCGAGCTCCTCCTCGCACCGCCATCCTTCCCTGGGCTCAGCCGCCTTCCTCACCACTTTCCCGCGCAACGCCCCTCCTACGTCGTTCTCCACCTGGGCGGCACTCCACTGCGCAGCCCTGCGGGCACCGCCTCCTGCATCACCCGCGCAGACGTCGTGCACCGCCGACCCTCCTGTAGTACCCGTCGATGCCTCCAGTCGCTCGCACCCTCCTTTGTTGACCCGTCATCCCCTTGTTCTTGGGGAAGAAGAAGCAAGTGGCGGCGACTATCACCCCTCTCCCCTTTGTGATTGCAACAAAGAGCTAGAGCTTTGATAAACAAAAAATTGGAGAACTTATAGTTATGCCCTTCGATGTTTCTGAAACTACAAAAGAGTCCCTACCAGAGACTCAAGCACATGAGATGCACATGGTATATTGGTAAAATTGCACCTTCTCCCCTATGCTTAATTTTTTTTATTTATTTGATGCGAAAAAAACTTATTTACATTTTAGTCCCTGAACTGCAGAATAATAATTTTCTTGCTCTCTTTGAATGAAATAAATGTTATTTGTGATCCAAAAATTTTGCAAAAATTGTGTTATGACCCTGATGTGATTATCTTCTTAGCATAAAAAATTCATTGCATTTTGCCTTCATTTATTATTTTGAAAAACAAAACATGTCATTTTTCCTTGTTTGAGATTCCAAAATTCATAAAAAATCAAATATTGCTCCAAAAATTCCAAAAAATTAGAATAGTTGTATCTCATTTAATTTATGGCCAATTTTCACGCATTAATTATTTATAAAACCCCAAAAATTGAAAAATATCAAAAATCTTAAAAAAATCATAGAAAATTGTATAAAAATCTAAAAATTTTGATTTCAGTTTAAATTTGTAGATAATTACTTCTAATTTGTCTTAAAAATAATTTTCAGGAGTTTTGGGTACTTAAATATTTTTAAGTTGCAAATTACTCCGGGCCATGTACATTTTCGCATTTTCTCACTGTTTGATTTTTAGAAAAAATACAAAAACATCTGAAAATTCCATAAAAAATCTCAAAAATATTTCAAAACTTTTAAAACCCAAAAATATTTTCTCTGGATTTTTCTGAGCATTTTTGATAAATTGAAAAATTATAAAAAAGAGTTGGTGTGCGTATTTTTGTTCTTATGAAAATTACTTCATGTTATTTTTGAAAATAAAAACAAATTGCAAAATCCAAATCACTAAAAAATTTAAAAATCATAAAATAAAAAAAATCACAAAAACCAAGGATAGTTGTCCTTTAAGATTCCTATTTTCTCCTAATTGATTTTTGATTAATTGAATAACCCTCAGGATTTGTAGCCTCCCTGAGTTCGACCCTATTCGCTATACATGTTAATAAGTAGCAAAAAAATAAAAAAATTGTTGTCTTGGGATTGGGGATAACAACGACTTATTCATCAATTATCCAATCTCCAAGATTTCGTGCACAACATTCATCAGCGCCAATCCTACGTATTCCCCCGTGCCCACTTCATTCCTGATCATCATGCTCATCTCACGTCACCCAGATCCATCGTGGACCTAAAGATCTAGGTGTTGTACTCTGCCGTTCGCCGGAGCACCTCTGCTCGCCTCATGCTACTCCATTCCACCACCAATAAGGCACCCAGAACCTGAAGGATATGAGGAACCCTCAAGCGCATAACGGAAGCATGTTGATCGCATCTCAAGCGATCAGGGTGACTAGTCGCACTAGTCGCTAGATGCAGCAGAAATTAAAATTTTTAAATTAACTGATGAAACCACATGATCACAAGAACATTTCTTGGACCTTTTCATCAAACCACAAAGTATTAGAAATACCTCTTGAAGCGTGGTTGTGATCACAAGATCTCTAAAGCAAGAGATCCTCCTGACTCAAGTCCGATCTACGAATATGGCACTTGAGAGCGCGATGATGAGACATGTTCCTCCCGCAATCCTCGATGAAGATCCAAGCCTTGAATCACCTGATTTCGTCCAACGAAATCCTTTGATGGATATCCACGAGTAATTGAAGCAACAACGAACTGGCGTGGAGACGATTGCTTCTTCCCTCAAAGCACAAGATGGACGGCCACCTAGAGAGAGAGAGAGGACGAGAATGAGAGAGAGATAGAGTAGGCGTGTACTCTTGATGCTGTATTTTTAAAGAGACTAGGGTTGCCCTCTTTATATACTAGTTTGGATGTCCATGGATTACAATCCATGGCATATACAAAATCAACGGCTAGATTGATATGTATATTAAATCAATGGCCATGATCATTGTTGTTCAAAAGCAACAACATATTAATTTATTTTAAATTAAATATATGTTGCATTATCATCAACATAATTCAATTCAATAAATAAATCAATAATCACGAGATAATGAGATATTAATTAAAATAGGATAATAATCCTCCAAAATCATGGAGCATCAACCATGACCAAGTCATGGGTGACGCCCCCTCATGATTTGGTGGATTATCTCCTCCTTTTAATTCATATCATTATCTCTTATGTATCTTGCAACATTATCCACTAAATTAATTCCAAATTAATTAGTATATATCTATTGCAAAATTATTCACTAAATTAATTCCCAAATAATTACTGAATATTTCAATCTTGCCATTGAAAATATGTGAATCATATTCACAGCCCAAACTAAATTGTAAATTACATTTCCAAATAATTGCTTAATGTGAATTCAATTCACATTAACAAACGAATGATATTTACAAATGTGCTCTCTCTCTAATATATTATAAATCATATTTATAATATATACACAGATATTATGGATAGGTATTCCTTGATAATTAAATCCCATTAATTATCTTGGATAATCATTCTCATAATATGAATCCCATTCATATTATTTTTGATAATCAAATCTCATTTAATTATCAATATCTTGTTGCTTGGATATATAATTCATCAAATGAATTATTCTTGAACTCCTTCAAGAATAATGTGCTTTCTCCGCAGATACTTGGAGATAAGGACAGGGTAATTGTATTGTTCCATGTATTGTGACTTGGATATTGAGATCTCATCTCAAATCCATATATTACGTACCTCCCATAGATGCTTGATTAAATCAAGACCGCAAATCTAATCTTCTCATTGCATCTAAATCTCATTCAGTCCAATGTCCAACACTTGGACCAAGATCAGATTGCTTCTCTACTGAGCGGAGTCACTAAAATCCAGACATGTTTCATCACTCCCTCGGAATGGTAGAGTCATGGTTATATAATCATTTATGATCACATCACCCAAAGGGATTCCCAGTACCTGTACATCCTGCATACTGGAGGACCTATGATCAACCTGAAGATTGAGATCAATTTTACACTATCTTCTTCAAGGTTTGATCACCACGTTTCTTAATCTTGGTCATTGAGAATCGGTATCGATCATATGCTTTCCCAAAGTATATATCATACCTTCTAATTCTAGTCATGCTTCCAAAGCACGACAACCATGCATGGAATTTGATCAGTCTCAATACCTAATGAGTGAGATCATGTCTTCCGGTTCATAAGTGGACCTGTATGATCCCTTTGAGAGATCGTATTACTCATATGCCCTTACATGCACACCAGCGCACCAATGTATAGACCTTGGTTAGGTCAACAACCTATTGGTCCGCCAAATGTACACACTCAGACATATAGTAACACATCTGTCTCTGGTCAGAGGATGTGTGCCTATGATGTGACAACATTCAACATAGGACTTAGGTTATCTCAATCTCTCTAAGTCAACCCTTTAACATAACTAATCTGACACCTCCGAATCACTATTCCCATGCAGAGGACCAACATCAAGAGGTCGGTCATATATCATACCTCCGAATCCTTTCTCACATCAGCTTTAGATCATCTTATGTGAGAAAGGATTGCCATCTCCTACTCAGGCTTTAGATCATCTCTTAATAAGCATTTGACGGTGCTTGATGAGTAACTCTTTAGATATTCATCCAAACACCAGCCTCTATGATTCATTTATTGAATCAACAGCTATATGATCATCAAGATGGCCATGGTACATAACCCTAATTGTACAGAGGGACCAATTATGCAAATTAATTATTCTTCATTTCAAATCAGGGAATGATATGTGCAATAACATTTATTACATAATGGCTTGTTGTGGGCTCGCATGTCCAACAATCTCCCACTAGCCCAAAGAGCCCTTAATAGGCTAATCATTTAAACCCACACTCATGTGACAATCATAGGCTATTTATAAAATAGCTTGGTAAGTTGATCAGTCACTCTGTTCCTGCGAGACTATGCCAAGTCCTTTTACGACACTTGCATATCCCCAGTAACAGTGCTCGCATCTAATACGAGTGTTGCATCTAATGCAACCAATACTCAATCTTGTCAGTCATAGTGTCCTTGACACTATAGCTCAAAAATTATTATTATAACCAGTATGTAATTTATATTATCCTTATCATAATACCATTATTCCTAGAGATCTTTATTCCCTAAGGTATTTGCAGTTAAGACCTTTTAGATCTCCATCTATAAAGTCTTAATTTCTTGATGATAAGACTTAGAGATTACTATCTCTAAAGCCTTGTCATCTTTGGAGATATTGTTATTACTGCAATCACGTGTTCTATCTCCATAGTAGAATTAGTAACATTTTGCTACTCCCATTGCATGGTAGATATCTGGGTTTTTTACTTATCTAGCATACACTCAGCTTCTTGTAGCTGATACACAAGTGCAAGCAGTTCTAGTATTCACTTCCTCAACTCTTTGAGGTGCTATCCCTTTAGATAGGTTAGTACCAAGTCTTAAGGAAGGAAGCCTTTCTTGGAATTTCCAAGAATGGAATATGTCCAAGGTATACTACAAATGTGATAGTCCCAATACCCTCTTTTCTTTGCTTCTGAACACCTTCAGAACTAAGATCCAAGAGGCATCTTTGAGATCATATCTCAAGGTATGGAATAGCCTGATCATAAAACACTTATTATCATCCTTATATCATTCCAAATGATTAGGATATTATCTACATTTCGCACGATGAATACAATGGCACTTCCACTAAGCTTCATACGGTTCATTAAGATTCTATCTAAAATCATAACATTTATATTTCATCAAATCTTATGTTCTAACAACAAGAAGCTTATTTGAGTCTATAGATGGATTTATTTAGCTTTCACACCTTACTTCCCCAATCATGAAGCCCTAGGGCTACTTCATGTGAATATCCTCAGAGAGGTATTCTTAGAGGAATGCAATCTTGACTTACATTTTGAAGATGCAATAGTCAGGTTGTGTAGCTAAGGTTAGCAATATTTTGATGATTTTAAGCATTGTCAACAAAGAGCAAGTCTCACTACAAGCAATGTTTTCTCTTCCGGTGTGTAGCTCATGGATATGAACCGTGCTTTGAAGGTCTCTAACTTCTCATCAGGTTCCCTCTTCTCTTGAAGATCCATTTACACCTCAACGGGTCTTACCCTTATAGGTGGATCCTCGAGGGTCCATATACAACATTTATATGAAGTCTACTTTAAACTTTATTGCTAATATCCAACTTTCCATGTCACGATCCTCAGGAGCTGTTGGAAATGCGAGCCCACAGCGAGCCATTATGCAATAAATGTTATTGCACATATCATTCCCTGATCTGAAATGAAGAATAAATGGTTTGCATAATAGGTCTCTTAGTACAATTAGCGATGTGTACCATGGCCATCTTAATAATCATACAGTTGTTGATTCAACTATTGAATCATAGAGGCTAGTGCTTGGATGAATATCTAAAGGGTTAGATTGAGGACTCATCAAGCACCGTCAAATGATTATTAGGAGATGATCTCCAACCTGAGTAGGAGATGGCAATCCTTATCTCTGAAGGTTGATATCTGACCGACCTCTTTATGCAGGTCCTCTGCATATGAATAGAGATTCGGAGGTGTCAGAGTAGTTAGGTCAAAGAGTTGACTTAACGAGATCGAGATAACCGAAGTCCTATATTGTATACTGTCACGATACAGGCACGCATCCTCTGACCGGAGACAGATGTGTTACTATATGTCTAAGTATGTACATTTGGCAGACCAATAGGTTGATGACCTAACTAAGGTCTATACACCGGCGCGATGGTGTGCATATAAGGGCATATGAGTAATATGATCTCTCAAAGGGATCATACAGGTTCAGTTACTGAACCGGAAGACATGAGCTCACTCATGAGATATTGGGAAGAATCAAATTCCCTGCGCACGGTCGTCTCGCTTGTGAAGCTTGACTGAATTTGTAGGTGATATATACTTTTGGAAAATATATGATCAATACCTAGGTATGATATACGCTTTTGGAAAGTGTATGATTGATACCAACTCCCAAATGATCGAATGAGTAACTTACTGATAAGACCATGAAGTAGACAGTATAAAGTTGATCCAATACTTCGGGTTTAGTCTGAGTCTTCCAGTATGCAGGATGTACAGGTATTGGGAATACCTGAGGGTGATGTGATCATAAATGATTGTATAACCATGACGCTTCCATTCCTAGGGAGTGATGAAACGGGTCTGGATTTTAGTGACTCCTCTCAGTAGAGAAGTGATCTGATCTTGGTCCAAGTGTTGGACATTGATCTGAACGTGATTCAGATACAATGAGAAGATTAGATTTACGGTCTTGATTTAATCAAGCAGCTATGGGAGGCCCGCGATCTGGATTTGAGATATGATCTCAATATCCATGTCATTATACATGGAACAATACAATAGACATGTCCTTATCTCCAAGTATCTGCGGAGAAAGCGTATTATCCTTGAAGGAGTTCAGGATAATTCTATTGTTGATATATATATCCAAGCACTGAGAAAATGTATAATTAAATGTGATTTAATTATCATGATTAATATGATTTCGATTCATATTATCAAGAGAGTTGTCTTAGATAATTAAATGTGATTTAATTGTCAAAGACATAAATAATGTGAATGTGATTCATATTATTTGGGCACATGAGAATAGAGATCCAAGATGATTAAATGTGATTTAATTATCATGGATGTGAATAATGCGGATAGAGATAGAAATATCCATATTAGTCATATATATTATAAATGTTATTTATACTATATAAGAGAGAGCTATTTGTAATTTACATTTGTTAGTTAAATGTTAATGTCAATTGGATTCACATTGGACATTGAATTGAAAATGTAATTTACATTTTGTTTTGGGTTGTGAATATGATTCACAAATTTTTCAATGGCAAGATTGCAATGTCTACAAAATAATTGTGAATTATTTTTGTAGAATAATTTGCAACAAAAGTTGTTGCAAATAATGGATATTACATAAAAGATGAAATAGCCACCTTCCTAATGGAGGAGGGTGGACGGCCACCACTCCCATTAGGAAAGGGAGGCCGTCCCCCCTCTCCACATGGAAGGAGGCTTTCTCTCCTTTCATTATCTCCATGTATTGATGATTTAATTTTGTGATTAAATTGTGTTGATTTATCAACATATATTTAATTTAAATTAAACTAATTGTTGTTGGTTTTATCAACACAAATCTTAGCCATTAAAAGAAACACAATCAATGAGAGCCATTGGATTTGTGTTGTCCCATGGATTGAGATCCATGGATCCCAAAACCCTATAAAAGGAGAGGCACCCCATTGCTCTTCTTTACAGACACACACTATGCTTGAGAAACATATCTCTCTCTTTCTATTCTCTCTATACGCCCTCTCTCTCTCCCTCTCATGGTCGTCTGCCATGGATGCCCTAGAGAGGTTCTCCATTGCCGCAGCATCGTCGTTATGCTGCCCGATGATTTGCTCGTGGAACTCCGTCTACTTCAGCGTGCCTCGCTCGTGAAGAATACATCGGATCTCGTGTGTCGAGATCAGGAGATCCGCCGCTTGGATCATCAACATGGATTACGAGAAGCACGCGGTTCATCGCGCTCGCAAGTGTCTCCTCCGTCGGATCGGACTTGAGACAGGAGGTCTCTTCGTTTAGAGGCTCGATTGTAACCACGCTTCAAGAGGTAAACCTAATACTTGTTTGTGGTTTAGACGAAAAGATCTGAGAAGTGTTCTTGGATCATGTAGTTTCGTCACATGAAAATTTTTTTAATTTCTGCTGCATAGAATAACTAGTGCGACTAGTCGTTCTTCGTCGTATTCGATACGACGCTCACGCTTCCGTGATGCGCTTGAGGATCTAACCATATCCTTCAGGAGCTTCATCACATGAAGTCCGATCATTGTCAGACTTAACTGACACATGGAATACATCCTCAAACTCATTTGAAGATGTATTAGTGCTTCATCTTTAATTGTCCCTTTTAGTTTTCGATTTCAGGAGCCTTATTATCTTCTCAAGATCAAACGAGTTCCTACACTTCATTTTCATCTTGATTCTCAAGAGATTCATCCTCTAAGAATCACATTCTCAGATATGAGATCTTTTAAGAATCTCATGGTTATAAAGTAGGTATCCAATACCATCCTTTATTATCCTAATGAAGTAGCACTCTCAAGTGTTAGATTCCAGCTTACTTGCATGGAACCTTATTAAGGATATATATTGTAGTCTCTACTACACATATATACGTGGAAACTAAGGGATAATTATGCTAAAATTCATTATTGATCAAATCATGTCACACATGATCTAATTGTATCTCCCTATAACTCCCTTGAGTTTATGTATGTTAGGAGGATTGAGATAGAAATGATATTCATATCTTCATAAGGTATGCTTTGAATTCATCTAACAGGTACTTGCTACCTTGGTTAAATCAAATTCATTTAATCTTCATTGAAACTTTGATTCTAAACCAAAATTGTGAAATCCTTGAACATTTCAAAGGTTTCTCAGGTGAAGAGAAGAAATCTCATATCATACATAATCATCAATAAATATCACATATCCATAATGTTCACTATGATATAGATGATCCGCATACATCAAGATGTATGAGATCCCTAATACCTTGACATCTTACACCTTTCCCAAAAGAAGGGTGTATTGGGCATTTTACTTTCAATACAATATTCATAAGTATGTACGATTTGAAATTTTAGACATTCTAAAGTTTCATCTCTTACTAGTCTATTGATCATATCAATAGACATATGTCCAAGACTCGATGCCAGATCATTGTCAAATGATATTTATCCTCCTATTGATCTTATAAAGGTTTTAATTTCAATATTAGAAATCTTAATGAACCATTTATTATTTTTCTAATTTTGTGGAGTCCACTAGATGTTAGATTACTATCTGAAATATATCCATCATAACTCTTTATGATAGTTCTATCTCAGAATTAATGTTTATTTCCAACATTTTGGAAACAAAAAATGAGTGTATTCTAATATCTAGGTCATAGAGACATTCTCTAAGACTAAGGGCTTTCCCACTGAGAATATGAAGTCCATCTATCCAACAGAGATTGCTGCAACAATTACATCAATATCATGTAGATGACTATTAAACCTTAAGATCAAATTTCTAATCTTCTAATATATACATGCAACCAATTGCAAGTGTCATTAGAAGATTGGGATACAATTATCAGACTTTATCTTATGAAATAAGTAAGTCAAAGTCAATGATTATATGTAGATTATTCCGATGCTTTATCTGAGTTTTTCACTAAGGATTTTAGACATATTTGATAGTCATACTATCAACACATCAACTTATTGCAATATTGGCATTCATCCAACTCTTTGGATGTCATATGAAATTCACATAAGTACAATCAACTCTTTGACTTTCCTTCTCACATGGGTCTGACCTACACTTCCACTGTGCTCTCTTCATCTATAAACAACCATTCTTCAAGACAAAGAATCTCTTATGTTGAATTCAAAAGATTTCAATACAAGAGCACTTCAACATTTATACATGCTTCATTAAATTCATACAAATGATTATTATGAAGCTTCATGAATGACTTGAGTATAGATAGTTGAATGATGACACTCATCATATCTACATACATCTTAACTCTTAGAGACTTAGGTTCAGGTAGGTATTGAAACATTTTGAATACATCATCTCTTTTGAGCTACCATTTTGAATAATGCAGAGAGCCATGTCATTCATGATTAAATGTCTAGAGCACATATATATATATATATATGCCATAACATCTTCTTAGATTTTATAAGGATTATTTTGACAATTGCGATCATTATCGACATGTCACTTCCAAAGTACACTCGATGAAAGATCAAGACTATAGGGACATACAAACCCGAAGGTGATGTCTTATTGTCTTATTTAATTGTCATTCCTCATTAAGTTGAGGAAACTTGCACATTGCAACCACATACATTATGTGTCCAATTGCCAGTACAATATCTGGATCATAGTCCAATCCATGATATTTTACTGGTTATTATTAAGTATAACATTGAGTGGGTTTAATGAAGGATTATTTGAAATAAGAAGTTTGCATAAGGGTATATATATTATATATACATGTTTTACTTTGATTTAGGGATTTTTATATCAAAGTTGTCTTTCCTTGTCAACAATGAAAGTTCATTCCCTTAATCACTGTCAATGTAAGAGATATTCTTACCACTATATATCAAGCAAGATCTGGGATCTCCTCTCTATCCTCATCACATCCCAATAATATGAGAACCTGTGACTTGAATAAAGAGAAGCGGGAACACATTCCGCCTTGCAAGTCCAACTTGCATTTCCCAATTTGGTCTTTAACACCTAGGCCCACTACCCCTAAGATGATGTTGACCTGTTGTTAATTGAACCAACCGTCAACAAGCTTAATACTCGCTATATGCAATCCAATATCACCCCAATAATATGAGGACATGATATTGGGGTCACTACATACACAGCCTTACTCTTTTGAGAAGCAAAGAACCTGATCCAAATAAATCATATACAGGATCTGTCACTTCGGATAGGTGATGAATACCCATTCATCACTCTTTATTCTTTTATTTTAGCTACAAAACCTTAGCAAAATACATGTAGATATGTGTAAATAGAATAAGTTACCATTTAGCATGCATTGTGTAAATGTGCATATTTAGCATGTTTTTGTGCATAAATAAAGGAATAATTAAATAAAAGAAAAAGAGGGAGATATTTAAAATAAATATTGAGCAACCTAATCCCAAGGGAGGGCTCAGCATGGGCCTGACCGTAAAAAGAACCAAGTAGAGGGAGATAGGGCCAACTCATGTGTACATATACCTATATATAAATAAAATTATTTTCCTCTTAATAAAAATAAAAATTGGTGTTTATTTATTTGTATATATTTGTAAGGGGTTGATGGGGCTGCCCCCTGGGGGCAGCCAACATGGCTGCCCTGCCCTATTTTTGAGCAAATTTTTTTATTTTTTTGAAAAATATCGTCATGTATATTCATCCATATATCCCTCATATATGCCATTCAAATTTCATCAGAAACAGAGACTCCTACGACCTCCATCCAGGTAGGGTCGATTTAAAAAATCCTGCGACCGTTAAAAAAACGACGTCTGGATGGAGGTCGTAGGAGTCTCTACTTCCGACGAAATTCGAATGCCATATAAGAGGGATATAGGGATGAATATACATGGTGATATTTCTCCAAAAAATAAAAAAAGTTTGCAAAAAATTGGGTGGGGGCAGCCATGTTGGCTACCCCTAGGGGGCAGCCCCATTTCCCCTATTTGTAAATATAAAATTAAAATAAAAATGGGAAAATAAAAGAAAAATAAAAAAGAAATAAAAATTCCTTCATCATTGTATATACCATGTACATAGAACCACACATCTATTTATTTTTCCTTGTAAATAATTAATAAAAATCAAACAAGAATCTTTTCAAAATCCATATTTCATGGTGTAAATAAATAAAAAAATTAGAAAAATGAAAATAAAATAAAAATAAAATAAAATAAAATCAAAATCCATTTTGTATATATACCATGTATGTATATAAATAAAAGTATTTATTTCACCCTTGTAAATAAATAATAAAAATAGAATAAAAATACCCCTTTATTCCAAATTCTATTCTATAAATAAAATATAAAATGGGAATAATTGTATAAAAACAAACAATTAAAAATTAAAATAAAAAAATAAATACATGTACATACCTATATATAATCATACTATATTGTAAATACATTATTTGTATTTCAAAAAAAATAAATAAAAATCACTAAAAAATAATTTAAAAATAAAGAAACATTTTTCATGTTTTAAGTTTTTCGAAAATAAGGCATTTATTTTTTTAAATGTATTTTCAAATAATTAACAAAAGCTGGCCTGTGATTGGTCCACAGGGGATTGTTGACCCTCGGTCAACTCTCCCCCGCAGACCCCTTTTTAGTAGATCCGTGCACCTGACCCGATTTCTCCCAATTTTAGTGCCACGATCCGAGCACCAAATACCCCAAACCCAAGGCTCCGATTGCCAAGGAACGATCCATGATCCTTGCGTGCTTCTCCTTTTAGGGATCTGTTCCTTGGATTGCTCGCCCGATCCCCACTTTTTCGGACCTAGGATGCTCTATAGCTCAAACTCCGGCCGCCACTTAACGTTATCTTTGTCCTTCCCCCTCGATGCCAGTGACCTCCTCTTCTTCGCTAGAGTGATAGCAGCGCGGAGGAGGGTAGCAACGAGGCCCGGGCAGCCTGGAACCATCGATCCGGCGACGACCATCGCCGTGCACCGTCGCGAGGTGCGCTCAGCCTCGGGAAGCGACGTTCCCTTGAGGCTATGACCCCCGATGCTCCCTGAGCTCCAGCACAGTCGACCACGCCTGCCAGGTAGCTTCGATCGTTTGTAGGGTAGCTTAGATTTAGATTTTTAGTTTTTAGATCTCTTAGCTCCGCCGCCACCGCCAGCCGTTTCTGTCTACCCATTTGTCCATCCGACTCGACCTTCACCTTCTACACACTCCTCTTCACCTTCTTCACCCAGCCACCCCCCTGACTCGCCCCGGAGCAGGTCCTCCACCCTCCTCCGTCGTCGCCTCGTTGGAGGGTGTCGCCCCGACGCATATACTCACACATTTCACCCCTAACTTGGTCGAGGCAATTTGCCCTCTACCAAGGAGATGTTCTGTGCACTTTGCAGGTCGAAGGAGGCCTATCTGAGGGTCCGAGCGTTCAGTACAGCAGCTCCCAGCCTCCGCCATCGCCGGGCCACTCCGGTGATCGCCGGTCTCATCGGAGGCATCCACTAGCTGCGGACCATCGAGGCGAAGCTTTCCCCACTCCAGCAGCTCCAGAGGACGTCTCTACCGTGCGCATTGGGCCGGCGAAACTCGTCGGCGAGCAGTTCTTGGAGACCCTCCAGTCGCCGTCCGATCGACCTCCCGCTCCAGATCTGATCAGAGCCGTCTATTCACGAGAAGCCTTCACTGTTTGATCCATCTGGGAGCTGATCTGGACCGCACGTCTATACGAAGAGGTGCCCCCATATTCACCACCATTCGATCTACACGTGGCGTGATCATCACCGTCCATGCAGGCGAAGGGTTAGCCACGTAGCAGCCACCGTCAGATCCTCCACGTGGCAGGCCTTCAGCCGTTAGATCCGAGCCAGAGTTCTTCGGAGAGGCGCAGCGCCCCTCAACCGTTCGATCTCATACGTGGCGCGCCTCCAGCCCTAGGATAATAAGTGGGGGTAATTTACTCTTAGGCCCCTTTTGTTTTCGCATTTACTTTTTAGTCTTGTAAATATTTCATTATGTTGTTTTTATTTTGGTTATTTTACACATTGGACCTCGGATTTACATTCATATCAGTCCCTCTATATGGTAACCACGTGTGTCGACACGTGAGATTCTAGGAATTTTGCATATTTCAGCCTGTATTCCTTGCCTGTTATTGTTTGATACTTTTTAAATAGGAATTGCATAAATACCCCTCCAAGTGCCTGTCACGTGTGTCATGCGTGTTTTTGTGGGAATTTTGCACCAGGGCCCCTGCCTTTTTTGGAATTGTTATTATTCGGCCCCTGTAACATGTTTTATTTGCATATAGGTCCTTGTTCACTGTGAGCCTTGGTTTTAATTAAATAAAATAGCAAATTAAACCCAAATTGCGTGAAATTTGAATACGTGGCTCCTGCCACTGTGTAAAAATTTCCTAATTTTTGGGTACATTTTTTAGGCTTTTTGTTATTTTTAAAAATTCAAAAACATCACTTTTCGTGTCTGTCCAGATTAGAAAATCATAAAAAATATAAAAACTCTTTTAAAAATTCTAAAAAAAATTAGGTTTCATTATTTTGGTGTGTTTGATTTTCTATGCATTTTTGGCTATTTTTGGATTTATAAAAACCCTAAATATTGAAAACCATTAAAAACTTATAAAAAATCTAAAAAATTGTAGAAAACTCCAAAAATGATAAACTATTTTCCTGAATTTTCTTAATTATTTCTATTTTTCATAAAAAAATACCTCCAGGCTTTTACAGATCAAATTGATATTTTAAATTGATATTTCAAGCCTGACTGGACAACAGTTCACTGTTTTCATCCTTTTTTATTTTTAGAAAATTCTATAAAAATTGGAAAAATATGAAAAACTTCATCAAAAACAGTAAAAAACCTATAAAACTTAAAAACATTTTTGTTGGAATTTTTGGAGTGAATTTGAGTGATTAAATAATTTGTTGATTGTGCTTGTATTTATCTTTTTATTTTTTTCCTTCATTATTAAAAATCCAAAAAAAAATAAAAATAATTAAAAACCACCAAAAGTACTTGTTTTTGCTTTGTTTCATTTTGACTACTTTGTAGGCCGCGAGGCCAACTTGTGCTCACTGAGTCTAACCCTAGGTGCTACACCAGGCTAATCTCATAGCCAGGGCCACTATTTTGATTTTCTTTAATTTTATCTGTTTGATTGGTGGTTCTCTGATCTTCATTTTTCTTGTTGATCGTATCTTGCTATTCGGGTCATAGCGACTCTGACTTTTTATATAAGATCCAGATAGTGAGATTCCAGGTCATCAGAATGGCGCCGTTATCGGGGAGCACGGCTTAGTAGTTACTTTCGATTTTTCCGCGGTTTTCTTTTTTGTGGCTTTCTGTAGATATTTTTGTACATACTTTATCTGTCTTATTTTATTTTTATAAATAACTTGGTTTGAGATTCTGTTTATTTTCTTGTGAGGGCTCGAGGACTGAGGCAGCTTTCTTCGGAAGCCGAAGCAACCGCGGGAGTCGGAGGCGGCTCTTTTCTGCATAGAGTCGTAGGAGGACGCGAGGAACCGAGCAGGAGTGCGGGAGCCATGGAATAGTCGCAGAGTAGATTAGTGTAGTTAGTTTACTTTTTCAGCAGACCATTTATTATTGTAATAATTCAGGTACCCAGACTCTCAGACTTGCAAACTTTGCGGGGCTTGTTTCGCCGAGCACCGGTGTGCTCGGGGGACCCCGTCGATATTTTGGTTTTTGCCGTTTTTCTTGTATTTGATTTCACGTGGATTTCTGTGCTTGAGCCCCTAGACTTAGGTTTTTATTTCATTGATCCAAGTAGCCTTAGGTCCACAGCCATAATAAGAATATCTATTCCTATAGATTACGTCTGGACTTAGGCAAATAAATCAGTGCTTCACGATAATAGGAGCTTCTGTTTAGGACGGTTCTCGCATTTGCATTCCATATAGATTAGTTTTACATTTATGCACGAATCATAATTGCATGTAGACCGTTGAGTCAGGTACGCCTTCTATCACGTGCATGCATCATTGATTCTCTCGCGCATCAGCTTTTCAGCTTTCCTCCCCCTGATTTTCTGGACTTAGGAATAAAAGGAAATCGGAAAATTCGTTAGACGTTTCTTGAAAAATACATAAAAATAAAAACAATAAAATCGAGACTGCTAATCACACTTGACCTAAAAGACACATCATTGAAAAATCTGTCTTGGGGAGAGTAACCCCCTCCTTGTTTGGTTTGGATGAGCGAGAGAGTGACCCGCATCCTAGGCTACAGCCATATCCGATTTCTTGATTGACTACCGACCTTGTGTTCGGGACAGTCGGTTAAGAATATTGGATTCCTATCAGTGCACGTAATCGCTCTGAAAGACTGACTTGATCACCTAAAATAAAATTGACAAGATAATTGACCGATCTCTTACAGTCTTCAGCTTAGTGTGCGTAGGTGAATCGGGGGGTTGCTTTCTCATCTTGTGTGATTCCATATCCCTCCTACTTTCCCACCCATCTTTCTCCCACCCTCCCTTCAGTCTTCTTCTCTTCCCCTTCTGTATCCCTGGATGATGGATCCCCCTCACTTCTGGCTGACTCTTGCGGCTTCTTCTTCACCTTTTGACCATCAGTCCAGTCCACCTTCGAGGGAGGTCGGATCTCCGACCAACCTCCCGCTTCCTCCCTCCCATCCCATTCACTACTCTGGGCATGCTGCGTTAGACATCCGTGGATATCAGATAGAGCAGATGCGAGACCCGGACGATGACATTGCTGAGTTGAGAGTGCACTCTGTTCGTGATCAGAGAGAGCAGATGGGATTATCAGATAGATCCTATTCCAGTATGGTGGATGAGCCGATACGACAGGGAGCTCAGTCAGCTTCTACATTAGGTCCATTCAGTCTGGATCGGGACCTTCTTCACAGACTGCCGACATTTTCAAGGGAGGCGTACGAGGAGCCCTATCTTCACTTGTCAGAGTTAGATGAGTTTTGCAGGACACATCCTTATTCAGATATCACTGCAGAGGAGGTAATGCTTAGGACCTTCCCATTCACACTTCAAGACAGAGCCATGAGATGGCACAGACGATTGGGGGGAGATTCGCTACATGGGGAGAGCTATGCCGACAATTTTTACAGAGATACTTTCCCCAGCATAGAGCAGAGTTGATGCGGTCTTTGATCACCGATTTTTCAGTAGACCCCTAGGAACCACTGCATGAGGCGTGGCCGAGGTTTCTTGACTCTTGAGGAGAATTCCGGACCACAAACTTCCACTGACAAACATTATTGAGATCTCCATGCGGGGGATGACCGCAGAGCAGATAGCATTGGTGATTACCTCATGTGGCGGTTCACACCGTCGTTCCGACATTGACTTACTGGACACCATCTCGCGGTTACTTTCACAGAGACCATCTCACGAGATGACGTAGTCGGGACAGCACATGCGGATGATGCAGTACCAGTACGGTGTATCAAATTACATGAGGATACAGCTTCTACACGCCAGCCCGAGGACTTGGACGATGCAGCACCACAGATGACAGAGGAGATGACTGCAATAGCAGAGGTTCTGACCCAGAGTCTGCTCGAGTTCCTGTTGGTCTTCTAGCTAGAGTTCGAGTCAGCCCCAGAGTTCTCAGTTGACGAGTCTTGGATATCAGATCTTCTGATACTCCAAGAGCCGGAGGAGCCCCCGCTACTACAGCCATTGATTCAGCCACTTCAGTGTCCAGTCTCGGAGGAGTCAACTTCTTTTCTGCAGAGACACTTCTCGGAGTCTGACAGATATTATGACTCAGCCCAGCAGCCACAGTTTGATATGGGACACCACTTTGAGAGACCAGACACAGACAGTCCCGTATTTGAATCTTTTGTCCTCCACTTTGACGAGATAGACACACTTGCTGAGGACCAGATGGCAGCCAGCATTGCCGCAGAGCGAGGCTCAACCGCAGACACATTGGCAGCCTCCACGATGTTGACCAGTACCTTCTCCTACTTCCAGATTGTCGAGAGCTACACTTTAGATGATGATACAGCCTGGTGCACCGAGTGGATACTTGACAGCAACGTAGAGGCCCTTCTAGATCCTGATCCTCTATTTCTCACCTCTGATCTTGAATTTCTCCCTGAGGGTTATCTGCGGGAGAATGCCACACACGATGAGTACTCGGTTTCATCTTCTGAGAGTGTATCCGATCTGGAGGATCATGAAACCGAGTCTTCTGATCCTTCTGATTCTGAGTTATCTCACCTCGACGACCCTCGCGAGGATGAGCCGATCCTGGAGATATTCGATGATCATCCCCTTTTGTCTCTATCATATGCATCGGATATCAGTATTCTTAGAGAGTCTCCTGATCTTTACCTTCCACACCTCTTCGAGACACTGATTGACGTGGAGGATTCTATGACTGATCCATCCTTCTCCACGTTTGATTTCTTCGGCTCTATACTTCCACTCCAGTCTGATCCAGAGCCGACGATTTCTTTTGTACTACCGGATCCCGATCACATACTCCCATATCCTTGGCCGGTAGTAGACACCAGCCTGATTGCCTACTTGGGTGTCCTTCTTTACACTTTTGAGTTCGTCGCTATTCTCATACCGAGACTGCGACGAAAGTACGACATTCGCCTTACAGATGTCATCCTAAACCTTGATACAGCTTTGTCCTAGCCTTTGCGCCCAGCTAGGGGCGTAAAACCTAGTGCTTGTTGAGAGGCACATCAACATTGTACTCTTTTGTATATACGTGTTTCGTCATAGTTTGATCTTTCTTTCTTTCGTGTTTATTTTCACCCCAGGTCTCGCTTAGGATTATCTTTGCTATACATAAGATATTCCTCATCCTAAGTATAGGGGGGTGGAAACACCGGGTTATTCTTACGTTCTGTTTCATCACTTCTGTTGTTGCCTATACTTAAGGATTCTTCACCTTAAGTATAGGGGGAGTGATGCCCCTCCCATCTTGTCTGTTTTCTTTGTGTCTTTCTACCTCTGTTTTGCTGCCTATACTTAGGGATATTTTACCCTATGTATGGGGGAGGTAGACCCTGTACATTCTTCACTCGACTTTCCCTTTGTGTACAGTCTGCTATATTTAGGATTATTTGATCCTAAGTATAGGGGGAAAGCCCGAGATCCTCTTGTATTTCTATTCCTTCATTTTTCTTTGTATATCGCCTTCCTTTTCACTTCCCTATACTAGGCACGAGTTATGTCTTCTTCATCACTCTTGACTCTGAGGACATCGTTCGAGCTAAGTATAGGGGGTGTGTATATATTTCATATATACTTTAGGCATAACTCGTACTTTGCGTGAGTATGTTAAAAAAATAAAAATGGCTAAAAAACCCATAAAAATTAATTTTTTTCCTTGTAAATAAACATTCTTTTATTGCACATACATAGTTATTGTACAAATTATCTTTGTAAAAATGTTTGTAAAAACTTTTTGTGTAAATAGTGTGTACATATTTTCTTATCAAAATTATGTGTATAGTACAAAATTTTTCCAAAATGTTTTGAAAATCAAAAGTTTGCAAAAACTTTATGTAAATTTATGTACAAATTTTGCAAAACTTCCATTCATGCATACATTCATGGTTTCAAAACATTTTTCAAAAATTTTGCACATGTGTAAATAGTTTGTAAATAGCATCTTTGTAAATACTTGCACAGTTTTTCCAAATCATAGTTGACATTTAAACTAGCCTGGAATTAAATTGACAAATGGAGCTTGTTTAAGACCTTAATCCACCTAACAATAAGAGGAACCTTAGAGGGCTTAGGATTGAGACTTTTCAGGTCCATTGGGACGTAATTCTTTTAGTTCACTAGGCTATGAGTATATGTCATCTTGACGAGCCTAAGTAGAGCACTTAACAACGCATACATGACTCTCAGAGACAATGGCTTTACTTGCACCAGCACCTTACACATAGCTCTCCACGGATGAGGTGGTGAGGAGGCAGTTTCCTTTGTCTTGGGGTAGCATATGAGGGTAGTACTTCTAGGCGGAACCTCTCTTCTTCTTCTAGTGAAGGAAGTGCGTCTCAACTTGGTCTGGTGGTTATGAAGTCTAAAGACAGAAGCCGTGGGTTGCAATAAAGCTTCAAAAGAGGGATAGTCTACTGGCTCAAGAGGAAATACTCCTTGTATATATGCTGCACCATGTAGATATGTTGTACAGATTCACATGATAAAATGTGTGCAAAAAGAAAAGAACTCCAAAAAAGTGGTGGGTCGGATTGAAAATTTAATAATCCCACCGGAGTGTATATAGTCAAATAAAGCAAAAGCTTATGGTATACATGTTCCATCTCATGAAGCTTGCAGTGGGAGACTCAGCTACACTGGTTAGAGCTTCCAAGGATACATTGCTACACTGGCCATGGTCCATTCTCTTCTTCCCCCTCTTCTTGAGTCGGTTGCACTTGAACTTGGAAGGGAATACCCCGCTTATTGAGGAAAGAGTTGCTAGACCGAGGCATTAGAGTTACCTGGTTGAGGGAGGTTGTTTCTTTGTTGCTTCTGAGGTGGGGAGCTACATATCACTTACACCGTACAAGGAAAGATTCATGGTCATTAGAGTTTGTGTATGTAGACTTTTTCTGATCTGGTTTATTCAGGAGGCTTGCCCATAGATTGGTGGAACTTAGAGGCTGTTGAGTTTTAAGCGTAAGTCCAATTAAGGTTCCGACACATTAATAATCCAAAGATCCGATCGAGCTTCATATTTCAATTTAATGAAGGCAAGTTTAATAATCAGCATTGATCCTTGTATTTTCTCCTCTTTTTCTTTTTCTTTTTCACTTCTTTTTCAAATAAATGTTTGCTAAGGGACTAGCAAAAAGTATAGGGGGTGATGAATACCCATTCATCACTCTTTATTCTTTTATTTTAGCTACAAAACCCTTGCAAAATACATGTAGATATGTGTAAATAGAATAAGTTACCATTTAGCATGCATTGTGTAAATATGCATATTTAGCATGTTTTTGTGCATAAATAAAAGAATAAAGAAATAAAATAAAAATAGGGAGATATTTAGAATAAATATTGAGCGACGTAATCCCAAGGGAGGGCTCAGCATGGGCCTGACGCAAAAAGAACCAAGTAGAGGGAGATAGGGCCAACTCATGTGTACATATACCTATATATAAATAAAATTATTTTCCTCTTAATAAAAATAAAAATTGGTGTTTATTTATTTGTATATATTTGTAAATATAAAATTAAAATAAAAATGGGAAAAATAAAAGAAAAATAGAAAAAAGAAATAAAAATTCCTTCATCATTGTATATACCATGTATATAGAACCACACATCTATTTATTTTTCCTTGTAAATAATTAATAAAAATCTAACAAGAATCTTTTCAAATTACACATTTCATGGTGTAAAAAAATAGAAAAATGAAAATAAAATAAAATCAAAACCCATTTTGTATATATACCATGTATGTATATAAATAAAAGTATTTATTTCGACCTTGTAAATAAATAATAAAAATAAAATAAAAATACCCTTTTATTCCAAATTATAATTCTATAAATAAAATATGAAATGGGAATAACTGTATAAAAAACAATTAAAAATTAAAATAAAAAAAATGCATGTATATACCTATATATAATAATACTATATCGTAAATACATTATTTTTATTTCAAAAAAAATAAAAATCACTAAAAAATAACTTAAAAATAAAGAAACATTTTTCATGTTTTAAGTTTTTCGAAAATAAGGCATTTAATTTTTTAAATGAATTTTCAAAAAATTAACAAAAGTTGACCTGTGATTGGTCTACAGGGGATTGTTGACCCCCGGTCAACTCTCCCCCGCGGACCCCTTTTTAGCGGATCCGTGCACCTGACCCGATTTCTCCCAATTTCAGCGCCACAATCCGAGCACCAAATACCCCAAACCCAAGGCTCTGATTGCCATGGAACGATCCATGATCCTCGCGTACTGCTCCTTTTAGGGATCCGTTCCTTGGATTGCTCGCTTGATCCCCATTTTATCGGACCTGGGCTGCTATATAGCTCAAACTCCGGCTGCCACTTCACGTTATCTTTGGCCTTCCCCCTCGACGCCAATGACCTCCTCTTCTTCGCCAGAGTGACAGCAGTGCGGAGGAGGGTAGCAGCGAGGCCCGGGCAGCCGGGAACCATCGATCCGGCGACGACCATCGCCGTGCGCCGCCGCGAGGTGCGCTCAGCCTCGGGAAGCGACGTTCCCTTGAGGCTATGACCCCCGGAGCTCCCTGAGCTCCAGCACAGTCGACCACGCCCGCCAGGTAGCTTCGATCGTCAGTAGGGTAGCTTAGATTTAGATTTTTAGTTTTCAGCTCTCTTAGCTCCACCGCCACCGCCAACCGTTTCCAACTACCCATTTGTCCATCCGACTCGACCTTCACCTTCGCCACACTCCTCTCCAGCTTCTTCACCCAGCCACCCCCCTGACTCACCCCGGAGCAGGTCCTCCACCCTCCTCCGCCGTCGCCTCACCGGAGGGTGTCGCCCCGACGCATATACTCGCCCATTTCACCCCCTAACTTGGTCGAGGCAATTTGCCCTAGACCAAGGAGTTCTTCTGTACACTTTGCAGGCATCCACTAGCACTAGCTGCGGCCCAATGCGCACGGTGGTCGCCGGCCTCATCGGAGGCATCCACTAGCTGCGGACCATCGAGGCGAAGCATTCCCCCACTCCAGCAGCTCCAGAGGACGTCTCCACCGTGCGCATTGGGCCGGCGAAACTCGCCGGCGAGCAGTTCTTGGAGACCCTACAATCGCCGTCCGATCGACCTCCCACTCCAGATCTGATCAGAGCCATCTATTCACGAGCAGCCTTCACTGTTTGATCCATCTGGGAGCTGATATGGACCGCACGTCTATACGAAGAGGTGCCTCGATATTCACCACCGTTCGATCTACACGTGGCACGATCATCACCGTCCATGCAGGCGAAGGGTTAGCCGCGTAGCAACCACCGTCAGATCCTCCACGTAGCAGGCCTTCAACCGTTAGATCCGAGCCAGAGTTCTTCGAAGAGGCGCAGCGCCCCTCAGCCGTCCGATCTCACACATGGCATGCCTCCAGCCCTCGGATAATAAGTGGGGTAATTTCCTCTTAGGCCCCTTTTGTTTTCGCATTTACTTTTTAGTCCTGAAATATTTTATTACGTTGTATTTATTTTGGTTATTTTGCACATTGGACCTCAGATTTACTTTATTGGCATATCAGTCCCCGTATATGGTAACCACGTGCGTCGACATGTGAGATACTGGGCATTTTGCATATTTCATCCTGTATTCCTTGCGTGTTATTATTTGATACTTTTTAAATAGGAATTGCATAAATACCCCTCTAAGTGCCTATTACGTGTGTCATACGTGTTTTTGTGGGAATTTTGCACCAGGGCCCCTGCCTTTTTTGGAATTATTATTATTCGGCCCCTGGAACATGTTTTGTTTACATATAGGTCCATGTTCACTGTGAGACTTGGTTTTAATTAAATAAAATAGCAATTTAAACCCAAATTGCGTGAAATTTGGACATGTGGCTCTTGCAACTGTGTAAAAATTTCTCTAATTTTTGGGTACATTTTTGAGGCTTTTTGTTATTTTTAAAAATTCAAAAACATCACTTTTCGTGTCTGACCAGATTCGAAAATCATAAAAAAAATATAAAAACTCTTTTAAAAATTCTAAAAAAATATATATATTGTTAATTTTGGTGGGTATGATTTTCTGTGCATTTTTGGCTATTTTTGGATTTATAAGAACCCTAAAAATTAAAAACCATTAAAGACTTATAAAAATTCTAAACAATTGTAGAAAACTTCAAAAATGATAAACTCTTTTCCTGAATTTTCTTAATTGTTTTTGTCTTTCATAAAAAAAATACCTCCAGGCTTTATAGATCAATTTGATATTTTAAATTGATCTTTCAAGCCTGACTGGACAGCAGTTCACTGTTTTCATCCTTTTTTATTTTTAGAAAATTCTATAAAAATTAGAAAAATCTGAAAAATTCACCAAAAACAGTAAAAACTATAAAATTTAAAAACATTTTTGTTGGAATTTTTGGAGTGAATTTGAGTGATTAAATAATTTGTTGATTGTACTTGTATTTACCTTTTTATTATTTTCCTTCATTATTAAAAATCCAAAAAAATATAAAAATAATTAAAAACCACAAAAAATACTTGTTTTTGCTTTGTTTCATTTTTGACTACTTCGTAGGCTGCGAGCCAATTCGTGCTCCCTGAGTCCGACCCTGGGTGCTACACCAGGCTAATCTCATAGCCAAGGCCACTATTTTGATTTTCTTTAATTTTATCTGTTTGATTGGTGGTTCTCTGATCTTCATTTTTCTTGTTGACCGTATCTTGCTATTCGGGTCACAACGACTCTGACTTTTTATATCAGATCCAGATAGTGAGGTTCTAGGTCATCAACAGGCATCTCCTATATACAACATCTGGCGACGGAATCCTTTTCCTTGAAGGGAGACCATGGATGTCACTTATGTGATCCTCTACCTCATATTCAAATTGTAATAATTATTTATCGTCAATCATATTCACATAATTAATTCTTCCAAGAGAAATAAACATCTATTCATAATAGAGTGCTTTTAATTGGATATAATCAATTTAATCACATTAAAATAATTATCAATCCAATTTTCAATAAACAAACTTGATTACTACTAGAATAGTAGGTATAATCTCAAAGTACATATTATTTGAATTTTAATAATTAGAAAAATACACTTTGATTTCTTCGGTATTATCGAGTCCGTACCCGTTGTCATGGCCAGTAGTGATGGGAGTGGGACGGACCACATCTGGTGCAACATGCTACCCTAACGCTCCCCGACTAAATACCATATCCACCTCAGGAAAGGATAATGCCAGATAGATCATTACGTACTTTGAGATGCTCATCGGTTTTTCAACCGAAATTATATCATATAATATTCATCAAAACTATTTTGATAATATTATAAGGATATTTGCTAAACAAATCCCAAATCCTATTCAAACAAGAGGGTTTTGCATGTAAAAGTTTTCCCACAACTATTGTAGGATAAACTAAGATTTTTCATGAAAACAATGTTTGTTGATCAATGAAATAATTATCTCTTTAAATATTTCACAAATACTTACCACTAATTATTTCAGAAAATTAACAATTAATTTTTATCAACTTATTTGAATGACTATCACATGGTTCATAATCAAATTCGTCAATTTTCAGCAGTGACTCCTACTCACTAAAATCTACTTGTCTTGATCAATTTAAATCTAAATTACGCAAAATCAGTTTTCTAAGATTGTTAATTTGATTTATGACAGAACTTAAATGATATTTCACGTATTTCAAGGTGCATCAAAACAGTAATTAACTCATTAATTGTATTTAGATTCGCAGTTCCTGCAACAGTGAATACATGTTTATTCAAAGGTCCATATCTTGAGCAAATGAAATCCAAATTACATAAACTCAGATCCTATGGTTTCCTTATTTAATGGGAAACAAAATACAATTGAAATTTTCGTGTTTAAACAATTTAAACAGTGCCGAAAAAATCAATTAAATAGAGGTGCGAAAATTGAAATGCAGTAAAATTTTCGCAACCCTTTCAAACCGAAGTCGTCCTAGGTTTACGGATCGTATCCAAAACCTTTTTCGACCTAAGGCTTTGATACCACTTGAAGGATTCTAGTAATCCTGAAGCACATCACGGAAGTGTGTTGATCGCATCTCATGCGATTGGGGTGACTAGTCGCACTAGTCGCTAGATGCAGCGGAAATTAAAATTTTTAAATCAAGTGATGAAACCACATCATCACAAGAACATTTCTTGGACCGTTTCATCAAACCACAATGTATTAGAAATACCTCTTGAAGTGTGGTTGAAATCACTAGAATTCTAAAGCAAGAGATCCTCCTGACTCAAGTCCAATCTACGAAGATGGCACTTGCGGGTGCGATGATGAGTCGCGTTCCTCCTGCAATCCTCGATGAAGATCCAAGCCTTGAATCTCCTGATTTCGTCCAACAAAATCTGTCGATGGAAATCCACGAGCAATCAAAGCAACAACGAACTGGTGTGGAGACGATTGCTTCTTCCCTCAAAGCACAAGATGGACGGCAACCTTAGAGAGAGAGAGAGAGAGGACGAGAATGAGAGAGAGAGAGAGAGAGAGTAGGCGTGTACTCTTTATGTTGTGTTTTTGAAGAGGCTAGGGTTTCCCTCTTTATATACTAGTTTGGAAGTCCATGGTTCACAATCCATGTCATATACAAAATCAACGGCTAGATTGATATGTATATTAAATCAATGGCCAAGATCATGGTTGTTCAAAAACAACAACATATTAATTTATTTTAAATTAAATATATGTTGCATTATCATCAGCATAATTTAATTCAATAAATAAATCAATAAACAGAAGATAATGAGATGTTAATTAAAGTAGGATAATAATCCTCCAAAATCAAGGGGCGTCACCCATGACCAAGTCATGGGTGACGCCACCTCATGATTTGGTGGATTATCTCCTCATTTTAATTCATATCATTATATCTTATTTATCTTGCAACATTATCCACTAAATTAATTCCAAATTAATTAGTGTATATCGATTGTAAAATTATCCATTAAATTAATTCCAAATTAATTAGTGTTAATCCAATTCACATTAACAATTAACAAATATTATTTACAAAGGCGCTCTCTCTCTAATATATTATAAATCATATTTATAATATATACACAGATATTGTGGATAACACTATCCACAATCTGTATTCCTTGATAACTAAATCCCATTTAATTATCTTGGATAATCATTCTCATAATGTGAATCTCATTCATATTATTCTTGATAATTAAATCTCATTTAATTATTAATATCTTGTTGCTTGGATATATAATTCATCAAATGAATTATTCTTGAACTCCTTCAAGAATAATGTGCTTTCTCCGCAGATACTTGGAGATAATGACAGGGTGATTGTATTGTTCCACGTATAGTGACTTGGATATTGAGATCTTATCTCAAATCCAGATCTTACGTACCTCATACATATGCTTGATTAAATCAAGAACGCAAATCTAATCTTATCATTGAATCTGAATCTCATTCAGACCAATATGCAACACTTGGACCAAGATCAGATTACTTCTCTACTGAGAGGAGTCACTAAAATCCAAACATGTTTCATCACTCCCTCGGAATGGAAGCGTCATGGTTATACAATCGTTTATGATTACATCACCCTAAGGTATTCCCAATACATGTACATCCTGCATACTGGAAGACCTATGATAAACATGAAGATTGAGATCAATTTTATACTGTCTTCTTCAGGGTTTGATCACCAAGTTTCTCAATCTTGGTCATTGGGAATCAGTATCAATCATATGCTTTCTCAAAGCATATATCATACCTTCAAATTCTTGTCATGCTTCCAAAGCACGACGACCATGCTTGGAATTTGTTCGGTCCAAATACCTCATGAGTGAGCTCATGTCTTCCGATTTATAAGTGAACCTGTATGATCCCTTTGAGAGATCATATTACTCATATGCCCTTAAATGCATACCAGCGCGCCGATGTGTAGACCTTGGATAGGTCATCAACCTATGGTATGCCAAATGTACACAATCAGACATATAGTAACACATCTGTCTCCGGTCAGAGGATGTGTGCCTATGATGTGACAACATTCAACATAGTGTTGGACATACGAGCCCAAGGCGAGCCATTATGCAATAAATGTTATTGCGAATATCATTTCCTGATCTGAAATAAAGAATGAATAATTTGCATAATAGGTCCCTTAGTACAATTAGGGTTATGTACCATGGCCATCTTGATAATCATACAACTGTTGATTCAACTGTTGAATCATAGAGGCTGGTGCTTGGATGGATATCTAAAGAGTTAGATTGAGGACTCATCAAGCACCGTCAAATGATTGTTAAGAGATGATCTCCAGCCTGAGTAAGATATGGCAATCCTTATCTCTAAAGGCTGATATCTGACTGACCACTTGATGCTGGTCCTCTGCATAGGAATAGAGATTCGGAGGTGTCAGATTAGTTTGGTCAAAGAGTTTACTTAATGAGATCGAGATAACCAAAGTCCTATATCGTATGCTATCAGGATACAAGCACACAACCTCTGATCGGAGACAAATGTGTTACTATATGTCTAAGTATGTACATTTGGCAGACCAATAGGTTGATGACCTAACCAAGGTCTATACACGGGCGCGTTGGTGTGCATATAAGGGCATATGATTAATACGATCTCTCAAAGGGTCATACAGGTTCAGTTACTGAATCGGAAGACATGAGCTCGCTCATGAGATATTGGGAAGAATCAAATTCCATACGTACGGTCGTCTTGCTTTGGATGCTTGACTGAATATGTAGGTTTGATATATACTTTTGGAAAGTATATGATCAATGCCTAGGTATGATATACGCTTTTGGAAAGTGTGTGATCGATACTGACTCCTAATGATCGAATGAGAAACTTACTGATGAAACCATGAAGTAGACAGTATAAAGTTGAACCAATACTTCGGGTTTATTCTGAGTATTTTAGTATGCAGGATGTACAGGTATTGGGAATACCTGAGGGTGATGTGATCATAAACGATTGTATAACTATGATGCTTCCATTCCTAGGGAGTGATTAAACAGGTCTGGATTTTAGTGACTCCTCTCGGTAGAGAAGTAATTTGATCTTAGTCCAAATGTTGGACATTGATCTGAATGTGATTCAGATACAATGAGAAGATTAGATTTGTGGTTTTTATTTAATCAAGCATCTATGGGAGGCCCACGATCTGGATTTGAGACATGATCTCAATATCCAAGTCACTATATGTGGAACAATACAATCGCCATGTCCTTATCTCTAAGCATTCGCGGATAAAGCGCATTATCCTTGAAAGAGTTCATGGATAATTCTATTGTTGATAAATGTATCCGAGCATTGAGAAAATGGATAATTAAATATGATTTAATTATCATGATTAATATGAATTCGATCATATTATAAAGAGAGCTATCTTAGATGATTAATTGTGATTTGATTATCAAAAGATGTGAATAATGTGAATGTGATTCATATTATTTGGGTACATGAGAATAGAGATCCAAGATGATTAATTGTGATCTAAATATCATGGATATGAATAATGTGGATAGCAATATCCATATTAGTTATATATATTATAAATGTGATTTATAATATATAAGAGAGAGCTATTTGTAATTTACATTTGTTAATTGAATGTTTATGTGAATTGGATTCAAATTGGACAAAATGTAATTCGCATTTTATTTTGGGTTGTGAATGTGATTCACAATTTTTCAATGGTAAGATTGCAATATTCACAAAATAATTATGAATTATTTTTGTAGAATAATTTACATCAAGTGTTGTTGTAAATCTTGGAGATTTCCATGGAATAATGTAATCTCATGAGATTGCATGAGATTGCCACCAAATCCAATATTATGGAAGGAGGCAATCTTCATTCCATAATCTCCATGCTTGATTGATTTAATTTAGGATTGATTTATATTGATTTATCAATATATATTTAATCTAAATTAAATTAATTGTTGTTGGTTTTTACCAACACAAATCTTAGCCATTAAAAGAAACACAATCAATGAGAGCCATTGGATTTGTGTTGTCCCATGGATTGAGATCCATGGATCCCAAAATATTATAAAAGGAGAGGCACCCCTTTGATCTTCTTGACAACAACACAATGCTTGAGAATCACATCTCTCTCTCTCTATCCCTCTCATGGTTGTCCACCATGGATGCCCTAGAGAGGTTCTTCATCGCCGCCGCATCGTCGTTATGCTGCCCGATGGTTTGCTCATGGAACTCCGTCTACTTCGGTGCGCCTCGCTCGTGAAGAAGACGTCGGATCTCGTGTGCCGAGATCAGGAGACCCAGTGCTTGGATCAACAACATGGATTGCGAGAAGCACACGGTTCATCCCCGCGCTCGCAAGCGTCTCCTCCGTCGGATCGGACTTGAGACAGGAGGTCTCTTCGTTTAGAGACTCGATCGCAACCACGCTTCAAGAGGTAATCCTACTACTTGTTTGTGGTTTAGACGAAACGATCCGAGAAGTGTTCTTGGATCATGTGGTTTCGTCGCATGAAAATTTTTTTAATTTCTGCTGCAAAGAACAGCTAGTCTGACTAGTCGTTCTTCGTCGTATTCGATACGATGCTCACGCTTCCTTGATGCGTTTGAGGATCTAATCATATCCTTCAAGTGGTATCATAGCCTTAGGTCGGTGTTTTTGGATACGATCCATAAACCGAGGACGACTTGGGTTCGTTAGGGTTTGCGAAAGTTTTTCTTGCATTTCATTTTCACATCTCTATTTTGAGATTAATTTCGGCACTTTTTAAATTTTTTAAACACGAAAATATTAATTGTATTCTTTTTCTCCATTAAAATAGGAAACCGTAGGATCTGAGTTTGCGTGATTTCGATTCCGTTTGCACAAGGTATGCTCATTTTAGTGAACATGTATCCACAGTTTCGGGGACTGCGAATCTCAACGTAATTAAAGAGTTAATTGAGTATTTGAAACAGTTTTAAATGCGTGAAAACCACTTAGGTTCTGTTATAAATCAAATTAGCAAACTTTAGTAACTTACTTTGCTTAATTTTGATTTAAATTGATTGAGATATGATATTTTTAGTAAGTGAGGGTCACTGCTAAAAATACTTTCCTAATCAAGAACCTAGTGATTGTCATTTAATCAATTAGTGAAATTAAATTGTTTAATTTCCTGGAATAATTGTGCATAAATATTTATGAAATATTTGATGATAATTATTTCCTTAAATGACATTGTCTTAACCAATATTTGATTAGATGTGATCTACATCACTAATTGGTTGCATGATCTACATGATCTACATTCCAACAAACATGTTGCTTGAATAGGATTTGGGATTTGTTTAGCAAATCTCATTATAATGTTAATCAAAATTGTTTTGATTATTATTATATGGTATAATTTCGGTTGAAGAAGCGATGATCATCTCAAGTACAAAGTGATCTATTTTGCATTATCCTTTCCCGAGGTGGATATGGTGTCTAGTCGGAGAGCATTGGGGTTGCGGGTTGCAACGTATGTGGTTCGTCCCGCTCTCATCGGTACTGGCCATGACAGCGGGTAAGGTTAGTATAATGCTTCAGAAATCATGATGTATATCTAATTATTAAAATTTGAAATAATACGTATTTGAGATAATACCATAATTCAAGTAACAAATTAAAATGTTTGTTGGATATTAATTGGATCATTAATTTAATATGACTAAATTAATTGGAATCCAATTAAAATTTTGATACTCTATTATATATATGTGCTATTTCCCTTGGAAGAATTAATCATAATGAATATGATTCATAATGATTAATTAAAATTTGAATATGAGGTGGAGGATCACATAAGTGACATCTATGGTCTCCCGTCAAGGCGAAGAGTTCCGTCGCCAAGGATTGCATGTGGGAGACACCTGTCTGAAGTGACAGCTCTTGCATGTAAGTGCATCTGGATCGGGCTCTTTGCTTCTCGAAAGAGTAAGGTCGTATACGTAGTGACCCCAATATCGGATCCTCATATTATTGGGGCGATAGTGGATTGCGTATAGCGAGTACTATTCTTGTTGACGGTTGGTTCAATTAATGACGGGTCAACATCGCCTTAGGGGTGATGGGTCCAGGTGTTAAAGACCGAATTGGGAATGCAAGTTGGACTTGCAAGGCGGAATGTGTTCCCGCTTCTTTTTATCGGAGTTGCAGATTCTCATATTATTGGGATGTAACAAAGATAAGGAAGGAGATCACAAATCTTGTTGAGATATGATGGTAAGTATATCTCTTACATTGAAAGTGATTAAGGGAATGAACTTTCAGTGTTGACAAGGCAAGACAACTTTGATATAAAAACTCCTAAATCAAAGTAAAATATGTGTGTATATATATACACACACTTATGCAAATATCTTATTTCAGATAATCCTTCATTAAACCCACTCAATAATATACTCAATAATAACCAGTAAAATATCATGGATTGGACTCATGATCCAGATATTGTACTTGCAATTGGACATATAATGTATGTGGTTGCAAGGTGCAAGTTTCCTCATAATAATGAGGAATGACAATTAAAATAGATAATAGGACTACAACCCTAGGGTTTGTATGTCTCTATAGTCTTGATCTCTCATCGAATGTACTTTGGAAGTGACATGTCGATGATGATCGTAATTGTCAAATAATCCTTATAAAATCAATGAAGATAGTCTGACGTACCTATGTGCTCTTGACATTTAATCATGAGTGATACGGTTTTGTGCATCATGTAGAATGGTAGCTCTATAAGAGATGATGTATTCAAATTGTTTGAATACCTACCTGAACCAATGTTTTAAGAGTATAGATGGATGTAGACATGATGAATCTCATTATTCTACTGTCTATACTCTAGTCATTCATGAAGCCTCATAATATTCATATAGTATGAATTTAATAAAGCATGTATAAATGTTGAAATGCTCGTACATTGAATTCTTTTCAATTTAACATAAGAGGTCCTTAGTCTTAAGTAATGGCTGTTTATAGATAAAGGGAGTGCAGTGGGAGCATGGG
This sequence comes from Ottelia alismoides, assembly GCA_037367405.1. NCBI lineage: Eukaryota > Viridiplantae > Streptophyta > Magnoliopsida > Alismatales > Hydrocharitaceae > Ottelia > Ottelia alismoides. The sequence continues at coordinate 139,594 of JAZKJV010008316.1, read as the reverse complement.
TTGGACCCAAGTGAGAAGGATAGTCAAAGAGTTGACTGTACTTCTGTGACTTCCATATGACATCCAAAGAGTTGGATGGATGCCAATATTGTAATAATTTGATGTGTTGATAGTATGATTATCAAGTCTGTCTAGAATCCTTAGAGAAGGACTCGGATAGAGCATCAGAATAATCTACATGAATCATTGAAATTGACTTTCTTATTTGATAAGATAGAGTCTAATAATTGTATCTCAATCTTCTAACAACACTTGCAATGGGTTGCATATGTTTTAGAAGACTGGAAAATTTGATCTTAAGGTTTATAGTTATCCATATGGATATTGATAATTGTTCCAACAATCTATGTTGGATTGATAGACTTCATAATTTCAGAGGGAGAGCCCTTAGTCTTAGAGAATGTCTCTATGACCTAGATATTAGAATAAACTCATTGTTTATTTCTAAATGTTGGAAATAAACATAAATTCTATAATAAATCTATCATAAAGAGTTGTGACGGAGATATTTCAGACAACAATCTAAAATCTAGTGGACTCCACTAAATTAGAAAATTGATGAATGGTTCATTAACATTTCTAATACTGAAATTAAACCTTAAAAGATCAATAGGAGGATAAAGATCATTTGATAATGATCTGCCATCAAGCCTTGGACATTTGTCTGTTGATTTGATCAATAGACTAGTGAGAGATGAAACTTTAGATTGTCTAAAGAATTAAAACTTACATACTTGTGAATATTGTATTCAAAAGTAAAAATGTCCAACACACCCTTCCTTGCGAAAGGTGTAAGATGTCAAGGTATTCAGGATCTCATACATATTGATGTATGCGGATCATCTATATCATAGTAAACATTATGGATATGTGATATCTGTTGATGATTATGTATGATATGAGATTTCTTCTCTTCACCTAAGAGACCTTTGAAATGTTCAAAGATTTCATTATTTTTTGTTTAGAACCAAAGTTTGAAGGAAGATAAAATGAATTTGATCTAATCTAGGTAGCAAATGCCTATTACATGAATTCATGGAATACCTTATGGAGATATGAATATCATTTCTATCTCAATCCTCCTAATACGTCTAAACTCAATAGAGTTGTAGGGAGATATAATTGGATCATGTGTGACATGATCTTATCAATGATGAATTTTAGCATAATTTTCCCTTAGTTTCCAGGTATATATGTGTAGTAGAGACTACAATGTATATCCTTAATAAGGTTCCATGTATGTTGGAATCTAGCACTTGAGAAAGCTGCTTCATTAGGAAAATAAAGGATGGTATTGGATACTTACTTAATAACCTTGAGATTCTTAAAAAATCTCATCTCTGAGAATGTGATTCTTAGAGGATGACTCTCTTGAGAATCAAGATAAAAATGAAGTGTAAGAACTCATTTAATCTTGAGAAGATAATGAGGCTCCTGAAATTGGAAACTAAAAGGACAATTAAAGATGAAACACTAATACCTCTTCAAAAGAGTTTGAGGATGTACTCCATGTGTCAGTTAAGTCTGATAATGATCGGACTTCATGTGATGAAACTCCTGAGGATCATAACATGGAAAGATGGATTTTAGCAATGAAAGTCTAAAGTAGACTTCATATACAAGTGTTGTATATGGACCATCGAGGATCCACCTATATGGATAAGACCCATTAAGGTGTAAATGGATCTTCAAGAGAAAGGGAACTTGACTACACAACTTGACTTTTTTATCCATGAGATGAAAGTCAATATTGCATTCCTCTACGAATACCTCTCTGAGGATATTCACATGAAGTAGCCCCAGGGCTTCATGGTTGAGGAAAGCAAGGTATGCAAGCTAAGGAATCCATTTATGGACTCAAATAAGCTTCTTGAAGTTGGAACTTCAGATTTGATGAAATCATAAATGTTATGATTTCAGATAGAATCTTGACGAACCATGTGAAGTCTAGTGGGAGTGCCATTGTGTTCATCGTGCTAAATGTAGATATTATCCTAATCATTTAAAATGATATAAGGATAATAATAAGTGTTTTATTATCTGGTTGTTCCATAACTTGAGATATGATCTCAAGGATACCTCTTAAGATCTTAGTTCTGAAGTCGTTCATAAGCAAAGAGTAGAGGATATTGGGACTGTCACATTTGTAGTACACCTTGGACATATTCTATTCTTAGAAATTCCAAGAAAGACTTCCATCCCTTAAGATATGGTACTGACCTATCTAAAGGGATAACACCTCAAAGAGTTGAGTAAGTGAATGCTAAAACTTGTTGCCCCTATGCATCAGTTACGAGAAGCTGAGTGTATGCTAGATGTGTACAAAAGCCAGATAACTGCCATGCAGTGGGAGTAGTAAAGTGTTGCTAATTCTACTATGGAGAGAAAAACACTTGATTGCAGTGATAACAAAATCTTCATAGATGACAAGAATTTTGAGATAGTGATCTCAGAGTCTTATCTTCAAAACTTAAGACTTTATAGATGGTGATCTAAAAGGTCTTAAATTATGGATACCTTAAGAGATATTGATCTCCAGGAATAAGGGTATTATGATAAGTATTATGGAAATACTGGTTATGATAATTGTTAAGCTGTAGTGTCAAGGACACTGTAGCTAACAAGATTGAGTATTGGTTGCATAAGATGCAACATTCGCATTTGATGCAAGCACAGTTACTGGGGATATGCAAGTGCTGTAAAAGAACTTGGCGTAGTCTCGCGTGAATAGAGTGACTGGTCAGCTTACCTAGCTATTTTCTAAATAGCCTATGATTGTCACATGAGTATGGGTTTAAATGATTAGCCCATTAATGGCTCTTTGGGCTAGTGGGAGATTATTGGACATGCGAGCCCACGGCAAGCCATTATGCAATAAATGTTATTGCGAATATCATTTCCTGATCTGAAATAAAGAATGAATAATTTGCATAAAAGGTCCCTTAGTACAATTAGATTATGTACCATGGCCATCTCGATGATCATACAGCTGTTGATTCAACTATTGAATCATAGAGGCTGGTGCTTGGATGGATATCTAAAGAGTTAGATTGAGGACTCATCAAGCATCATCAAATCATTGTTAAGAAATGATCTCCAACATGTGTAGGAGATGGCAATCCTTATCTCTAAATGCCGATATCTGACTGACCTCTTGATGCACGTCCTCTGCATACGAATAGAGATTCGGAGGTGTCATATTAGTTTGGTCAAAGAGTTGACTTAATGAGATCGAGATAACCAAAGTCCTATATCGTATGTTGTCACGATACAGGCACACATCCTCTGACCGGAGACAGATGTGTTACTATATGTCTAAGTATGTAGATTTGGCAAACCAATAGGTTGATGACCTAACCAAGGTCTATACACTGGCGCGCTGGTATGCATATAAGGGCATATGAGTAATACGATCTCTCAAAGGGATCACACAGGTTCGTTACTGAACCGGAAGGCATGAGCTCACTCATGAGATATTAAGAAGAATCAAATTCCGTGCACACGGTCGTCTCGCTTTGGAAGCTTGACTGAATTTGTAGGTTTGATATATACTTTTGGAAAGTATATGATCAATGACTAGGTATAATATACGCTTTTGGAAAGTGTAAGATCGATACCGACTCCCAATGATCGAATGAGAAACTTACTGATAAAACCATGAAGTAGACAGTATAAAGTTGATCCAATACTTCGGGTTTATTCTGAGTCTTCCAGTATGCAGGATGTACAGGTATTGGGAATACCTAAGGGTGATATGATCATAAACGATTGTATAACCATGACGCTTCCATTCCTAGGGAGTGATGAAACAGGTCTGGATTTTAGTGACTCCTCTCGGTAGAGAAGTAATCTGATCTTGGTCCAAATGTTGGACATTGATCTGAATGTGATTCAGATGCAATGAGAAGATTAGATTTGCGGTCTTGATTTAATCAAGCATTTATCGGAGGCCGCGATCTGGATTTGAGAGATGATTCCAATATCCAAGTCACTATAAGTGGAACAATACAATCGCTCTATCCTTATCTCCAAGCATTCGCGGATAAAGCACATTATCCTTGAAAGAGTTCATGGATAATTCTATTGTTGATAAATGTATCCGAGCATTGAGAACATGGATAATTAAATATGATTTAATTATCACGATTAATATGAATTCGACCATATTATAAAGAGAGCTATCTTAGATGATTAAATGTAATTTGATTATCAAAAGATGTTTTTAATTTTAATGTGATTCAAATTATTTGGGAACATCAGAATAGACATCCAAGATGATTAAATGTGATTTAATTATCATGGATACGAATAATGTGGATAGCAATATCCATATTAGTTATATATATTATAAATGTGATTTATAATATATAAGAGAGAGCTATTTGTAATTTACATTTGTTAATTAAATGTTGATGTGAATTAGATTCACATTGGACAATTAATTGAAAACGTAATTCGCATTTTATTTTGGGTTGTGAATGTGAATCACAATTTTCCAATGGTAAGATTGCAATATTTACAAAATAATTATGAATTATTTTTGTAGAATAATTTACAACAAGTGTTGTTGTAAATCTTGGAGATTTCCATGGAATAATGTAATCTCATGAGATTGCATGAGATTGCCACCAAATCCAATATTATGCAAGGAGGCAATCTTCATTCCATAATCTCCATGCTTGATTGATTTAATTTGGGATTGATTTATATTGATTTATCAATATAGATTGAATCTAAATTAAATTAATTGTTGTTGTTTTTTTACCAACACAAATCTTAGCCATTAAAAGAAACACAATCAATGAGAGCCATTGGATTTGTGTTGTCCCATGGATTGAGATCCATGGATCCCAAAATATTATAAAAGGATAGGCACCCCTTTGCTCTTCTTGACAACAACACAATGCTTGAGAAGCACATCTCTCTCTCTTTCTCTCTCTCTATCCCTCTCATGGTCGTCCACCATGGATGCCCTAGAGAGGTCCTTCATCGCCGCCGCATCGTCGTTATGTTGCCCGATGGTTTGCTCGTGGAACTCCATCTACTTCGGTGCTCCTCGCTCGTGAAGAAGACGTCAGATCTCGTGTGTCGAGATCAGGAGATCCACCGCTTGGATCATCAACATGGATTGCGAGAAGCACGCGATTCATCCCCGCGCTCGCAAGCGTCTCCTCCGTCAGATCGGACATGAGACAGGAGGTCTCTTCGTTTAGAGACTCGATCGCAACCACGCTTCAAGAGGTAATCCTATTACTTGTTTGTGATTTAGACGAAACGATCCGAGAAGTGTTCTTCGATCATGTGGTTTCGTCGCATGAAAATTTTTTTAATTTCCGCTGCAAAGAACAACTAGTCTGACTAGTCGTTCTTCGTCGTGTTCGATACGATGCTCACGCTTCCGTGATGCGTTTGAGGATCTAATCATATTATTCACATAGGACTTAGGTTATCTCGATCTCGCTAAGTCAACCCTTTGACCTAACTAATCTGACACCTCCAAATCACTATTCCCATGCAGAGGACCTGCATCAAGAGGTCGGTCATATATGAGCCTATGTGAGAAAGGATTGCCATCTCTTACTCATTTGACAGTGCTTGATGAGTCCTCTATCTAACTCTTTAGATATTCATCCAAACACCATCCTATATGATTCATTTAATGAATCAACAGCTATATGATCATCAAGATGGCCATGGTACATAACCCTAATTGTACAGAGGGGCCTATTATGCAAATTAATTATTCTTCATTTCAGATTAGGGAATGAGATGTGCAATAACATTTATTGCATAATGGCTTGCCATGAGCTCGCATGTCCAACAGAACCCCATTTTCTTGCAGGTAACTCTTCTACAGGTTTGGAGGGCTAAAGGACTCCAAAGGGAGTCTATTTTTGTAGGAACGGAGGTTCTTGGAGCTCCAAACATAACTGGGCTCGCCAGGACTCTACACAGTCTCCCAAACCTCCGTGCGACCACCAATAGCTGCGGACAGCCTCCCCGAATGTGTAGAGCCTCTCACCATCGAAGAAGAATGTCGAAGGAGAGAGGAAATCGAGGACGAAGCATACCGTCGGATCTAGGGAGACACCCGAGATTGAACCTCAACCGTTGGATGTTGCACCGTCATCGCTGCTAGATCATTCTTAGCAATCTAATCCAAGCCGTCCAATGTCGAAATCCACCGTTGCGAGCGCGACACGTGTATAAGTGAAGCCATCCAGACGGTTTGCTCGCACATTATTAAGGGGTAAATTGCAAAACCTATCCCAACCTATTTCTATTTGTTATTTAGTCATATAAATAAAGTTAATTGTTTATAAATAATTGGACGTTTTGCACTTAAGACCCTATATTTATTTCATATTACTATTGGGTCCAGTTCATGTCACCTCACGTGTCGCCCCACATGAGGTGGTGATATTGTAGGATACCCCTACGGTTTTTGTGAATTAATTTTTAGTCCATTAAATTAAATTGATCGTTGTATATTTTTGTAAAAATTATTGTGAGATCCCTGAACTTTGTCATAGTTACATTTTGATCCCTCCTAGTGCGCATCACGTGTAGTCCACATGATAGGGTAATTTGCAGGCATGCCCTGATAGGTTTTGTAATTGTTACATAGTGCATTAAAATGTTAATTATGTTGTAAACTTTGGTACTTTTGCATAGAGACCCATGTACTTTATTTTTATTGTAAAATTCCCCTGCTAAAAGATTTATTTTTTTGTGTTTTATGTAATCATTAAAAATACCTACTATGCTCCTAAAAATCCACAAAAATAGGGATACATTCTTTATTCCTTGTATTTCCATGCTAAGAGATTTTCATTGGAATTTTTTTCATTTTATTTATTTATTAAATTGAAAAGGAAACTCTTTTTTCCCTTTTTACATAAAAAATTCAAAAAAATGTAAAAACTTTTTGAAAAAATACAAAAAAATTATATGTCGTATATTTTAGTATGTTTTGACTCCAGAGAAAAAATCCCCTAAAAATAGAAAAAGAAATGGATAAAAATCATAAAGCTCCAAAATCCAACAAAAAATAAAAATTCAATAAAAATACTAAAAATATATTTTTCCTATTTTATAATTATTTACATATTATTATTTATATGTTAAAATTAATCTGGGTAATTTTGGGACTTATTTTGTGTTTTAAAAACCCAAATCAAATTCGAAATATATATTAATCCCTTATTCAGGATATTTTGCGGCCGAGGCCGAGGCAAAGAGCGAGGGTGACAAGCTCGGTCGGCCAACACATGACTAGTGGTTGCGAGAGAGGGTTGTTGGACATGTGAGCCCACGGCGAGCCATAATGCAATAAATGTTATTGCAAATATCATTCCCTGATCTGAAATGAAGAATAAATAATTTGCTTAATAGGTCCCTCTGTACAATTAGGGTTACGTACCATGGCTGTCTTAATGATCATACAGCTGTTGATTCAATTATTGAATCATAGAGGCTGGTGTTTGGATGAATATCTAAAGGGTTAGATTGAGGACTCCTCAAGCACCGTCAAATGATTATTAAGATGTGATCTCCAGCCTGAGTAGGAGATGGCAATCCTTTCTCACATAGGCTGATATCTGACCGACCTCTTGATGCAGGTCCTCTGCATAGGAATAGAGATTCGGAGGTGTCAGATTAGTTAGGTCAATGGGTTGACTTAACGAGATCGAGATAACCTAAGTCCTATGTTGAATACTGTCATAGCATAGGCACGCATCCTCTGACCGGAGACAGATGTATTGCTATATGTCTGAGTATGTACATTTGGCAGACCAATAGGTTGATGACCTAACCAAGGTATATACACCGGCGCGCTGGTGTGCATATAAGGGCATATGAGTAATACGATCTCTCAAAGGGATCATACAGGTTCACTACTGAACCGGAAGACATGAGCTCACTCATGAGATATTGGGAAGAATCAAATTCCGTGCACGGTCGTCTCGCTTTGGAAGCTTGACTGAATTTGTAGGTTTGATATATACTTTTGGAAAGTATATGATCAACACCTAGGTATCATATATGCTTTTGGAAAGTATATGATCGATACCAAATCCCAATGATCAAATGAGAAACTTAGTGATCAAACCCTGAAGAAGACAGTGTAAAATAGATCTTGATCTTCGGGTTGACCATGGGTCTTCCAGTATGCAGGATGTACAGGTATTGGGAATACCTTAAGGGTGATGTGATCATAAACGATTGTATATCCATGATGCTTCCATTCCGAGGGAGTGATGAAACAGGTCTGGATTTTAGTGACTCCTTTCAGTAGAGAAGCAATCCGATCTTAGTCCAAGTGTTGGACATTGATCTGAATGAGATTCAGATTCAAAGAGAAGATTGGATTTGCGGTCTTGATTTAATCAAGCATCTGTGGGAGGTTCGTAAGATCTGGATTTGAGATAAGATCTCAATATCCAAGTCACTATACATGGAATAATACAATCGCCCTGTCCTTATCTCCAAGTATCTGCGGAGAAAGCACATTATTCTTGAAAGGGTTCAAGAATAATTCTTTTGATGAAATATCAAAGCAAGGACTTGTTGATTAAATGATATTTAATTATCAAGCTTAAATATGAATATGATTCATATTGTGAAAATGATTATCTAAGATAATTAAATGGGATTTAATTACCAAGGATTAAGAGAATATGGATAACACTATCCATGATATATGTGTGTTATAAATGTGATTTATAATATACATATATAAGAGAGAGAATTTATGTAAATAGCATTTGTTAATTAATAATGTGGATTGGATTCACATTTATTAATTAATTGGAAATGCAATTTACTAATTAGTTTGGGTTGTGAATATGATTCACATAGTATTCAATGGCAAGATTGAAATATTCACAAATTAATTTGGAATTAATTTGGTGAATATTTATTGTGATTAATTAAGGAATAATAAGATAAATAAAATGGAGCAAAATAAACCACCCTCCATAGGTGGCGTCACCCATGAACAATTCATGGGTGACGCCCCCCAATTTTAGGGAGGTTGGTTGACTCTATTTTTATTTATCACATTATCTCTTAATTAGTTAATGTTAAATTAAATTATGTTGATAATGTTGCAACATTTTTTAATTTAAATTAATGTTGTTGGTTTTAACCAACAAAAATCATAGTCATTGATTTAGCATGGACCAAGCATAGCCCTTGGATCCATGTGTCCCATGGATTGAGATCCATTGGATCCTAAACTAGTATAAAAGGAGGGCTAGGGTAGCCTTTCCAAGTTACAACATTCTTGAGTTGAAGAACTCTACTCTCTCTCTCTCTCTCTCATTCTCGTGGGGTCTCCCTAATATTCAAGTGGCCATCCACTTTGTGTATTAGGAAGGAGATCATTTTTCTATGCCTCGACGCTTGGATCTTCGTCAAAGGATTGCGGGAAGGACGCGACTCATCATCGTGCCCGCAAGCGCATTCTCCGTGGGTCGGACTTAAGATAGGAGGATCTCTACTTTGGGATCTCGCGATCACAACCACGCTTCAAGAGGTATTCCTTGTACTTTGTGGTTTGATGAAACGATCCGAGAAGTATTCTCGTGATCATGTGGTTTCATCTTTAAAGTTAAAAATTTTAATTTCTGCTGCATCTAGCGACTAGTGCGACTAGTTGCCCCGATTGCATAGGATGCGATCGACACGCTTCCGTGATGCGCTTGAGGATTCACAATATCCTTCAAGTGGTATCATAGCCATGTTGAATAAGGTTTTGGATATGATCCATACACCTTAGGCGATTTGGTTCTTGAAAGGGTTGCGAAATTTTTACTGCATTTCAATTTTCGCACCTCTGTCTAATTGAATTTTTCTGTACTGTTAAAAATACTTAAACACGAAATTTTCAATTGTGTATTATTCCCCATTAAACAAGGAAATCATAGGACTTGAGTTTACTAAATTTGGACTTCATTTGCTCAAGATATGGCTTTTTGAATATGACTATAATCACTGTTGCGGGAACTGCGGATTTGAACGTGATTAATGAGATAATTACGGTTTTAATCCGCTTTGAAATGCGTGAATTATCACTTGGGTTCTTTAATAAATCAAATAGGCAATCTTTGGAAACTGAGTTTGCATTTTTTGGATTTGAATTGACCAAGATAAGTTAATTTTAGTGATTGGGGGTCACTGCTGGAAGTTAACAATTTTGATCTTGAACCTTGTGATATGTCATTCAATTATCATGATGAAAATTAATTGTTAATTTTCTGGAATAATTAGTGATAGATATTTGTGAAATATTTAAAGAGATAATTATTTCATTGAATGACACTTGCCTAAACCACAATGATGAGATATTAGATCTTCATCATTGGTTCATCAACAAACATTGCTTTCATGAAAACCATAGTTTATCCTACAATTGTTGTAGGACAACTTTTACATGAAAAACCCTTTTTGCTTGAATAGGATTGGGGATTTTTCTAGCAAATCTCCTTATAATCAAAAATGTTTTGATTTATATTATATGGTATAAATTCGGTTGAAAAACCGATGAACATCTCAAAGTACATGATGGTCTATCTGGTATTATCCTTTCCCGAGGCGGATGTGGTGCCTAGTCAGAGAGCATTGGGGTAGCGGGTTGCAACGTATGTGGTCCGTCCCACTCTCGTCGGTACTAGCCATGACAGCGGGTAGGGACTGTATAATACCGGAGACAGACAATGTGTATTTTTCTAATTATTAAAATTCGAATAATACGTACTTCGAGTATATACCTACTATTCAAGTAAAAAACATGTTTGTTGATTGATGATTGGATTAATGATTAATTTAATGTGATTAAATTAATTGTATCCAATAAAAACTCTATCATGAATAGATGTGTATTTCCCTTGGAAGAATTAATTATGTGAATGTGATTCACGATAATTAACTATAAAATTTGAATATGAGGTGGAGGATCACATAAGTGACATCCATGGTCTCCCGTCAAGGCAAAGGATTTCGTCGCCAGTTGTTGTGTATAGGAGACGCCTGTCCGAAGTGACAGATCCTGTACATAATTTAATTGGATCGGGTTCTTTGCTTCTCGAAAGAGTAAGGCCGTATACGTAGTGACCCCAATATCGGGTCCTCATATTATTGGTGCGATGTTGGATTGCGTATAGCGAGTATTAAGCCTGTTGACGGTTGGTTCAATTAATGACGGGTCAACATCATCTTAGGGGTGGTGGGCCCGGGTATTAAAGACCGAATTGGGAGATGCAAGTTGGACTTGCAAGGCGGAATGAGTTCCCGCTTCTTTTTATCCGAGTTGTAGGTTCTCATATTATTGGGATGCAACGAAGATAGGAAAGGAGATCCCAGATCTTGCTAGAGATATAATGGTAAGAATATCTCTTACATTGAAAGTGATTAAGGGAATGAACTTTCAATGTTGACAAGGCAAGACAACTTTGATATAAAATTCCTAAATCAAAGTAAAACATGAATATACAATATATATACTCTTATGCAAATTTCTTATTTCAGATAATCCATCATTAAACCCACTCAATGTTATACTCAATGATAACCAGTAAAAATATCTTGGATTGGACTCATGATCCAGATATTGTACTTGCAATTGGACACATAATGTATGTGGTTGCAGTATGCAAGTCCCCTCAACATAATGAGGAAGGGCAATTAAATAAGACAATAAGACATCACCTTAGGGTTTGTATGTCTCTATAGTCTTGATCTTTCATCGAGTGTACTTTGGAAGTGACATGTTGATGGTGATCGTAATTGTCGGATAATCCTTATAAAATAAAAGAAGATATTTTGGCATACATATGTGCTCTAGACATTTAATCATGAATGACATGGTTCTCTGCATTATGCAGAATGGTGGCTCGAAAGAGATGATGTATTCAAAATGTTTGAATACCTACCTGAACCTAAGTCTCCAAGAGTTAAGATGAATGTAGATATGATGAGTGTCATCATTCTACTATCTATACTCAAGTCATTCATGAAGCTTTATGATATTCATATTGTATGAATTTAATGAAGCATGTATAAATGTTGAAATGCTCTTACATTGAAATCTTTTGAATTCAACATAAGAGATTCTTTGTCATGAACAATGATTGTTTATAGATGAAGAGAGCACAGTGGAAGCATGGGTTGGACCCATGTGAGAAGGAAAGTCAAAGAGTTGATTGTACTTCTGTGACTTCCATATGACATCCAAAGAGTTGGGTGAATGCCAATACTGCAATAAGTTGATGTGTTGATAGTATGACTATCAAGTCTATCTAAAACCCTAGTGAAGGACTCAGATGGAGCATCAGAATAATCTACATATAATCATTGACTTTGACTTACTTATTTCATAAGATAAAGTCTGATAATTGTATCCCAATCTTCTAATGACATTTGCAATTGGTTGTATATATATATTAGAAGATTAGAAATTTGATCTTAAGGTTTTATAGTCATCTACATGGATATTGGTGCAATTGTTGCGACAATCTCTATTGGATAGATGGACTTCATATTTTCAGTGGGAGAGCCCTCAGTCTTGGAGAATGTCTCTATGACTTAGATAGTAGAATACACTCATTGTTTGTTTCTAAATGTTGGAAATAAACATGAATTCTGAGATAGAACTATCATAAAAGGTTATGATGGATATATTTCAGATAGTAATCTAACATCTAGTGGACTCCATAAAATTAGAAAATTAATGAATGGTTCATTAAGATTTCTAATACTGAAAATTAAACCTTGATAGATTACTAGGAGGATGAAGATCATTTGACGATGATCTGGCATCAAGCCTTGAACATTTTTCTGTTGATTTGATCAATAGACTAGTAAGATATGAAACTTTAGAATGTCTAAAATTTCAAATCTTACATACTTGTGAATATTGTATTCAAAGTAAAATGTCCAATACACCCTTCTCTGGGAATGGTGTTAGATGTCGAGGTATTCAAGATCTCATACATATTGATGTATGAAAATCATCTATATCATAGTAAACATTATGGATATGTGATATCTATTGATGATTATGTATGATATGAGATTTCTTCTCTTCACCTGAGAAACCTTTGAAATGTTCAAAGATTTCACAATTTTGGTTTAGAATCAAAATTTGAAGAAAGATGAAATGAATTTGATCTAACCTAGGTAGCTTTACCTATTAGATAAAATTCAAAGAATACCTTATGAAGATATGAATATCATTTCTATCTTACTCCTCCTGATAAACTTGAACTCAATAGAGTTGTAAGGAGATACAATTGGATCATGTGTGACATGATTTGATCAATGATGAATTTAGCATAATTATCTCTTAGTTTCCAAGTATATATGTGTAGTAGAGACTACAATATATATCCTTAATAAGGTTTTATGGATGTAAGCTGGAATCTAGCACTTGAGAGTGCTACTTCATTAGGAAAATAAAGCATGGTATTGGATACCTACTTTATGACCTTGAGATTCTTAGAAGATCTCATCTCTGAGAATGTAATTATTGGAGGATTGAGACTCTTGAGAATCAAGATGAAAATGAAGTGAAGGAACTCATTAAATCTTGAAATGACAATGAGGCTCCTGAAATCGGAAACTAAAAGGGATAATTAAAGATGAAGCACTAATACCTCTTCAAATAAGTTTGAGGATGTATTCCATGTGTTAGTTGAGTCTGACAATGATCGGACCTTCATGTGATGAAGCTCCTGAAGATCATGACATGGAAGGATGGATATTAGCAATAAAGTCTAAATTAGACTTCATGTACAAATGTTGTATATGGACCCTCGAGGATTCACCCATAAAGGTGTAAATGGATCTTCAAGAGAAGAGGGAACCTGATGAGAAGGTAGAGACCTTCAAAGCTCGGTTCGTAGCCATAAGCTACACACCGGAAGAGAAGACATTGCTTGCAATGAGACTTGCTCTTCGGTAACCATGCTTAAACTCATCAGAATATTGCTAACCTCAGCTACACAACTTGACTATTGCATCTTCAGGATGAATTCAAGATTGCATTCCTCTAAAGAATACCTCTCTGAGGATATTCACATGAAGTAGCCCCAGGGCTTCATGTTTGAGGAAAGTAAGGTGTGAAAGCTAAAGAAATCCATCTGTGGACTCAAATAAGCTTATTGTTGTTGGAACATAAGATTTGACGAAATCATAAGTGTTATAATTTCAGATAGAATCTTGATGTACCATGTGAAACTTAGTGGGAGTGTCATTGTGTTCATCATGCTAAATGTAGATAATATCCTAATCATTTGGAATGATATAAGGATGATAATAAGTGTTTTATAGACTGGATATTCCATACCTTGAGATATGATCTCAAGAATACCTCTTAGATCTTAGTTCTGAAGGAGTTTAGAAGCAAAGAAAAGAGGGTAATGGGACTGTCACATTTGTAGTACACCTTGGACATATTCCATTCTTGGAAATTCCAAGAAAGGATTCCTTCCCTTAAGATTTGGTACTGGCCTATCTAAAGGGATAGCACCTCAAAGAGTTGAGGAAGTGAATGCTAAAACTGCTTGCACTTGTGCATCAGTTACGAGAAGCTAAGTGTATGCTAGATGTGTACAAAAGCCAGATATCTGCCATGCAGTGGGAGTAGTAAACTGTTACTAATCCTACTGTGGAGAAAGAACACTTGATTGCAGTAAATAACAAAATCTTCATAGATGACAAGTTTTTTGAGATAGTTATCTCAAAGTCATATCTTCAAAAGCTTAAGACTTTATAGATAGAGATCTAAAAGGTCTTAACTGTGGATACCTTGAGAGATAGTGATCTCCCGGAATAAGGGTATTCTGATAAGGATTATGGATATACTGGTTATAATAGTTATTGAGCAATAGTGTCAAGAACACTATAACTACTTTGACTAGATTGAGTATTGGTTGCATAATATGCAACATTCGCATTGGATGCGAGCACTGTTACCTAGGGATATGCAAGTGCCGTAAAAGGACTTGGCATAGTCTTTTAGGAACAGAGTGACTGATCAGCTTACCTAGCTATTTCTAAATAGCTTATGATTGTCACATGAGTGTGGGTTTAAATGATTAGCCCATTAATGGCTCTTTGGGCTAGTGGGAGATTGTTGGACATGTGAGCCCACGGCGAGCCATAATGCAATAAATGTTATTGCAAATATCATTCCCTGATCTGAAATAAAGAATAAATAATTTGCATAATAGGTCCCTCTGTACAATTAGGGTTACGTACCATGGCTGTCTTAATGATCATACAGTTGTTGATTCAATTATTGAATCATAGAGGCTGGTGTTTGGATGAATATCTAAAGGGTTAGATTGAGGACTCATCAAGAACCGTCAAATGATTATTAAGATGTGATCTCCAGCCTGAGTAGGAGATGGCAATCCTTTCTCACATAGGCTGATATCTGACCGACCTCTTGATGCAGGTCCTCTACATAGGAATAGAGATTCGGAGGTGTCAGATTAGTTAGGTCAATGGGTTGACTTAACGAGATCGAGATAGCCTAAGTCCTATGTTGAATGCTGTCACAGCATAGGCACGCATCCTCTGACCGGAGACAGATATATTGCTATATGTCTGAGTATGTACATTTGGCAGACCAATAGGTTGATGACCTAACCAAGGTCTATATACCAGCGCGCTGGTGTGCATATAAGGGCATATGAGTAATACAATCTCTCAAAGGTATCATACAGGTTCACTACTGAACCGGAAGACATGAGCTCACTCATGAGATATTGGGAAGAATCAAATTCCGTGCACGGTCGTCTCGCTTTGGAAGCTTGACTGAATTTGTAGGTTTGATATATACTTTTGGAAAGTATATGATCAATACCTAGGTATGATATATGCTTTTGGAAAGTATATGATCGATACCAAATCCCAATGATCAAATGAGAAACTTAGTGATCAAACCCTGAAGAAGACAGTGTAAAATAGATCTTGATCTTCGGGTTGACCATGGGTCTTCCAGTATGCAGGATGTACAGGTATTGTGAATACCTGAAGGGTGATGTGATCATAAACGATTGTATATCCATGACGCTTCCATTCCAAGGGAGTGATGAAACAGGTCTGGATTTTAGTGACTCCTTTCAGTAGAGAAGCAATCCGATCTTAGTCCAAGTGTTGGACATTGATCTGAATGAGATTCAGATTCAAAGAGAAGATTGGATTTGCGGTCTTGATTTAATCAAGCATCTGTGGGAGGTTCGTAAGATCTGGATTTGAGATAAGATCTCAATATCCAAGTAACTATACATGGAATAATACAATCGCCCTGTACTTATCTTCAAGTATCTGCGGAGAAAGCACATTATTCTTGAAAGGGTTCAAGAATAATTCTTTTGATGAAATATCCAAGCAAGGACTTGTTGATTAAATGATATTTAATTATCAAGCTTAAATATGAATATGATTCATATTGTGAAAATGATTATCTAAGATAATTAACTGGGATTTATTTATCAAGGATTAAGAGAATGTGGATAACACTATCCATGATATATGTGTGTTATAAATGTGATTTCTAATATACATATGTAAGAGAGAGAATTTATGTAAATAGCATTTGTTAATTAATAATGTGGATTGGATGCACATTTATTAATTAATTGGAAATGCAATTTACTAATTAGTTTGGGTTGTGAATATGATTCACATAGTATTCAATGGCAAGATTGAAATATTCACAAATTAATTTGGAATTAATTTGGTGAATATTTATTGTGATTAATTAAGGAATAATAAGATAAATAAAATGGAGCAAAATAAACCACCCTCCATAGGTGGCGTCACCCATGAACAATTCATGGGTGACGCCCCCCAATTTTAGGGAGGTTGGTTGACTCCATTTTTATTTATCACATTATCTCTTAATTAGTTAATGTTAAATTAAATTATGTTGATAATGTTGCAACATTTTTTAATTTAAATTAATGTTGTTGGTTTTAACCAACAAAAATCATAGCCATTGATTTAGCATGGACCAAGCATAGCCCTTGGATCCATGTGTCCCATGGATTGAGATCCATTGGATCCTAAACTAGTATAAAAGGAGGGCTAGGGTAGCCTTTCCAAGTTACAACATTCTTGAGTTGAAGAACTCTACTCTCTCTCTCTCTCTCATTCTCGTGGGGTCTCCCTAATATTCAAGTGGCCGTCCACTTTGTGTATTAGGAAGGAGATCATTTTTCTACGCCTCGACGCTTGGATCTTCGTCAAAGGATTGCGGGAAGGACGCGACTCATCATCGTGCCCGCAAGCGCATTCTCCGTGGGTCGGACTTAAGATAGGAGGATCTCTACTTTGGGATCTCGCGATCACAACCACGCTTCAAGAGGTATTCCTTGTACTTTGTGGTTTGATGAAACGATCTGAGAAGTGTTCTCGTGATCATGTGGTTTCATCTTTAAAGTTAAAAATTTTAATTTCCGCTGCATCTAGCGACTAGTGCGACTAGTTACCCCGATTGCATACGTTGCGATCGACACGCTTCCGTGATGCGCTTGAGGATTCACAATATCCTTCAAGGGCAACGAAGCACAGAGGTCGGTGGCTGTAGGGATGGTACTCTACCACGAAGGACAAGGGCAGTTGGTGATGGTTGAGCTTGATGGTGATGCGACTGGTGGAGTCAACTCGAGCTCCAGCCGAGGACTCATGGCGGTGGAGTTGTTGTAGAAGCAAAAGATGTGGCTGAGGTATAGCGAGGGTTAGGAACATGTGATGGGAGACGGCGGAGTGAGTGGAGGGGAGATGTGGGTGACTAATATTAAAGTACGGATGACGAGCATAGTGAAAGAAGAGTAGTTAGACGACGAGTGTAGTACAAATGGTGAGCGGAGTGAAATTTGATTTGGAAATAATAGATGAACCAGCAGTCAAGAATGTGGCAGCAAATCATTTATCTAGAACTAAAGCATAGTGTTTCCTTTGAGCAATGTACTAATCACATAAAACTTTTCCAATGAATCTATTTTGAGTGTCATATCTCTCCCCTGCTATGTCAATATTGCGAACTTTCTCATCTCTGGGAAAGTTGCATAAGATTGTTTGCGACTAAAAAATGACTAGTACTTGTCCGATATTCATTTCTCTGGTGGGAAGACCCATACATTTTCAAGGAACACTATAACCTGAACCACAATAGGCAACGGTTGTTTATCATCTCGTCTGCACAAGCAATCATCCCATCTGCACATGTGCGATGGTCGTTTGGCCATCTCCTCTAGTCATGTCCCATCTGTCTAGATCAAACGGGAACAAAGCACATCCCATCCTAAAGTTCAGATGGGACGGTTATCATTGTCTCGTATGGTGGCTCCGTGAATGATGGAAGAAGATAGTATGCTACGGTCATGCCTAACCCATCTATGTCTTTATAGTGGGACGATGATGACCATTATTGAACAAGAAAATCCAGGGATTTAATTTAATGAATTAATGCAATGTCATTACAACCCCAAAAAAATCCTCAACAAAAAATTTATTGAACTCTCAAGCCAAAATAAAATGAGGATATGTAACAAAAGAGTTTTACTATTTATTTACCAGTATAGAATACATGATCGGACTAAGGGAGGCAAAGAAAATCTCGAGGGTTATTCAATTCAGTGAAAATCCAAAGAAAGGAATGAGGAATCAAAAAGCAAACTAGACTTGGTTTTCGTCGCGTTTTTGTCTTTTTAATTTTTATTTAATTTTAATTTTTTTATATTTTCTATGCTTTTATGCTTTTTTATTTTTTTATGAATTTTTAAATTTTGAAAATATTTTTAGTTTTTAGAAATAAAAGAAATTAAAAAAGTGAAAGAAATAATGATAATAAAAGAAATAGGTTTTTTAGGATTTTAAAATATGGAAAAAATATACAGAAAATTAAAATAAAATTATTTTTGTGTTTTTTATTTTTATGATGTTTTTATGATTTTTTGCAGATTTTTTAGATATGTTAGGTTTTCGAAACAATGAAAAATAGGAAAAAATGGGAAACAGAAAACAATACAAATGTTTTTGGATTTTCAAAATAGAAAATCAAAATAAAAATTAGGGAAACACATACAATCAGAAATATTATTGTTAAAATTTTCCAAAAAGATTTTTTTTCCATTTTTTGGATTTCCATTCATTTAAAATGACTTTTAAATATTTTCAATGCTTTTTTAATTTGTTATTTTTATGATTAATTAGAGAATGAAAATTGGTAAGAAAATAAAATAAATAGAATCAATTTTTCTGAAATTTTTGAAAACTTTTAAATTTTTTATCGATTTTTAACTATAAACAAGATATTTTTTCGTGTTTTTGAATTATTAAAAATAAAAAAAATGATTTAAATGCAAAATCAAAATTATTATGAATAAAAGAGAATAGCAGGAGGTTTAGTAACTTTTTATGTATTTTAAATGTTGTTTGCTATTTTTTAAGAGAAATTTAAATTAAATTAAAGTTAAGATACACAAGGGTATGGACGCAAAGAAATCGTTTCTTGACTAATTGAATATAAATAAAGAAACACATGGTCCCAACATGAAAATTACCCAAAATTACGCATGCCCGTGCACATGAGTCATGTTGGCACAAACTTAAGTGCAAATATTTTAATTCTAGGGGCCAATCAGTAACAACAGAATGTAGATCGACCCGAATAAGATCGATGTGATATCCAAGCTTGAGCCACCACAGAAATTAAAGCAGTTTAGGTCATTTCTATGATGCATGGACTTCTATAGACGATTCATTAAGGACCTCAGCAAGATCATCATACCTTTGATTGAGCTTATATGCATGCAAGGAGAGTGAGTTTGTTGTTGATGAGAAAGTCCTCCTTGATGAAAGATATGGTTAGTAGTATTCATGTCTTACAGCCACCCGATCGGTCTCATCCTTCGATATCATGACGGATGCCTTAGATTTTGCAGTTGGAGCTATTTTAGGATAGAAAAGGGATGGGATACCAATTGCTATATACTATGCTATCAAGACTCTGGATGAAGCACAACAAAATTATACAGTTATAAAGAAGAAAATGTTAGCAGTTGTGTTTAGGCTAGAGAAGTTCAGATCGTACCAACTCGGTTCCCATGTTATTGTGTGCACGAAACACACTACCATATGATACTTATAGGAAAAGAAGGATGTCAAACCATGCCTTATAAGATGGATCCTTATTCTCCAGGGATTTAATTTATAGATTTTAGATAAATATGGAGTCAAGAATGTTGTGGCAGATCACATTTCCCGCATTACAGGTGTAGAGACTTTTGAATAGAGCATGATACCTTTTTCTGAGACCTTTCTATATGAGACCATTTTGTATGTGCCCTCACTCCCATGGTATGCTGATATTGTGAACTATCTTATCTCCAAGAAAGTTCCACAAGATTGGTTGATGTAAAAGGTAGACAGATTCCTGTCAGAGATTCATTATTACCAATGGGAGGATTCGTACTTATTTCGTGAGGGTACGGATTATATCTGGAGAAGGTACATTCCTCAGGAGGAATAAACCAGTGTACTTGAGCACTATCACAAACTAGAATCTAGAGGGCATCATTCGGGGAATCACACAGTAGCTATGGTTTTACAGAGTTGCCTATGGTGGCCAATGTTATTTAAGGATGCTACAAAGTGTGTTCGAGGTTGTACTGACTGTCAAAAGATGTGAGGAATCATTTTTTCCAAAGATACAATGCCCGTGAGATATATACATATTTTGATGTTTTCGATGCTTCGGGTATAAACTTCATGGGATCATTTCTTGTCAGTCGGGGATATTAGTACATCCTACTTGTCGTAAATTATGTTAATCATCGGGTGGAGGCTATGCCCATTTGAGCTATCGATAGTCATACTGTGTGTTACTTTCTTCAGACCATATTATTGCACGGTTTGGGATTCCAAAGATACTCATTTCAGATGGGGGAAGCCATTTCATTAATAGCAAAGTCAAGAAGCTCGTGAAGGAGTATGCCATTAAGCACATGTTTCTGTCTCCTTACCACCCACAGACTAATGACTTGGCTGAGATTTCAAATAGGGAGATTAAGATAATTTCGCAAAAACTTGTATGTCCAGATAGAAAGTACTGGTTCCAAATGCTTGACTTGGTTCTATGGGGTAATCCGACGGCATACAAGTTTCCTTTAGGTATGTCTCCCTGTAGAGCAGTTTATGGAAATCCTTGCAACCTGCCAGTAGAATTAATTCACAAATATTTATGGGTTGGGCACTCCATGTATGTAATCTTGATTTTGAGAAGGAATGAAAGAATGGGAATTTGGATTTGAATAGATTACCAGAATTCTGATACTTTGCATATGATAACTCACTCATGAATAAGGAGAAAGTCAATCGTTGGTGTCATAGACACATTCGAAGGAAGACTTTTTCCCTAGATCCGAAAGTTTGGTTATTTGATGGTAAGTTGAAGTTGTTTGTAGGAAAATTAAAAAGCAAATGGTTATGACCGTTCATCTTAAGAACTAGGCATGACAATGGAAGTATTGTCATATCTGGGTTTTCATCTGACACAACTATTTGTCGTGAATAGATAGTTGCTAAAGCCATATCTAGATCATGATACATTCTTATTTGTAGTTGATTCTATATCTGTGCTATCAGAATATGTTTCTTTGGCATCCTCAACATCCGATGCATGAGCTGATTTTCTCTTGTAAATCCTTTCGTTGAATTCTTTCTTCTTCTGCGTTTTTATCAATAAGGTCTTTCTGTGTGTGTGTATATATGCTATACTTAGGATGTACTTTATCCTAAGAATAGGGGGTGGATGATTTATATTTTTTCATATTGATCATGTTCCATCACTCTTGCTATTTCTTATATATAGAGATACTCTACCCTAAGTATTGGAGAGTGATGTTGTTTATATCGTCCTTTTTATGTTTTATTTTCTTCTATTCTTCTGATATCCCACTTGTCCCTTACCTTGTTGATATTCTTTTCTATATTTAAGTGTATTTTACCCTAAGTATAGGAGGAGCAAGTCGAGCCCTTGAGTCTGTATATTTTTTTCCTCGGTTTTCCCCCATTTGTACAATCTTCTATATTTATGATTATTTGATTCTAAGTATAGGGGGATCTCCAACTTCTATTGTCTTTATCTATTCCTTGAGTCGTTTTTGAATAGTGTTCTTTTCACTTTTCTATATTTAGCACGACTTATGTTTTTGTTTATTGCTCTTTGATCACTATGAGGGCATAGTTCGAGCTAAGTATGGGGGTGTCGTATATTATATATATACTCACATTTTAGCCATAACTCCTACTTTTATTTATAGAATGGCTATAAAGTTTTTTGAAATGTTTGTAAAACTTTTGTAAACTCATTTTATCAAGTGGGATATAAATGGGATGTACATAAATATGTAAAATCCATGTGTGTGAATATTCTTTGATGACCTTCCATTCTGTAAATAAAATTCTTTATTGAATGTAAAACTTGTATCTAAAACTTGTATGTAAAACCTTATTGTAAAAATGTATAATCCTTACTTGTATATATTTTTAATCCCTTTTCCTCCTTCCTTAAAAAAGCATTTTGTATATATTTATTGCATTTGCATGTCATTTTTCAGAATAGTATTGACATCTAAATTGAGTCTGGAATAAAATTAAAGAATGAAGCTTAGTTGAACCTTAATCCGCTTAATTCTTGAGGAACCTTATAAGAAATGGAATTGAGACTTTTTAGGTCCTAGTGACTTAATTCTTTGAGTCCATAAGACTATGGTCACATGTCATCTTGATTAGTCTAAGTAGAATATTTAAAAACACACGCATGATTCTTCCAAATTGTGGCTTAACTTGAAAAAGTATTCTACACGTAACTCTTCATGGATGAGGTGGTGAGGTGGAAGAATTCTTTGGTTTAGAGTAGCATACAAGTGTGTAACAACTAGTGGGAACATCTATCTTCCTCTAGGGAGGGTAGTGCATCTCAACCTGATCTAGTGGCATTGAGGTCTAAAGGTAGGATGTTGTGGGATTGCAATAATGCTTTAGAAGAGGGATGGTCAACTTGCTCAAGAGGAAAAATGTATAATCTCCAAAAGTGGACAAGCCTGATTGAAAAGTAAAATGCTTGCATGAGTGTATATACACGTATAGTCAAATAAGATGAGCTTAGAAGTCAAATTTTTGTGTGCTTGCAGCTGGATGACTTGGCTACACTGGTCATGCATCTAAGGTTAGGTAGCTATACTCATCACCATATATTCTTCTCTCCATCTCCTCTTCTTGAGCTGCTTGTACTTGAACTTAGAAGGGAATATCCTCGCTCCTCAAGGAAAGAGTTGTTAGACTGGGAGACTAGAGTTACCTTATTGAGGGAGGTTGTTTCTTTGCTACTTTTCAGA
The DNA here is from genome assembly GCA_037367405.1 of Ottelia alismoides. Lineage (NCBI taxonomy): Eukaryota > Viridiplantae > Streptophyta > Magnoliopsida > Alismatales > Hydrocharitaceae > Ottelia > Ottelia alismoides. The sequence continues at coordinate 116,177 of JAZKJV010008316.1, read as the reverse complement.
TGAGGAGCTATATTTCACCTACACCATACAAGAAAAGACTCATAGTCATAAGAATTTGTGCATGTAGACTTGTTCTAATCTGACTATTGAGGTGACTTAAATAGGAGTCTTGTGCAACTTTAGGGTTGTTAGGTTTAAATCCATTTCCCATCAAGGTTCCGATATACTAATAGTTCAAAGATCTGATCGAGCTACATACTACAATTTTATGATAATAAGTTTAATACTCAATATTGTTCTAAGTTATTATTTTTCCTTTATTTTTCTTTTATTCATTTATTCTTTGAAATAAGTTTTTGCTAAGGGACTAGCAAAGGTAAAGCATAGGGGGATGATGAATCTACATTTCATCATCTTTATTCATTTATTTTAGCTTAAAATCCCTTATAAAACACTTATATATATTAATAAATCCATATTTTTCTCGACCTGCATCTATGTGTAAATATTGTACATTCTAACCTAAAATAAATAAAGAAAGAAATAAAGGAAAATAAAGAAAATAAAAGACTATATATGTGTAATAAATACTGGTTGAATCAAACCCCGAGAGAAGGTCAAGACTTGACCTGATCGACAAAAAATAAAGTAGGGGGAGAAATGGCCAAAAACACCAAAAATACACTTTGTACATGTATATACTCCTCACTTGTATAATATTGTCTACAATACACAATTATTTAATTATTTTATTGCAACACCCAACCCTGTGTAAATAATCAATATTTTTTCTTATTTGTGAATAAAACCCTCTTGTAAATAACAAAAATAATTGCAATTAATATATATAGATATATATATATATGTATCGCATTACTCTCCAAAAGCCACAAAGTACAAACTTCCTAGATTATCTTCTCAACCTAAACTACAAAATAATAAAACTCACTTTCATTGTAATCCAAAATAAATATTCTTTAAAATGGTGCTAATTTCATTAAATTCTCAGTTAAGGTGCGAAATGATGCCAATAAGGGTATTATTGTATATTACCTATATACTACGTGCATTATTTAATTAAATGTTTTCTTGTGCATACTTGTGAATATTGCATTTTCAATTACCTGTAAATATTGTATTCAACTCATAAAATTCAGATAATCCTAAATTAACAAAATAAAATGTTGAATATGTTGTATGTGTACCATCAAGTATATATTGTACCTATACATATTGAAGTAGCCTAATAAATTAACACATAAAAATCAAACAAAAATATCATTACAATCCTTGTAAAATATTGTAAATAAATAAGAATGTAAATTATGTATATATGTATAAAAATAATTAATTAAAAATAAAAATATTTTGTACATAAGTATACATACCTGTAAATAACACCTTGTATTTATTATAACCCTTGTAATTATATTAGTTATTTAATTAAAAACCATTAAAATTAACATTAAATTATTCCTAATATTTCATATTTACATTAATTAATTTAATTAATTCATTTTATATTTTTAAGTATTTATTTTATATTTTATTATATTATTGGTCGTTTAGCTCATTTTGTCTTAACTCCAAGTGTCTTCTGATTGATTGACCCATGTATGTTGACCCGGATCAGCTTCTCATCTACACATGTCTTCTCCTGCTGATCACGCCCCTGCCATTTCTTCACTCAATTTCCCACGCGCCTCGATCTATAACGCTTCCTTCTTCCTTCTCTGAATCTTTCGCCTATTCAAATCCCATACATGCCATCACCTCAGATCCACTCAAACCACCATCGATCTTGCCCATTTCAAAATTCAAATAAGTGCCAGACTTTACTCTATAAATATCCTCCTCCCTCCTCCACCGATTTTTTCTGCCGTGTTTGGCCATTGTTCTTCCTCGAGATTGAGCTCTGGTGTGAAGTGAATGCAACCTTTCCAAGATCATCCAACGGAGCACCGACCTACTATAAACACCAGGTACATCTGCGACATGTTGAGGTCTAACATTTGGTGTTTTCATTGCATTTTTATCACTAAATATAATTTCATGTTGAGTTCAATTTAGTTCCATCACATCGTTGTTTAAATTTAATCAAAGCGAAGATCGGGAATCTCCGATCATATCAATTATCAAACTACAACGAGTTCCACCTCTATCGATTCACCTCCAATTTCTTCGTAAATCCCATGCAATGTGATTGCACGATATGATCCTTGGATCGGACAAATTCATCATATTCGACTCCTCAAATTTTTCAGTCGGATATGAATCACCCATCTCACCTTTATTTCACAAATTTCTATGCAATAATTTGTCACTGGATCTCAGCCTCCGAGCATGGACTCATTTGCAGGTCTCAGAGGTGCTAGATTACAAGTGACGTGCCAATTTGAGGTTGACCAGAAGTACCTAGAGCCTCTAGGTACCGACCCGTGTAGATCAAGATCCAACCATCAAGTTGCAAATCTGAGGAGCTGAACTAGTTGAGAGACGACGAAGATCCAGATCAGTTAAGAGATGACGAAGATCCACACAATTCAAGTTCAAAGAAGAGTATGTGCTTCCCAATTCCTCTAGGTGCCCTTAGGACCGTACGATGAAGAACAACTCTCCAGATTCAATCTCCACTATCAATTTAGCTATAATTCTCGGCCAATGATTGAAGATCGAGATCTAGTCGTGACCTTCCAACCATGACTCTTTCATAGCCATCCGATTATAGTAGAACCACATCAAAGTCGTTCATCCCTCCACGTCACATTAAGGGTACAATTGCACCAAAGCTCTCTATCTTTATTTTATTCACAAATAAGTTTTGTGAGGACACGTGTCACTTTCTCTTTAGTTGAAATTTTGCATTTTATGCCTTGAAATTTATTTTATTTGCAAATAGGTATTTTTTTAAATTGCAATGTATGCATGTCACGTGACTTTTAGGTAATTTGCAATACAGAGTACACAATTTTCAATTATTGTTTGAACCTTAGGCACAATTTATTGGAATGTAAGTCCAGTCCTACAAGGTACACATGCTTAGGCATGTGACTTTTTGGGAAAATTATGCATTAAGTCATTTAGTTTTTATTATTTATTAAAATTAAATAAATTCATAAAAATGTCATGTTTGCATAAAAAATTCAATAAAATTTATTAAAACCTTTTTCAAAAATTCAAAAAAATCTTATTTGCATATTTGTTTTGTTTTAGTTTCTACCCTAGTTTCAAATTTTTATCATATATAAAAACATTAAAAATATAAAATCTTCAAAAGAATAAGAAAATACATATAAATTCACTTAAAAATAAAAAAATCATAAAACGACTTTCTGAAAAATATAAAAAATAACATTCAACCTTTATCTATTTCATCTTTTTTAGTCTTTATTTATTATTTTTAAAACTCAAAAACATATGCATTGCATTCTATTTGCATTATTCCCTATTTTTCATTTATTTTAACATCAAAATCGTAAAATTCAGGAAATTCATAAAAACATAAGAAAAAGTTTTAAAACCTAAAAATGATTTTAGTTAAATTTTCTATATATTCTTTCTAAAGTTAAAATTTGAATAAGAGTGCATTGTATTATTTGTTTATTTTTCTTTCAATATTCCTTTACTTGAAACAAATATTTTTACAAATGAGAAAATATTAAAAAAAAGTTTAAAAACAGAGCTCCAAATAAAAAAATATAAAATTAAAATCCAAAAAAATAATAAAAAAATAAAAGCAATAAAAATCACATAGTTTGACTTAGGAATTCCTTTATTCTTTGCCTTGATTTTTTTTCAATTAGTAGAATAACCCTTGGAAATCTTGTATCTTCCTTGAGTTTAATCCTATTTTCTTTACTGGTATATTAAATATAAAATTCTCTTGCGACATTTTGTATTTATTTTTGCTGAAGAATAATTAGGTTTTGTTTGATGCTTCTTTGGGTTGTGACGATACTTGTGAATTGTTCATATAAATAAAAATCGAGGGAATTCTTCTCAGTAGATGCTCAACGCACCTACATAGTGATAGAGAAAGAGATTTTAGTAGTGGTTTTCGCATTATATAAATTTAGATCGTATCTTCTTGGTTTAAAGATTGCAGTTTACATAGATAATTCAACTATCAATTTTTTAATAGAGAAGAAGGTTGCCAAGGCATACCTTCTTAGATGGATTATATTAATCCAAGAGTTTGCTTTAAACTAGGGATAAAACCGGGGTAAAGAACGTGGTAGCGAATCACCTCTCCTGACTACAGATAGAGTAGCCTTCAGTTGTGTACACGCCCAAGATTGCGGAGAGATTCCCAGACGAGAGTATTTTTGCAGTTACAAAGGTTCCATGGTATGTAGATATAGTGAACTTTTTGGTTACATAGAAGAGTCCATAGGGTTGGCTAAAGGACCGAGTCGACAGACTAGTTTTTGAGGCACGATACTTCCACTAGGAGGATCAGATTCTTTTATAAGGGAACAAATTGTATCTACATGCGGTGTATTCCTCAGGAGGAATACAAAAGTGGCATCACTCTTTGTCATTCCTTAAAGGAAGGGGCATGTCATTTAGGGAAGAGGATAGCATCGCGGCACGATACTACCACTGGGAGGATCAGATTCTTTTATAAGGGAACAAATTGTATCTACATGCGGTGTATTCCTCGGGAGGAATACAAAAGTGGCATCACTCTTTTTCATTCCTTAAAGGCAGGGGCATGTCATTCAGGGAAGAGGATAGCACAGAAGGTACTTCAAAGTGGATTTTGGTGGTTGACTCTTACTAGAGATGCTTACACATTTGTAAAGAGCTACTCGGATTGTCAGAGAGCAGTAGGGACAATCAGTTCTAGAGGTGCAACACCTATACGACCTATTATCCTTTGCGAGATTTTTTACGCATGGGGCATGGATTTTATGGGAACATTACCTTCATGCAATGAATTTGATTATATTCTTCTTGTTGTGGTTTATGTTAGTAGATCGGTGGAGGCTATACCCGCATGAACCGCTGATAGCAGGACAACATGAAGGTTCCTAAGGGAACATATTATTTCACAGTTCGGTAATATATGTATTCTTATTTCTTATGGGGGTAGCTACTTCATTAATAAGGAGTTGAAAAAACTAGTGAACTATGGCATTGATCATAGAGTAGTTTCTCTGTACCAGCCACAAATGGATGGCATGGTTGAACTTTCAAATAGGGAGGTGAAATTTATTCTTCATAAATTAGTATGACCAGATAGGAAGAATTGGTCACAGCTTCTAGACCTTGTTCTTTGGGCATATCGTACTATATATAAGACCCTTAGGTACTTCACCCTTTAGACTAGATTTTGGGAAGCCATGCCATTTGCCCGTAGAGATCATGCACAAATATGAGTGGGATATCAAAGAGATTTCATTAGATATGCAGAAGGTTGGAACCAATAGGAAGATGGATCTAAATGAGCTAGTATAGATTCGAAATCAGGAATATGAGAACATAGGTCCCTAAATTTTGGCAACATTCTTTTTGATACTTAGGATGTCTTATCCTGAGTATAGTGGGGACCGTGTGATTTCGTTGATTGTGTTTTCCTTTCTTTCTTTTGTTCCTTCGTTTGTATATTCGTTTTCCTCAGTCACCTTATTTTTGTCTTCCACTATCTTACGATGAGCTGATCGTAAGTATAGGGGGTCGACTGACTTCTATTCTTGTATTATTTGTCACCCACTTTTACATAGCACGAGTTATGTCCTACTTTTTATCTTTTGATGCTATGAGGATATAAGACAAGGTAAGTATAGGGGGTGCATATATATTGTATATATACTTATTTCCATAACTCGTACTTTCATGTATTTTCTATATCTATAAAATCCATAAAAATTAGGTAAGGGTTAATTTAAAATCCATTTATTTATTTCTTTTTATAAAAACCTTATAAATAAGTAAAAACTATCTAAAATACTTATTTAAAATTCTTAATTTAAAATATTTATTTTCAAATATATATTTAATATGTATAATACTTACTTAAATCCCATTTTATTAAATATGTGTAAAAATCATTTGATCTTAGTAAAATTCTTTGTATATAAAATTTGTAAAATACATTAGTTATTTAATCCAAATAAAATATTGTTAATTTATCTTGTAAAATTCTTGTACATAAGATTTGTTATAAAAAAAACTAAAAATACATAAAAATACAAAGTCCTAAAATTCATAAAAAAACAAAATCTTTGAAATCCATAAAAATGAGTAAAATTCTAAAAAATATATTTCACAAAAACATGGTTGCATTTGCATTAGCATTTTCATAATAGTTTGATTTCTAGAACTAAAGATTGGGAATAGTCTAAAGGATGGAGCTTGATATGGCCTTCAACTTTCATTCTATGGAGCTAGTTAGGAACTCGAATTTAGACTCTTCATGTCATTGACTTACATCTTTGGATTCCAAGACACGATTTTTGGGAAGTCAACTTAAACTTGTGTATGTAGAACACTTGGTTTCATCCGTTTAACTCTTCGTCAGTGAAAAAGTTTTGGACAAATGCACTTGTCTCTTAGCTCAACTTGCATGGGGTGGCGAAGGGTCATCCATTTTAGTGGTGCATTTTCATCATTGTCTAGTGGCACAAATGTCTAAAGACGGGAGTTGTAATGTTGAAATAATGCTTTAGATGAGGGAAGGGTCTGAAGGCACAATTTTTCCAAGGCCTCAAAAAATGAATGGAATGAAAAGATACTATATCCGTCGAGGCACAAAAAGATTGATGCAGTGCAAGAAACATTACAAAGCTAATTCAAAAAGAAGCCTCCAAATACAAATATGACCACAATGGTCCAAGCTTCCACAAAAAAGCATGCACATCTTAGTGGAGACTTAGCTACATTGGCTGGGCTTCATAAGGAGATGCGACTACACTGGTCACACTCCAATTCTTTTCTCATTGTTCTATATTCTCTCTCTATTCGATTGTGGACACAACACGACTTGACCTTGGAAGGGAATACCCTCCTAGTCGAGAAAAGAGTAGTTAGATGAGGAACCAAAGGGGTGTATTATTGGGATGGGTGTTTTCTTCTCTTCTTTAAGCAGAAGAGATAACACAATTCACACACAGTACATATTGAATTCAAGGTTGATAGAGCTAGCGATATGGATTAGTGGATATGAATGGCTGTTGGAGTGAACCTAAATAAGGATTTGTGGAACTTGAGGAAAGTTGAGATTAAAATCCCAATCATAGTTAAGGCTCAAAAAAATGCTTGTTTTAGGCTCGAACAAGCTCTGTCCTTTGTCTTTTCTCATGAATTGGTTTAGGAAAACAAATTCATTCTAACTTTTTTCTTTTTCCTTTTTTTTTCAAATAAGTGTTTGCTAAGGGACGAGCTATGTTTAAGTATAGGGGGTTGATGAATCCATGATTCATTAACATCCCACCTCATTTTATCTTAAAACTCTTAACAAATACATGTAAGTATCCATTAATTTCCATCTTTTAGCAAAAGCACGCTCACAAATAAAAATGCACTTTTATGCATCAAAAACATGTACAAAAAAAAAATAATAAAAATAAAGAAAATAAAATAAGGTGAATGTAGATACATAAATATGTAGAATATGATGTATAAAATATAAATATAGATGAAAGATAAATCACATAAACTAACCCTCGAGACCAAGTCAACATAGACTGGAAGACAAAAAAACAAGTAAGATGAGATGAGTAGAAATATATTACTATATTGTAGATCCCAATTGTTTTGAAAATATCACTTTAAAAATTAAATAAAAAATTAAAAAATTAAAAATCCAATAAAAATCACAAAATTTAAAACCAATAAAAATAGTTTTATTGCTTTCTTCGAGATGAAATTAAAAATCACAAGAATATCCCTTTTTCTCAAAAATCTAGGTGTTGTTATTCTGCTTCCTTGAGTTGGACCTAGGGACACTTACATGGTTAATAATTAGTGTAGATAAAATAGGAGAGAGCCGCTTTATTCACTATTCTTCTTCATATTCACTCTCCTATTTTATTGATTTTAGTTTGACTAATCGACATTTTGTTTCGAGTGTTTTTCTATACTGACACTTCCATTTTACCGCTCGCAAAATTTTGGTTATCACTCTGGACTTGTTTCTTGGATGAATTCTTCATCTGGAGTTATAGGCGCTTGACGAGAGATGGTGATATCGAACAAGGGAATGGTTGTGAGCCTTACCATCTCTTGCAGAAAGGCATGAAGTATAAATCATTTATCTTATATTAGAAATATTCTACAAAATCAAAATAATAAATATAATTTTATATTACATGAAGTGGTCCATATGATTTGTCTACCCATTCAACAATCCCACTAATGTCAAGACTCTTAGAATTCTCGAAAACCTCCATCCTGTTTGGCAGCCACTCATGTTCTTCCACCTAAGTAAAATTGCAATATTGAGAATATATATATATATACATAACAAAAATAATTGTAAATCACTTAAATAGGTCTTGTGTTTTTTTCCAAACTTGTCGGTATATCTGAATCCCTTACTCCTATTGTTGGTATTCCTCCTCTAAATCTACTATAATACACAAATGTTAACAAGGTAAATGGAGTAAGCAAATCAAAAAAAATACATGCACTACGTACCTCATGTTCCTCCCCTACCAAATATAGAACAAGCTCCCCTCCAATGGGAGGGAACAACATCAGGTGGTACTCTCACAAACAACTGATCCAGTGGAAGCTGTGGATCGAAATCCAAAAGTGTATTAATTTAACATACATAATTATCAGAAACAAAGCATAAGTTCACTCGTGGCATTCTTCAAACATCCCTAAAATGGCAAAACATTTCACATGCATAAGCCAAAATCTGTTCAACCTCAATGCTATGATTTTGGTGAAACTAGCATGTAGGATTCAAAGTTGTCAATTATTACCAATGATATTACAATGAAATATAAAGGAAAATTTGATGATGTCAGATATTTACCTCGAAGTCATGTAGAATGGCATCTTTAAAAGGTCGAGGAACCAACCTGAAGTCAACAACGCTGATAGGAACATGAGAACATGACACATGCCCTAAGTAACTATGAAAGATCATGGAGCTCTTGCCCACAACATCCCCACCAACAATCTGAACATGTAGCATCATGCCTAGAGAGAGAAAATCTAATGCCCAATACTGTGAGGGTCGTCTCCTCCTAATCCCCTTTCTCTTGCAGCAATGGGTGTGATTAATAAGTGAGATGGAGGACCATGTCAGGGAGAACATGAAGGTTTTAGATGGGTTCCATACCATTGCTAGAGGAGAAAGGGGATGGCAAGGAGGAGGTTCTAGAGAAGAAGTAAGATGATCGGAGTGCGATGCAAATATCAGTGAAGTATGACGAAATGTATCAAGGTTATTAATTGAAAATTGAAATGACCATTCATGCCTGATTAAATGGGAGATATCTATGTATCAACCTTAACGCTTCATGAATCTCCATCTCATCACCTTTATTTTATTATTTTGGCCATAAAAAGCCTAGCTAAATGCATGTAAATAGAATTATTTTACACAAATTGACATTCATTATTTATGGTATAAATATTGTATAACATATTATTTTTATACTAAAATTATAGAATAAATAAAATAAATAAAAGGAATAAAATGAAAAAGGTATTTTATGATTCCAAACCCCAAGACCAGGTAAAGAATTGATTTGGTCGATAAGGAATAAAGTAAGGGTAGATGAGGGCCAAATATACAATAAAACTCCCATTTATGTATTCATAAATAGCTCATTATTATGACCCATTTTATTCTTTATTATTTATACCTTGAATAAAGAAACTTTGTTCATGAAAGCTGTAGATAATAATATATAAAAATATATAAAATTGAGTACGCACAAAAATAATACTCAATGTACATTCTATACTCAAAATAAAAACAGAATCCAAACTTCACAGACCTATATTCCATAATAAAGACTCAAAATGCATCAAAATCACATTTAGTTGCATATAACTTTTAATAAGAAATTTAATGAAGGTAGTTTTATTTAATTTAGATTTAAGAAGCAAAAGTTAGGTTTTGGACCCCTATTGTACAATATACCTGAATAAAATATTCATTTTATTCATTCTTTATAGATTTTCTAATTTTATATTTTTATAATTTGTAAACATTATTTATAATATACGTACGTATTGATAACAGAAAAAACCATAAATAAAACACTAAAATAAAATAGTCTATAGAAATATATAGATGAAATACCTATATTTATACCTATATAATATATTCCCCTATTTATTTAAGTATATAAAATACCTCAGAAAAATATATAAAAAATATATTTGTGGATATAAAAATAAGTTATAAATATATAAAAAATTAAAATAAAATAATAAAATAAAAAAGGTGAAATAAAAATAAAATTTACAAAACATAGGTCAATATACCTATAAATACACTTGTAAAATGTAACTTGTAAGAAATTAGCTCATAAAAATAAATAAAAATCATATTAACAAATTATACAAAATAATAAATATTTTTTTATAAATAAAATTTTGTAAAATCATTTATTATTTTTTATTCATTTATTTTTGAATAAGGCTCATATTTTGTCATGTAGCGTACAATGCGGACCAATCAAGAAGCAAGGACTGTTGACCTAAGTCAACTGTCGTTAAACACCTATGAATCTTGTCATATGTCTCGGTAAGCCAACTTCCTTATTTTTTCCCTATCGCTCTGATGTTGCTTTGCCCTCAAACCATTCGTTATTGAACATCCCTGATTCTCGCCCACTCCTTGGTTCTTCGGTACATAGCCCTAATCATTAGCTAGCCCTAGGTCAATAAGGGTCGAAAGCCATGTTCATAAATGAACTCTCCTTCTTTTGATCTCATTTTGGTCCCTTTTTTATACCTAAATCCCATTGCCCTCATCCAAGAGAGCATCTTGGTGACAGGAAGAGGTCCCTTAAGGTGTTGGTGTGGTTGACAAAGGAGGAGAGACGACCCATGTCGGAGCTCCGACCCGTCCTTCTCCCTAGTCTTCCCATCCAGGTTAGAGCCGTGCTTTTATCATTTCCAGGTAGATTTAATTGTTAGTTTTAGTTTCATGCATTGTATTCCGTGTTTTAATTACGTTATTAGTATATGTTAGGATAATTAGCCTCACTGGAGCTCTAGAGATCCAGCCATTGTGCCACACCTGTGCAACCCTGTTCCGGCCACTGTGACGACCCCACTTCCTTTCCCTATCATTTCTCTATCTTTATCCCTTCATCGGCCACCCAGATAACTCCTTGATCTGGAGATCCGTTCTCCCTCTACTACCATCTCGTTAGTGCACTTTATCGACTCCATGTCACCTCAATTCCACGCCTAATCAGGTTGAGGAACTTTTCCCTCAACCTATGAGTTTGTTGTGCAGGTTCCATGCCTAGAAGGACCTCATATGGGGGGACTTTGATATTCAAGAACACCTCTAGGAACATTCGAGTTCCAGGGTTGATCAACAAGCTGTGGACACTTTTAAAGTTGCCAATCAACATGGAGCCCTTCCAGCGTGCTCTCAAGCACTTCAATGGTGTGATTGGTTGTCGGAGGAGGTTGCAATAGACGATAGACTGAGCTCCAGGGAAGCATGCTTCCCAGTTCTTCCAGGTCCATCCAGGAACATTCGATCGAGCCATGTTCTTAGCGAGTAGCATGAGACGTCACATAAGCCCACACCTCAACCGTTGGATCTCCTCTGAGATCTAATCTTCGACGTTATCCTTAAAAGTGCCATCGCATGGTCGTAGCTCAATGCGTGGCAAGTGAACCAACTTTAGCCGCACGATGAAGCACTATTAGGGGTAAATTGCGGATCTAACCCCTGCCTTTTTGTTTTATTTATTTAGTCTTGTAAATAAATTATGTAGCATAAATAAAATTGGAAATATTTCAAAGATACCCATGTACTTATTTACTATTACAATTTTGTCCATTCCTGCTCAGCTCGTGTGAATTGGGCAAATTGCACATATGTCCTAGTGACTTTGAGATTTGTAAAATGGTTCATAAAGTTTAAATATTAGTTGTATATCTTTAGAAAATTTGCACAGTTTCCTCTAAGCTTATTTTTAATTGCAATTATGTCCTTTCTAGTTTATATATTTTTGAGCTTGTATTTCATTGATTAATAATACCATATGTGCTTCAAAAATTATGCAACAAAAGGATTGAAAGCCTACTAGCATGTAAATTCATGGCATATTTTTATTTTTACATTTTATGCATTTTAAATATTTCTTAAATATTAAATGAGCACATTTTTATCCCTATTTGACTTAGAAAATACCAAAAAATATATAAACATTTTCAAAAAATCCCAAAAAATATATTTTTTTATTATTGTATTATCTATCTCTACAAAGAAAATATAGAAATATAAAAAATTAAAAGGCTCCTAAATCCAGTAAAAAATAGGAAAAATAACCACAAATCCCAAAAATTATTATTTTGGTTTCTGAATTTTCTTTTTATAATTCTCTATCTATTAAAATTGGGAGAATTTGGACTTTATTTGTTATTTTTCATCATCAAATAAATTCGATCTACTTATTTAATCCCTGTTTTGTGATAATTTGTGTAATATATTATCAAAAATTCCCGAAAAACCACAAAATAATAGAAAATAATATAAAACCAAAAACATTTTAGTTCATGTATTTTGATTATTTGTAGTAGTGTTTATAATTCTATTATCCTATATTATATATAGCCTTATATATTCTTATATAATGTATATTAAAAAGAAAAATAATAAAAAATCAATAAATATAAAAGTAAATAAAATTTATAAAATTAAAAACAATAAAAAATATAAAATAAAATAAAAAAAATATAAAATTCAACCCACACAAAAATAGAATAAATAGATAAGAGAAAATGAAAAATTTTGTGCTTTATTGCCCAATCTACTGTTTGCTCCTTCTGTTCGATACTCTACACATGCTCATAAACTATACAAATTTTGTAGATTTATAATAATTCCAACTCCTTTTTTTGCTTTACATTTCTGTATTCGTTTATGGGTTAATTGTTGCTTGTTTCTCTTTTCGTGAGTGGTCGCCTCAATGACAATTTGTCTTCACCATTCTTCTAGTGAGGATATTTTTAGACCTCGCCAAAACTGTTCAACAAATGGCGATGTTTTCAGAAGCAATGCCATGTAGATTGTGTTCATTTATTTGTTTATTTACTGATCTATTAGCCTCTTTATTTTATTTTCTATTTTATTTGATATTATTTGTGAATTGTCTAACCCTCTTCCTTGCTTGATTTTGTTGTGAGGGACCACGGATCAAGGGAGGCTCTCTTAGGAGACCTATGCACCCCAAAGATGCGGAGTCAGCTTTTCAGGCGAAGCTGATATGAGAGATTGCAGCAAAGGAGAACTTGGAGGATTTTCTAAGACAATGCCACTCATATTTTCATTTGATATTTTTTGTAATTAAAGTGAGAGATTGACACTCAATTTTTAATAATTTGGACGCTCATGGATACATCACAAGGTCCAGTACCCGAGCAATTGCTCGCTTGGGGACCTCATCAGTTTTTGTCGTGTTTTCATTGCTTTCTTTTTCTTTGTTTTCAACTTTATTTCTATTTGTTTTGTTTGATTGAGCCCTATCTTAGGATTTGCTTCATAATATACTAAGATCCAAATCCCTAATTATATTTTCATGTACCTATAGATTTGTGCTTAGACTTAATCAAATCTAAATGTTTATTATTTATACTTGAAACCGCATACCGCAAAAGACTCCACATAGTGCTTGCAGGACCCATTGTGGCAGGCACCGAGGAGTATCCAAGACCAAACCTTAGGTTTCATATCTAGATAATTAGCATATGGTTTTTCATGTTAATAACAATTACTATTTTTGGGTGATTTCATCGGCTTGCATTTCATACAACATAGTTTTCAATTATGTTATGCATCCTACATGGAGAGATCTAGGAAGCACTGTAAGTCTTCTAACTATGCATGCATCATTGATTCACGATTTGCATTGATTTTCTAACCTTCTCCCTCTGATTTTGATCACTTATGATGCTAAGAGAATTGGATACTTGTTAGACGATTGCATTGAAAAATACACAAAAAATGAGAACCAAAAATAAAATTGGGACTACTAACTCTATCTGATTTTTAAAATAAACGTAATGGATTCATTGTCTTGGGGAGAGCAACCCCTCATTGTATTATGCACTTTATATGTGACACATATAAACTAAGCATTAGTTCCCCAATCCCAGGCCTACCTATGTGCTTGTACAGCTATTTTGAAGCTCACCTAACTCTAAAATGGAAAAGATAAATGACCACCATCTTTAGTCTTCATTGTGTTGAGTAGGTGAACATGGAGGTTGCTTTATATATTGATTGTGATTTTGGGTCCATTCACGTTCACCATTCTTTGAGTTGCTAGACCCATGAGTTTTTGAGTTCTTCTTTTTGAGTTCGTCTCCCTTTCTTTGACCATATTATTGTCTTCTTTAAGTCGTTATATCGGGTCTTGATCTCCACTTTAGTAGCCAGATTTTGTGGCTATATCCTTGCTTATATCACCTTCTCTATGGTCCGGTGCAAGAAGACTCTCTTCTTGGATCACAAATTTGTCTTCGTTTCGCCATTCTTGCCTACCCTCCTCATTCTCTTTAGTGTCATCCCTTCTTTCACCCATAAATGTTGTGCTATTAGAAGAGTCTCGCATCGAGGCTAGTAAGATTTGAGGATGCTAAGATTGGTGTGCTATTTTTGGTTGATATGACTTTAATGCGTGCATAGATATTATTGAGGATTCTGATTTTCGTACGATTACATATCTGATTCTTTATTGAGGATTTTTATATCGCATGCCGGATTGAGGATGTGATTGATTCTCGATGATTTGGTGATGATTCCTTGAGTTATGACCGTACAATCTCTTATTCAGTTCCACCTATCTTGATTCAGATGCTTGATGTACTACCTCTATATGTGCTTCAAAGTGACGGTGTTGGGAACCCATAAGGTTTACTCATCCTATTGATTGATCTATCCTCCAACTCCTGCTTCTCATATCCCCATTTAGTAGAGGATCTACTTTTGATATCATGACCATTTTAGCTGATTTGGTTGATTAGAGGGACTATAGTGCAATTTCCCTGAAGATCTCTAATCTCTCCCAAAGACTTATGCCCTTCTACTGGTGATTGACTGATTTATTATTTTTGAGGGCCCACAGTTCCCTGATTTCCATTGTCTTAGATTGCATTTCTCCTAAAGGACTATCAGCGGGAGAGTGCAACATTTTTTAACAATTGGTTTCACTCACTACTTGTGCGTCCATCTTAGTGGAGCATGAAACCAAGTTGTTTGATATGAGCTATCAATATTATTATCTGATTGTGTGTCTGATCTGTCGGGGCATGAGAGAGATTATCAAAGTTGTCTGGGCTCCTTTGAGTCTTCTCTCCTTGACGGTGCTCGCAAGGATGAGTCTCATTCTTCTAATTACCCTCCTAGTTCACAGTACTCTTCGAGGGTTATCTGTGAGAGACTGTGACATTTGTCTATGTCTTCTACTAGGTAGCCGATCTATTGCCTACCGAGATTGCTTGTGATGATCTATCTAACGGATCTGACTCCTTTGAGTCTGCTCTCCTTGATGGATCTGACTCCTTTGAGTCTGCTCTCCTTTAAGTTTGCTCTCCTTTGAGTCTCCTTTGAGACTTCTCTCTTTGGTATCTCGGATCCAGTCGTAGATATCACAATTGGGATTCTTGATACACTACAACAGATGAATATTCAGATCCGAGACCGATTCAGAACACAGAACGAGTTGCGAGCTGACATCACCGCGCTGAGAGCAGGTGTCATGAACCCATTACCACCTGCAGTAGTTCTTGCTACTTTACGAGATGAGTATGACCTGGGAGATAGGACGCTACACCATTGGAATTGGCTACCATCGAATCAAGGGTCATACAAGCTGGATCCTTTTTGTCTTTACTTCTTAAGTTATATGGGAACACTATGAAGGAGTCGTTTACCTTTTTACAACAGTTTTAGATGATTGGTGGTACGAATAGTTATCCAGGAGTTATGCAGGAGGTCGTTCGCCTCAAGGCCTTCCCCTTTGCCTTAGCAGATAAGCAGCTCTATTGGTTGAGTCACTTAGGACAGGAGATTTCTACATGGGACGATCTGAAGTCCACATTCCTGCGTAAATATTTTCCTCTGGGATGGACGAACATGATGAGAAGTCAGATCTCCAACTTCATGCAATTACCGAATGAATCTTTCCATGAGACATGGGATCGATTCAAGGATCTTACGGAGAGATGTCCTCATCATGATATACCGATGAAGGTGCTTGTGCAGAACTACTTTGGAGGACTCCAGCCGGATATTCAGGGGCTTGTGAATACCGCATGTGCTGATAGCTATTTGAATAGGGATACCAGGTTTGTATGGTCCATCTTCGAAGGGATGGCCGAAAACTCGAGAGTCGACGACTCTACTCGGGCAT
This sequence comes from Ottelia alismoides, assembly GCA_037367405.1. Lineage (NCBI taxonomy): Eukaryota > Viridiplantae > Streptophyta > Magnoliopsida > Alismatales > Hydrocharitaceae > Ottelia > Ottelia alismoides. Next base: position 99,669 of record JAZKJV010008316.1, on the reverse strand, counting down.
CCAAAAGGCCCCTCAGCCACCGCATCACTGAGAGAATCATAAGGTGGCAAACATTTCAGACACTGAATCCAATACAAACAAGGGTTATATCAATGAAAAGTTAACGTTGGTAGATGTGATTCAGAAGCAAGTTCAAGACCTGCAGTTGCTACGAGAGCTAGAGAAACTCTAATCTTTGCCTCAGCAGCTGAGTGATCTTACGAAGAAGGTAATGGAACTGCAGCTTCAATATCAACAGGCTCAAGCTTCTTCGACTTCACGAAGATCTTTACCCGCTCAAGCTTCTTTGACTTCACGGAGATCTTTACTCGCTCCACCCACCCGACAGATCCATTTCGTCCAGAGCGAGCCAAAGACTCTGTAGATTGACTCGCAGGAGCATCAGTCTCGTGCCAATTCCAGTCAGATCACTAGTCCTATAGACATCAGTGTTGAGACTTAAGCCACTCTTGAGATCAACAGAATATGGTACACTTTGATTGAGCAACCGAGTGTACATCATCAGCAATAGCAGTATAGTCATCCACAGCATGGACGTCTACATTTTCAGCACGGACAGCCTTACAAGCAGTAGTAGTCTCACCAGCACGCATATCATAGACCACATTCTTTTCAGTATCCTGCTACACATTCACAGACACAACATTACCAACAACAGTAACAGTCTTCCTTCACACCACAGAGATCGCCTCAATCTTACACCTCGCAACAACACATTCCTAGATAGAAGAGATTAGACAGTCAAGCTCACCACACAGAGTCTGAGATGTCTTCACAGGCCCTGGCACTAAACCAGGTCATGGATATGTTGAGCACACTCCAGACTGCACATAGGACAGAGATGGAACAGGTTGATCGTCATCTGGATGAGGTAGACCATTCTCACAACCCAACCTTAGATGAACCCGAAGGAGGCATTAATATTAGGAAGACATCACTACAGGTACGATCTCTTTTCCTGAATTTTTATCTAACTTCATTCGTCTCAGGAGCGGTAGATCACCACATCCACCTAATAGAATAGAGGAGAAGGCGCATGTGAAGGAGCGAGAGCCAATCCATGATCACATACATTCTGATGGTGAGGAGGAGGACCACCACAATAATGAGGACCACCATAATGTCCATCTTGATGATCAGAGAGAAGGGAGCCATGCAGAGACAATTGACATGGACACTAGCGAGTCAGATGATGATATCACGCCAGACCATGCAGATACTCCCAATGATTCTGTTTCTTTCCCTGTTTTAGAGAGTTTTGTACATAATTCTGAAACTCTTGATGTACACACTAATTCCAATTCTGACATGAATAAAGATATTGATTTTGTCATTCCTGAAATTGTTCCTTTTCCTAATGCCTTGTATGGAAAAGGAAAGAAAATACCAAAAAGAATGGCGTTACTCCCGAGACCGAGCGATTATTGAAAGATCGCATATTCCTGAAGATCCCACTTCACGATGCCTTGGATTACTTTCCTACACTCAAGAATCAGTCGAAAAATAGATGTACCATGTGTAGGAAGAAGAGATCGCATACAGAGAAACATGTTTTAACCAAGGACAGATCCTACGCTATACAGAATAGATTGCCTAAGAAGGAGAAAGACTCAGGAGCACATTACGTTAGATGCGAGATTTCTCATGCAGCATTTGATAACACTTTATAAGATAACGGTTCCTCAATCAATTTGTTACCATCTTGTTTACTCGACAATCTCGAGTTAGGTCCTATTTACAAATCCCGCATGATCCTTCAGTTTGCTAATAGATCTGTAAAGAGACCTAGGGGCATATTGAGGAACGTTATTGTAACCGTGCTAATTCCCAGTGGACTTTATTGTCTTGGACATGGATTGCCCTACATAGTTGCACCTTACCCCAATCATCCTAGGGAGACCTTTCTTGGAGACCATGAAGGCTCTCTTCGATTATGATACATGGAAGGTATCTTTTTGCACCGAGGGTGAAAAGGTACATATAGAGATGGCGAGAGAGTCACACACATCTAGTATCGCATCTACAGCCAGTTCAGATGTCTTGAGTTCTTTAGTCACCTGTGATTACATGGATGAGGTTTTCCTTAACGACCTTGAGAGGTATCGAGTAGGGACCCAGGATTTCCTAGCAGAGGATGGGTCTGAGACTACAGTTGGTAGTTCTTCTAATGGTACAGTATATTTTAGCATGAATGATGATAAGCAGATACCTGATGATTTTATTGCAGACATTTCAGATTCATAGAGTTTACATGATTCCTCCACTTCAAATGATTTAGAGACTGAGTTTCATTTATCTAAGTTATTTTTCTCTAGTCTTTCTGAGGATGAGCATAGTAGCGAGTCAGGTGATGTTAGACATCTTCTGTAGTCCGACTCTGGAGTATATTGAGATGGTGGATAACCATATTGCAGACACATCTACCACCAACACAAATTCCATTATACATACAGATGAGGTTACAATAGGGCCATATTCTACCTTACCAGAGCTGAAGACATTACATCGACAATTTCCGATCATTATTAGTTCAACTTTGACCGAAGAGCAAGAATCTTGTCTGATGGAGATTCTTGGAAGAAATTGCAAGGTTATTGGGTGGACTGTATCCGATCTCTGTGGGATAAATCCTGCTTTGTATTCTCATCATATATATATCTCGATCATGGTAGCAGGCCTTTTAGAGAGTTTCAGTGCAGACTGAATCTGGTTTTTTGAGATGTTGTCAAGAAAGAGACTACGAAATGGTGTGATGCATGGTTTATTTATCCCATCTCCAACTCAAGAAGTTGGGAATTCAAATGGTTAAGAATGAGAGTGGAGAGGAGATTCCAAAGAGAGTAACCACATCATGGCGGATGTGTGTTGATTACAGGAAGTTGAATGCCATGACGAAGAAGAACCACTTCCCTCTGCCTTTTATAGACCAGGTCATAGAGAGGTTGGCAGGGAAGGAGTACTTCAGTTTCCTTAACGGTTATTTCGGATATAACCAGGTCACTGTTTCTCCTAAAGACCTGGAGAAGATTACCTTCACATGTCCTTTTGGCACATACGCTTTTAGACGGATGCCCTTTGGATTGTGCAATGCCCCTACTACTTTCTAGAGGTGTATACTTGCCATTTTTGGAGATGTGGTTGGTAATTTTCTAGAGGTCTTTATGGATGATTTTTCTGTCTATGGTGAATCCTTTAATGATTGTTTAGTGTGCCTAGACATGTTCGTCAGAACTATTGTGAGGTTGATCTCGTTTTGTCGTGGGAAAAGAGCCATTTTATGGTTACAGATGGGATCGTGTTGGGGCATGTCATCTCCAGGAAAGGAATGGAGGTTGACCCTACCAAGGTGGATTTCATCAAGCGTCTCAAACCACCATCCAACATAAAGCAGTTACGGCCTTTTCTTGGGCATGTTGGTTTTTACAGACAATTCATTCAGGATTTTTCAAAGATTGCCCGACCGTTAACTGAATTATTAGGCAAAGACATGGAGTTTATGTTAGATGACAAATGTCTTTATGCCTTCCTCACATTATAAGATATGATTACCAGTGCTCATTCATATAGCCATCTGATTGGTCTCTTCCCTTTGGGATCATGACGGATGCTTAAGATTTTGCGGTCGGGGCTGTATTAGGATAGATGAGGAATGAGTTTCATGTTGCTATCCATTATGCCATTCGGACTTTAGATGATTCTCAGCGCAATTACACAGTGACAGGGAAAGAGATGTTGGCAACGGTATTTGCATTGGACAAATTCAGATCATATCTTCTTGGCTCAAAGATTACACTTTATACAGATCATTCAGCTATAAGATTTTTGATGGAGAACGAGGATGCCAAGGCACGCCTTGTTAGATGGATTCTATTACTTCAGGAGTTTGATTTGGACATTAGAGATAAACCTGTGGTAAAGAACGTGGTAGCTGATCACCTCTCCTGATTACATATAGAGTAGCCTTCAGATGAGTATATGCCAAAGATTGCAGAGAGATTTCCAGACGAGAGTATATTTACAATTATAGAGCTTCCATGGTATACAGATATAGTGAACTCTCTAGTTACACCTAGGAGTCCACGGGGCTGGCCGAAGGACCGAGTCGATAGACTAGTTTCCGAGGAATGATATTACCAATGGGAGGATCCGATTCTTTTTCGTGAGGGACCGGATTGTGTTTACAGGCGATGTATTCCTCAAGAAGAATACAATAATGTCCTCACTCTATGCCATTCCTTAGAGGCAGGGGACATCATTTAGGGAAGAGGACTTTGCAGAAGGTACTTCAGAGTGGATTTTGGTGGCTGACTCTTACTAGAGATGTTTGCACATTCATGAAGAGTTGCCAAGATTGTCAGAGAGTAGAAGAGACAATCAGTGCTAGATATGTGATGCCTATGCGACATGTTATTGTTTGCGAGATTTTTTATGCATGGGGCATAGATTTTATGGGGGATTGTTTCCTTCCAGCAGTGGCTTTGAGTACATTCTTCTCGCTGTGGATTATGTCAGTAGATGAGTGGAGGCTATACTCGCACGAGCCGCTGACAGTAATATAGTGTGCAGGATCCTGAGGGAACAAATTATTTCATGGTTCGGTATTTCATGTATGCGTATATCAGATGGGGGTAGCCATTTCATTAATAAGGAGGTAAAAGAACTAGTGACGAACTATGGCATTCAGCACAGAGTACCTTCTCCTTACCACCCACAGATGAATGGCATGGCTGAAGTTTCAAACAGACAGGTGAAATCTCTTCTTCAGAAATTAGCACGATCGGATAAGATGAATTGGTCATAGCTTCTAGACCAGGTTCTTTGGGCATATCGTACTGCATATAAGACTCCCTTAGGTACTTCACCCTTCAGACTGGTTTATGGGAAGACATGCCATTTGCCTGTAGAGATCATGCATAAATTTGAATGGGCTATCGGAGAGATTTCACTTGATATGAAGAAAGTAGGAGCCGAGAAGAAGATGGATCTGAATGAGCTAGTAGCGATTCGAAATCAGGCGTACGAGAACACCCTCATTTATAAGGACAAAGTGAAGAAATGGTATGATAGACATATTTGGCACAAGAGATTTGTTCTTGGGCAGAAAATATGGTTGTTCAATGCACGATTGAGAATTTTTCCTGGCAAATTGAAGAGCATGTGAGAAGAACCTCACATAGTCAGAATGGTGCACGATAATAGAAGCATAGCTATATCAGATGTGTCACGTGGTGAGAGCCATTCGTGGTGAATGGGCAGATGTTTAAACACTTCGTGGAGAATACTGATCATTTGATCCGTGTTGAGGTGATCTATTTTGTACAGGACTCATGACTACTCTTCCATTTCATTTTGTCCTGTGTAGAGACTTTTGAGCCATTCGATTTTGGAGTACACCACCACCTGTACATTCTTCGTAGACCATAATTATCCTCATTTTTTGCTCGTCTTCTATGCTTAGGATACCATATCCTAAGTATAGGGGGGGTTGATTGCCCATTAATTAGCATTTTCGATTTTGTTTTCTTAATTTTTCTCTTGTATATCCTTTCTTTTCCACGAATATTTGGCCCTCAATTCTTGTCCACATTCTTTTCTATACTTAGGATGCCTTATCCTAAGTATAGGGGGGACCAAGTGATTTCATTGATCTCGTTTTTTTTATCTATCTTGTTCCTTCGTTGTATATTCTTTTCCCTCAGTCATCGCATTTTTGTCTTTCACTATACTTACGATGACCTGATCGTAAGTATGGGGGGGGTCGACTGACTTCTATTCTGTCATTCTTTTTCACTCACTTTTACATAGAACGAGTTATGTCCTCCTTTTTCTCTTTTGACGCTATGAGGATATAGCACAAGCTAAGTATAGGGGGTGTGTATATATTGTATATATACTTACGTCTATAAATCGCACTTTTATGTATTTTCTATATCTATGAAATCCATAAAAAGTGGGTGAGGATTAATTTAAAATTCATCTATTTATTGTAAAATCTTTCTAAATAAGTAAAATATGTCTAAAATACTAATTTAAAATTGTTAATTTAAAATATGTATTTAATATGTATAATACTTATTTAAAATCCTACCTACTAAAATATGTGTAAAAATCATTTAATCCTTGTGAAATTCTCTGTACATAAAATGTGTAAAATACATTGGTTATTTAATCTAAATAAAATATGGGTAATATAACTTTTAAAATTCGTGTACGTATGTTTGTTTATAAAAATTGAAAAATCCATAAAAAATACAAAGTCCTAAAATTCATAAAAATTACAAAAGCTTTACAATCCATAAAAATGAGTAGAAAATTCAGAAAATATACTTCACAAAACATGGTTGTACTTGCATTAGCATTTTTCAGAATAAGTTTGATTTCTAGGACTAAAGATTGGGAAAAGTCTGAAGGACGGAGCTTGATTACAGCTTTTGACAATCTTTGTAAAGAGTCGTTGGACTCTTCAAGTCTTTGACATAAATCTTTGGGTTCCATGAGACCATGTTTGAGAAGTCAACTCAAAAAGTGCCTAAGTAGAACACTTGATGGCATACGTACTACTCTGCATCAGTGAACTAATTCTGGACACATGCACTTTGCACTAAGCTCAAGTTGCATGCGGCTGCGAAGGGCAATCCATCTTGGTAGTGTGTTTCTATCCTTGTCTTTGTAGCATTGACGTCTGAAGATGGGAGAGATTGGGGTTGCGATAGTCGCTTCGGATGAGGGAAGGATCTTCTGACACAAATTTTCCAAGACCTCAAAAAATGGACAGAATAAAAGATGCTATATCCGTCGAGGCACAAAAAGATGAATGCAGTGCAAGCAAATTACAAATCCAATTCAAAGAACAAGCCACCAAATACAAATACGACCACAATGGTCCAAGCTTACACCAAAAATGCTTGGACATCTTAGTGGAGACTTAGCTACACTAGCTGGGCTTCACAAGGAGATGCGTCTACACTGGTCATACCCCAGTTCTTTTCTCGTGCTTCTACTTTCTCTCTATATTCGATTGTAGACATAGCATGAACTGACCTCAGAAGGGAATACCTCCCTCCCGAAGGAAAGAGTAGTTGGATGAGGGATCAACGGAAGTGTATAGCTAGGATGGGCGGTTTCTTCGCTTCTTTAAGCAGAAAGAGCTAAAACAATTCACACACTGTACAAATTGACTTTAAGGATGATAGAGTTTGCGATATGAATAAGTGGATCTGAACTGGTCGTTGAGGTGAACTTAAATAAGATTTGTGGAACTTGAGGATTGTTGAGGATAAAATACTAATCCTAGTTAAGGCTCCGACAAAATGCTTGTTTCAGGTCCAATCGAGCTCTGTACTTTGTCTGTTCTCACGAATTGGTTTAGGAAAACAAATTCATTCTAACTTTCTTCCTTTTTCCCTTATTTTTCAAATAAGTGCTTGTTAAGGGACTAGCAAAGTTTAAGTATAGGGGGTTGATGAATCCATGATTCATTAACATTTATGTTGCATTTTGTGATAAAATCCTTAATAAATACATGTAAATATCCACTAATTTCCACCTTTTATCAAAACCTAAGTCGTGAATAAAAATGCACTTTTATGCATCAAAAACATGAAAATAGATAAAAGAATAAAAATAAAGAAATGAAGGCGGATTGTAAATATGTATATATGTACAATATGACTTATAAAATATAAATGTAATTGTAATATATATTTATATAACCTAACCCCCGATACCAAGTCAACATGGGTTGGTCGACAAACAAACAAGTAGGGGGAGATATGGAAAGAAAATCATAAAAATAATTTAATATACACTCCACACATTCTTCACTAATTATCAAATAAATATCAAATCTTCATTGATTTGAAATTAATTCATATGTTCTTACTTTTTACCAACTCTTTTCTAAATTATTTCTAAAAATGTATATAAAAATATAAAAAAAGTTAAAAATAATATCCTATATATGCCAAGAAATGCAACTCACAAATTGATAAATTATCAACTTCCAAGCATTATAACTTTCTCATGCGAACTCCAATTTCACTCAACTCACCTTTAAATTTCATAAAATAATATTCTCTAATTAATGGAGTGATTTCATTAAAATCGGAATTTGTTTTCAAAAAGACAGTTTTAGGACCTAATAACAACGGAGTTTCTAGGTTATTTATTTTATTTAGAGGACATTATTTATAATTATATTAATTTCATATTTTTTAATTATTTTTGTGATCTTTTATTTTAACCATGATTTATTTCAGAATTTTTGGAGCTTATTTATTATTTTAAAAAAATCCAAATGCCTAATTTATAGATAAAATTGAACTACATAACTTATACCCATATTTATAAGTATATATATTTATCTAAATTAAGTTATTAAAATCAATAAAAAATCATAAATATCATATTTGTTATTGTAATAATTAACAAAATATAAAATTGATATGTAATTATTTATTTATTAAAACAAAAATCCAAAACCTATTTATTAAGTATTATTTATACATATTCATTAATATAATATTTATATTTCATAAATTATTTATTATTTATAAAAATAAATATACCATAATTTAGATAATTTAATTATCTATATTTTTCATTTTTATACCTATTTAAAGTAATGTTATTTACTAATTAATATCTAATTTACAATTTATATTTATCATCTGACCAACCAGGTGCAGACACGTATCAACACCTGGTGTCTTCTTCTCCAAGAAGTTGTTGCAGCTTCTGTTCTACCGATCGACTTTCAAAAAAATTTGCATGTCAATCCTAACCTCTTTGCTCAATCCAAACCTTCCATGCTCCTCTCCTAACAACCCTAATACACACCCTCTTTTGATCTATACCTATCTCCCTTGCGATTGTCTTATAAAACCCCTTGAACATCCACTATTCAAAAGGACTCAGTCCTAACTAACCCAGTTCCAGAATAGCCTGGCCGAATTCTCCACTTCCTCACCTCGCTTCGGGTACCTTCGGTAGTGACAGCACCCGAGTGCTACCCCGCGTGGAAGAAGGATCATCAGAGGGGTGGTTCCAAGGCCCTGCCGCCTTGCACCGCTACCACCATACCACGTGGAGCTCCAAGAAGGCCGCCCCATCAAGCGAAGACAGTAGGGTCATACACCCTGCAACCACAGGTATTGATCCATTTTATTTCACTTAATTTCTCGATATCTGAGCTAGGATTAGGTTAGATAAGCATGTGATTAGGTTCGTTAATCACCATACTTAGACGCCTTTCTGTAACTCTTCTCAAATTCGATTCAACCCACTCCATTTTTGTTGTTCATTTCATGCATTTCACTGCCACAACTGGAAATGATTTTTTTAAAACTTGCAAATATCTTAGTTTCTTTGGTTGATTCTTTGCGAATTGAGCAATAACTCATTCCATTGCAGGTCTACTCATAATTTGGAGTACCATATTCATCATATGGAGCTTTGCAATCCAAAGAAAAATCAAAATATCAACCACTTCAACAACCTCCAATACTGCCTGAAGTGCCTTCTTCACCAGCGATTAGCCGACGCTCTCAGTTACCTACGATGGAGATCCACCTTAGGCGAGCTCGAGGGGTGTAGGAGACACCCCTCTTGCCCTGCTAGAGGCCCCAGTCCGCTGAGGAATGTCAGAGATAAGTCAAAGAAGATCCCATCGTCGTCAACCGCGCAAGAGCCGATGAACAGCCAAGAACACCCCATGTCTACATTTTGGGGACATGTGTCATCGGCAGATGGCTCGGATCACATGATTTAATCTAATCATAGCCGTCCAATATGAAGGGGTAGAGAAATTACGTCATAAGCCCAGAAAGTTTCCAGAGTTCCAGGACACGACAGAAAATTTTCAGAAGAGCTCCAGAGTTTCCAGAAATTACATTTAGTTCCCCATGTAGGGACCTAAATGTAACAAACTTTACTTTCTTTGCATTTCAGTCCCTGTCGGGAACCTTTTTGTAACAGAACATAGAATTTGATTTTTGCAATTATACCTCTAGCTTGTTGCGGTTGTTTGGACCTCGATTTTGTCGTATTTTTTTGTGATTTTTCTAGGTTAGCTTCAAAACTACCCAAAATACTTTTTTGGTATTTTTCCATGATTTTTCATTGCTTTGTCATGTCGATTTGATTTTTCGCAATTGTGATTTAGTTTTTAGTCAATTTTTGAGTCTTTTTTTATAAAATCAAGAATAAAGAGAGTATTTTTTAGATTTATTTCTCGTATCAAAAGCCAATGTTTCAATAATCTGCCTCCTTGAGTTCGACCCACGCACACTTACCTGGTAAAATAAATAGTGTAGACGAAAATAGGAGAGAGAATTCTATTCACTTCACTTCTCTCTCTCTATCATATTTTCATTGATTTCTATTTGATCAATGGGGATCCCTCTTTTCTGTTGTCTACACCAACATCATCATTAATCGTAGGCCGGACCCGCGTTATCAACTATCATAGGAGAAGAGTCTCTTCATGGTGACCGAAGGAATCATGTTGTGGTCACATCATCTTCAAGCATGGTATGAAGGTTGACCCTGTCAAGGTGGGTGTAAATTCAAAACTTGAGCCACCCACAAATCTAAACCAAGTCCAATCATTTTTGGGACATGTCGGATTCTATAGAAGATTTATTAAAGACTGTAGCAAGACTTCACGATCACTAACTAAGGTGCTTGGAATGGAGGCTAGTTTTGTGGTCGATAACAGAGTCCTCCAATCCTTCAATCTTTTAAAGGATCTTATTATTCATGCTCCTATCCTCCAGCTGCTGGATGGGTTTCTACCCTTTGAGATCGTGATTGACGCATAAGATTTGACAATTGGTGCTATGTCAGGATGAAGAAGAGATGGGATGCCATTTGCATTTCATTGCGGTAGTATAACACTTGATGAGGACTAAAAGAATTACACATTGACAGAGAAAGATCTGCTAGTCATAGTGTTTATGCTAGAGAAGTTCAAATCATACCTCCTCAAATTAAGGATTATTATCTACAATGATTACTCTGCCACGTATTTACAATGTAAGAAAGATGCCAAGCCTCATCTAATTCGTGGGATTCTTCTACTCTAATAATTTGATTGGAAATTCTTGACTAATCAATTGTCAAGAATGTGGTGGTAGATTAGCTTTCCCAAATTGTTGAAATAGAGTCTCATGAGTAGAACTCCATTCCCATCAAAGAAACCTTTTTATATGATGCAATCTTATCTCTCTCCTCTATCCACTAGTATGCAGACATCGTGAACTATCTTTTCTCCAAGAAGATTCTGTCAGACTAGCCGAAAATCAAACTTGATAGATTCTTGGCTAACATTCACTTATACGAGTGAAAAGATACACATCTGTAAAGAGAGGGCACGGAGTGCATCTAGAGGAGGTGCATACCTCGGAAGGAGGAAATGGGTATCCTAGATCACTGTCACAAGCTTGAAAAAGGTTGTCACCATTATGGAAGAGGAAGGCAGTGAAAGTGCTTCAATGTGGCCTTTGGTGGCCTACTTTATTCAAGGATGCAAACACTTATATGAAGAAATGTCGATTGTCATCAAATGGTCAGGAACATCATCATGCGAGACACAATGCCTCTGAAATACATTTAGATATTTGACATTTTTGATGCATGTGGCATTGACTTCATGGGTCCATTACCTAACAGCTAGAGCTTTGAATGCATCCTGCTCACTATCAATTATGATAGAAAATGGGTGGAAGAAATCCCCGCTTAAATCGTAAACAATCATCTAATCTATCATTTTTTGAAAAAACAATATCATCTTGTTGTTCGAGAGTCCTAAAATTATTATATCCAACGGGAACAAAGAGGACAAGAAGTTGACCATAGAATACGATATAGAACATCATGTAGAAGCTCCGTACTAACCTGAATTAAATGGCTTGGCAAAAGGCTCAAATAGGGAGATCAAAACTATGTTCCAGAAGCTTGTACAACCAGACAACAAGAATTGGTCGTAGCTAGGGATGAAAATGAATGTGAATAAATTCGTATTTGATCTGCTATCGTATCCATTTTATATGTATATTGACATTCATATTAATATTCATTTTAAAATAGATGTGGATATTGATATCACTTTGGCATTCACTAATATTCGCATTCATATTCATATATTTGTTTTCATACAAAAGTATAGTAATAGATTTATTTATAATTGTGTGTAGCAACATTTTATGAGTACATTCACAATTGTTGATATAATTGTTATGAAATTACTGTATTTACTATATTTATTTTATGTGTAAACCATCTTAAACATGTATATTTTATTAATCTATTAATATTTCTATTATTATTCATATTTTATTGGTATTCGCTTTACATTTGTTTTGTTTTTAAGGATATGCTAGCACATTTATCACATCCGTCAATATTCATCTCCACATATGTATTCGTATTTAAAAATGGATAAAGATATGATTATACCTATATTTGTATCCCTATCTGACCGTTTTTATCCCTAGTCACTTCTACTTGATTCAGTCCTTTGGGCATATCATAGAGCGTAAAAGTCTCCTCTTGGCATGTCTCCCTACTGACTTGTTTAAGACAAGCCATGCCACCTGCTCGTGGAGTTAATTCATAAATCATTATGGGCATTGAACATGTGCAACCTTGATTCTGAGAAAGTAGGAAAGAATCGCAAAGTTAATATGAACAGATTGCTTGAATTCAGAGACTACGCATATGATAACATCCTTATGTACTAAGAGAAAGTCAAGAAATGTCATGATAAACACATATACAGGAAGACTTTTGAACTTGGACAGAAGATGTGGTCATTTGATGCTAAGTTGAAGATTTTTCCGAAGAAAGTTGAATAGCATATGGGTTGGGCCATTCATAGTGAAAAATATGTGTGACAATAGGAATTTATTGACACTTGACACACAACCATCCGTAGTCAATGGACAGTTGTTAAAGACATATCTAGAGCATGAAACATTCCTACACGTTATCGATTCTATCGAGGTTATCTTCAAGATGAGCTCCCATAGTCAAATGGATCAGACACTTAAGTAGAAAATCACGAAAATATGTTTTTGTTTTCTTATTTTCCCTTCCATTTTTCTCATTCTTCCGAAAAGACGTTCACCTCTTTTATCTTTGTTATACCTAGGACATACTTTGTCCTAAGTATGTGAAGTAAGCACCTTGAGTTATTTATTTCTTCGATCCCTCACCTGTCTCCTCAACTCTTGATACTCTATCTATACTTGGGGATATTTTACCTAAGTATGGTGGGGACAACTCAAGCCGATGAGTTCGTACATTCCCACTATTAACTGTCCCTTCCTTGAGTAGGACATGTTATACTTAGTATAATTGCATTCTAAGTATAGGAACGACGATCAACTTCTCATTTGGTCATTATTTAGTTATTGTACTATAGATTATTCTATACTTAATATGAGTTATGTCTTCCTTTTTTCTCTCTGATCTATGAGGGCATAACTTAAGCTAAGTATAGAGGGGTCCTATATATGATGTATATACTTTAGCCATAACTCATATTTTGTATCTTCAATAATTTGTCTAATTAATAAAAACACCAAAATTCATTGCAAATACTTGTAATGATTAAGTAAAACATATTTTGCAAACGTATTTTAAAATGGTTGAAAATTATTTAAAAACTTTTTGGAAAACTCTTGCAATATGTCCTCAAACCTTTCTAAAAATCTATTATTTTCAAAATTTTCTTGTATTTACGTAAAGTTGATGAAATGATATTCGTCACCAACCCTATACCTACCTTTGTTAGTCCCTAGTAAATACTTATGCGTATAAGTGCATGAAAGAAATAAAGAAAAGAAAGTACTTGGAACAAGTTTTTACTCTCAAAATTGTCTTATTAAAATCAATGTTTGGAGCTCAGTAAGATATTTGGATCATTGGTTTGTTCGGAACAATGTTAAAGTTAGGAAATGAGACACACCAGTCCTTAGGTTCCATAATCCTATCGTCAAGTTCTCTTACTGATCAGGTCGGAGCCATCCTCTTAGTCACATACTCTTGCTACTTTGAAATGACAGATCCATGTGTGTTAATTTTTCAGCTCTTCTCAGGAAAAAGCACTGAACTATAAAAGATTTTTCTCTCCTAATAACTATTCCTCATGGATAAAAACATTTCCATATAAGGTCAGGTACCGCTAGTCTTTACAATCGAATGGGAGAAGAAGCTAGAAGAATGGGAAAAGAGTTGGGAGTGGACTAGTGTAGTCTTCATTACCTTGTGAAGCACAGTCAGTGTAACCGAGTCTCCACCAAGAAGTAAGCCTCTTCTGGAAGCTCATATTTTTGTGGAATTTTTGGTATATGCTTAAATTTTGTATTTTTATTTGACTAGACATTGCTTTGCATTCTTTCTTATTCCCTGACGGATATAACATATTTTTAGTCCGCCCATTTTTTTGGTCTTGGAAAAAAGTTCTATCCATGAAACGCTCCTCATCGGAAGCATTGTCTTAATCCATCTCTAGTCTTTAGATATCATGGTCACCAAAATAAGTGGGTTAGAGTAACCACTTCGACAATCCCCAAGAATGGTTCATGAGTCACCTTTGACGAAGCGGCCTAGCATCACCCCAACTTAGACTTTCAAATCTTTCAACAATCTGTCTAGGTTAAGATAAGGGTTAAGTGCAAGGTCTCTAGTAAAGCCACTGTCTCAAGAGTCTTACAGATGATATGAAGGGTTCTAGTTAGACACCGTGAATCGACTCATGAACATAGTCTCATGGAACCTAGAGAACTAAGTCAAGGTAACCTGGTATACTCCAATTCCAGTCCTTAATGGGTTCTCGTCAAATTAAGTGTATTAAGGGCTATCCTAAGCTCCAATCTTCAGACTTTAATTCAAATTTGTTCAATTATCTTGATCATTCCAAAAAATGCAAATGTTATGTACAATACAAGAAAAAAATTATTTTGTGAAGCAATTTTCTTTTTGTATTTTTTAGGGGTTTTGAAAAAAGTTTTAAAATTTTTATGTATATTTTTGAAAATATTTTGAAATTATTTTTGGATTTTTGAATTTTGCAAAATTTTAGAGATTTTTGAATAAAAGATATTAAAGGAATATGTACAACTATTTACATGGGAGTGCATATGTATTTACTAGAGTGAAGGTGTACTTTACACAAAGAATCTACGAGTTGAGTGTTAGTAATATTTTATAAAGTTTATACATAAGTTTTATAAAGGTTTTGTAAAGTTTTTTTGAAATATTATTTACAAAAGGTTCTCAACATATTTTTGAAAACATTTTTGCAAATATTTTGAAAAATTAATTTTACAAGCAATTTTAACAAAAAAAATTATAAACATTATAGAGGCTAAAAATCATTTTGCAAATATTTTACAAACAATATTTATAGATTTTTCAAATGATTTTTGCAATAATTTTTCAAATCATTTACAAATAGATTTTCAAAAAGATTTTAACCCTAGCTAAATACATGTGTATAGCATTATATGGCATAAAATAACATCTATTATTTACAGTATAACATTCGTATAAAATATTGTAATTAAATCCAAAATAAAAGAATAAAGAAAAGAAAAGAAAAAGAAATGAAATATCAAAGATATTGAATGAAAATTAACCCTGAGACCTAGGCATCAAGATGACTGGGTCGGCAATGAATAAAATAGGGGGGATAAGGGCCAAACATACAATAAAAATCCTAATTTTTTATTCTTCAATAAAGCCATTTGGGTCTATGTTCTTTATTATGTATACATCAAATCAATAAACTTTGTACATGAATTTTGTAGATAAAAAATATAAAATTTATTTCACATAAAAATAATGCACATTGTGCTTCACACACTTAGAATAAAAAGTCAATAGCCAAACTTCACAGTCAAGTATATTCTCCATGCTATATTAAAGTCGATCAAAATCACCTTTAATTATACAACTTTTCATAAGCCATTTAATGAATAATTTCATTCAATTTGATGTTAAGATGCAAAAGTTATGTTTTGGAATCCTATTGTACATTATACCTAGATAAAATAATCATTTTATTTATTCTTTATGTTTTTCATACTTTAATATTTTTGAATTTTGTAAATACATTTGATAACATATGTACGTAGTTAGAAGAAAGAAAAGTCATTAGAAATACAATAAAATAAATAAGCTTATAAAAATATATATATGAAATACACATACATATACATATATAATAAATACATATATTTATTAAGTGTACGTATAACCTTAGGAAAGATATTAATATGTATTGACAAAGTTAAAAATATGTAAATTATGTAAATAAAGTAATAAAATTTAAAATAGAAAATAAAATTAAAATACTCAATATATAGGTCAATATACCTATATTTATACTTGTAAAAATAAACATGCAACAAATAACCTCGAAAAATAAAATAAAAGTCGAATTAAAATACTACATAAAATACTAAAAACTTTTCATGTTTTAAGAAAAATAATAAATTTCTTAATATTTCTATTTAATATATTTCTATTTTTATCGTATGTTTGTCCTCTTCTATCCACCATGAACCAATGAGGGTGCGGTCAAATTTGACCCCAGTCAACTCCCCGCTCCTCCTTAGGTCTGCTTAAGTTTTTTCAAAATGATTCTTTCATTTTTTTTTTCACCTTGATTCCTTCATGACTTTTAACACTCTATCATTGAACTTTCATGACACATAGATTCCTTGATTGATAGAGATTTGTAGCAATTAGTTGCCTCAATCAAAGTCCCCATTGTATAAAACTCAGTCATCGATCTCCATTTAAAATTTATTCTATTTAAACCCCCCAAATCCCCAAATTTCTTATGCATGAGGTTTATTGGGACAAAGGTCTTCTCCCTTGAGGAGTTGGTGTGGAGAAATGGGTGTTTTCTCTGATCCCCATCGTTGGTGAGCTCCGCCCAATGTTCTACCAGCCCCCTACTTCGGTAGGTAGAGCCCTAGCTTTCCCTTCCTTTATATTCTTAGAACTTATCTTAGGATAGGTCACGCTTTTGTTTAAGTAAAAATCGCATTTTATTCTGCAAAATCTCGAATTTATAGTTCGTCGAAGCTGAGCTCCAAGGACTTTTTTCACAGTGCCTCACCGTTTTCTGACCCATCTTTTGCACCCATTTCATTTCCCTTCACTTCTTTTGCATCCATTGCGCCTCAAGTCCCCTTGATCTAGCTCAGATTGAGGAATCACCTTCCTCTGCCACGTCACCGGAGGGCTCCGCCCAACTTCCCCCACCCTCTTTCTCGACCTGATAGAAGCCCCAGAACCTCCGTTTTTGTGTGCTAAGACTTTCTACAAGATATGGAGGCTCGAAGACCCATGCGAGTCAATTTTTTTGCTAAGTACAATGAACCTAGATCTCCTTTTCTTTTTCGACTTCATCTAACCATGTCGGAGCTTCTCAAAGCCTTTTAATGCTTCCAACATATGTAGACTTTTAAGGCAAATGATCCGAGCATCTGAGAGCCAACGGATATGCACTGTGGAAGGCGGAATCAAAGATCGAAGGTCCCTCTTGAGTTGTTCTTCCCTATTCTTGGTGAAGAGCAACCACCTTAGATCTTCCTCTGCTCCTAGTTTTGATCTCAATAGCTGGATCGTGCCCCACTTAGGCATTCAATCACCCCCTAAGATTAAATCTTAGGTGTTGATCGGTAAAGCATCATCCACTGTCCAGACATCAACACGTGTATAAGTGAAGAAATCCTGACCATTGTCAGGCGCCTTTAAGGGGTATTTTGTAAATTCTACCCCCCCCCCCCATTTTTGTACTTATTTTTAGTCCATAAACTATCATCTATAGTGTAAAAAATTTTAGTTATTTGGCAAGTAGACCCATGTACTCTCTGTATTTGCACTTAGGTCCCTTACCATGTCACCTCAGGTGCACATATACGTAAGGTAGTGGCCTTTTTGCAGGAACCCCCCTGTGCTTGCATGTTATTATTTAGTCTAGTAAATTTGTAACTTAGTTCAAAAATTTTAGGAATATTTTCATGTATGACCTTCCGTGTTTTATAAATTGCGTTTATACGTCTCCTAGTATTGAATGATTGAAATATTCATGAGAAAATTAAGCAGAGGCCCTTGGACTTTGGGTTTTTGTTCTTATTTGCATTTTAATTTAATTTTATTTGCATTAAAATCCCTATTGGTATTAAATTTTTATTTTCTTTATTCCTTGCATAAAAAATACCATTTTGCATCTAAAATATGTAAGAATTTTATTTCAAGTTCTGTTATATTATCAAAACCATACATTTTTCGCATATCCAATTAAAATATTTTCTTATATTAAAAATCCAAAAACATTAAATTTATTATATATTTGCATTAAAATTTATAGAAAATAAAAAAATATTTTGAAAAATTCTTAAAAAAATTAGATGTTATTTATTATATTTTGCACCCACATACTAAACACTAAAAAAACTCAAAAGAAAAATAGAATTTACAAACCCTTTCTAATCCTAAAAAAATATATATATCGTTAAAAAATTTAAAAATTAAGTTTTCTATACCTTATTTATTATATTAATTACTTATTAAAATTACTTCTTTGGAATTTTTTGAGCAATTTAGCTTTTTTTGAAATTCAAAACAATCTTGCCACATATTATTGCTCATTGTATTTCCTATTTTTATTCAATTAAAAATACAAAATATAGAAAAAAATAAGATAAAAATCACAAAAATAGAGTAAAATATAGAAAAGAACAAAAATATTTTAGGGTAAATTACAATTTGGGTCCCCATCTATGGATCCGATTCCAGAATGGGTCCTGATCATTAAATTGTAACGATTCGGGTCCTAGAGCCATTAATGTAAGGAACTTTTTGGGGTAAGTAACGAGTATGCCCTTGTTTAAAAGTTGGAACCCAACCCCCATTCCCTGCCCAACAAGGGCATATTCGTCACGAACCCTTCCATTTCCTAAATGGTTTTGGGACCCGAATCGTTACAATTTAAAGATCGGAACCCATTCTGGGATCGGACCCATAGATAGGGACCCAAATTGTAATTTACCCTATATTTTATTTGTGTATTTTGAGTATATATATATATACTAATCTGTATTGTATACTAATACCTACATTTACTTATATTTTAATTATTAGTATTATAATTATCAAAAATACCAAAAATATTTTTAATACCCTTAAAAATAAAAAGGAATCTACCAAGGGTTTTTTTGGATGTTTCTATATTTTATATCTATTCATATCCTATTTATATATTATAATATCTATATCCTCTACATACATCATATACATATATTTCATAAATTAAAAAGAAAATAAAATCAAAAATAAAAATATTAAAAATAAAACAAAAAATTAAACCTAAAATTAAAGAAATAATTATGAAAAAACCATTGAAAATAAAAAATATTATAAAAATACAAAAAATACATTGATTGTTTGTTTTGATCCATTGGTGTGATATATTCCCCTTTCTCCATGTTTTTGACCTCTACAAATACTTACTCTTATATACATTATTTGTAGAGTTATAATAAATTTTAACTCCACATTTTTGCTTTGCATTGCTTCATCTTTTATGGGTTAGTTGTTCTTTGAATTCAAGGTTATCGTGGGTCGCCTCAACGAATGTATTCTTGTTCTGTGTGGAACACAAGAACCCCGTAACTCTTCGTTAAACAATGATTTGTATTTTGGAGTCATGACTATGCATAAGCATCTCCAAATATGCAACCCATGGTGACAAAGTTCTTTGCAATGATAGAAGACCATGGATGTCATCATATGACTTAGTCCATATCATGATTAAATTAGTGATTAATATTTTTGAATCATATTCTCATTATTAATCTAAGAGATAGTGTTAGGACATATGCTTATTGTCTTAGTTTTAATCCAATTAAACTAATGACACTTAAGTGGCCCCAACTTGGGTTTGATCCTTTTATGCACTCAATGTTATATGTAGTAATACAGCCTCACTCAGTACAATTTAATGTTCCAATTTTAGTGGTTAAAGTACATCATAACTCTTCATGCTACCTTTCCTTGAAATGGATCCCACAATGTCGGACAGATAATGCCAACATGGAGCGCCTCCACTACAAGTGTGGCACAAGATGACAATTAAGTAACCCATTAGTATATCCATGGCCTAGATACCATCATCAATTCAATTCGAGATAACACAATCAATACATATTTTACTAAAGAGATTTTATCGATCTTTTCCACCGTGTATGATATTATATAGTAACTGTGTGAATTTTAGGAATTTAAAACTCTTTTTAATTTCTCAAAATATCTAATGCAATAGTCTAGTTTATTTTTAATTTAAAAATTATTTTTTATTACAAAATGTCTAGTGTAACAATCTAGATATCTTTTTTCGAATCAAAATAATTTTAATTGTGAAAGATGTCTAATATAACAATCTAGATAATTCGTGAAATCAATTGAATAAATTTCACAATTCCTAATTGTATTGTAAATAATAAAGTGCATAATTAATCTGGAAAATTATGAAATAAAAAAATAATTTCTAATTTATTTCATATTTTCAAAACAAATCATTATTCCATATTTGACTTTCCAATATGTGACCATCGCACTTCAAATTAGAAAACATCATACAACTTGGACTTAAATTTTATTGTGACCTCAAATAATTCAAAAATATTAGTTCCAAATCCTGATGTGAATATATCAAATATACTTCCATTAATTTTTACTCCTAAAATATGATAAATAAGTCAATGAAAATAATCGAGTGCTCATCAAATTTTGCCTATAGAGAAATCCAATTTCTTATGGTAACACGATCGAAAATGTGTGAAACATTTTTGCACTGATTATGAACTTATTTGTTACTTACTAATCAGTATTTTTAATTTTATATGATCCAAAATAGTAGCTAAAAATGTATGTTTTTAATGCTACAATCTTTGGACGAAATTAGAGTCCATGATCATTTTAACACCCGAATCTTCTCCTGAATGTCACCAACTATTGATGCATCTTTTAGACATTATTATAGAATTTCTAAACATCATATATATCTCAAAAATATGTTTAAAATATAGGAGAACAATAGTAACTTTGAAAGTCAACAAATAATTCGAATCGTTAAAACTGTCTCAAGACAATGTACCTGATGATCTAGATAATCTAGCCAATTATTCATCAGACTTCGATGCAATAGAAATCCTCTAATCTATGGTTATTATACCAATTTAAATAAATAAACAAACTTTTTATGAACTCCACATCACAGAAACATGGAAAATTAGCAAAACTATTTTCATAAAGCATTGTATTCATCTTATGAACAATAAACTTCATCACAATGATTTGTACTTGTGAAACCATTAAATTAGAGAAATTTCTTTCCTAAGAAGGTTTCTATTATTCTAATTAATATTAAGATGATATTAGGATAACCTCTTGAAGCGTGAGTCTCTAAAGTAAGAGACTTCCCGAATCAAGTCTGACCTACAGTGTCTCTTTTCTAAGCGCAAAGATGAATTGTGTTGCTTCCCACGAACTTGGACGGCATCCTCATGGACAGGGCTTCAACAAGAGCCATGTATGAGTTTTATACACAATACTCTTCTATTTCTCTATGGCGTTAAATTCTTAAAGGACTATGATCTCCAAAACTCAAGTGAATAAAACAGAAAGCCTTACTCTCTTTTTATATGCATTGTACATGCCTATTGAAGAGTCATCTCTTCAAGAAGGTGTATGCAATGATGGACCTTAGATTGTTGATCAAGGGTTTAATACCAAGTCCTTGTTCACTAATACATATATCTCTTTATTTATCTCCAGTTCATTTAAGTAATAAATTAACAAATCAACAAAGAGGTTAATTCAAGGACCCTTTGTAGTGGCAACAAGTGTCAATACACAAGCGCAATAAAATTCATATATAAAATAAGATTGTTGTTAATTTATTAGTTGATTAATCAATAAATAATACAACAATATTAAGAGCCATATTCTCAATAGGACTCAATATAATGATGTTGTATGTACAACCATTGTATACACCCCATCTTGACTAAATATAGTCATGGTTGTTGCCTTTTATTTATCAGTCAATTATCTTGATAATCACATTATCATTATTTAAGAAATTGTTGAAATAATCCCTATAGCTTATGAATCATATTCGCAAGCACACAAATTTTAAATCCAATTTACATCTATGAAATTATTGTGAATCAAATTCACACATAATTTCGTGTCTTAGAAATATTATGCATATCATATTTCGCATATATACCATTCACATGAATCATATTCATACAAATCTTAAGTATTGTGAATTAACATTCACATTAACTAATGAAATGCATTTAAACATAAAGTGCCTTATGAAAAATGTAATAATAACAACAATTACATCATTGACATCTTTAAGTATGAGTCCTAATCTAATTAGGACACAAAAGTACAATTGCAAATAATTTGAAATAATGTCGGGGAGATCATACTATCCATGTATAGTGACTTGAATATGGATATCAATCCGATTTCAAGGTTTATACCATTTTTAGTACACTCTTATCAATTGAGCTCGGGTAGAACACTTTACACTCGAAATGAGCTCAATGAAATGCATGCCACTCTATGTGAGCTCGGGAAGGTATTGGTGAACAGAACCCAGCTTCCTTGACCTTTTCTAATCAAATCTCAAATCATTTGAAGTTCAGAAATGAGGACATGGAGCTTAAATAATTCCATTTCCATGATTATTTTTGTTTCGAACATTTGGACATTAAATTGGAAGTGGAATGGGAAATTGGGTTACAATGACTTGATATTTAATCTAAATAATTCTTAAAACAACAAGATAAATGGAGCCACTAAAGCCCACCATGTTTCATCACCTCTCGGAATGGAAGTGTCATCTTAGATGATCTATTACGATTGAGTTAATCCTAAGTATTCATAATACTCATTCATCCTTCGCACTTGAAAAACTTTGATAATTTTGAAGTTCAAACCCTAGTTAGATTGTCTTCTTCAGATTAAATCAATAAATTCCTCATTTTACATTTGAGTGACAGCATTAATCATATACTTTTCAAAAGTATATATTAATATCTCGAATCCATATCTTATTTCATAAAGAAGATAACCATGTATTGAATTCATTTTGACCCTAAATTATCTCTTGAGTCGGCTCTATCTCCTGGTTCATCAATTATGAACATGAATGATTCCTTCCAGAAATCATACATCTCATATGTCTTAATATGCATACCATCTGCTTGTATATGGACCTTGTCTAGGTCACCAACCTATTGGTCTATCAAATGTGCATACTCAAGCATATAGATGCATATCTATCTTAGGTTAAAGGATGTGTGACTGATGGTGACAGTTATGATTCAGATAGTTTATCTCGACCTCATCAGTCAACTTTTTGACTTGATTGCTCCAACACTTCTAAATCTCTATTCCTATGTAGAGAACCTACATCAAGAAGTCAGTTGAATATCAGTCTGTAGAGAAAGTTTGCCATCTCTTTCTCGAACTAGAGTATCGGATATCATATGTTTGAAGTCAACTATGTCCTCTCAGCTACATCGTAATCAATATGTCTATGGTATATAACTCTAATTGTACAAAGGGACCTTAATAATAAAGTGTATTCATATTTATTTATTCGTTTCATATTAGATGGACTTGATAAAACAATATCTTTTTATGCATTAATGGGTCACCAAGAGCTTACAAGTCCAACATATATATGTGTGTGTGCGGTATGTATATATAGGTATATATGTATGGGAAAAAGGAGTATGCTCTCTAGGAGCATGTAACTTACATGCTCACACCTTTTTATCCCCGTATTGTTTTTATTTTTTAAATGAAATTTAGGCAGATTTATATCACCATATATTACCATGATATCATTCAAAATTCAACTTAATTCGAGACTTTTATCCCTATCTATCACGACTGCCAAATTTTAGTGGGCAGAAAATTGTTGAAATCGACACCCTCTCCAGATAGACATGTTAGGAATATCTACACAAAATTCGAAATAAATATTCCACTTACTATTTTAAGTATATCTCTTTATGGTTTTATTTTAAAAAATTGTAGAAAAATATGGGAGCATATTCGTATATGCTCTGAGGGAGCATATTCATTTAACCTATAAATATACATTAACAGACACAAAAACACATAATGTATCTGATGGTCCATGTGCCCATTAAATTTTTGGTGAGCATGGACTATAGGTCATACACATATATTACAAATAACTATATTTCCAATTATAGGCCATACATGAGTTTGAACAACATTTATTTTTAATTATACATTGTACTTTAAAAAAGGAAATATAGTTTTGGATAACAACTATTCAAATTAATAATTTCGTGCAAAAGATTGAGATCCAAGCACTCAGATCATTAATATACATACATTGATCAAGTAAATAGTTGTTGCAAGATAAGTAAAACCAGAACAATAGTTTGTAATTTACATCCATAATATTACATTGTACAGAATTCAATAACATATACTATGATTAAATAAATATTTGTTGTGAAATCAGTAGTACCATAACAAATGATTAGTAATGGCGTTGGGTATGTAATGAGCATTGCATTTATTTTTGTAATAATTTTTTTCGTTTTTTCATCAATGAAGCATTCCGTTTAAATTACTAATTCATTTTTTTCTTATATATGTGTGTTTAATAACTCCTTTTTCAAAGTATCATTTCCATATTAATTGTTAATAATGAGAATATATTGCCTATCACACGGTGATCTATTACTTGAATAATGTCCCTGACTTACAGACAATTATTTTGTTATCACGGATTCGAATATGTGTGTGTATTACAAAACCTGTAACACAAGACATATATATTACTGATCTCCCAATAATAATTTACATAACTGAATATATATATATATATATTACTTGAGTATTGCTCCTAAAACAGAAATGATTTCAAGGTAATATTACTTATGGAATTTTGACTATTTGTTATGGTATTACTAATTTCACTAGCATTTACTTGAGCATTGTTTATATATTACTTAATTACGTACAAGGTAATATTATGGATGTAAAATTATTGACCATTGTTTTGGTATTATTGATTTTGCAACCAACATTTACTTGAAAATTGTATATATATTACTAATCCGAGTGTTTGGATCTCTATCTTCTGCATGAAATCATTTATTTGAATAATTTCTTTTCAAAACTTGCTTCTCTCTTTTAAGAACATGATATAATTGGACATATATTTATGTCTAAATTGTCAAGCATATTAATATCTTTCTAAAAATGACATCCTTTTAAATGAGTAACCACTCAATCGATAAAACACTTGTATGACATATACTTGATGATCACCAAAACTCCAACAGGCACAAGGTCCCTTGGATAATTCCTCCATATGTGTAATAATTGATGTTTTATATGTAAAAATATTACATATATAGTAAGAAATATATTATATATACATATTAACAATTAAATGTAAAACTATGTATTTTTCACATTATAAATAGATATATTTATATATTTGCGTATGTTCTCCGTATTTTATATTTATTTATATGTTCTGTTTGTGCATTGTTTATTTCCGTATTTACATCTATGCATGTATGTATTTGTATATTTTCAACGTATGTAAGTAAAAATGTTTATTAGTATAACCACTTATTATTTTTCAAGAGATAGATATCATGCTTATATAAGCCCACGTAAATTTATACTTTTTCTAAATTATTCATATATATCTACCTTGTGTGTATATTTATGTTTGTTGGTTAAATTAGTTTTAATCATATGTTTCAATCATAGTTATATATGCATTTTAAACATGTTTGATTAAATCTGTTTTGATCAACTACTTCAACTATATTTTCTCATCGATTTGAGTCCGATTTAAAGGATTTATGGCATTATAGGTTAAGCCAGTTGAACGTGGTCCCACCCAATTCAATATTCCTAATGAGATTTAGTATTCAATATCCAGTAAGGTTTTAAAAACCTTGTTGTAAATGAACGTGATTTTTATTTAAAAAGTATCAGTATTTCATCGACTTTCTTTAAAATCGTAAATATGTTGTCAGTTCGTGTAAGACCCAAGAGCCCATTTGTATCGTTCCCTTCTTTCTCGTAATTCGTCACATTCTGCAAAATACAAGAAATCAGTCAGCCTTCAGGAAATAATAATTTTATTATATGAGACTGTTTGGTGGTATGGTATAGGAATGGGACATGGAGTCTAATGGGAAAAATACCAGACAGAGTCTAGAAAAAATGGTCCAAGGGCGTTGAAGGATAAGTTGTGAAGGGTGGATAGTTTTTAGCATGTACGTTCATATCAATTTCGATATCATTTCAATATCGTGTCGATTCGATATTTCAACGATATTTCGGCGATATAACAACGAATATTATTCGTTGCCAAATGATCTTTTGTACTTGTAATTAACAATGAATATCACATTCGTTGTTAAAGGTCCATATAATGACGATTTTTTCATTAAATTATTCATTTAAATTCACGCTAATCGTTGCTATATTTAGCAACGATTAGAAGAAAACAGCAACGAATAATCATTGTTATATGATTCATTGCGAGGGATATAACAAGGAATATCATTATTCGTTGTGATTTTAAAGAAGTAAGCACCAACGAATAATATTTGTTGTTATATATTTAACTACGGAAGATATAGCAACGAATATTAAATTATTCGTTGCCTTAGGTCAATTTTCTTGTAGTGATATCGATGCTCTTTTGTAAAGGAAATGTCTGAAAAGGAGGAAATATCGTCATATCGATATCCATATCGGTCTCATCTCGATATCGATATATGAATGATATATCGCCGATATATCACGATATTTCCTTCCACGGTTTTTAAGGGTTAAAATCTTATCCCGCATTACGATTTCGATTTTTTAACTAAAAAGTTGTTCTCTCTCTTCAGATTTACTGGGGAACAAGGGGAATTCGTCTTGCATTAATCTATCACAAAGCAAACTGGTCTTATTTCTTATCCATCGTCCGAACAACACCTGACTCTCTCTCTCCCCCCCTATCAATAATGTGGAGAGCACCTAACAAATGTGCATGAGTGGTTAATGCAGAAGGGCACCACGACCCCCAGAAAGACATCCATCCCTTCATTCATGTGAAGGAGGACAAAGGGCCTATGGCATTTGCCTTGTGTGGTCTCCCTTGACTTGATAGGATCCCTCCAGCAACCCGTGAGACCCAACCCAACGCTGTAGGTAGCATGTCCCCGTTACCATTGCCCTCCCTATTCAACCCCAATTGGGTGATAGCGAAACGACAATGGACATGATTTTAATGACTCGTGTTGTGCTTACCACACCAAGCTAAATGATTTTCCACGATTATTTGCTTGGATTTTTAATTTGTCGATTTCGATGTTTTTTACAAGGACATGTCATAGAACAGGAATTCATTTTCTCTTATATTTCTCTGTACTCCCATTCAAGAGATATGATCTCGTTTGTTACATTAAGTAGCCGGTGGTTGTTATCTGTGAGCATCCGTTGCGATAATTCACTGCAACAAAATGGATATGTGGTGATGTTTTTTAATCTGTCATGATATTGTCCATTGTTAACTATATATCGACGATTTTATTTGTTCTGAAATTATTTTTCATAGTTGAAGTTAGCAATGAATGTCATATCCGTTATTAAATTATTAGTCACGATGGATATAGGAATGTTTATGCATTGCTATTTTTATTTCTTGGACAATATTAACTAATTTTTAGTTCAAAATTTAGTAAGGATTAATGAAACTTTAGAAAACAGCGACATATAATTGTTGTTATATGCATTGTCTCTAATAATATAGCAAGGAATTTGACATTCGTTGCTAATTTTCAAGTATGAAAAATACATTTTCAATGGATAATATCCTCCTTATACAGTTAATATCGTTCCAATTTTATCAGATATCTCCGAAGAGACCCTTATATTTAATAATGGCTACTATAGTGACAGATTTACAAAAATATCATTATGGATCCATTTTATTGTAGTGTTTATCTCGACTTGAATCTGTTGATATGTGGCAAACATCCAGATTAATTGCTAATGATACAAATATACCTACTACAATAGTTTTAAGGATTTTTATCAATGTGCCCTTTAACTATATAATAGCAGTTATTGTAGCCGCTGGAAAATTTCCAGCCAAGTTACCTTTTATTTTTCTCATTAAATAAATTTGATTTGATTCTAAATTAAGAGGTTGTAATGACCATTACCCTCTCCAATGAGAGTTTTAAATTCATAAGGGCTTTCTCCCTCCCCAAAGTCACTTGCTCTTACTTTTTGAGAGAGAGGAAAGGAGAGAAGAGAGAGAGAAGAACGATCTTATCGGCGTTCTTCGTCGTCGCAGGAGAAGGCGACGTCGAATCGGAGGAGGAGAGGAGCGTGGATCCTTGACCGGAAGGAGGCCCGACAACCACCACAGAGGGAGTCGTATAACTATATTTATCGGTCTAGGTTTTCATATAATTATTGATTACATTAAAATAGATCTCTCATATGTATCGACTTAGGATTTTACGTATCAACAAAAGTATTATCTGGATTGCAATTTATAAACGTATTTATCGGTTCCCTAAGTTAATATGTATACACAACGACTTGAATTTGATTAAGACATAGTAAGGTATGTGTTGGATTCCTAATATGATACATATGGATATATGATCCTACTTGATTTAAGACTATAAATTTATATATCGTAACATAAAAGATATGCGTAAATGCCATCTTTGTATTTACAGTGAGGCCTCCAATTATGTATTCATCGAGTATCTTAAACTATGAATATTATGTCGACTCTAACCAGAATAAAAGTATTCTCCCAGATCTGTGAACTATGCACATGGAAATAAATAGATCGTATCACTACGGAGGTTTTGTTATCCATAGTCCGTGATCTGTTTTTTTTATTCTTGCTTTTGAAACCAAATGATAAATAAAATATATACCCATGTCTAAGCAAATGTTGCTTAGTTTTTGATGTTGGCTTACGCAAGATGTGGAAATCTAGATCATTTGATTTATATGAACATTAAATCTATCATTATTATACTATAACATTAGACATAATCCATTATTGTTTTGGATAGTCCGTAAACGTCGACAGTAATAACCGGTGATATGCCTCACTAGCACTTACCTTAGCAGCCCACATGAAAAAGAAAAGCGAGTCAGATTGGTGGGAGCATCGTTAGATTACTCATTTCTAAGATAATTTTGTACTTTTATATGCCTCTTTAGTTATTTAGTTATGAATGTAAAATATAAAGTATACTGAGCACATCCTCATACAGGATACATATTGGTAGGCTTATAAATGTATCTTTTTTACTTTGAACTCCGACCTGGTAGAGATTTTAGAGTTAAAAAAATTCACTATACACCATATGGTATTTGAAATCAATGAGCGATTGAATTCGTTCATGCCTTTCACAATCAAGTCCGCCATAAAGAAAGAGCATTGTAAATGTTTTTGTTTTCAAAAAATACCCGATGGGATTGTAATATTAAGCTCTATTTCAAATAAAAAAATAAAGTCTTAAAATTAAAGGTATATATCCATTAAATATACAAGATGTATCATGAGTACGTTGAGAATCTACGATCTTGAATGGAGTCATAAATTACATATAATTGCATACACATGATTAGTCTATATAATTAAATTGTTATGATAAGATGAAAAAGTAATGAATTCCTATTATGATCAATGAATATTGATTTAAGGCACAAACTCATAAGGAGTCACATGGATGACCGCAAGGGGTCATGTTATGAAGCAAAGGGCAATGCCGCAAGGGGCGCATGGTTGCAAGGAACCACAGAGGCAAAACCTAAGTCCTAAGATAAGCGGAGCTAAGTGCTACACCTAAAGGTGGGAGCAACCTCTAGATTCCAATTATCGTAAGCCTAAGGGGCAACACCGCAAGGGACGTATGGTTGCAAGGAACCATAGAAGCAAAAGCTAAGTCCTCTACAGTTGAAGCTACACTGTCATGGACCGCAAGTTCCAGCGGTTGAAAACATATAACAAGATACGTATATGGAAGTTATGAAATAAATGATTTATAGAGGTAAATCATTACAAGTATGCAAGAAAATTGTTTAAAAAGAGTAAACCATTACATGTTATACAAGAAGTGGTTTAAGAAAGTTAAACCATCAAATTCATGGAGGTTAATATGCAAAATGATTTATATGATTTAAGAAGTATGTAATTTGCCTAGTATTTTATGAAATAAGCCCCACAAGTTGAAAGAAATGGTAGTCATATCTACTTATGCAATTTACATGCATATTCATGTTTTTGAAAGAAGTCAAATTGTACATGATAGGTATCGAACTTAGACATGCATGGGAAATATCTAGGCACGTAATGATGTGTAGCCATGAAAATCCAAGTACATGATTTATAACTGATCAAGGACCGTTAGAATACCCATGCATGGACCCCGATGCATACTGGGCATTAGGCTCATGAAAATTTATTTTTGCCAATTTCAGGTGAAGAACAGGGTTGACTGCATCTCAGGATTGTGCTACAGACTCCACAAGATTCTGACGTGGTATGATTTAGCTTATGAAGCTTGAAGGATATCTATTTGCCTACAGGAACTGTTGAGTTGTTGTTTAATTCATAGCTTATTTTTTGCAAGATAACCCCAGTTGGAGTTGTAATAAGGGGACACTTATGGAACTCTTGATTGAATGGATGTTTTTATTTGATATTATATCTGCTCATGCACGTTTATGTAACAGTTCGATCGCGTGACACTGAATTATATGTGAATGAAATAGTCAGCCTTCATGGTGTTCCCATATCAATTGTGTCCGACCGAGACACACGATTTACCTCTCGTTTATTGAAGAGTTTTCAGGATTCTTTGGGAACTCAATTAAAGTTCAGCACTTCTTTCCATCCGCAGACTGATGGTCAATCAGAAAGGACCATACAGATGCTAGAAGATATGCTGATAACATGTGCTTTAGATTTTGCAGGTGGCTGGGATAAACATCTCCCACTAGTAGAGTTTGCTTACAATAATAGCTACCATTCGAGCATCAAGATGGCTCCCTATGAAACATTATATGGGAGACCGTGCAGATCATCCTCATGTTGGAGTGATATTGGTGAGAAGCACATCTTGGGATCAGAACTGGTTCAGGCAAGTAAGCAGGGCGTTGATTTAATCAGAAAGAGACTGTTAGTAGCTCAAAGTAGACAAAAATCTTATGTTGATCGTCACAGAAGAGAGTTGAGTTTCACAGTTGGAGAGCCTGTGTTCCTAAAGATCTCTCCAACCAAAGGCGTCTTACGATTTGGCGTAAAGGGGAAACTCACTCCCAAATACGTAGGACCTTTTGAGATTCTTCAGCGGATTGGAGAGGTGGCATATCGTATTACATTACCACCTCAATACTCAAAACTACACGATGTATTTCATGTATCTATGTTGAGGAAGTACACTCCTGATCCTTCACATGTGATTGAGCATGAGGTCTTCGACATTCAACCCAACTTGACCTTTGAGGAGAAACCTGTCCGCCTAGTTGATCGTAGAGATTATCAACTTCAGCGACGTGTAGTTCCGATGGTTAAGGTCCTCTCACAACATCATCAGAAGGAAGAGGTCACCTGGTAGCTGGAGAGCGAAATGCAGGAGAAGTACCCGCAACTTTTTAGTATATACTTTTATTATAGAAATTTCGAGGACGAAATTTTTTTAAGGGTGGTAGATTGTAACGGCTGGAAAATTTCCAGCTAAGTTACCTTTTATTTTTCTCATTAAATAAATTGATTTGATTCTAAATTAAGAGGTTGTAATGACCATTAACTTCTCCAGTGAGAGTTTTAAATTCATAAGGCTTTCTCCCTCCCCCAACATCACTTGCTCTTACTTTTTGAGAGAAAGAGGAAAGGAGAGGAGAAGAGAGAGAAGAATGATCTTATCGACATTCTTCGTCGTCGCAGGAGAAGGCGACGTCGAATCGGAGGAGGAGAGGAGCACGGATCCGTGACCGGAAGAAGGAGCGACAATCACCACAGAGGGAGTCGTGCGTTGGACCTAAGGTATGTATCGATTTAAGATTACGATATATAACTGTATTTATGGGTCTACGTTTTCGTATAAATATTGATTACGTTAAAATAGATCTCTTGTATGTATCGGCTTAGGATTTTGCATATCAACAAAAGTCTTATCCGGATTGCAATCTATAAACGTATTTATCGGTTCCCTAAGTTAATATGTATACATAACGACTTGAATTTGATTAAGACATAGTAAGGTATGTGTTGGATTCATAATATGATACATATGGATACATGATCCTACTTGATTTAAGACTATAAATTTATATATCGCAACAAAAAAGATATGCGTAAATACCATCTTTGTATTTACATTAAGACCTCCAATTGTGTATTCATCGAGTATCTTAAACTATGAATATTATGTCGACTCTAATCAGGATAAAGTATTCTCCCAGATCTGTTAACTATGCACATGGAAATAAATAGATCATATCACCACGGAGATTTTGTTATCCATAGTCTGTGATCTGTCTTTTTTATCCCTGCTTTTGAAACCAAATGGTAAATAAAATATATACCCATGTCTAAGCAAATGTTGCTTAGTATTTGGTGTTGGCTTACGCAAGATGTGGAAATCTAGATCATTTGATTTATATGAATATTAAATCTACCATTATTATGACATAATCCATTATTGTTTTGGATAGTCCGTAAACGTCGACAGTAATAACCACTGTATGCCTCACTAGCACTTACCTTAGCAGCCCACCTGAAAAAGAAAAGCGAGTCAGATTGTTGGGAGCATCGTTAGATTACTCATTTCTAAGATAATTATATACTTCTATATGTCTCTTTAGCTATTTAGTTATGAAAGTAAAATATAAAGTATACATAGCACATTCTCATACATGATACATATTGGTAGGCTTATAAATGTATTTTTTTTACTTTGAACTCCGACCTGGTAGAGGTTTTAGAGTTAAAAATATTTTCACTATACACCATATGGGATTTGAAATCAATGAGCGATTGAGTTCATTCATGCCTTTCACAATAAGTCAGCCATAAAGAAAGAGCACTGTAAATGTTTGTGTTTTCAAAAAATACCCGATGGGATTATAATATTAAGCTCTATTTCAAAAAAATAAAGTCTTCAAATTACAGGTGTATATCCATTAAATATACAAGATTTACGATCATGAATGGAGTCATAAATTACATATAACTGCATATACATGATTAATCTGTATAATTAAACTGTTATGATAAAATGAATAAGTAATTAATCCCTATTATGATCAATGAATATTGATTTAAGGTGCAGACTCACAAGGAGTCACATGAATGACCGCAAGGGGTCATGTTATGCCGCAAGGGGCGTATGGTTGCAAGGAACCACAGAGGCAAAAGCTAAGTCCTCTACTGTTGTAGCTACTGGCGATAAGCGGAGCTAAGTGCTACACCTAAAGGTGGGAGCCACCTCTAAAGTCCAATTATCGGAAGCCTATGGGACAACACTGTAAGGGGCGTATGGTTGTAAGGAATCATAGAGGCAAAAGCTAAGTCCTCTACAGTTGAAGCTACACTGTCATGGACAGCAAATGCCATCGGTTGAAAACGTATAACAAGATACACATATGAAAGTTATGAAATAAATGATTTATAAATGTAAATCATTACAAGTATGCAAGAAAACGGTTTAAAAAGAGTAAACCATTACATGTTATACAGGAAGTATTTAAGAAAGTTAAACCATCAAATTCATGGAGGTTAATATGCAAAATGATTTATATGATTTAAGAAGTACGTAATTTGCCAAGTATTTTATGAAAAAAGTCCCACAAGTTGAAAGAAATGGTTGCCATATCTACTTATGCAATTTACATGCATATTCATGTTTTTGAAAGAAGTCAAATTGTACATGATAGGGATCGAACTTAGACATGCATGGGAAATATCTAGGCACGTAATGTTGTGTACACATGAAAATCCAAGTACATGATTTATAACGGGTTAAAGACCGTTAGAATACCCACGCATGGACCCCGATGCATACTTGGCATTAGGCTAATAAAAAATTATGTTTGCCAATTTCAAGTGAATACAGGGTTCACTGCATTCTCAGGATTGTGCTACAGACTCCACAAGATTCTGACGTGGTATGATTTAGTTTGTGAAGCTTGAAGGATATCTATTTGCCTACAGGAACTGTTGAGTTGTTGTTTAATTCATAGCTTAGTTTTTGCAAGATTACCCCCGTTGGAGTTGTAATATGGGGACACTTATGGAACTCTTGATTGAATGGACGTTTTTATTTGATATTATATCTACTCATTAATTACCATGCACGTTTATGTAATGGTTCGGTTGCGTGACCCAATATCGCATGCTTCTGCCGGTCATCGCGACCCATTCCGTTACAGTTATGCCCCACTCTTATTGTAATATTAGTTGTGCCTACTGTCTTTTGCAAAATTCACAATTACGTCCTTCCGTTAAAATTAAGTAGGGGTATAATTGACATAATAAAAGGACAAAATTACGAATTTTTAATAAATAAGGGACATAATTGATTTCCAAAGAAATGCACAAGTAATAAGTAATAAGAACCACAGTCAGAGATGGAAACAAGACTGGTTCGTAATAGGTCGTGGCTGTCATTCCTGAGTTTTTCTTGATATAAGAACTCCTGGGAGCTGCGTAGCATTGGCAAGCACAAACGTGTTCAACAAACCAACCACACAACATGCAGAAACAACATGAAGGATGTGCTCTGCCCCTTCCGGATGGGAAATCGGTCGAAGCTGGAGGAGATCAGCATGCCTTCAAACAGTAATAGATGTGATCTATCATACGAAGAGAGTAGACAAACAACCAAAATGTTATCACGAAAAAATACACCCCCATTGGACTTGCCTTCAAAGAACAAGTTTTAAGCCCATTAAATCTTCTCCAAAAAAATACTTATTTAAACGGTCTGATGGTAGTGTAGTGAGCCTACCACCCAAAAGATTAAGGTTTATTTACCTTTGTGAGTTTATGTTAAGTAGTCATTAATCAATATAAAAAATAGTCGAGTCTTTCAACGTGGATTTGAGCAAAAATCCATATAACCGACCTTATTTATAATGGGAGAAAGTTTTTCCCATTTTCTATTGCTAACAGTGTTATTTCTAATTTCTTTTCTATAAAATACGCTATCCTTCAGGCAATACCACATGCAAGTGAATTTGTAGGCTAATCATATTGTCGAGCTTTGCCAAAATAGGCTGGTTTCGTCATTCTTTATACCAATCGTGTTGGAAACATGATAAAGGGCATTTACATCAACTAATAATTATTCGAATTTTCAAGATTGCAAACATGTGTGTTTAACAAGATTTATCAATCAATCATCCACGCAATAAGCAAATCCTATTATTAGATATAATCAATAAACTCATATAGACATGATCCAAAAGGCATAAAACAAGCAATGCGCAGGTGTCCACCTAGACTTTCCTTGGAAAAGATATTGTCCCCATTTAGCCAGTTCGTTGAGTCTGAGATCCACTCCCAGTGTACGACAGTTAATGTTTGACGTTTTTGCAATAGGATGG
Organism: Ottelia alismoides; assembly: GCA_037367405.1. Taxonomy (NCBI): domain Eukaryota; kingdom Viridiplantae; phylum Streptophyta; class Magnoliopsida; order Alismatales; family Hydrocharitaceae; genus Ottelia; species Ottelia alismoides. The sequence goes on along the minus strand of JAZKJV010008316.1, from coordinate 63,918 downwards.
TGTTTATCTTAAAAAGCACTTCAGATAACACCTGGTCAAGAAGGTGGTGATTTCAATGGCAAAGAGAGCAAAAAATGAAGAATGCATATAATTCACTACAACAGAAATAGGCTGTGGTGACGGCATTTCACCGACGGATTTTATTATGACGGAAATCTGCCGCCTAAATCCGTCGCCCTAATCCACCTAGACACAACTACGTTTTAGTTTCTTTTTATCTAAATCGCTAATGTAAAGCTTCCGAGTAAAACCCTAACCCTTCCCCAACCATGTTGCCCTTCTCTCTCCTCCATCTCGCCCAAAAGCCTCGACGGCGCTTCCCTCCCTCCACCTCCATCTCCGTTCCCACCTCAGCTCCCACCTCCGCTCACATTCCTGCCCGCGCTCAACCTCCCTCCCCTCTCTGGCGTCCTATATAGCCCTCCTATCATCGTCCTCCTCGTCCTATCTCTCATACTCTCACTCGCAATGGGAAGGGCCTCCATTCATCATGCCCTAATCGCGACACTGGTGCGGGTGGCAATCCTTCGACACCATCGTCCTCGACGCCATTTCCGCCGCTGTCGCCCCCTTCTCCTCTGCTTCCTCCCCTTCCGTTTCCTGTCGCCTCTGTGCCTCTCCTGGCAGTCATGAGCACACTGCCGTCGCGGCACGTGCACTCTGAAAGCTCGAACACAGTTCCGCCCTCCATTCCGGTACCTCAGGGCAATTCGGGGTATGGAGTTCATCAACGACGGCTACCGATTGGAACATGAAGGTATTTTTCTATTAATCATCTCACTTTGTCTTATATTAATCAAATGACGTGGGTGATTACATCATACGTGAATAATATATAGCGCATATGAACTCTTTTTATGGTCGCACACATCATATGACTTTGACTTAAGCTATAAATCTATAGTTGATATTGCTGAAATATTGTGCTAATTATTAACTATCTCAATTCTAAGTTTTACAATAAAAATGGATTTATTATCAAATTGGATGATATTAAGATCTACAACTTGTCAGCATATTTTTATTTGCCAATATCCGTCCTTTCCCCCTGTGTTGGAATCAATGCAGTGCAACTCAAGGCTGCAAATTATGAACCTGTATTTTTACATCATCCTCAATGCACTAGGAGTTTGAACCCTTTTTTCCAATCTTCTAACGGCTGGAAGAAACTATTTGGTTATAGTTATGAATTAATCACTTGAGAGTTTGTACCAAATCATTATTCACGAGTTTGTCTCCCGTTTTTTAAAAATCCAAAAGGTTCTGTGTAGTGGCTGAGAAAGGATTCCGCTTTATACTTTGCAACAGTTACGAGCGCCTAGTTTGATTCTACTTTAATTGTGATGAAATTTAGTTGGATCAACAGCTGACCTATGCTCCTGTTGACATATCTTTACAAAATCTTACAAAATCAAGAACCGCATAGTTCCCGAACAAGAAATTGTGCGAGGCTTTATAGTTTAAAACAAGCTCTCCCTTTGGAAGGAAGGTGGACAAACATGTAATTATGAGAAGGTATAATATTGTTCTGCAAATCTGAAGTGTTAGGTACGCGGTTGCCATCTTTTCTTGAATATTGCTTGTTCTTACTTTTACACTTACCTGTATAGTATAACTATTCATAGGTGGAATTTTTTGTCCATCTAATCTACATCTGTTGTTGACTAGAGTACTATTATTAGTCTTCCTCGCTTTTCATACAAGGATTTCATAATCTTCAGCCTAAGACATTTTTGGTGTAGCTATTTTCTTCCACTTCTATAAAGTTGGCGCTGCACGGAAGTTGAAGCTAACGAAACAAACCGGAGAAGTAAGGATGAATTCCACATCTTTTCATGAAGTCCGGGCCACCTGGTTCTGTCCTCTACAAATGGGTGATTCATAACATGACATTAGTGCTTAAAAAGAGCTTTACAAGAGTTGTGGTTAATCCAGAGCTTGCACCTATTAGCATCTGTTACCCTCTCACACGTGTTCACGAGTAAAGCCTCTCTCATCTTCTGTTAATACTGCTAACATTGAACTTGATTTATGTTTGCACCTATTAGCATATGTTCCTCTCTCCTATATGTGTTCCCAGTAAAGTCTCTCTCATCTTCTGTTAATATTGTTGATATTGATCAAGATATGACCCTTCAGGTGCCTCATGTAGAACTGATATGTAGTCGATAAGGAACAAATAAAATTGCCCTCAGATGAGACATGTAGTTGATAAGGAACAACATTAAGAGTATAGAACTAATTTGTATTGATAAAAATAAAATTGAACCTATAAAGAGCGTTAACTGATGCATATTGCTTACCAACACACTCCATTTTTACGCAAGACAAGGCACCGCCACAAGTTTGTCGCGGAGAAGCGGATAATCTCCGAAGGTCGAGGGATGGGAGCATCTCTTAAGTTGCAGGACACCATCAATAATGGGGCACTTCTTGAAGAAAACTAATTGGATTAAGGGGACCGGATCTGATACCCAAGCCTAGAGAGGGGACCACTAACCAAGGTTCTTGATCCAGATGACCTTAGTCATACATAATATTAAAACATGACAATTTCATCCTCCTAAGTTATTGGAAGAAGGAATAAACTTCACTTATGATATCTACACAATTTATCCTGCATGGTTGCAGTTTCCATTAAATATAAGTTAAGTGATGCTAATTATTTGATGCAAGCGGAATATGGAACAGAGATACAGATTCTACACACTCTTATTAAATATGGCTATCGGAAATCCATCCCATAAGTACTATCCTGCAACCAAGCACCCCTGAGGGGTTGCTCGGAAACATTTTCTCAAGGTATTTAAGATTTGTTTTATCATCTTCACTGCTTGACCAGATTATATGTGTACCAACATTTTTGGCCGGATTACCAAGACAGTGGGTCCTTATACGTCTCATGTGCCTCATTTTATTTTATTGCCTTCAGATGCAATCCCTTTCAGATATGACCCTTCATGCATCTCCGGATATGATAACCGTTCAATATCGTGTAGAAGATTTCTTCTTGATCAGCATATGTGTTTTATGCTAATTTTGCAGAAATTTTTTGTTGATATAATTTTGCATTCATTTATAGATTTTAGTTTTTCTCATCTTATAATTGTCTGCCTGATAATTGTATGGTAAAGATTTGTTTCCATTCACATGAAAGCAACTTTCAATTATGTTACAGTTGTTAATTGCAATACTTTACAGAAGTTTCTTCTTTATCACCATCTTAGTTGTATGCTAAATTTGCAAGCATTGTTTTAGTACTATAAAGATGCTTTCAGGAGATAGTTATCATCAATGTCGCATTGAATTACTTACTTCGAGCAATTAACAACATGCTTAACATGCTATCTTTCAACATTCCCGAGCATTAGTGGGTATATATGAAGAAAATAAACAGGATCTACCATCGCAAGACTAAAGAATGCTCTCATGATGCCATCGACAAGTTTGACATATATGAACTCTCCTAGACATATCTCAGCTTGGTTATTGGAATGGATTTTGGATGCTAATGGATATCTCGTTGGCAACCTATGACCGAATGATATGGACTTCATATTCTTCTCACTTGGGAATCTATGATCCATTATTTCATCATTGACAATTTTAAGAAATGCAAAGGGAATTCTTGTATCCTTACATATATCGAGAAATAGGATGATCTCACAGTGGATATGCACAAGTGCACACATCTACATGAAGCATACACATCAGATAAGTATGTGAACCTCCATCTGGTGATTTTTTAGAATAGTAGATGCTTATCATGCATACACAGTATATGGAAGTTCTAGAAGCTATGCAAGTTTGATGTGGGCCCAGCATTAAAAATGGGATAGCCGTTTGAGCTAATGTGAAGAAGAGCATGCTTGTAATTATGTCTACTCAAGGTGAGGGATAATAACTTTAAAAATTTCATCACGAGTATGATTGTACACATAATAGACATCCTTCACAGGGTCAAAAATCTAAAGAATTTTGAGCTCCAAACTGTTGTGTTAGGACCGGAAATAATGTCAAATTCAGGAGTAAATGAAGAATATTTTAGTTGATCTATACACAAATCCAGCACTCGTCTGTATCTGTTATGCCTAAGGATGTGGCTGAAGATTGTGTTGATGAAGACATTACATTGTAACAATTTTCGTTATTTGTTATTGGTTTTTATTTGACCTTATTATCGGTTCTTTGATTTAAGATATTGGAAGTAATGCTCCTTGATCTCTATTCCTTGTTGAAATCCATGCTCCTCATCTAGATTTTGAAGAAATATAGTGATACTTATACATGTAGCATATTAAATTTTTATCTCTTATGGTGTCAATTTAGCGAACAATAACTTCTCTAGCATACCATTATCTTTGTCTAGAAATAAGATAATCTCTTTTGAGGCCTCTCGAGCCTTCTCGAGGACATTTTAAAGATACTATCCTTATGCTTCTATTTACAGCTGCAAATGCCTCTAAACCTTAGACAAGTTCATTATATGGTTGTGAAGCTCCGAGCATATAATTCCAAGGGTTCTGACATGCTTGCAATACTTGTAGATGCAGGAATGATCTACTTTAGAGATCATATATAGGTTTCGAGGGCATTCGCGGGGAAAGGAACAATATTGTATCGATCTGCATGGACTCCAGATTGAAAAGGGAGTAATGATGAATAGAAAGATGCGCAAGTTTATTGAAAAATTACACTCTTGATTATATTATCGGGTATGAAAAGTTACACATATTTCCAAATTGGAGTTTATATTCATTTTGAAGAAGGATTGCTCAACCAAATCCTTTTTATATTCATTTCATCTAAGGAATGATATGGTTTATACTTATGTCAAGCAACTGAAATTAGATGTTTCATTTGAGGATTTGACAAATGGTTTCATGGTGTAGTTGTTTGACGACGAGGAGGCCCGAGGAATTGAAACACGTTACATAAGTATAACAGGACATTGCAGGTATATGATCAGATTAGAACTACAGTTTTAATTCAGCTTGTATTGTTTGTTTCTAAATGCACATTTTTTATTACATGCTACTGCTTAAATCGGTTGATACTATTTTTTTTAATACAGATCATGATAAACTCCATTCTTTTTCTCATAGAGATAAAAGGTTTGAGGACTTGGCAAATGATTTCATGCTGTCGTGGTTCGATGACGAGGAGGCCTGGGGAAGTGAACACAAGTATAATAGGGCATTGCAGGTATATGATCATATTAGAACTATAGTTTTAATTCAGCTCTCATTGTTTGTTTCTGAATGCACATTTTTTTATCACGTGCTACAACTTAAATCAGCTGATACTATTTTTTTAATTCATATCATGGACAACATTGTTGAGAAACTGATTTAATTTAGTGGACATTGTTTTCATGTTCAATGATAATTTATGGATTAGTTCTTAGTAATATCAAAGCATTGTTGAGGAGTCATTAGTTTAATCACGCTCGATCAACAACGATAATAATAAATGCTTCCAACAATATTGTTGTCCAGTATCATACGTCCCATGTGATATGGATGGAGGAGATATTGGACTGGAGCATGTTACCATGAGCTCCATCTGTGTTAATAATGTTTCTTTATACCTTTATTTCCATTGATGTTATCAAAATAATCAACTGCAACGGTCGCATTACTTCTCTCTCGTGTTGGATAGGTTATGTGATTTACATGATAATTGTACCTCATGCTATATGCAAAGGACGCTCTAAAGGGACTAGATCCTCTGTAATCGCATTTGTGAGGCATGTAGGGGTATTGCAGCCTCTATGACAGCGAGGTTGACTAAGAAGGATGATATTTATACCCTAACACCCCATTCTCCCACTCCGTCTTGCTGGAGCTCGTTTAGAGCTCCATTGACAATTTTTGTTGTAACTAACAATATTCTTTTTTTGTGATTTAGCTTTCCGATTTTGTCACTCGACGTAGATTTATTCTTCATCACCTTGTGTAATTCAGACATGTACATTGCTTTTTCAATCCACTGAATGCGAACTTCGAACTGATGTTTATTTCGGAAGTTGTCTCTTTTAGCTGTCGATGGTTGCACTTACTCTGTTTTTTTTGCAGTTCACAAATTGCCCAGCAGGAAGATGAGGAACAACTCCGTTTCATTGAAGAAGAAGAAAGACGAGAAAGAATGCGAAAAAATATTGTAGTTGACAAGTAGCTGTAACACTTCCATGCCGACAAGATCGTCACCTGTTCAATCATGGCAAGCAATCTCATTTTATGATATTTTTGTCCATGAGGCTGAGAGGAATTGGTCCTTGCTCAGAGAGGGATCAACGTTGCAATAGCGTATGATCTCCAGATGCCTGCTGCTGCAACTTGAACAGACCCATCGTAGTGAAACTAAGTGGAAGGAAGCTTGCTTAGCTTTGTAGTAGAGGAAAGATTTTATTTGGATATTTTTGGATGACATGTAAAAGATAATTTCAATCATTCAACAGTTGATTGTTTATGTAATACGTTAGATATTGGCATCTTTATAGGTGGCTTGAATTTGTTGCGTATAGCATTCGACAATAATACAAAAATAGTATGTAAGAATTCAGGTGTAATCTTGGTATATTGGGTTGTGGTGACAGAATAATTAGTCACCATAATTCTCGTTTTTTTTACTTTGGCGACGGAAATACTCGACACAAAGTACTTAATGACTGAACCGCCGTCAGCACAGTCTCTAGCGATGCGAGTTTTGGAGACGGATTAAGGGCGACAAACAAGCAGTCGCCATAGTGTTTTCCGTCACCACAAATCACTTTTCTGTCGCCACAAGTTCGTCGTCCTACTTGGGTTTCCTTGTAGTGATAAAGAGAGACTCTAGGTCGAGTTTGGCATGGTAGAAATATTAAGTGTGGGGATTCCTAAACCCCTAAAATTAGTCCAATAGAATAATTTATATAACAAATCAAAAGTATCAAGATTCAAATTGTCAAAGAGAAGCACACACGAGTATGGACTTCCAACCCTTCTTTTTACTTTTGCTACAAAAGCTTAGAAGGGAACTCATATTTAAGTCGAACGAAATATTAGAGCCTAACAATATGACACTATCTTTCTCACCCAACTTACTAAAACTTCAACCATTTTTTAAATTACCACCTTCGTTGGTAGTAAATGTCCTTTAATTACAACAATTCCCCACGAGTTCACAAGTTAAACATGAAATGAGAAACATTCTTAAGTTGTTATACTTTGATTTCAAAAAAGATATAGTCCAACTTGAACATTTACATAAGTTTACCACCTGACCCCACCCCTCACCCTGGCAATCTCAAATCACCCTATAGTATTTCATGAGAATTGTTGTTGTTGTCGAACTATTAATGATCAATCAAAACCATTTAGACTATGCAATTGAGTTATACTGATTACATTTTTTTACTTGGGCTAAACCTAAGGTCAAATATAGGGAAGTAAATGATCTAACTCAAATTCAAATTAGAAAAGTTAATGCATGGTTTTCAAGAAGTGGTTTTTTATTTTTTTTTATTTTTTATTTTTTATATAAAATGATGCAAAACAAAAGCAAATATGAGACGATTTCTTAAGAGAATGATCAAACTTAACAAAATTAAATTTAATATCATTGTAAGTCCAAATTAACTAAAAATCATACTTCCGAGAATCACATGCATCTGTGAACGCAAAACAACATTTTTTTCTGAATTAAAATGCAATAATGAAAAATCTGACCAAGTTTAGTGGTACTTTCACATATTTCACTCAAAATAGTTCCAAATATAATAAAAATTGAATGGAATATTAAATTATGTAAAATGGACATACTTTAATTTTTTATTTTTGATTCAAAATAAACTTTCAATGAATTTCTAAATGCAGATAAAATAATTAGGAGTAATTTTTTTTTAATAAATACCAAACATTAATATTTTCCAAAACAAAAATTATCTTAGCTCAATATGGAAAATCCTGATCAGCTTTAATTTCCTAAATATAATAAACGATTGTTCAATTAAAAATAATTACTAAAATCATTTGATAATTTATTTTGAGAAAATTAAACAAGCAAATGATCTTATTATTGTACACGTAACAGAGGATAATTTACTATACACACATTGATTTTTGTGGAATTTAGAGATAGTACTTTATAATAAATTTCAGATCATGGAATGGGTAAAATATAGAACTTTTCACCCAAATAACTTAAAAAATCAAATAATTCTCCTAAAAAATTAATAAATATCTAGAATGTATATCAAAAATTATTCTCCAACATGCATTTTTGAAATAAAGATGTGATAGAAAATGATAATCTAAAATCATACTCCAAAAACGTGGTATTTATGCAAATGAATAAAGAAAATAAAGTGGAAACAAAGCACCATGTTTAATTTAAAATTATCGAGAAATCAGGTGGTAGGGGAATAAATAGCTTCGTACGTGAGTTGTACATGGATGACGCTCCAGAGGCTTGGTGCCAAAGCTACGATCATCTTTCTCGGTTCGACGAGCCCAATGATTGAGGTTTACGAGATGAGATTGGAGAGTGTAGATGGTCCCGACTGGGGCTCTGTTGTTGAAGATCTAGCCTTGATCAACGGTGGTGAGTTGACTTCGATGGATGATAGTGATTGTGAAGGATATGGGAAAATCATTAAGCGTGTCACATATGCGTGAGGATCGCATCGAATGTGATTGAGAGCGACTAATCATACTAGTTGCTTGTGGCAACGGAATTTAAAAATTTTTAATTCGATGAGACCACATGATCCAAGTATACTTCTTGGATCATTTCATCTAAACTACGATAAGTATTTGGTTTACCTCTTGAAGTGCGGTTGCGATCGAGTCTCTAAATGAGGAGACCTCCTGTCTCAAGTCTTATTCGATAAAGGAGACACTTGCAAACGCGTTGATGAAACACGTGCTACTCACAATCCATGTTGATGATCCAAGTGGCGAATCTCCTAATCTCGTCACATGAGATCTGACTTCTTCTTCACGAGCGAGGCGCATCGAAGGAGATGGTAATCTATGAGGAAGCAATCCGGTAGCATAATGACGATGCTGGCGATAGTGACTCTCTCTAGGGCTCCATAGTAGACAATCATAATGAGAAGGAGAGAGAGAGAGAGAACTCTTGGCATGTAGAGAGAGATAGAGGGAGAGAGCATAAGGTTTGATTAACTTGAAGAGCAAGAGGTTCCTCTTCTTATATAGTATTTTGGGATCCATGGATATCAATCCATGGACAACACAAAATCAATGGATGAGATTGATTTGTGTTTCTTACAAAGGCCATGATCTTATTGGAAAAACAAAACAATTTAATTTAAATAAATATATTGAATAATCATTATAAATTAATTTCAATTAAATCAATTAATTCTGGAGATAATTGGAAGAAGATAACCATCCTACCATAAAGGGTGGACGGCCACCCAATCCAATTGGGACTTGATGGTCATCCACAACCTTTATTGTTGGATGGTAATCTTTTTCCAATGATATTACATTATCCCATTCCGACATTATCTCACGATTATAATTCTTGATTATGTTGAGAACATTGCAATCATGCCATTGGAAATTTGTAAATCACATTCACATATAAAAAAATATAAGTTACAAATGTGAATCAAATTTACATCAATAATTAATCAACAAATATAAACAATAGTTTCTCTCTGATATATTATAAATCACATTAATAATATATATGATTAATATGGATAGTGTTATCCATATTATTCATATTCATGATAACTAAATCATATTTAATCATCATGGATCTCTATTCTCATGTGCCCAAATAACATGAGTCACATTTGCATTATTCATATCTTTGATAATTAAGTCACATTTAATTATCTCAAATAACTCTCCTTATAATATGAATTGAATTCAATTATTCATGATAATTAAAAAACATTTAATTATCAATTTTCTCAATACTCGGATACATATATCAACATTGAAATTATCCTTGAACTCTTTCAAGGATAATGCGCTTTTTCCGGAGATACATGGAGAAAAGGATAGGGTACGTTCCACATATAGTGACTTAGATATTTATATCACATATCCAATCCAAATATTGCGGACCTCCCACAAATGTTTGATTAAATAAAAACTGTAAATCTAATCCTTTTATTGCATCTGAATCCCTTTCAGAAGTCCAACACTTGGACGAAGATTAGATCACTTCTTTATTGAGAGCAGTCACTAAAATCCAGACATATTTCATCACTCCCTCGAAATGGAAGTGTCATGGTAATAAAATTTTTTATGATCATATCACTAGCAGGTATTCCTAATACCTGTACATCCTACATACTGGAAGACCATGAATAAACTCGAAGTTTTAGATAGACTGTTTCCTTAAGGGTTTATCATTATATTTCTCATTTGACTTTTAGGAGTCGATATCGATAAATACTTTCCAAAAGTATATATCATACCCAAGTATTGATCATATACTTTTCAAAAGCATATATCAAACATATAAATTCAGTCAAGCTTCCAATGCAAGACGACCGTGCACGGAATTTGACCCTTCCCAATATGTCATATATGAGCTCAAGTCTTCCGGTTCCGTAATGAATATGTATGATCCCTTTGAGAGATCATATTACTCATATGCCCTTGTATGCACACTAGCGAGCCAGTGTATAGTCTTTTATTAGGCTATCAACCTATTGGTCTGGCAAATGTACATACTCAGACATATATTAACACATCCTTCTCCGACCAGAGGATGCGTGCCTATATCGTGATAGCATACGACATAGGTCTTTGGTTATCTCGATCTCATTAAGTCAACTCATTAACCTAACTTATCTAACACCTCTAAATCTCTATTCCTATGCAGAGGACTTGCATCGACTGGTTGGTTAGATATCAACCTTTAGAGAAAGGATTTCTATCTCCTTCTCAAGATGGAGATCCTCTCTTAATAATCATTTGATAGTGCTTGATGAGTCCTCCACCTAACTCTTTATATATTCATCCAATCCCCATCCTTTATGATTCAACAATTGAATCAATAGATGTATGATCATCAATATGGCCATGGTACATAACCCTAATTGTATGAAGGGTCCTATTATACAAATTAATTATTTTTCATTTCATATCAGGGAATGACATTTGCAATAACATTTATTGCATAGTGACTCATTGCGGGCTCACATATCCAACAATCTCCCATTAGCCCAAAGAGCCATTAATGGGCTAATCTTTAAACCCACACTCATGTGACAATCATAGGTTATTTAAAAAAATAGATAGTTAAGCTGATCAGTCACTCTGTTCTCAAGAGACTATGCCAAGTCCTTTTACGACACTTGCATATCTCATAGTAACAGTGCTTGCATCCAATGTGAATGTTGCATCTCATACAACCAATACTCAATTCTGTCAATTATAGTGTCCTTTACACAAACTCAATTATTATTATACCCAGTATGTAATACCTATTATTCTTATCGGAATACCCTTATCCCGATAGATCTCCATCTCCTATGGTATCTGCAGGTAAGAACTTTTAGATCAATATCTATAAAGTCTTAAGTTCTTGAAGATAAGACTTTGAGATCACTATCTAAAAAATATTTTCCTCTTTGAAGATATTGTTATTACTATAGTTGAGTGTTTTATTTCCTTAGTAGGATTAGTAACAGTTTACTACTCCAACTACATGGTAGACATCTGAGTTCGTACACATCTAGCATACACTCGGCTTCTAGTAATTGATTAACAAGGGTAAGCAGTTTTAACATCCACTTGCTCAACTCCTTTAGGTAGCATTCGGCTACCGAGTTACCAATGGGTTTGTGGAGTTTACCCCCCTTAACCCACCCTCCCTCTCTCTCATGTGGGCCCCACTTTATTCCTTTTTTAAAAAATTAAATAAATCAATTTTACATCATCAATCATATCAACAAATAATATATTATACCATCATATCATATAAAAATTATAAACTACTCCACTTCTACTCACTTTTTCAAAATTCAATACAATCACATCACAATAACTACTCACTTTTTCAAATTCCAATACAATCATATCACAATAAATCCACTTCTAACCCACCCCCAGTTTAGCCCTCTATCCAAACACCAAAACTCAAAAACAGGTTACCCTCTACCAGTTTAACCTGCCTTAACCTGCGTACCAAACGCACCCTTAGGTGTTGTCCCTTCAGATAGGTCAGTGCCATATTTAAGGGAAAGAAGCCTTCCTTGGATTTTTTTTCAAAAAATGGATTATGTCCAAGGTGTACCACTAATGTGATTATCCTAATACCCTCTTCTCTATACTTCTGAACATCCTCAAAACTAAGATCTAAGAGGTATCCTTGAGATTATATCTCAGTATGTGGAATAGTCAGGTTATAAAATATATATTATCATCCTTATATCATTCCAGATGATTAGGATATCATCTACATTTAGCACAATGAACACAATGGCACTCCTACTAAGCTTTAAATGGTTTATCAAGATGCTTTCTGAAATTATAACCTTTATAATTTCATTAAATCTGATGTTCCAACTACAAGAAGCTTATTTGAGTCCATAGATGGAGTTCTTTAGTTTGCACACATTGCTTTACTCAACCATGAAGCCATGTGGATACTTCATATGAATATCCTCGGAAAGGTATTCATAAAGGCATGCAATATTGACTTCCATTTGATGATGTCAAAGTCAAGTTCTGTATCTATAGTTAGCAATATTCTGATGGGTTTAAGCATGGTCACAAGAGAGAAGGTCTCATCACAAGCGATGTCTTCTCTTCAGTTCGTATCTTATGGATACGAGCCATGCTTTAAAGATCTACACTTTCTCATCAGGTTCCCTCTTTCTCTTGAAGATCCACTTACACATATCGGATCTTACTCATATAGGTGGATCCTCTAATTTCCATATACAACACTTGTATATGTAGTCTACTTTAGACTTTATTGCTAACATCCATCTCTTCATGTTATGATCCTTAGAAGCTTCATCATATGCAGTCAGATCATTGTCAAACTTAACTAACACATGGAATACATCTTCAAAATCATTTGAAGAGATATAAGTGTTTCATCTTTAATTATCCTTTTTAGTTTCCAATTTCAAGAGCCTCATTATCTTCTCAAGATTCAATGAGTTCTTTTACTTCATTTTCATATTGATTCTCAAGAGTCTCATTCTATAAGGATCATATCCTTAGAGATGAAATCTTTTAAGAATCTCAATGTTATAAAGTAGGTATCAAATACCATCTTTTATTTTCCTAATGAAGTAGCACTCGCTTGTGCTAGATTTCAAATTTCTTGCATCCATGACAAAGTTATGGGCCAACCAATCCTAAATCCTCAAGTGTCCAACATCAGGCTAGGTCCAACCATAGCTTATGACAATGTTCGAATTTAGATTTGCATGGAATCTTATTAAGGATATATATTGTAGTCTCGAGTACATATATACCTAGAAACTAAAAGATAAATATACTAAGATTCATCATTGATCAAATCATATCATACTTGATCCAATTGTATCTCCCTACAACTCTATTGAGTTTAAGTGTGTTAGGAGGATTGAGATGTGAAAACCATGAACTAAAATACAAATCTTGACTTAGTCTGGATTTAATTACAAAATATGTACTTGTCCAGTGACTAAAAAATTATAGTAAGGAGTCCATTGCATAGGTCTCGTCGATAGATTTCTAACGAGTCCAAGAATGTTAAAATCCGACTTCGGGAGCCCGAGTTATGGCCATTTTAGCGAGGAGGGGTCTGGGTCCTATTCGGATCCGAACCCGGATCCGAATCCGGGTTTTACCCTTAAATCCCAATCCCCTCCTCGTCCAAAACGCCCCAACACCCTTTCCCTTCGACCAGACCTCTTCCTCCTCCCATTTTCCCTTGCCGGAGCTCACCGGAATGCCTCGGATCGACGATCCTAGACCACCCCCGCGTAGAGAAGGTCCAAGGCATCTTCGTATACGGTTTTGCATCATCATCAGGGCACCGATCGTGCCGCTCTTCGTGGGTGAAGATTCCGAGGAATCGAGTTTTCTTGAGGTACGACGTTCCTCCCCGCTTGCTGCGGATTCCACACGATTTCTTGAGCCTCCTTGCTGCGATTTTTGGTGGGTGCCCGTTTGTTACTCGTTCTTTTGTCATGGGTTTCCTTTTATCCTTGTTCTATTTTACTGTACTAGTCCTTGATTTGTTGCACGACCCACTGAATTCTTCCACGATTGGATTTTGTTGTGGTTAAGAGCAATGGAGACTAATTAAAAAAAAACCTCAGGAGACCATACGTATTACAAAATGGGACTGAAACCTTAATAAGGTAGTGTTATTTTGTCTAGCTAATCCTGTACCCATTAAAATCAATAGGTAAAGTTGACTTTCTTTTGTGTTGGCCGTAGATAAAATAGCATGCTAATCTCCAGGATGATTCTGGCAATGAGAATCACCTATTGGCATTACTGACCTGTAATAATTTCAATATTCTTCTTCTTTTGGTTACTGATCGTTACTCCTTTTTCAGTACCTAAGTTTGTGAAGGATATGGGGTCTACAATCCACATTTTCCCTTTGGAGAAAGCACTGTTGGCTCTTTTGAGTTTGTTAAAGTTAGATGCCACCTTCTGATAACAGAGCTCGCAAATAGCCAATTCTGAAATGGTTTCCGAGAACAGTTTCTTGGGTAGGGGCAACTCGGGGTGTAAAATGGAAACTTGACAAAAAAACGAGTTATGATGTTTGTCATATGGGTGCAGGAATTCCAGATTTAAAGTTGGGATCAAGCTGCATTTTTTTAAAGTTATGCTAGTAAGATTGGGTTGAATCTTTCAAAAAGAAAAGGGATGGGATTGATCCCAAACTAAGCACAAGACATGGTAACGAAGTGGGGACAACATGATGGGCAAATTTTCCTTGCTTATAGTTACTGTTTAGAAAGTATAATGCAAGGAAATTTGCAACTAATTTATTCTCTCATCTTAGAAATTGCCATCATATCTAACGATCTCTTCAGATTCCACCACTTCTCTATTATGCCTTCTGACCAGGAATCCTTTCCCTTGATCATCAGAAGTGCATTCATGCACTTTAGTCGAGATGATGCCATACCTAAAGTCATATCTCTCTCTGCCTACACTTATGCAAACACGACCAAGTAAGGATCAATGGATGATGCACATGCAAAAAAAGGAAGATCACCGTTCGAGGGCAGGGGACAGCTCCCATGCACATTTGACATTACCTTAATATTATATTTTATATTTACATAGATATCGTAATTTATGAAAATTGATACCTTTGTTTTTTTATTTGCTCATGTCCAATGATTCAAGTTATCGAAGCTTGTAGAATTGATATCCTCTTCATGCTGCCAACATAGTTAGACATTTGGGGTTCCGTAAAATATAGATTATGTTGCTCACTAAGAACGATCATTATACAAAGAACATCTCACGGAGTAGGAGTATTTCAAATATATTGCCGAATAAGAACTGAATAAATAGCTGAGATTTTAGTGTTTGGAGAGTGGAGTTAGGTGCCGCCAAGGGAGGGGCATGTACCCTTGGGGTCTCGGGTAGAAGCCTAGATGACCGCGATCCCAACTGCTATTGTAGCTGCGATGGTTGGAGGACATGTTGCTTGCACACCGAGGTGTTAATTTGACGGTGTTGGCCTCGGCACTTGCGTGCTTTAGCCCGGTGCTCGAGCGCGGGCCAAGTAGTCATGGTTGGTTTACTAGTGTTTCGCTTGTCACTTAGAGTTAACACTCGTGTACAGACCAATGTAGGCCACATTGATCGTTATTCCGAGTGGGAGCGTTAAGAGGGGAGTTCCGGGAAATGTGGTTAATGAAGTTGTGAATGAGACATGAATCTCCTGTGCATAAGGAGGATTGGATTGTCGCGAGGATTCGCGGGTTGGGATCTAAATTTGTGAATCATAAGTACAATTGCGAAGTGGAGCTAGGAGGACGTGTTGGGAACTTAGTTAGGATGCATTGTACCCCACCGCATGCCTATGGAGGCACCCCAACCCTAAGGTATTTTCTTTTACCTTAGAGTCATTGATGAATCAACGATTCATCATCTCAATATTTTGATCTTAGCAAAATCCCCGAGTAAAATCCCATAAAAATGTCCATAAAATCAATAAATTAACAAAATGACTCTTGTAAATAAAATACATGAATTATTGTATATTAGATTTTACAAAATAAATTAACAATAAAAAGCCGCAAAATCAAAGGAGTTTTTCACATGTAAATAGCCCAAAACTTTATGTATTTTTAATAATTTCATTTCAACTCCTTTTTGGCTAATTCTTTCTCCAACGTGTTTCTATCAATGTACATAAAAATACAAAAATATAAAACAAATTATATCTCAAATAAATGCTCCTAGATCCCAATGGGAAAAAGCCGTAAAGTCCAACTTCCAAGCCAAATTCCCGCTCCGTATGAACTCCAAATTCACCAAACTCACTTTTAAAGTCAAGTAAGAAAATTGTCTATCCAACGGAAGTGGTTTAATTAAAATCGGAGCTCATTTGCAAAAGTTGGGTTTTGGGACCTAGATGTACATTGTATATTATATATATGTTCATTCTTTCTTCATTTTTTTATTTTTCCTTTCTTAATTATTAAAATACAAAAAAAATAATGGTGGTGTTGTATTTTGATTGTAGTATTTTATTGTATTTTCTTATTGTACATAACTACTATTAAAAAGATAAAAAAATTATAAAATAGAAAAGCAAACAAAAAAATTGTACATGTTGTATATCTTCTTTTTTGAATTCTCCACTCTTTTTGTATCTTTATTTTTATTGTATTTTAGTAGCCTACATTATTTATTTATTTTCTATTCTCTACAATAACTACTCTTCTACCACCAACCTCCCATTCAACTCCATCATTTTTAATAACCTCCATTCCACCCCATATTCTTCATCCAACTTCCCATTCAACTCCACCAATAATACAACTTCCCATTCAACACCACCACCATTCTAACCTCCCTTCTTCTTCTCTTTATATTCATCTCCTCATTCACATTTTTTTCCCATCCACCATTCTTATAGAATAAGGAGAGAGCTTGGAGTGTTTTGTTGGTGACAGCGCCGAAGCATCGTCCTCAAACGACGACCTCCTTCAGGTGAGATCCGCGGAGTTCCGCTTCGCGTCATGAGTTCCCCGTCGAGCTCGCATAGCTTCTCCAATTTTTATTTCGCCAATCGGATCGAGGCGACAACCGGAGTTTAGCGTAGCTGCTCCGCCAATCCGGCAAAGAATCAGGTAAGTATTTCTTCTCATATTTATTATTATTTTGTTTGTCTCATATTTTGTTCCCTTGTATTTCACCACCATCTTCATCATTTCCTCACCATAAGATCCCCTTTATATGTACATATTTGTTTCCTGTTTGAAAATATAAAAAAATTTAAAAAATCTAAAACAAGAAAAAATTACAGCAGTAAAAGAAAAATAAAAAAAAACTGAGCAGCAGCGGTGGGAGCACCCACCGCCACCGCCCCCTTTCCTCTCCACCAGCCGGGTCCCCTCACGGCCGCGCCGCCTAGCCGCCAGCCCTCCCCCAGCCGACCCCTCCCACCGCGCGAGCAGCTTCCACCGTCCAAGCCGGCAACCCGCGCCTCCCGCCTCTTGTGGCCCTTCCGCCTCCAAGTCACCGCCGGTGCACCGCCCGATCGTTCACGCGAGCTCACCCTCCACGCGTCGGCGCAGCCATGCCACCTCTCCTACCGCCGGCCGCATCCAACGCCGCCGCCGCCCCCACTCATTTTGGGTTCTCCCCGTCGAGCCTGAAGGAGGAAGTAAGGTCCTTTTTTTCATTTTTTTATTTGTAAATATTACATCTTTTATTTCGTAAGTTTTTGTAATTACTGTTTGGTCCCTGTATATAGTTTGCTTGTTAGTTTCTTTCCTGACATTGCACAGAGAACCCTATCTTTATGGATTAATTTGGACCTCAATTTTGTGTCATTTTATTGAAAGAAAAATAACATTGTGTTGAGCAACTTATTCTCTGTCATCTGAATATTTAATTATATTTTTGTGATATATTGTGAATTAATTAAAATTGTGCAACTGAACTTTTACGTATTTTACCCAATCTGGACTCTTAAATTTATATCTCACAAACGGTTGCTCTAAAAATTCAAAACATTATATATGATGCCTTGATATGTGATGAACTTACTATCCAAATTTCATCTAAAATGGAGATGTCCCTTGCCTGAAATAATTTGTAGAGTGAATTTAGTATTTGATTTTTAATTAAATCCACGTATATCCTTTTTGCGAAATTTCAAGTCTTCTAGATTCCATATGAAAACATCTTTTTGAGATAATTCGCATTTTGATTAATTTGATATTGTGGATTAATTAGGAATTATTTACTCACTATCACTCTGTTTGCACTAAAAAATCCATAAAAAATTCATACTTTGTCAAAAAAATCCAAAACTTTTATTGTAGTTTAGTTGCATCATGTTTTCATTCCGTAAAATTTTCATTATTTTTGCTTACTGCTTATGTGAGAAATTGCAAAAAACCCCATAAAAAGTGTGCATTTTTCTATGTTGCATTTTAACCCCTGAAATTATAAAAAAATGTGTTTTGTGTTCATCACTGGATTAGGACTTTAGAAAAATATAATTTAGCTGAGTTGTATTAATTTAACATTAAAATTAATTTGGCCTATTGTATGATTTCTTAGTGTCTTGATTCATTTGCATTTGCATTCTTGTTGCATAAAAAAATATAAAAAATACCGCATTGGAAATCTAAAACCTAATTTGCAAATTAAACCAAAGTTGTTCTTTTGCCTCCTGTGTTCGACCCCGGACTTGCCCGGGATATAAACTAAGCCGAGACACTCTTCACGGAGATCTTCTCTCGGTTCTGACCGAATCGCTAAGTACACGTATTACAACGTACATGAATTAAACATCATATTTAGCGACTCGTCAGATGGCGCCGTTGTCGGGGAGGAAAACGGCTTAGGGACTAATTTAAAAATTCGGATTTAGATTTCACTTACTCGGATAGTCTGACCCCCGAGCCACCTTGTATTTAGACCATTTTCCTTTCAATTATTTCTCTTCATATTTTTGTATATATTTAGTTTTTATCTCTCTAATATAAATCTTATTTTCCTTGCGAGGGCCCGGTGGACTTGGAGTGCATCGGAGGTCGACGGACGTGACGCGTGCCGACTGCTGAAGATCAAGGAGAATTAGTTTATTTTTGAGAGAGTTTTTGTGATTATTGTAATAATTTAGGTAATTCACACTTTCCAGCGGCTCTTGTTTGAGAGCTCGCGCGTGTATCCGGACTGGACATTGGACCCTCTTGTGGTCGTGTGGTTGCTTGACGTAGAATAGGACTTGCACTTGTGGCTCTTAGAGCTTATTTTAATATTTTTATTGCTTGTGCTCGTAAATTTTTAGGACCACACTTCACATTTAACGAGACACACTTAGACCGCAGAGCTATTAGTCAAATTTAATTTGTTCATCACTCGCTAATAGAACTGCCTGTCTAGGAACGGTTTGCATTCATTTAGTATTAAATTTCAATTCTGCCTTGCATCCCGCACGTAGAGCGCGAGGATCACTGTAAGTCTTCTGAACTGGGCATGCATCATTGATTTCACTATTTGCATTGGTTTTTCTCGACTCCCTCCCCTTGGTTTTTGAAACTTAGGTTAAAAGGAAATCGGGACTGATCGTTAGGCGTGCTTTATTTAGTGGACTAATCAAGTGATAACCAAACTTAAAATCAGGACTGCTAATCAGAGTTGATAAAAAAAAACTGACTAAAACTAACACTTGTTTTGGGAGAGTAAAACCCTCATTGTATGCTTGGCTAATTGTGATTGTTGAGAGGTGAGGACGCATCCCTAGGATAGTGCCCAAAACCTACTTTTGAGCCTGGCGTAATTGGATTTATATCTTGATTTATCACCTAATTAAAACTGAAAAGATAAACGGTCGGACTTTTGCCACCATCACTGTGTTGAGTAGGGGAACTCAGGGTTTGCTCTTGTGTTTGTTTGTTTTGTGTGTTATTCGGTGCACTTGCACGCTTTCTTCCTCGATCCGCTTCATTGTCCCATTTTCCCTCCAAGATGTCAGAATATTGGTCATCATATCCACGTCATTCTTCTTCGACCATATTTCGATCATCTCCACCCTCTCATTCCTCTTCATACCCACACCCCAACCGCGAAGTCAGAACTTCGACTGACTTCTCCACTTCTTCATCCTTCTCACTTACCTCACATTCTTACACCCCTGACCCACAACCACCCTGGATTGACTCCCCATATTCTTGTCCGCTTGCTGGAAATAAGGAACAAATCACAGAGCAAGCCACTGCTGAGATGAATAATTGGCAGAATCAGTTGCCCCCTCATACCTCATTTTCACCTCGAGTTAGGACCGGACAACATTTGACCTATACACATCCTGACTTAACCTTTGGGTACAACAAGGTCAACCAGACAAATCGAATGGAGAAGCCTGCACTACATGATCTTCCTGACTTGATTGACCTCAGTGATAGAGACGACATTGACAAACCTTCATATCACCCATTCGGAGAGCCGACATATACAGGGGATTGGACTCATGAGACCGATCTACAAACCCCCTATTTACTGACTCCACCTTATGAGGCTCGGACCAACATCTGCCATACAGATGGGTCATACTCAACCCAGCATTACACGCCTGAGTCAAGATGTGTTGAGTATAAGATCCCAAGTTCTCAGCAGTATCCTCCAATTGCACAGACTTCTCTCATAAGGTGTAATGAGAATTTATTGGAGGATGACATTTGTAGACCGATCAAGAGTCCAGGTAGAAATGTGGATCATGAATTTCGCGGATTGAATTTTAAAAACCTGGAAGACACCGGATTGACCACACATCATGTACAGCTGGAGTGCCTTCTACCTCCCTCTTCTACTAACCACTTTTCCTCCAAACTTGAGTCTGTACATTCTCCTAGTCCTCTTTTACCTATCAAAAAGATCAAAAAAAATGGAAAAATCAGAAAATACCATAAAAATTGAAAAAGGAAAAGATTTACAAAAATTGGATCCTGCACTTAGGGAAGCATGGGATAGAAAGTTGATTTTTGAGCTTCCCTTGATAATGGCCATTGAACACTTTCCCGACCTTAAAAGATTTGTGAGAAGTAAATTGATGCCTAAAAGGTCGGGGAATAAGAGAACAAGGACTGAGATACATACAATGTCTATGGCCACATCTTTGATGATAGGGAGAAAAACCAAGAGCCGCAGAGTAAAGCGGTTGCCTAGGTTTGATTGTGAAATAAAAGATACCACATTCACCCATGCAAGAATCGATGATGACTTACCGATTAATATCCTCCTGACCTCCCTGTTTGCCAAGCTCAAACTCGGATCTGTCATGAAGTCAAGAGAGATCATTCAATTGGCTATCGGTCTGTTAAACGGTCGAGAGGAACCATTTCCGTCATCGTTACTTTCCAAGGTGCTCTATTACAGGTGGACTTCACTATCATTGATATTGAGCATCGAGGAGAGTTCACCCAGTCTCCGATCATTCTCGGAAAGCCGTTCTTAGCTTTGGCTAAGGCAACTATAGATTGCGAGACCAGGGATATCGATTTCACTGCATTGGGAGCACTTCAACCTCACCCGATCTTTGAGGATACACGATATTCCAAGGTAATCCGAAAAGTTGCAGACAAACGTGACCTTCGAGAGACAGTTGAGTCCCGTCTCTCTACTACACCTGCGATACCGACTGTCCAGGCGACCATTGGTTCAGAGACTCCTTACACCTCCACACCACCCACTGCTTGCATTACCACCACCGTGACACCTTCTCGAGAGGACTCACGATCAGAAGTTGTCCCTGAGTCGGACATGATCATTACTGATTTCCTTGATTATTTAGATGATCCGACTCATGTGCCAATCAATGCCAAGCCAACTGAGAACACTGTGCCTTATTAGAGACGTGTGCTGACCTTGCAGGAGTATTACAATGCATATGGTGACTCATCTGATGATGAACCTCTGGTCAGAACCTCACATACACCACATCCAGGACATACACCAAAGGAGACAACTGGGACCAAATTGACCAATCTTGATAAATCGGTTGCTCCATCCTCTAGTCGGTCATCTGGTAAGAAGAAGACGGGTATTGATTCCTTGAGGTGTTCCCCCGAACTCCTTAAGACGTATCAATCTCCTCTTCCTCTTGATGCTTCAAGTTCTAGAAAACCGACTAAGAAGGTTACCTTCGATGTTCCAGAGAAGGAACTTTCTGAGGAGTCCTCATCAGGTCCGGATGAGGTGATCTATATGAGTGAGCTCAGTTCATCTGTTCTGAAGCCTTATTTGAGCAAGCAGCCGTGTGTCGATCCTCGTTGGACGTTCCCTACACCTCACTATTATTCCTCTACGAACGATTCTGACAGCGACACATATGTATACTACCCACCGCCTCGCTTCCGCAAGAAGGTCCGTCACAAACCTTCTTGATCCCTGTACAGATTCACTCCTCTTGTACATTCTCCCTTCTTTGTATATTCTCCAGATCACATCGGTTCTCACACTTACTCTTGTCCTATACTTAGGCTTACCAAGAGCCTAAGTATAGGGGGAGCCGATGCCCGCCATGTGTACATACTCATCCATTTCTCCTCTTGACCTCGTCCGCCCCATTTTTGCTCATCTTCTACACTTAGGCTATCCAGAGCCTAAGTATAGGGGGGGGGCGGATCGACTTCTATACTTTTTATTATTTTAGCCATCCTACGCTTAGCACGAGCTATGTCCTTTTCTCGCTTCTTGTGCCATGAGGACATAGCACATGCTAAGTATAGGGGGCGTGTATATATTACATATATACTTTACCCATAGCTCGTACTTTCACGTATTTTTGTATATATTATACAATAATTATGGGGTGGGTAAAAAAAACTTTTTCAAAAAAAAGAAGAATTTTTTGTTCTCTTTTCTTATTTGCTTTAATTTTTTTTCAAAAAATGTGCCCTTTCTTATTTACCTATATCTTTTCAAAAAAAAAACTTTTCAAAGAAAAAAAACCTTTTTCTTACACAAAAAAATAAGAAAAACTTTTTCTAAAAAAAATCTTCTTTGTCTTTGTTTATCAAAAAAAATCTTTTTTGAAAAAAAACTTTTTTCTGAAACTTTAAACAAAAAAACACAAAAAAACTAACTAATACGTTGGTTTAACCCCTGACACATTCACTTTCACATAAGACTAGTGATGTTCAAGAACACTTGGTTTATGAGCTCTTGAGATTTTGAGTTAATCAGCCTTAGTCATTAGGGTCTTTGACTTAATTATTCACATTTCCCTAGTTTGAAAGAATTGTGTGCTATATTGCATGCTTAGTCTCTACCTTAAGAATATGATCAGCACCTCACATACACGACTGCAATTATGATGAGATGATTTGAAATTTCACTTGAGGAACTGGGATGGGGGATTTGAGTTTGGACTTGATTTGATGATGCTCGAGGATGGGATAAAATCAATGAAGGCTTCATGAAAACTGAGTGTCAGCATCTTTAGCCAGTATGAGAACATGGTTCTTGTACTATCTCTTGATATTTACCTATGTGCCAGGGTGTGATAAAATAAAAAAATGTTGATCAGTGTGCGCCAACTCTTGGTAAAAGCAGTGGAGCTAGCCAAAATACTACAAAGCAATGAAATGATAAAGAAAAGCTCTCATTCCACACATTCAATTATCAAAAGAGCTTCCACCAAAGGTGAGCGCTCCCAACCATTTCAAAAGTGTCCACTTGGACCACCGCTATTAGGACCAGGAGTCGGGCTTGCACCAAAAAAGGGCTCTGCATCGTAAATGCTACAAGTCAGGGTGTAGAAGGTATAATAGATACTCAAAAAAGGCACATCCCGGTGTATTCCCAGGAAAACAAGTGCAAACGGCTCCAACTTCTCTTGACGGACGCACTGATCAACACCAAAAAAATGCGTTGAGTAATAAGGCACTCGAGAGGATCCTTGTTCCAAGGAGAGGGAGAGAAGAAATGACACAATCCTATGCCCTCCATCAACTGGCCTTCCATCTACACTTTTAAGTCTGACAACTAAAGAGACGGTGGATTGGATGCAAGAAATGATTTATTCCCTAGTGTTGAGGATCGGGTCCTTAGGAGAATCTCTTGGACTGGAACCTTGGGTGACGTTGTGACTCTACTCTTGTAACTGCGGTCAACACTTAAAGTCATATCCCTACTATATATGTATACAAAGAGAGTCTGATGATTTGGGAAATTGGATACCTTTTGACTAGAGCTTGGTTCAGCTTACAATTTTAAGATCTCTAAAACCGAGAGTTCTTGAACGGATCAAGTCTTGTATTCACATGCACAGTTAGGGGTTAATCCAACTTATTCATTCTTTATTTTCTCGAGGACTAGCAAAGTTTAAGTATAGGGGGGTGATGAATCCACGATTCATCATCTCAATATCTTGATCTTAGCAAAATCCCCGAGTAAAATCCCATAAAAATGTCCATAAAATCAATAAATTAACAAAATGATTCTTGTAAATAAAATACATGAATTATTGTATATTAGATTGTACAAAATAAATTAACAATAAAAAGCCGCAAAATCAAAGGAGTTTTTCACATGTAAATAGCTCAAAACGTTATAAATTTTTAATAATTTCATTTCAACTCCTTTTTGTCTAATTCTTTCTCCAACATGTTCCTATCAATGTATATAAAAATACCAAAATACAAAACAAATTATATCTCAAATAAATGCTCCTAGATCCCAATGGGAAAAAACCGTAAAATCCAACTTCCAAGCCAAATTCCCGCTCCGTATGAACTCCAAATTCACCAAACTCACTTTTAAAGTTTAAGTTAGAAAATTGTCTATCCAACGGAAGTGGTTTCATTAAAATCGGAGCCCATTTGCAAAAGTTGGGTTTTGGGACCTAGATGTACATTGTATATTATGTATATGTTCATTCTTTCTTCATTTTTTATTTTTCCTTTCTTAATTATTAAAATACAAAAAAATAATGGTGGTGTTGTATTTTGATTGTAGTATTTTATTGTATTTTCTTATTGTACATAACTACTATTAAAAAGATAAAAAAATTATAAAATAGAAACGCAAACAAAAAATTGTACATGTTGTATATCTTCTTTTGTAAATTCTCCACTCTTTTTGTATCTTTATTTTTATTGTATTTTAGTAGACTACATTATTTATTTATTTTCTATTCTCTACAATAACTACTCTTCTACCACCAACCTCCCATTCAACTCCACCATTTTTAATAACCTCCATTCCACCCCATATTCTTCATCCAACTTCCCATTCAACTCCACCAATAATACAACTTCCCATTCAACACCACCACCATTCTAACCTCCCTTCTTCTTCTCTTTATATTCATCTCCTCATTCACATTTTTCCCCATCCACCATTCTTATAGAATAAGGAGAGATCTTGGAGTGTTTTGTTGGGGACAACACCGAAGCATCGTCCTCAAGCGACGACCTCCTTCAGGTGAGATCAGCGGAGCTCCGTTTCGCGTCACGAGTTCCCCGTCGAGCTCGCGTAGCTTCTCCGATTTTTATTTCGCCAATCGGATCGAGGCGACAACAGGAGTTCAGCGTAGCTGCTCCGCCAATCCGGCGAAGAATCAGGTAAGTATTTCTTCTCATATTTATTATTATTTTGTTTGTCTCATATTTTGTTCCCTTGTATTTCACCACCATCTTCATCATTTACTCATCATTAGATCCCCTTTATATGTACATATTTATTTCCTATTTGAAAATATAAAAAAATTAAAAAATCTAAAACAAGAAAAAAAATACAGCAGTAAAAGCAAAATCAAAAAAAAATTAAAAAAACTGAGCAGCTGCAGTGGGAGCACCCACCGCCGCCGCCCCCTTTCCTCTCCACCAGTCGGCTCCCCTCGCGGCCGCGCCACCTAGCCGCCAGCCCTCCCCCAGCCGACCCCTCCCACCACGCGGCCTCGCGCGCACGAGCCTCCGCCTTCCTCCGCCGCCGCACGAGCAGCTTCCACCGTCCAAGCCGGCAACCCGCGCCTCCCGCCTCCTGTGGCCCTTCCGCCTCCAAGCCACCGCCGGTGCGCCGCCCGATCATTCATGCGAGCTCACCCTCCACGCGTCGGCGCGGCCACACCACCTCTCCTACCGCCGACCGCATCCAACGCCGCCGCCGCCCCCACTCATTTCGGGTTCTCCCCATCGAGCCTGAAGGAGGAAGTAAGGTCCTTTTTTTCATTTTTTTATTTGTAAATATTGCATCTTTTATTTTGTAAGTTTTTGTAATTACTGTTTGGTCCCTGTATATAGTTTGCTTGTGAGTTTCTTTCCTGACATTGCACAGAGAACCATGTCTTTATGGATTAGTTTGGACCTTAATTTTGTGTCATTTTATTGAAAGAAAAATAGCATTGTGTTGAGCAACTTATTCTCTGTCATCTGAATATTTAATTATATTTTTGTGAGATATTGTGAATTAATTAAAATTTTGCAAATGAACTTTTACATATTTTACCAAATCTGGACTCTTAAGGTTATATCTCACAAACGGTTGCTCTAAAAATTCCAAAAACATTATATATGATGCCTTATATGTGATGAACTTACTATCCAAATTTCATATAAAATGGAGATGTCCTGTGCCTGAAATAATTTGTAGAGTGAATTTAGTATTTGATTTTTAATTAAATCCACATATATCCTTTTTGCGAAATTTCAAGTCTTCTAGATTCCATATGAAAACATCTACTTGAGATAATTCGCATTTTGATTAATTTGATATTGTGGATTAATTAGGAATTATTTACTCACTGTCACTTTGTTTGCACTAAAAAATCCATAAAAAATTCATACTTTGTCAAAAAAATCCAAAACTTTTACTGTAGCTTCCTTGCATCATGTTTTCATTCCCGTAAAATTTTCATTATTTTTGCTTACTGCTTATGTGAGAAATTGCAAAAAAACCCATAAAAAGTGTGCATTTTTCCTTGTTGCATTTTAACCCCTAAAATTCTAAAAAAATGTGTTTTGTGTTCGTCACTGGATTATGACTTTAGAAAAAAATATAATTTGGCTGAATTGGATTAATTTAACATTAAAATTAATTTGGCCTATTGTATGATTTCTTAGTGTCTTGATTCATTTGCATTTGCATTCTTGTTGCATAAAAAAATATAAAAAAATACCGCATTGGAAATCTAAAACCTAATTTGCAAATTAACCCAAAGTTGTTCCTTTGCCTCCCTGTGTTCGACCCCGGACTTGCCCGGGATATAAATTAACCCGAGACACTCTTCACGGAGATCTTCTCTCGGTTTTGACCGAATCGCTAAGTACACGTATTACAACGTACATGAATTAAACATCGTATTTAGCGACTCGTTAGTTATAGTGTGAGGTCTCATCCAGACCAAGACCACAGACTATCCACGAAGCTTGGTTACTTATATCCATATCCAGACCAATCAATAAAAAGTAAAAATGTAATTCTTTGTGAGATCAATTACCCTATTTCTTTCTCTTTTGCACACATTTAATGTTTATCCTGCATTCCTTTTTATGTAGTTTTATTTAAATCGTATTGGGCAACTTTGCTCATAACGTACCTACGTGTGGATCTGCAGGTTCGCAGCAGTGATTGTTAGAGGCACCATCACTTCTATGCAACTTCACGACATTTTTTTTGCAGTACAGTTGTTGGTAGTAGTTTTACTATCCTTCTTCACTTGTAGTATTTTGTTGAGAGACATGCCTTGTATAATGTATGTGTGGACGTTTATTTTATACTTACATGCATATTTTTGTGGACATGGAAATGATCAATGTAATGTAATTGAATTGGTATATGCAACGAATGGAATATGAAATGGGAACAGGTTGAATGAGAAGCAAAATTTTCAATTCCTGTGAGTGTTGCTATTTTTCTCCAGTTGTTACGAATGTCAAGTATTCGAATGTGGAATGTGTGTGCGTGGATTTGGTTTGTCGAGTACCCGGATCCTAGGGTTGACACATGAGATAGCAGTGATATTCCTTTCTCCATAAGATATTCCTTGAATTCATCTAATAGGTAGATGCTACTTGGTTAGATAAAATTCATTTCATCTTCCACTAAACTTTGATTCCAAACCAAAATTATGAAATCTTTGAACATTTTAAAGGTTTCAAAGGTGAATGGAAGAAAATTCATATCACAAATAGTCATCAAATGATATCACATATCATTAATGTTCATTATGGTATAGATGATCCACATAGTACAATATGTATGAAATCTAGAATACCTTGGCATCTTATACCATTTCCAGTGGAAGGTGTATTGGATATTTTTATTTGAATGCAATATTCACAAGTATGTAAAATTTGAAATTTCAGACATTCTAAAGTCTCATCTCTTACTTGTCTATTGATCTCATCAACAGACATATGTCAAAGGCTTGATGCTAGATCATTGTCAAATGATCTTCATCCTCATGCTGATCTTGTAAGGTTTTAAATTTTCAGTTTTAGAAAAGTTAATGAACCATTCATTAATATTTTAATTTAGCAGTGTCCTCCAGATATCATATTACTATATGAAATGTATCCATCATAACTCTTTATGATAGGTCTATTCTAGAATCCATATTTATTTCCAACATTTAGAAATAAACAATGAGTGTATTCTAATATCTAGGTCATAGAAACATTCTCTAAGACTAAGGTCTCTACCATTGGAATTATGAAGTCTATCTATCCAATAGAGATTGTTGCAACAATTGCATAAATATCCTTGTAGATGACTATTAAACCTTAAGATCAAATTTACAGTCTTCTAAAACCTATGTAACCAACTGCAAGTATTATCAGAAGAATAAGATAAACTTTTTAGACTTTGATCTTATCTAATAAGCAAGTCAATTTCAATGATCAAAAGTAGATTATAGATTATTCAGATGCACTATCTAAATCCTTCTCTGATGATTCTAGATAGACTTGGTAGTCATACTATTGACACATCAACTTATTGCAGTATTGGCATTTATCCAACTCTTAGGATGTCATATAGAAGTTACAGAAGTAAAATCAACTCCTTAACTTTCTTTCTTGCTTGGGTCAGACCCATGCTTGCTTAAGATAAAGGATCTCTTATGTTGAATTCAAAATATTTTAATATAAGAGTACTTCAACATTTATGCATTCTTCATTCATACAATATGAATATTATGAAGCTTCATGAATGACTTGAGTATAAATAGTAGAATGATGACGCTCATTGTATCCACATCCATCTTAACTCTAAAAGACTTTTGGTAAAGGAAAGTACTCAAACATTTTGAGTTCATACTCCTATCGAGCCACCATTTTGCATAATGCAGAGAACCGTGTCATTCATGATTAAATGTTCAGAGCATACATGTATGAAAAAAATCTTCTTCGATTTTTATAAGGATTATTTGACAATTATGATCACCATCAAGTCACTTCCAAAGTACATTCAATGAGAGATCAATACTATAGAGACATAAACACTAGGCTTGTAGTCCTATTGTATATTTAGTTATCGTTCCTCATTATTATGATGAAACTTGCACATTGTAATCACATACATTATGTATCCAGCTACACGTGCAATATTATGATCATGGATCAAATTCATGATATATTACTGGTCATTATTGAGTATAACATTGAGTGCATTTAATGAGAAATAAGAAACTTTTCATAAATATGTATATATATTACTTTGATTTAGGTATTTTTATATCAAAGTTGTCTTGCCTTGTCAACACTAAAAGTTTATTCCCTTAATCAATTTCAATGTAAGTGATATATTTACCATTATATCTCAAGTAAGATCCAGTATCTGCTTTCTTATCTTTGTCAAATCCCAATAATATGAGAACCTTTAACTTGGATAAAAAGAAGCAGGAATACATTCTGCCTTGCAAGTCCAACTTGCATTCCCAATTCGGTCTTTAACACTCGGGCCTACCACCCCTAAGGTGATATTGACCTGTTGTTAATTGAACCAACTGTCAACGAGATTAGAACTCGCTATGCAGAATCCTATATCGCCGTAATAATATGAGGACCCGATATTGGGGTCACTACGCATACGACCTTACTCTTTCGAAATGAAAAGAACCGATCCAGATACACGTGTATGCAGGAACTGTTACTTTGGACAGGCATCTCCTACATACAATACTTGGTGACGGAACCCTTCTTCTTGATGGAGGACCATGGATGTCACTTATGTGGTCCTCCATATCATATTCAAATTCTAATTAATTATTATGAATCATATTCACATAATTAATTCTATCAAGGGAAATAACAACTCTATTCATAATAGAGTGTTTTGATTTTAATTGGATTCCAATTAATCTAATCATATTAAATTAATGATCTAATTAATATCCAACAAACACTCTTTATTGTTACTTGAAATATGGTATTATCTCAAATATGTATTATTCAAATTTTAATAATTAGAAAAATACATCATATCTCTTCGAGCATTATTTTTTCCTTACCCGTTGTCATGGGACAGACCGATCATGAAGCAACCTGCTACCCCAACGCTCCCTGACTAGACACCATATCCACCTAAGGTCAAGATAATGAGACTTTGATCATTTTGCATTTGAGATGAGAATCGGTCATTCAACCGAAGTTATACCATAGAATAATATTTATCAAAATATTTTTGATTAATATTACAAGAAGATTTGCTAAAAAAATCCCAATCATATTCAAGCAACTTTGTTTGTTAGAATTGTTATAACAATTGTGATCTATACCATATCTAATCAAGTTAGTTATGATCATGTCATTCAAGGAAATAATCACCACATTTAAATATTTACAAATATTCATCAATAATTATTTCAGAAAATTAACCATTAATTTCAATAGATGATTAAATTACAATTACAAGGTTCTTGATTAGGAAAGTAATTTTCAGTAATGACCCTCACTTACCAAAATTAGTACATCTCAACCAATTTAAATACAAATCATGCAAAATAAGTTTTCAAAGTTTGATAAATTGATTTATAACAGAACCCAAGTTATATTGATGTATTTTTAGGTGTTTTAAAGTCGTAATTAACTCTTTAATTATATCAAGATTCGTCATCCCTGAAACAGTAGATACATGTTCATTGAATAATCATAACTTGAGCAATCAGATTCCAAATCATGTAATCTCAAATCCTACTATTTCTTTTTTATTGAGGAACATAATCCAAGTGATAATTTCTAATTTAAACAATTTAAACATGGTGGAAAAAACCCTCAAAACAGGTTGCGTAAATGAATTGCGATGAAACATCTAACAACCAAAAATGCCCAAGTCATTTTAGGCTTATGGATCATTTCATAAACCTCCAACCTGGATCTGATACCACTTGAATGATATGGAAAAATTCTTAAGTGCATCACATAAGCATGAGGATCGCGTTGAATGCGATCGGGAGTGTCTAGTCGTACTAGTTGCTCATGGCAACGGAATTTAAATAATTTTAATTCGATGAAACCACATGTATCTAAACCACAAACAAGTATTAAGTTTACCTCTTAATGCATTGTTGAGATCAAGTCTCTATATGAAGAAACCTCATGTCTCAAGTCTGATCCGACAAATGAGATGCTTGCGAGCGCATTGATGAAACGTGTGCTCCTTGCAATCCATGTTGATGATCCAAGAAACGAATCTCCTGATCTCTTCACACGTGATCCGACATCTTCTTCATGAGCGAGGCATATTGAAGGAGACTGAGATCCACGAGCAAGCAATCTGACAACATAACAATAATGCTTCAACGATGGTGACTCTCTCTAGGGCTCCATGGTCGACAACCATAATGAGAGAGAGAGAACTCTTCACTTGTAAAGAGAGAGGGCAAGAGAATAAGGTTTGATGTAACTTGAAAAGAAAAGGGTTCCTCTTCTTATATACTATTTTGGGATCCATAGATCTCAATCCATGGATAATATAAAATCAATGGATGAGATTGATTTGTGTTTCTTTCAATGGCCATGATTTTATTATAAAAGTACAACAACAATTAGTTTAATTTAATTCAAATATATTGAATAATCAATTTAAATCAATTTCAAATTAAATCAATTAACCTTAGAGATAATTGAAATAAGATAACCATCCTACCATAAAAGGGAGGACGACCACCCAATCCAATTGGGGCTTGTTGGTCGTCCGTCACTTTTGTTGGTGGATGATAATCTTTTTCCAATGAGATTACATTATATCATTCCAACATTATCTCACAATAATAATTCTCAATTATCTCGAGAACATTGTAATCATGCCATGAAAATGTGTAGATCACATTCACACCCCAAAATAAAATGTAAATTACTTTTATGTTAATTATCCATTGTGAATCCAATTCAGATCAATAATTAATCAACAAATACAAATTACGATAGCTTCTCTCCGATATATTATAAAACACAGTTATAATATATATAATTAATATGGATAGTGATATTCACATTATTCATATCCATGATAATTAAATCCCATTGAACATGGATCTCTATTCTTATATACCCAAGTAACATGAATCACATTCACATTATTCATATCTTTGATAATTAAATCATATTTAATTATCTCAAATAACTTTCCTTATAATAAGAATCGAATTCAATTATTCATGATAATTAAATCACATTTAATTATCAAATTTCTCAATGCTCGAATATATATATATATATATATATATATATCAATGGTGAAATTATCCTTGAACTCTTTCAAGGATAATGCGCTTTCTCCGCGGTTACGTGTAGATAAGGATAGTGCGATTGTACGTTCCATGTATAGAGACTTAGATATTGAGACAACATATTAAAGCTAGATATTGCAGACCTCCTAGAGATGTTAGATTAAATCAAAATCGTAATTCTATCTTTTCATTGCATATGAATCACATTCAGATCACTGTCCAACACTTGGACCGAGATCAGATCATTTCTCTGTTTAGAGGAGTCATTAAAATCCAGACCAATTTCATCACTCCCTGGGAAGGAATGGAAGCGTCATGGATATACACTTGTTTATGATCACATCACCCTCAGGTATTTCTACTAGAAGATCATGAATAAACCTGAAGTTTTAGATCTATTTTGTACTGTCTCCTTTAGAGTTTTATCATTAAGTTTCTCATTTAACTTTTATGAGTTAAAATAGATCATATACTATCCAAAAGCATAAATCATACCCATGTGTTGATCATATAATTTCCTAAAACATATATCAAACCTACAAATTCAACCAAACTTCCAAAGCGAGACGACCATGCATAGAATTTGATCCTTTCCAATATCTCATGAGTGAGCTCATGTCTTCAGGTTCAGTAATGAACATGTATTATCCCTTTGATAGATCGTATTACTCATATGTCATTATATGCACACTAGCACGTCGATGAATAGACCTTTATTATGCCAACGACCTATTGGACTGCCAAATGTACATACTCAGACATGTAATAACACGTATGTCTCCGGTCAGAGGATGCGCGCCTATATCGTGACAGCATACGACATTGGTCTTTGGTTATCTCGATCTCATTAAGTCAACTCTTTGACATAACTTATTTAACACCTCCGAATCTCTATTCCTATGTAGAGGACCTGAATCAAGAGGTCGGTTAGATATTAGACTGAATATCCTCTCTTTATAATCAGTTGACGGTGCTTGATGAATCCTCAATCCAACACTTTATATATTCATCCATGCACCAACCTCTATCACTCAACAATTGAATTAGCAGTTGTATGATCATTAAGATGACCATGGTACCTAATCCTAATTGTATTAAGGGATCTATTATGCAAATTAATTATTCTTCATTTCATATCAGGGAATATATTTGCAATAACATTTATTTTATAATGGCTCGTTGTGGGCTCGCATGTCCAACATATTGTGAGGATTGATATGATCATACGACACATGTATGGTTTCCAACTCCTCTCTCCCACATCCACTATTACTGAAGATCTGGCAATGTAGGAAAGAAAAATGAAGGACAAGTGGTTGTGTTTTATAGGACGAAAACATAAACAACTTGGGGGTCAAATTATTGAGACTATATATAATTTATCTTTGTTACTATTTCTCATTATAACTATTAAAATATTTGTAATAACAACATATTTTTATCATATCAGATGAATACCATTTTCACCTCTTTAGTAATCACATATTTTAGTATACGAGGTGACAATGATTCTTTAGAAAACCACCCTTTTGAATAGGTGGAAAGTTTATACTTAGTAGGTGCACCAAGGTCGAATACACGGGCATGTGCTATCTATTGTGATTGATCAGAAATTAATACCTCAATTTTAGTTATTATTATTCAACCTTGGTCAATAATGTAAACAGAATGCACAACATGATGCATAACTGGATGTGTGAAAGCGATACATTTTCTAGAGATTTTATGCAAGTTAAAAACTAGATAACATGCAATAGTATGCCATGTTATGCAAACATATATAAATGCTCAAAAAGGACCCAAAGGGATAAATAAATAGATCAAGAATTGCATTATTCAATTCTATGAACATTTAATGCATAAAAAATAGATCCAATTTCATTGTATAGCACATAAAGAGTCAATCATCGTGACAATATATTACTCAAATTGAGCGTACTAATTTAAGTGCCAAAATGGGAAATGAATAATACCATAAAATAGAGAATCAAATAAGCAACAAAATGAAATTTAAATCAAAGTTTTCTTACTCAAGATATAAGTAAAAGAGTCAGGGGGTAAAACAGGAAGAAAACATGAAATAAATAAAGGCATTTTCACAATAAAATAAAATCTATAGGGTCCTTGTACCAAATTCCATGGCGTGCCACGTGAGGCGGGCACGATTAGGACTTATTTGTAATTTGAAGAATTCTACAGGCATCAGCTGCAAATTACCCCCACCTCATGTGCCATGCACGCGCATGGAGGTTTGGGTAGAGGAAAGGGTCGATGCATGTTTGGATGCCACGTGGGGTGACCTATGTGCTTCGCTGTTGCTCTATCTCCACTAAGTTGGTGGTGAGGAGCAGATGCTAGGAGTTATGGCTGATCATAGGATCCAGGAGATCGAACGGTATCAGTACGTTGGGAATCGACTCCTCCTATGCTCTAATGCAGTAGATTTGGTTATTCTCCAACGACACCATTGGAGATCCTTCTGGCTCTTGACTCCTTGTTAATGGCCATATCGCCCTCTCCATTTGTATGCGAAGGTCGTGGGTGGCTAGAGGATAGAAGGGAGCATCTTAATCTACTAGTCAATGATGCATTAACGGAGATAAGCCTCTATATTGGAACACATAACATATCTCCGACCATTTGTCAAGAAACTACCTGCAAATGTTACAAAACAGACCGAGCCATATATGTGTGTGTTGGGCGTGAAATAGAGGAGAATGGAGTAGAGAAGATGGTTGCCCTAGTTGGGTTCTTCTCTGATATGTCGGAGAAGAAATCTTGGGGTGGAGAAGGCTATGGAGGACGAGAGAAGGTGGTCTAACCCCCACTCTATAAGAATCACGGGTGTTCGACGAAGCTGGGTGGATGCTCATCTGGGGGGTGATAAGGAGTGCGTGTCTTATTAAAAATAAGTAAATATTATGACAAAGCAAGAAACATTACCTGGAAATCTAATGAAGAACTCAGAAAGAGGATATTGGCTTGAGGGCGAGGACCTAACATCCTCAGGTCGTCGCTTGACCTCCACATCCATCAGAGGAAGCTCAATGTTGTGGCATGTCTGATCAAGCCATGGATCATCACCAAAACAAGCGATCATGTTCACATCATTAATCTGCACTTCCTCTATCACAAGAGGGTAGAGAGATTTTGGACCAATGTTCATGTAAAGGTGAAACCACCGCAATGGTGCAAGGGTGGGGTTTTTTGAACTTGGAAGACGGTTACGGGAGAATGGGTGTAAGGCTTGTGACTGCCATCTATTACCCTAGAAGGTGAGTCATGGGACATTAAGGGTATCGTGTGTGTTCAATTGACTACTCAAAAGGGCCTAACAACCGGTCTTGGAGGGTATGAGATGCCTGCAAGTTAGGTGCGGTTATCGCTGCATCGACCGCTCTCATGGTATTCAACCCATGAACAACAAATTAAGACAACAGTAAATACACAATCTATGATAAATCGACTAAAATAGTATGGGGTAAAATTTATTATACCATGCAAATAAATATGTATAACAAGCAAGTACAGGGGTCCAACAACTGTAAGCTACAAGGATAGGTATTTATATTCGATTAATGATAATTAAACAATAAATATTTTTGCACTTTTTGGTTTTTTAAATTTTTGAGGGTTTTTAAGTATATTTAATTTCTACTGTTTTAAAATTTTTATTTCTAAAAATATTTAAATATTTAAATATTATTTTATTTTTATATTTTCTGATTTTTAGTTCTTTCTTTTTAAGAAATAAAAAGTACACATATATATATATATATCTATATATATAATACTATGTATAATATGAATACTATATATATATAATAAATTTATAAAAAATCAGAAAATACATATAAGTTTCGTCCTTTTTATTTTTAAGGATTTTTAATATATAGTAGGTATTTGTTAATAATAATATTAATTATAATACTATATAAGTAATATTGGGTATATATACTATATATGATTTTATATTTATAAATATAGTATTTATATTCAAAAATTATAAAATAGAATTTTTTTGTGTTTTAAATATTGTTCTCTATTTTTTTGATTTTACTTGTAATTTTTATTGATATTTAGGTATTTTAATTGATTGGATATGGCTAAATAAGGAATACAATGATATGTTGAATATTTTATGGTTTTGAGAAAGATAAATAGGTTAAAATTTCCGAAAACTATATTTAATATATCGAATAATATATATATATATATAATTATACCATAGAAAACTATTTTTTTGGATTTTATAGAAGTTTTCGAAATTTTTATAGGATTAAATGGTTTTTCAATATATAAAGTTTTCTTTTATTTTTTGTGATTTTGGTCTGGAGTTATGAAATATGGTAATAAATATACTTAACTTTTTTTGGAATTTTTAAAAGTGATTTTGTAATTTTATATTTTCATATCTAAACAAGGAATAAATAGCTCCTATATGATTCTTAATAAAGAGGAAATGCAATAAAATGATAAATAAAAATTATGGGATGAATAAGCATCATTTAAAGCATATCTGACATTTTTTGCAAGATTTTATGAGAACATGAGCTTCTTAAATAAAACGGAAATGCAACAAAATAAATACAATGTACTAGCAGGTGTATATTTGCAATAAAAATAATATCCGAGGATCTTTGCGCATAAACACCCAAATTTTAACATTATTATACAATTTTTAAGGGTAAAACACAATTCTATGAACTTGACAGGATGTCCCTGCAATTCGCCAACCTCATGTGGGTTGCCACATGAGGTGTGCTGGCATGGACTTAATTGTAATTTATAATAAGCATGAGGGTCCACTTGCAATTTTTACATAAAATATAACACTTACTTTAATATTTATAGGACTAATAAGTAAATACAAAATGATGAGGGACTACTAATATATTTACCTCTCAATGGTACTTCATCAGGAGGTAGAGGTCACTTCACGTGGCTTGTTTTAGTCGATCCAACGACTGGGGATCAGTACTGATTTGCCTTGCGTTTGACGCTCCATATTAGATCTGGAGGGGGAGATGCATCCGATGGTGATGGAGTGATGAGGAAGAACGAGAAAGAACATGCTCTTCCCTAAACTTCAATTGGTTGGTGTGCTCAACTCTGGTGATCCCCTCCTCCCATGAACAGTTCAACCGCCTCCTAGAGAATTCATGCAGGTGTAGAGAGTATTCAATAGGCCCGGGTTTAGTTATGAGGAGACATGGTGGTCTTTTATCTCTAGAGCCCTAGGTAACCTTGTTTCCAATCGATTCAACATCCCAGGATGTTCCCATGGCCTATTCCTTGCACCAAACAATTAAGGACTGTGAGGGCTATCTCGTCGACCCTCTAATGAAGATGTAATGCAATGGAAACAAAGTGGCGAAGAAAATCCGACGAAAGTAGAGGAAGGAGATTCGATTCGAGATCAATTCGTGTAGGATCAAGATGGAAATGGGACCTAAATGTGGAGAATGTGAAGGGAATGTAAATAAGTATGATCTAGGGGGTTGGGCACAAGTGATTTACATTGAATCGGATCTAGAGCTAAAAGCTCCAGCTTACTAAAACCTCTAAATTAAACTAAATTAAAGACAAATGACTAGAATTAAAGACTACACTAAGATGCTGGGAGGAAAAGCAATAGAAAATGGTCCCTGGCAGCTTGAACAAGCATTGAAGCGTTGAGAAGATGAAGCTCACTAGAGCTATGTTGGTGAAGCTTGGATCGCACCCCTTCTTCTATATCCACACCGACAAGGATAGAGAGTTACTCTCTGTCATTGGTCAACTCGATCTATGGGCTCTTATTATTGGGGTTACATGCTAAGAACGAGGATCAAAAATCAAAAAAGGGAGAGGATATCAAATTTTATACAGGTAGGTTTTGGCCAAAAGGATGGGGAGAATGTGTGAGAGGGAGAAGAGGTTGGTGAGAATTAGGACATGGGTGAAGGAGAAGGATGCTAGGGATATGGAATGGTGGAAAGCTCAAGGTGAATGATGGAGTGGAGGATGTGTGTGAAGATAGAGAAGATGGCCTCTCTCTAGGGTCAATGAACACAAGGCTCTAGTTAATCAACATGGACCAACTAGAAAAATGGGATTCAAATATACCTTATAAAATCTGTTTAAAATAGTAAATGTTTTATTATTTTATTAAAATATAAAAATATTATTTTATGTAGTATTTATTATGATTTTTATTTATTTTTACAAGTACATGTTAATATTTACAAGTATATATAGACATATATATATATACGTATTTTACCTATTTTATTTTTATTTAATTGTTTTTATTTTATTATTCTATATAGGTATTTTATATATTTATAGATTATTTAATTACATATTTACATATTTTAATATATTTTTTTGATTTTATTTATATACTTAAATAATTAAGTATGTACATTATGTGGGTATATATAGGTATAGTTTATCTATATATTAAAGCACCATATTTATTTAATGTATTTCATGGTTTTATTTTATTTTTATTATGTGCATGTATTTTAAATAATATTTATAAATATATGAAAATATAAGTAAGTTCAAAAATATAAAGAATAAATAGTTTGATTATTTTATATATGTATCATGCATAATGAGTGCCCAAAAGCCAACTTTTGCATCTTAAATCTAAATTAGAGGAAACCACATTCATTAAATAGAAAATTTAATTTCAAGACAAATAACAGTGAGTTTGGTTAATTTTGAGTTCGTATAGAGAAGGTATAGGTTTGTAAAGTTTTCTTTACAACATTTTATTCTGTTTGTCCTGAGACATTGTGTATTATTTTGGACTAAAATAATTTTGTATTTCCCTTTTAATTTTATGTGCAGTATTGATGTTGAGGGTTTTTGTATTTGAGGTATAAAATTTAGAAAAATAAAATGGGCCCCAAAATGCAATAATTGGGCTATAAAATTAGGGTTTCTGATATGTGTTTTTGTACAATTAGTTGTCCTATCTCCCCATGTTTTATTCCTTATCGACAAAGTCATTATGATGATTGGGTCTTAAGGTATAGGGGTTATTCAGTGTCTTTGACACTTCATTCTTTTTATTTACTTTCCTTTATTCTTTTTTGGTATAAATACAATATTTTATACAGTGTATATGATCAATTATTGAGTGTTATTTCATGAGTTAATGATATATACATGCATTTAGCAAGGGATTAAGGGCAAAATAAAAGAATAAAGGTGATGAAATGGAGATTCATAACCCCTCATACTTGCCATTGTTGTACTATCAAACACTTTTGCATATAAGTTCAGAAAAAGAAAATAAATAAAAGAAAGAGAAAGATCTTGGAATATTTTTGACTTTTAAACTTGTATTAATAAAATCAATGTTTGGAGCTCAGCAAACCTTTCGATTCTTTGGTATGTTTTGAACCGCATCAAGGTTTGGAAGGGTGACACAACAACCCTTAGGTTCCATAATCCTATCACTCAGTTCAATCCACTGTCTGGTAATAACCATCCCCTCATTCGCATATTCTTGCAACGTTAAAATGATAGAACCATGTGTGTGGAATTTCTAGCTCTTCCTAGACAAAATGTTGAACTATCAAGGAGTATTCTCCTATGGTAACTCGTCCTTTGGAATAAGAATATTTCCTTCTAAGGTCAGGTGTGTGATTATTTCATAACTGAAAAGGAGAGAATCTAAAAGCATGGGAAAGGAAGTGGAAATGGACCAGTGTAGTCTCATTCCCTTGTGAAGCTCAATCACTATAATCGTTTCTTCACCAAGAAATGGGCTTTTCTAAAAGCTAAATTTTTGTGGAATTTTTGTGTAGCTTTCTTTATGGATATTTCTTTGCTTGCATTTTTATGCATTCTTATTTTTGCCCCAAGGGATATAGAATCTTTTGGTCCACCCTTGTTTTGGGGTCATGGAAAAAAGTTGTGCTAGCAGACTATTCCTCATCCAAAGCATTATTTCAATCCAGCCTCCAGTCATTAGATATCCTTGATACCAGAAGAGTGGACTGAAGTACCGATTTTGATAGTCCCCAAGAATGGTTCCTGAGCCACCATTGACGAAGTAGTCTAGTATCTTCCTGGATTAAACTCCAAGATCTTTCAACAATGCATTTGGGTTAAGCTAAATGTTAATGTAAGGTTTCTAGTAAAGACACTATCTCAAGAGTCGTATGGATGACATGAAGCATTCTAGTTAGACATGTTGAATCGACTCATGAACCTCATGAAACCTAAAGAATTAATTCAAGGTCACATGAAGTATCTCAATTCCATTCCTTAATGGATTCCTATGAAATTAAGTGGATTACGGTCTATACCAAGTTCCAATCTTCAGAAAATATATTAGACTTGTTCAATTGTATTTATCATTCTGAGAAATGCAAATGTTATACACAATGCAAGAAAATCTTTTTGTGAAAACAATTTCTGCTTTTGAACTTTTTATGGATTTCGAAAAAGTTCTGCAAATTTTTATGCAATTTTTGAATACATTTTGCAAGTTTTTATAGGTTTTGAATTTTTTTTTAATTTTTAGAGTATTTTAAGAAGTGTTAATAAAAAAAGTTTTTGTAAATATTTACACAAGAGTACATCAATATTCACAATAAGTGGTTCTAGGATTTACAATAGAGATTTTTACATATTAAGTTAGTTGTATTTATAGAGTGTTATGTACATAGACTTATAAAGAATTTTATTTACTATAATATTCTCAAACTAATTTGAAAAGGTTCTCACAAGAGGTGAAGGAAGAGCCCCAATTGGTAGAAAAAACCTATGCTCCCTTGGGGTTATCCTACACTTGGAAGAAGAAGTAGGAAAAGGAAAAAATATAGTGATAGTTTTATTCTTCGTCACCGTAAATAAGAATTAAGAATATAGAAAATAGATTTTTTGGAATTTGAATTTGTTTATGATATTTATATTTTTACAAAAAAGGGAGTTATCAATTGTGGCGCGTTCACTAAAAAAATCCTTTTGTGGCTAATATTTATTGGGAAAAATCGAACAACTCAATATAAAGGAGTAAAAAGAAATAAATAACCACTTCCCCTTCCCATACCAAAACTAGCACCTTCTCTATTATATATGTCGTAACCCAATAGATAATTGCAAAGGGCCACTACTAGTCCTTGATTGCCACACACACTCTCAATGGGTCCCAGTGAAAAGAGAAAGACAAAGCTCCTTCTAGCTCCCTCCCTTCTCAATTTGAACTGGTATCCGTGGTTGGTTGTTTTGTTGATAAAAGGGTCCCTTAGAGAGTGTTGTGATGCCACCCACATGCATCTGGTGGCGGGCTAGAAAACTTATGATGCATATAATTTTTACAAAAAAATTTTCAAACATTTACAAAATTTGAAAATCAATTTGAAAAGTTTTTTCAAACAATATAAATAGATTTTATACATAGGATCAATTAATCCTAAGTATAACATAATGTATTTAACATATAGGAAGGGTCGAGGGTGGGATGAATAAAATCATCGGCTCGGCTTGTCGCCTCCTATAATTAAGGTAAAATATCCATAAGTATAGATAAAATATCAAGAGTCGAGGAGATAGGTGAGGGATCGAAGAATGAACACCCGATCACACTCATCCCCCATATACATAGAATGACACATATCCTAAGTATAACAATAATGAGTGGGATGAGTGAACTTGTTGGTAGTATGAAATAATGGAAAATGAAAAATATAAAAGAAGAAAATTATTAATTAAACAAAAATATTTTGGGGGATGCCTTGTATGTTGTTACTGATGTTGTGACTGTAAGTTCTTCATGGTAGACGACATGTATTGAATCGACCGTGGACAGGAAAGTATCATACTTGAGAAATCATAAAACTTCATAAAACCCAAAATATTTGTAGTCTCCCGAGCCAATTTTTTTGTCTATCCCATGTTCTCCATGTGTTCGACACCCTATACATACTTCCACTATATATGTAGGGTTATAATAAATTTTGACCCCTCATTTTGGTTGATTGTTTAATTTATTGTGTGGGTAAATTGTTGAATTGTTCGGGTTTAGTGAGCAGTCGCCGTAGCGACACTCTATCTTCACTCTTTTTGAAGATATTTTAGACCCTCGCCAAATCTGATCTTCACAGGCTCACATGTATATTTGACTTTGAAGCAATCCAAATCATTTGAAAACTATTTTTCAAAAAAAATCAAATAAATGAAAAAGAGTTTTGTAATACAAAAGATTTTTACAAAGGTTTGAATACATTTTACAAAAGTTTTCCAAATGGGTTTCAAAGGATTTTGAAGATATTTTTCAATTCACTTTGCTAAATATTTTTTAACCAAAGAATTTAAAAAAAATTATACATATTATTAGTATATTCTTTACAATTAATTTATTGCATATTCTTAACCATATAGTATATTAGCCATATTATTCAAAAGTATGAAAGTACACGTTATGGCTAAAGTATATACAACATATATACCACCACCCTATACTTAGCTTGAGTTATGTCTTCATAGGTCGGAGAGAAAAAGGAAGGCATTCCTCATGTTAAGTGCAGGAAGGTCTATACTACAACGATGTAATAAAGAATGAGAATTCACCCATCCCCCTATACTTAGGATCAAATAATCCTAAGCATAACAGACTATATATAAAATAGGGAAGACCAATGATCTGAAATTTACAAAATTATTATGCTAGGCTTGTTCCTTGCTATACTTATGGTAAAATACCCTTAAGTATAGATAGAGTATCAAAAATTGATGGACAAGTGAGAGAAAGAATAATGAATAACTCAAATGCACTTATCGTCCATGTACTTAAGATGAAACATATACTAAGTATAGAACAGATGAATGGGATGAATGCCATATAGAAGAATGAAAGAATAGAAATGAGAAATGAAAACAAGAAAATAAGAAAATTAATTAAAGATATTTTTGGGAGCATTGTCCGGCTCCACTGATACTGTTGAAGTTTCATCAAATACCACTTGAATTGAATCGACAATGAGCTGGAATGTGTCATGCTCTAGATATGGCTTCAGCAACCCACCGTTGACAGTGAAGAATTGCGCGTCAACATAAAATTTTGATATGAGTATACTTTCGTTGTCACACACAGTCTTCATATTGTAGGGCCATGACCATTTACTCTTCAATTGACTTGGAAAAATCTTCAACTTTGTGTTGAACAACCATACTTTCTGTTCAAGTTCAAAGGTCTTTCTTCTAATGTGCATGCCATGCAAAATTTTGAGCTTCTCCTTGTACATTAAGTTATTCTCGTTGGCGTAGTCTCTAAATTCCATAAGTTTGTTTAGATCTAATTTTCTTTGCTGACCACTTTTTTGTTAGTCGGGGTTACATATGTTAACTTCCCAAAGTATCTTGTGAATTAGCTCCACGAGCAGATGGCAAGGCTTTATATATACAAGACGTAGGTCGACATGCCCAAAGGAGATTTGTTGGCAATCTGTCTTCCCAGAGAAATGAATCCAGGAGTTGTGACTAGTTCTTTCTACTCGGCCTCCCAAGTCTCTACAGGATCATCTAGATTTCTATGTTGGATAATTCAAGCATGCCTTTGACTGAGGAAGATAAAAAGATGCGACTCAGTGATCGATGTTGTACTACTCCATTAATTTCTTAACCTCTTTATTGATGAAGTGGCTACCTGTTGACTAGAGAATCTCATGGGTTTAAATTATTTGAATTAACTCAATGTCGATGCAACCCAAAAAATCCCTCAA
Organism: Ottelia alismoides; assembly: GCA_037367405.1. NCBI lineage: Eukaryota > Viridiplantae > Streptophyta > Magnoliopsida > Alismatales > Hydrocharitaceae > Ottelia > Ottelia alismoides. The sequence goes on along the minus strand of JAZKJV010008316.1, from coordinate 19,330 downwards.
CAAAAATTATTTATGAACTCAAGCGAGAAATAAATCAATAAAAAGTAAGGAAGAGAGTTTTCTATTTTTATTACTTGTATAACGTATAGGATCAGACTCAAGGAGGCTACAAAATCCTGGGGGTTATTAAATTAATGAAAAAATCAATGAAATAAAAGAAGGAATTCTATGAACACTACTCTTAATATTATTGGATTTTTATCTTCTTAAATTTTTATGATTTTTTAGTTTTATTTTTTTATGATTTTTTATTATAATGCAAATATAGTCAGGTTTTGTAAATAGGAATAAAATAAAAAATTAGATAAATAAGCACAAACAAAGAAATGATTTTTTCAAAATTTCCCAAGAAGAATTCTTGAATTTCTTTAGATTTTCTGTGAATTTCTATGATTTTTTAGTGTTTATGGAGTTTTCTTTCTTAGATTTTTATAAGGAATTAGCCAAGTATAATTTATTCAAAAAATAGAACAAATAAGATCATACCAATAATATTTTTCAGTTTTTTTTCAAAATATTTGTCACTTTTTTTATTGATTTTCTAAAAAAATAGGAAAAAATAGAGTTTTTGGAGTTATAAATAATGAAATTGATTAAAAAAATATAACCAAAATTATTTGAATAATTGAGATTAGAAGTAGGCTAAGGTGATTTTAAGGATTTTTTAGTGATGATTAGCTATTTATTAAACTAAATTAAATAACAAAATAAATTGCAGACTCACAGGGAGCAATATGCAAAGAAAATTTTTTTCTAAGCCAAATGATTGACAAAATAAGAAAATGCAAGGACAAAAGTGCAATTTTCCAAGAAATACATTTGTTGGCGCACGTAAGTCACACCATCACGGATTTTTATGTGAATATAATATTTCAGAGGACTAAATGATAATAAGAACATACAAGACTTTCATTGCAATTTTCACAAATATAAGCATTTATTAAAACATGATGGACTGAAATGCAAATAAAATAAAGGGCAGGGAACAAAATGAAAATATTCAATGAACAACCAGCGGTTCTGGAGACTCCTGGAATAACTCGATTGAAGGTGTTGTTGGATGAGCTTAAATCCCTTTGATCTTCCTCGACTCATCTCGGATCCCTATTGCAATGATTCAATCGAGTCTTGGCAATGATCCGCATATGATGAATGGTTCTAATCCTCCAGACTTCATGGATTTGGAGACCTTGAAGCTACCGTTCTCCTCGAGCAGCAAATACCTTACCAAGGCTTCAAATCCATTCTAATCTACTCCATATTCGATGCTCCCTTCACCTTTAAGTTATGGTATGCTCAAAGACGAAATCCTGGTGTTTATTAAGTAAAAATGACTAGATATGAGGGGGAATGGGTCAGGTCTAGTGCAGGTGGAGGATTAGACCAAAATTGTCAAGATCTGAGATATGAAGTGATCAGATTGTAGTGAGAAGGTAAAGAAGAAAATTACGATTTGATGGGTTGAGTCGATGCTCAGATTGATGATCAAGTTCTGATAGATATTTATAATGAACTGAGGATCGAAAGCAAGTGCTCTAATCTATGTTAAAATTGGAATTTAACATAATAGAAAGGAAAACAAACAAAATTAAAAGCATATCTAACTAATGATTGATATCCTGCTAAATGCATATAATAAATAGTATCGAGCGTAGCACAGTTACTTAGAATCATGCAGAACCGCGAATGTCTCCGCTAGGAGGACTCAACTTGAATTCATAAACCTAGGAAGTCCACAGTCGAACAGAAAGACAAGCCATAATATGATTATTCAATTGTTTAATATCTAGGCTAAGTGATCAATAATCTATCTAGGTCAAAGAGGAACAAAACAATGCAGGATTATGCACACCACAAATGTATGCATAACTGACATAAAGTGTAATTTTACATTATTTAAATGCATATTTAAAATCGGTGACATGGTGAAAAGAATGATAGAACTAAAGTACATGTAAGTATACATATAAATATGCCCTAAAATGATCACTCACGTTAAACAATAACCGGAATACAATCTAATTCAATTGAGAAATTTAATCAAAGCCAAGTTCCATTTATAATGGGAATGATAGCATCCATTTCTTCTCGATTTGATTAATTAGACATTAAACGTCAAATCAGAGAATAAACAAAGCCATATTAAAGTTAATGAAACAAGGATCACAACAAATATGAAATAAACTCATTTAGATTTAATATGCTTAAGTTATTTGATATTGAGTCCAGGGGCATAAATGTAGTAAGAACATAATATAAAATATCATACTTTAGTACCTGTAAGGACTAAAACATAATTAACATAAATAGGTCCTGTAATTTATGAACTACAACTTAGGTAGGGGTACTTTTGTAATTAGGAAAATTGGCAGGCGCTTGGATGCAAATGAGCTCTCCCGTAGGTGCCCAGCATGAGCGAACATGCTAGGAATGAGGTTGTGGCTCGATGCAGGTTCAAAGACACATGGCGATGGCTCCTTGCTCTGAAGATGTGTTGGTCCCACCGAGGCTCTAGCCTAATCATCGAGGTTGAGGATGATTGTTAAGAGTTGGATCAAAATGATCCAACGGTATGTACTTACTGGATTGCATCCTCTTTTTCCTCTCTAATGTGACAACGAGAACAAGTCTCCAACGACCTCTACTCTCCTCCTCCATCCTGATCTGGCTTGACTAATCTTCCATAGATGTTTGTGAAGCCCAAGCGAAGATGTCGGGGACATGGTAGACCATTGTAAGACTCGAAGAAGTAGGAACAATGCATGTATGTTGATGACCAATCTCTAGAACGGAAGTGTCACAGGAGATCCCACCATTGAAGGATTTTAGTACCTGAAATGTTAGAAGACAAAAACCACAACAAAAGCTGAGTGTTGTGCGTGTGGATGAGCGAGATGGAGGGGTTATATCGAGGCATAGAAGGTAAAAACCTATTTGCCTTATCGACCATGATCAGAGAAGGGTGATCAGTGGTAGTTTGAGGTATGGATGATAGAGGGAGATGAGTAAAGCTTCTCACATGCATCACGTATGCAGGATAAAGGTGGAACCATGATCAAATCACAACATGAGTGTGTGTGTTGTGAAAATTCGAAGAACATCCAATCAAACAAAGATAACACTAACTATACATTGAAGAAATAGCCATGGATAGATGAATGGCTTGGGATTGAGATCTTATTCGACCTCAGGTCTTCGATCCGATTATCCAACCGTGACACGAGCTCGAATAACAACCTATTGGCATTGTAGCATGGCCTTTCTTTCCAAGGGACAACACCATAGTAAATGCTCCATTATCACCCTTCGAGTCTCCATCTCCCTATCACGGAGAGGAGATGATGGCTAGGAGGGTGCTCACACCAGGGTAGGCAGCCGCCATTTGCGGTGGTGATGGGTTATTTGAAGAAACAAAGGTGGTGATTTTTGAAGGCTTTAATGGTAATTTCAACCACCATGAATAAAGGAGATGGAGGTTGTCAGTGGTTGTGGAAATTAGCGTGAGGACGAGGGTTGAGTGATGAAGGATTGGGTGGCAGTTTCAAGGGAAGAGGTTGAAGATGGCAGTTGGCATAAATGGGTGAAGTTGATGAGGTTGGAGTAGTTTACACATTAGGAAGCAATGGTTGGATGTTGGTGACGAAGCCCCAACCGTCCAATCAAAAGATCAGATGGATGAAGTCGAGGCGCAGAGGAATGGGTAGGATTAACTTAGATCCCGCCTCATTGTGCAGCTCACAAAAGAGTGTGGTTCAACGGTTGGATTAAATCGATCAAAATCATTTGACGATCAGAAATGATGGCGAGTTGCTAGACCAGAGTGGGCCATGTGGGCGGCAATAGGAAAATGTTAAAAAGGGTAAAGTAGTATAAAATGAAAAAAAGGAATACTTAGAATCCAAATCCGAAAAAATGTAAAACATGAAAGTGGTAGATCTCAATAAGATCTACAACTTTCATGTAGAAGTCCAAAAGATCTGAAGTCATTTATACATAAATAAAAATTAAATACACATTAAAACCAAATAAACAATTTTCTTTTTAATTTCTTTTGTTATTTTTTTGTATTTTGATTTTATTTTATGATATATTATTTATATATAATACTATACTAATTTTTATTTGACTTTTAATGGGAAATAAATCCATAAAATAATAGCACAATAATAAGGTTATACAAAATATATTAATTACAGTCAATTATTTATAATACATAATATAATAATTAATGTTAATTGTTAAAGAATCTTGGTGATTTTTTTAAGAAAGAGAGATAATAATATTGTTTAATGCTGATAAATATGGGATTTATCACCCCCTATATTTAAAATAAGCTCATCCTTGAGCTAATAAAAGAATCAGTAAGAGAGTTAGATTAATAAGTGAGATCCCTAACATGTGCATGTGAATGGACAAGGACTTATTTATCCAGAACACTTGGTTTTAGAACTCCTAAGACTCTAAGTTGAACCAAATATGAATAAAAAGGAATGCTACTCCTCTGATTATCAAACTCTCATTGTACACACACACACACAAACACACACACACAAACACACACACACACACATAAAGAATATGACTTAGTGTTGACTACATCCATAATAGTATAGTCAAAATTTCACCAAAAGTTCCTAACTCAGAAGCTCTCCAAATGACCTGGCCCTCAACGCTAGTGAATAAATATAATCTTTCTTCAATCCACCATCTATTTAATTTATCAGACTTAAAATACATAGATGGAAGGCCATCTTATTGAGGATATAGGATTTTGTACTTATTTTCACCTCCTCTCATTGAAATACGATTCTCTTAAGTGCCAATACTCAACAAATTTTATATATTTTTATTATCAATCCCTGTGTCCATCAAAAGAGATTGATTCGTATGTACTTGTTTGTCTGGGAGCACGTGGGTGAGTCTTTTTAAAGTATATAATATACTTTCACACAAACTTGTAGCGCTAACGATGCAAAGTCATTTATGAGATGCTACCCCCACTCATAAAAGCCTAATGATTTGGTCAAAGTGGACATTTAAAGGTTGGGAGGGCTCACCTTAACTGTAAGCTCGTATGGTGTAGCTTTTTAATGTAATGAGCATTTCATAATCATTTCATCATTTTTATAAAGAAACTTCTCTTCTTTTTGGCTAGCTCCACAGCTTTTACCAAATATTGGTGCACATTGATCAATTTATTAATTATATGTCATCACACATTGACACTTTAGGTCAAAGTCAAGAAATAGCATGAGAACATGTCTTATACTGGCTAAGTTGACGACACTTAGGTTTCATGAAGTCATCATCAATTTTATCCCATCCTCAAGCATCATATAAATCAAGTTCAAATTCAAGCTTCAAATCCCAATCCCTCAATTGATAGCTCGACTCATCTCAATCATGAATGTTGTCGTACAAAGTGAGTGATGGTCAAATTATTTAAGGGAGATTATGCATGTAATATAACGTGCATATCTTATAACTAGGAGAGTATGAATTTTTAAGTTCAATACCATAATAATTAAGACAAGTTAACTTTAAATCTTTGGACTTCTTAAAACAAGTGTTAAAGATCATCTCAAGCCTTGAGTGTATAGTGAAAGTGCCAGGGAAAAACACTAATTAATGATTTTTTTATTTTTTTCTTTTTTAAGTTAAAGAGTTAAGAAATTAATTATACTCAATTATACCCTTATCTTTGAAAAAATTTTGAAAACTTTTTACAAACATTGTCAAATATGTATAGAAATTTTCCAAACATTTTACAAAGATTTTCAGAACAAGTAAAACCCCATTTTTTTCAGACCTTAGTAAAATATTTTTCAAAATAATGTCACATAATATAAGTTTTCAAAATATTTTACAAATGATTTTCCAAAACATATGAATTTCTATTTTCCCAAACCACGCAAAACATTTGAAACCCATGTCAAATATACATATAATTTTCAAAATCAGTTTCAAAACACTTTTATACAGAAATCAATTCCAAAAGATTAATACGATACCCGTAGCCCCAACGGTTTGAAAAATTAAAAATATGAACTATGGCTATAGTATATATATATGTAATATATATTGTAGACCCCCCTATACTTATCCTTTGTTATGTACTCATAGCATAAAGTGATATGAAGACATAGCTCAACTAAATATAAAGAGATAAACAAGAACTGAATGCAGAGGAACAAGTGGATGATGGGCAAAAAGAATTAGTTAGAAGAAGAATGGGACTCAAGTCCCCCTATACTTAAGCTTGAGAAATAGCTTAAGTGAAGATACGAAGAAAGTAGGTGACCCGAGGTGGATAATCAGAAATGTCATGCCACCCCCTATCTTGAGGTTGAAAATAAGCCTAAGTATAAAGAATGGAAAGCTTAGGAAGAGAGGGATCAGGTATATCTGAATCTCAAGATGAATGAATCTAAAGGGATGAAAAATGGAGCCTAAGTTTTTGAGAGGTTCTAGCAAAGTCAAGCAAGATCAAACAAACCCATTATTTCACCAACACACTCAATGAAGACCATAAATATAGTCTAATTATCTTGTTTTTTTTATTGGTGATGATCCAAAATTCAAATCCATTATGAGTAGGTTTAAGTAGTATTTGGGCACTATCATATGCATGTATTCTCATCTCTTAGTCATGTAAAAATAATCCTACAAATAATGAAAGTGTTTGCTCTCCCAATACACGATCAATTTCAGCTTCATTTTAATTATGTCAACTTGCATTAACAGCCCCGCTTTAGGAAATTAGGTCATCACTTGTATTAAATCTCTGAACACATAAATCATTGTCTACCATCCTGTCCCATTTCCATATTATCCTATGTGACAAATCATTAAGGAAGGAGACATAAAAAAGCCATGTAGTCATCAAAATTACGATGCATGCTTAAGAGAAATACTTACAATGATGCTAGCTCTCTTCATATACATACAGAACTGAATATATAAATATATAAAAATGCATGCAAGTTGATGAAAAATCTGCACCTAATCATGCGTTCTATTAGCAGGATAAGTATCAAATTAATTTGAGCTAGATTGAATGTAGATTAAGTGTGTCCTATGAATCTTTAGAGATAGTGAATCTCCTCAGATGAAGTTAGTGTAACATATATCATGGATCAAGAACAAAAGATGTAATTTGAGGAAGATCTAGGAGCCACATGCCTAAACCCTAATATCGGCCACTCAAGTTGAGTCCCACCCACATGAGAGTGAAACAGACTCATTGTACAAACAATAAAGTCAAATCCATAATATACATAAAATATAATAAGAAAATAATCTTCTATGGGTCTTTGAATCATCACCGGCAGTTTGTCTTAGTGGGAACTTCATCTTGAGCTTCCAGTCTCCATTCTTTACGAGTGTCCTCGATGAATGGCCCTACCATAGAAGAAAAGAGATTAGGTATTGAGGATTATCAAATAAATAACCTTTTAAAATAATGCACAAAATACCACATCATGGGTTTGACCTAAACAAAATACCAATCTAATTAACAAGAATATAAAACCTAAATATTCATATTAATGATGACTTGTCTCGGACAATGGAACCATCTGATATCTATCTATATGTATATAATGAATAGTAACCATTGTAGCACGGCGATGAATCTCGGATTCATCATTCTAAATCTCATTAATTAAGCTCAAATACCTCAAAATAATCAGCATTTCTGCATTTATTCTGCATATTTAGCATTCATGCATGGTTTCATAAGAATTGCATTTTAGCACTCATTTCTGCACAAAATTAGAAGCCAAAAATCCCAGCAAAAATTGACATGTAAATAGCCTAACTTCCCTGATTTTTAACTCTTTCATGCTAACTCCAAATGACACAAAACCACCTCCACTGTATACATATCACTAACAAGAATAAATGAAAATACAAAAAAATCACTAACCCAAATAAGTGGACCAAAAACTCAAACCCTAGTTCTAGGATTTCCGGGCTAAAATCTTCACATCTTCACCATCCAGTGTCCGTTTTAATCCTACTCACTTTTAAACTAATATACATTCAATTACCTTCAAAAAAAGACCAAGTTCAAGTGAATCGGAGCTCATATGTGAAAGTTGGGTTTTGGGCCTCTTTTGTGCATTTCGTATTTTAGCGATTTTTGACCTATTATTTTATGTATATAATTAACCTATTTTAGTTTATTTCTTTTCTTTTATCTTCTTTGATGAAAGCTTTATTAAAATGCATGGAAATCTAAATCCAAATTGAGCTTGAAATCAAAGAAACAAATTGAGTCCAAATCTTCACTAACCAACTATACAAAATTGGTCTTTTTCATCTTTTATTTTATTTCTTCTTTTTCTTAATTAATAAAATCCAAAAAAAAAGATTAATGTGTCTATATTTATCTTTGATTTTATCATATTTTTTTCGAATTTTTATCTGGTTTAAAAATGACATAAAAATTATAAAACCCAAAAATCAAGGTATTTTATGTACATGGGATGCCCCAAAAATGTCACTCTGTGCAATCGATCGATTTCGGTTATGATATCTTCATGAAAGTTTTAGATCTCATCGATACGAGCAATTTTCATGAAAAATCTTTTTCGATCTGAGCCATTTGCTATTTATTTTGCATTTTACAAAGTATTTAATTTCTGAATATCTGGCAGCTGCCATGTGTCAGCCATTTTTGAGGTTTTGAATTCGTTTTAATAAAATAAAATAAAAGACGGCGCACGTGCAAGGCACGTTCCGCCCAGGCACACGCCAAGCACGTGCTGCGTCCAATTTCCCCCCTTATGCCACCACATGACATCACTGGGGCCGTCCGATCTCGGCCAATCGGAGGGCCCAGCATCGTCGTCCTCACCAAGCACCTTTCCCAAATTAGCCACCCCTAGATTCTCCGCTGCCGCAAATCTCGCATCGCGATCTTGTGCCTCTGTCCACCAGCAAATCATCAATCAAATATCACGGTCAGATCTCATGCCCCCCAGTACGACGACGAACGACCTACGCCCTCCGGTCACTCTGCCTCGCCAGGAGCTTGCTGGCCCTCCAACACAGCAACGTCTCCTCCTACACGTCCCAGCTCTCGCTGTGGGTTGTCCCGAGACCCCCCGCGCACGTGCGAGGCACGTGCGTCCTGGGGGGATGTCAGCATAACATCATACCGAGGTCACGTGCTTTGCACGTGACCGTGGGCAAATTACAGAGAAGCCTCGACCATTTCGCCTTATTAGGCAGAAGCCCCCACCGACCCATGGGGTCGCGTGCGCCTTATTAGGCAGAAGCCCCCACCGACCCATGGGGTCTCGTGCATCGCACGTGACCTACAAGGAATTTTGCAGAAAGATCCCCTTATCTATTGGTAATTAAATCTATGTCCCCCCTACATTTTATTTATATTTATTTCATTGCATCTGTACCCCTGTCTTTCCCCTTTATTTTGAACAACTACATTGCATATTAGATTTGTCTAAAAATAACATGATGTTTTCCATTTAATTCTCTACATTTTGATATATTATGGATATTTTTTTGATCAATGGTTAATTGATAATTGATTATTTTGTGGAAAATTGCATACTTGGTCCAATTTGTGCTTTAATTTTCATAATTGATTGATCATTGCTCTAAAAATTCTTGAAAAATCATATATTGTAGAATTAATTATGCTTGACATCGTTCCCAAAAAGAATTGATTTGCATGCATAATTTGTCCTGTAAAAATCATTTTGCATATTTCAGTGTTTGATTTTTAATGGGTATTGAAACTAGTATTTTCAAGGTTTAGGATTTTTTTGAGATCAATCACCTAGTGATAGATCTTAGATAATTTTGTTCTTTGAAAATAAATAGGTTTAATATTTATAATAATTAAATATTGAAATTCATTTTGTTTTGCAGTTTAAAATTCATAAAAAATTCATATTGCATCCAAAAATTCCAAAAAAAATACAGTGCATTCATTTCATAATATATTGCATTGTGGCTAAGTTTCGTATTTTTCAGACATCGTTTGATAAAATTTTACATTTAGTCCCTAAAAAAGGCCAAAATTACATTTTGCATCCTTTATTGCATTAAGAATTATGAAAAAAGACCGCCTCAAAAACCACGCACGAATTTTGATAGACATAATTCTAGGTTGTTCCGTTACCTCCTTGTGTTCGACCTTGGGACTTGGCCAAGTAAAATAAACATAAAACCACATTTATTAAAATTGACAAATATTTTGTGTGGTTATTTTCTTGACCGATCCCGATTACCGCCTACAACGAAATGACAAATTATTTTTTACGCACGATTAAATACACATTTTATTCCTTATTTAACACGCACGATTTCAGACTCGTCAGATGGTGCCGTTGCCGGGGAGGCAAAAAGCTTAGTTTTTTGTCTTAAAATTTTCGTTCGGTTTTCCGCATTCGAGTAGTCTGACCCCCAAAATTTTCATTGTAAATCCTATTTTTTCCTGCATTTATTTTCTTGTTTTATTTTTTATTATTTTTGATTCACTCTTTACATCATCTCCCTTATTTTTCTTGCGAGGTACACGGCATAAGTGGAGAGGTTTTTCAAGAAACCGAAGCATCTTCATCGACTTCCGAAAAATCCGTAATTAATTTAAGATCGAGTCGAGTCGTGAGAGAGTGTACAGTCTAGGTTTTTAATTCTTGTAAATTTTAAATTTCTGTAATTAATTTCTCAATTACAATGGTGTCTGTTTGGACTCTCGCGTGTGTAAAAAGACCTTAAACTTTCTTCTGTGGTGTGTCGTGGCCTGTTTCACTCTCCGATGAGCATGGGGCCCGACTTGAGTGGCGATTAGGATGGACCGACATATACGACTCTCAGAGCATTTTAATTGTTAATTGTACTCGTAGGAATTAGGCCACACTTCACTATTAATCGAGACACACATAGATCGTTCAACTTAGCCAAATTCAACTCTATTCTTCCCTGCTGATAGAACTTTCTGCTAGGTGCAGTTTTTCATCGTCTTGCATTCATCTAGATTAAATTTCAATTTCTCTATAGCATCCCACATAGAGATTGCGAGGATTCACTGTAAGTCTTCTAATTAAGCATACATTATAGTTTTCCGCGTGCATCGGCTTTTCCCGAATTTCTCCCTTTTGTTTTATCACATAATTCTAAAGGAAATTGGGACTGGACGGTAGATGTATTTGTACTCACTTAATTCTTCAGTGATCACCTAATTTAAATTGGGACTGTTAATTATAGCCGACTTTTAATAACCCATAAAATCAAGAATTCTTGCAGGAGAGCAATCCCAATGACAAGGCTAGAGCCCAAACCCGGATTTTCATATTGACTATTCATTCTACCAAAAACGATTAGCTACTTCTCAGTGAGGATCTACGGGTAGCCAGTGAACGGTCTAGATTTCCTTAGTAGAGTGGGTAGTTTAGATGACACTGTGTAAGGCTCCATTCTCAACTAACGGGTAGCCGTTCTACGGTCCGTACTTACTCCCATACTGGCTGAAAGTAGGTGCAACTAGTCGTAAGAATTCAGGCCAGTCATTACGAAAATTTCGGCACCTAACAGCTCACTAAATTCTTTCCAAGATTGTCTTATCACCAACTAAAAATAAAAAGATAATAGCCGAACTCTTACAGCTTCATTGTATTTGTTGGTGAACCCGGGGTTTGATTTGTGTTTGCATTGGTGTGCGTGAACCGATATCAAAGATCAAAAGCCATACATTTGATAAAATTTCTTTTGACAATACCGTGCAATCATCTCTCTCCTTTCTTGATTTAAACCTCATCATGGAACTCTTGTCCAAAAACTCTAGCAAGACTATACCATGTCATAGACCTACTTTCCTACTCTAGACTACTTTCTCATATTCCAAATTGCATACACTGAGTGCCTATAGAGATTTGTGTATCAACTCAACTAGCAAGTGACAAGGCTTTCCATAAACCGATCTGTAGGGAGACATGCCCAGTGGAGACTTGTACACCAATCTAGGATCAGTTCTTCCTATCTAGATGTACAATTTTTTGAAGTATTGCCTTAACCTCCTTATTTGAAATATTAACGAAGCCATTAGTCCGTGAGTGGTAAGGAGATACAACTCTATGCTCGTTGGTGAACTCCTTCACAAGCTTTCTAACTTCTTTGTTGATAAAATTGCTTCCCCCATCTGAAATGAGTATCTTGGGAATCCCAAATTATGCAATAATGGTGTCCTTAAGAAAGGAACAAACTATATGTCTATCAGCGGCTCGAGTGGGGATAAACTCTACCCAACGACTAACATAATCCACAATAAGCAGGATGTACTGAAATCCCCGACTGACGGGAAATGGTCCCAAGAAGTCTATGCGCCAAGCATCAAAAATATCTAAAATCAGGATATATCTCAGAGGCATAGAATATTTGGAACCGATGGTTAACTCCCATTTTCTAATAGTTAGTACGACCTCAAACATAATCTCTATCGTCCTAAAATAGAGTTGTCCACATAGGCCACATTATAAAATCTTAGTTCTCGTGTGCTTCCCCGAATGATGCCCACGAGACTCTAATCAGTGATAATGCTCAAGCACACTGGTGTATTCCTCCTGAGGAATGCACCTGCTCCAGATATAATTCGCACTATCACAAATTAGGTATGGATCCTCCCACTGATAAAAATGAATCTCTGACATGAAACTGTCTACTGTGTACTTCCGCCAATCATGTGGAACTTTCTTAGAAACAAAATAGTTCACAACATCAGCATACAATGGGAGTGAGGAAAAAGACAAAATAGCCTCATCTGGAAAGGTCTCGGAAATTGGATTTATTATCTACTCAGATGACTCTACATCTGTGATCCGGGAAAGGTGATCTGCCACACATTTCTCACACAAGGTTTATCTCAAATCTCTAAATAAAAAACATGGAGAAGAAGTATACATATGATAAGATGTGGTTTAGCATACTTTTTTTCATGCAAGTACTGTATGGCAGTGTGATTCATGTAGGCAATGGCATGTGAATCAAGTAGGTATGAGCGGAACTTCTCTAAAGCAAACACCATTGCTAGCATCTCCTTCTTTATAACTGTATAATTATAGTGTGCTTCATACCGAGTCTTGCTATCTTAGTGTATATCAAATGGTATCACTTTCCTTCTTTGCCCTAAAATAGCTCCAACTGGATAGTCTGACGCATTTATCATGATCTCAAAGGGGAGAGATCAATCAGGTGGCTGAATGACAGGAGCTCTAGTAACCATGTCTTTCATCTGGTGAAATGCAAGGAAGACTTTCTCATCAACTATAAACTCACTCTCCTTGCATAAAATATCAATTAAAGGCATGGCGATCTTACTGAAGTCCTTAAGGAATCGCCTACAAAATCTAATGTGACCAAGGAACGACCTCAATTGCTTCAAATTCTTTGATGGCTCTAGCTTAGAGATTACATCAATCTTAGCCGGGTCAACCTCTATACTATGTCTGGAGTTGATGTGGCCCAATACAATTCCATTAGTCATCATAAATGACTCTTCTCCAATGAGATCACTAAGTTTACCTCACAACAATGCTGAAGTACTCGATCTAAATGGGTAAGATGTGTGTCAAAACTATCCCCGTAGACTGAGAAATCATCCATGAAGACCTTATAAAAGTACCTACGTGTCAACAAAAATGACTGACATACACCTTTGGAATGTGCGGGAGCGTTACACAATCCAAAGGGCATCTGTCTAAAGGCATAGATGTGATATAGATAAGTAAAAATAGTTTTCTCCCGATCTTTAGGAGAGATTGCAATATGTTTATATCCTGAGTAGCCATCCAAGAAACAAAAGAACTCCTTCCTTTCCAACCTCTCAGTAATCTGATTAATAAAGGGTAGTAGAAAGTGATCCTTCTTAGTAGTTGAGTTCAGGCATCGGTAATCTATGTAAACATGCCATGAAGTAGGCACACAGGTTGGAATCTCCTCACTATGGTCATTCTTCACGATAGTAATCCTGGATTTCTTCGGGACCACATGGAATGGGCTGACCCACTTGGAATCTGAAATGGGATAAATAAAGCTAACAACACACCATTTCCGGATCTCTTTCATGACAATGTCTTAGAGATTCGGATTTAGACGGCACTATCATGGGTTGATTTGTTGTCATGCTCCAAATAGATATGATACGACCATAAAGCTGGACCAATCCCACAGAGATTTGAAATATTCCAGCCTATGGCCTTGCAGTTTCTCTCGAGAACATCAAGTAAGTGAGATTTAGGAGTGTTGGTCAACTGCGAACTATTGATGACCGAGAACATTTGGGGGGCACCCGCAAGGAATGAACACTTCAGTGTTGAGGGTAAAACTTTGGGTTGAGGTGTGTCTGAATTGTCTCTACAACAACTTCTGCAACTGCACTAGTAGATGGTAGATGATCTGCATTGTGTAAACAATCCACCACAGCTACTGTAGGCTTAGCAAGGATTGTCTTAGAAAGATCGACAATTAATAATTTTTGCTCAAAGAGAGCTGGCTCATCAGGATGCGCAATGAACTTAGAAAACACATCAACACATATCTCAGATATATCAATAGGAGGCATGTCATCAGTAATCTCATAAGAAAGTATCTCATGTATTTTAAAATGTACCGTCGAAAGTAACTCAGATTGATCCTCAGAAAATAGCTCAAATGATCCATCAACCGAAAACTCAAAATAATCATCAGGGAAGCTAACAAAAATATAATATGTCCAATATGTATCACTAATGTGACAGTTCCAATGTTCTCTTCTCTTTGCTTCTGAACAACTTCAGAATAAAGATCTAAGAGGTATCCTTGAGATCTTTCATCTCAAGATAGGAAATAACCAGATTATAAACCACTTATTATCATCCTTATATCATTCCTAATGATTAGGATTTTATCTACATTTAGCACGACGAACACAATGTAACCCCAACTAAGATTCACATGGTTCATCAAGATTCTATCTAAAATTATAACCTTTATAATTTCATAAAATTTGATGTTCCAACTACAAGAAGCTTATTTGAGTCCATAGATGGAGTTCTTTATCTTCCACACCTTGTATTCTTCAACAATGAAGCCATGGGGTTACTTCATATGAATATCCTTGTTGAGGTATTCATTGAGGAATGCAATCTTGACCTCCGTGGATGTTATAGTCTAGTTGTGTAGATACAGTTAGCAATATGAGTTTAAGCATGGTCATTAGAGAGCAAGTCTCATCGCAAGCGATGTCTTCTAACCTATGTGTAGCTCTTGGCTACGAGCCATACTGTGAAGGTATCTACCTTCTCATCAGTTCCCTCTTTCTCTTGAATGTCCACTTACACCGAATGGATTTGATGCCATAGGTAGATCCTCGAGGGCCCATACACAGTAATTGTGTATGAAGTCTACTTTAGACTTTATTGCCAACATCCATCTTTCCATGTATGATCTTCAGAAGCTTCATCACATGAAGTTTGATCACGATTAGATTTCTCTAACACATGGAATCCATACCCTTTTAGGTGGTCTTACCAACCTCAAACTAATTTGAAGAGGTGTGAGTGTCTCATCATTAATTATCCTTTTAGTTTCTGATTTTAGGAGCCTCATATCATCTTAGAATTCAATGAGTCCCTTTACTCCATTCTTATCTTGATTCTCAAGATAGTCATTCTCTTAGAATCATATTCTTAGAGATGAAATCTTTTAAGAATCTCAAAGTCAGAAAGTAGGTATCCAATACCATCCTTTATATTCCTAATGTAGTAGTACTGTCTAGTTCTACATTCCGGCATTCTTACGTCTATGATATGCTTATGGACTAAGAAACCATAAATCCTCAAGTGCCCAACAATAGGATAGGTTCCAAACCATTCCTGATGAGGGTTTTAGGGTTCAGATTTGCATGGAATATTATTAAGGATATATATCGTAGTTTCTACTACATATATACCTAGAAATTAAGAGGTAATTATGCTAAGAGTCACCATTGATTAAATCATATCTAACATGATCCAATTGCATTTCCTTACAACTCCAATGAGCTGAGATGTATTAAGATGAGTGAGATAGGAATGATATTCTTTTTCTCCATTCCTTGAATTCATCTAATAAATACTTGCTACCTAGGTTAGATCAAATTCATTTCATCTTCCTTATAACTTTGGTTCTCAACCAAAATTATGAAATCTTCGAACATTTCAAAGTTTTTCTAATACGTTAGGAAGAAATCTCATACCATGAACAATCGTTAATGGATATCACATACCATTAATGTTCATTACAGTATAGAGGGCCCACATATATCAACATGTATGAAGCCTTGAATATCTCTTATACCATTCCCAAAGAAAGGTGTATCATACATTTTACTTTGAATATTATATTTACTAGTATGTAAGTTTTGAATCTAAAGTTCCATTTCTTACTAATCTATTAATCTTATCAATAGAAATATGTCCAAGGCTTGATGCCAAATCATCGTCAAATGATCTTTATCCTCCTAATGATCTTTTAATGTTTAAATTTACAGTATTAGAATAGTTAATGAACCATTCATTAATATTCCAATTTAGTAGAGTCCTCTAGATATTAGATTACTATATGAAATATATCCATCACAACTCTTTATGATAGGTTTATTCTAGAGTGCATGTTTGTTTCCAACATTTAGAAATAAACAATGAATGTATTCTAATATCTAGGTCATAGAGATATTTCTAAGACTAATATAGTGAAGAAAATGGGGGAAATCGAAACACATGGCAGAATGGAATGGAAATGGGGATACCTAAAGCTACTGAGGTGAAAGTCAAAGTACGACAGGATGAATAGCAGGGTCCTAGCCTCAATTCCGTTGCAGGAGGCGGAAGAGGCTAAACGTGGTCGATCTCTCTAACCACGTATGACTAAGATCCAGCTCTATGAGCCGCCAATCCGAGCTCTGAATGGGTGTTGCAAGGTCATGTCACTACCCTACAGACTCAAGTGGAGAGAAGGAGAAGTGCAGAGTGAGCTAGGTTACGATGGTGGCGGAAGAAGATGTTATATATGGCTCCCAGGTCCTAAGAAGGTTCGATAGAAAGCGCGTGATCCAAGGCAGATCTAACATTGTCTAAGAATCTGTGAAGGTCGTGGATCCTTGCTTATCCATCAGGCATATGATTCGAGGAAGAAGGTGGTCAAATCTGGGCTTGAGATAGTGGAGAAAAGAGACTCGACGAAGCAAATGGTCAGTCAAACCTAGGAGGGGGAAGGGTTGACCCAGGTCATCAGACCCAGGTTGACCAATAAGAAAAAAGGAATTTGCGAAATAAAAGAAAGATAATTAAAAGTAGTTGATGATTTTAATATAAAAGATTATAAAATGAAAAATGTTTGTTATTTTGCAAGCTATTTTCTTATTTTTAATAAATTTAATAATATATATAATAATATAATATATGTTAGTATGTATAGGTATAATATACCTATATATTATATACATATATTTTTATTTATTTTACAAAAAAATACATTAAATTTTAAATTTTCATTATTTACAAAATAATTTAAAGTGAATAAAAACATTTTTATTGGATTTTTACAAATTCATTGCATGTATTAATTTATTAGGTTTATGTACAATATATACACTAATGGTGCTATTATATATTGAATAGTTGAACTTATTTTATTTTCTTATAATTTATAAATTTTATTTTAATTTTATTCAATTATAAGGAATATTTACAAGTATTGAAAAATACAATATATGTAATTTATTTATAAAATAAATAAATATAGGTATTGATATTGTACAAATGTATAAAATTTAATACATATGTTTATTTACAAGTTCGACTAAGGAAATAAACCATTTTTAGATCTTTTTATTGGTGAATGAATAGTGATAGATATTTACAGAACATATAATTAATAAATAAATAAACAAGATTTTTTTGGATTTTATGAATAAATAGGGACCATATCTCTCCCTACTCTATTCCTTGTAGATCAGGCCAATATTTGACCTTCTCTCGGGGTTTGAGTCAGTTTATTCTTATTACATAATTACAACCTTCTTTAATTTCTTTTCTTTTTCTTTTCTTATTTATTCTTTTGTTTTGGTTAAAAAGAATGTTAAACATACTTTATTAACAAAAGTATGTACAATTCTAATTAATTTAATTTAATATATATTTACTGGTATTTTGCATAAGGAATTAGTCTAAAATAAAATAATAAAGGATGTGAATCATGGAATCATTATTCCCCAATACTTTAACTTTACTAGTCCCCTAGCAAACACTTATTCAAAGAAGAAGTGAAAAGAAAATAAGAAAATAAAAAGGAAAGAATTTAGAACAATATTGATTATCAAACCAATCTTTATAAAATTGTAGTATGGAGCTCGGTCAGACCTTTGGGTTATTAGTTCGGCTGAACGTTATTGGGAAATGGACTTAAAATCTAACAACCCTTAAGTTCCACAAGACTCCTATTCAAGTCGTCTCAACAGTCAGGTCAGAAGAAGTCTACATTCACAAACTCTTTTGACTATGAATCTGTACTTGTATTGCGTAAGTGAAATATAGCTCCCCATCTTAATAATGGTAAAGAAACAACCTCCCTCAACAAGATAACTCTAGTCCCCCGATCTATCAACTCTTTCCTCTAGGAGAGGTTATTCCCTTCTAAGTTCAAGTACAACCAGCTCAAGAATATGGATAAAGAAGAAAATGGATCGTGGCCAGTGTAGCCACATATCTAGTGGAGTTGACTAGTGTAGCCAAGTCTCCAGCAGCAAGCTTCTTTGATATGAGATAATGATTCATAGAGTCTTTGCTTATTCAACTATATACATGATAGTAGGCTTTTACTTTTTAATCAGGCTTGTCCACTTTTTTGGAGGTTTTTTTTGCATTTTTTTGAAATATATACAACTGTGCAGCATGTACATAAGGAGTTTTTCTTCTAGAGCCAGTAGACTATCCCTCTTTTGAAGCATTATTGCAACCCATGACATCCTTTTGTTAGACCTCAATGCTACTAGACTAGGTTGAGATGCACTACCCTCCCTAGAGGATGGCAGATGTATCCACTAGTTGTAACACACCCGTATGATACCCTAAGCCAAAGTCTTCTGCTCCCTCACCACCTCATCCATGAAGAGCTACATGTAAAGTGCCTATCCAAGTTAGACCACTGTCTAGAAGAATCATGTGTGTGTTGTGAAATATATTACTTAAACTAATCAAGATGACATGTGAACATAGTCTTGTGGACTCAAAGAACTAAGTCGCTAGGGCATGAAAAGTCTCAACTCTAGTTCCTATAAGGTTCA